>CM053515.1:19983094-20062205 GCA_028627145.1 Eidolon dupreanum | reverse complement strand
GTTAGTTAATCCCCATCACAGAGCGGGATCATCATCACAGCTTGGATTACAACTTGAATATTTTAGGACAGGTGAAAGATTTGGCATGGTGAGGAGGTGGAGTAGGATAGCGCTAAATAATTATATATTCCACATTACATTAACTTTAAATACAATACTAAATTTTCTATTATTTCACTAAATTTTACCTGATACCAACTATGATTTGTTTGTTTTTTTCTTTTCCTCCTCTTCCCCCTCTTCCTCTTCCTCTGGCCCTTCTGAACCTTCCAAGGCCTCAAGTTCATCATTTACATACCATCATGCACCTGTGAGAAACAGTCAAGCAATACAAGGTCAGCCTAGGACAGCCAGAAGTGACCACATCACACATTTTTAAGAGAACAATTCTCTTCCTGTGCAATATCAGAATGGCTTCAGGACCACCGTTTCCAGGGTACTCTTTCACTTTTAATTTTAGCTCTAAGATATGACTTGAACCCATGGTGAGAATGGTGTCCTTTAACAAAAAATCCCCATTGTACACAGCAGAGAGATGCAAAGAATAAATTGCCACGTCAGACTTCATTTTCTGCATAGTTAGACTAGGCTAATATTTAGGCTTAAGCCATATTTTTGATGCCAACGACATGTAAGCATTCCCAGGTCCTTTTTAAATGATAAGGTTTGAGTCCGCACGTTAGCCTCAGGAGGATCTCGGATCTATCTTTTCTACACGTGGGGCTTGAGGCAAGCCACTAAAACGGAAGGACCCTCCCGTTCAGGAGCCTGCTGTGGACCAGTGAAATCTGCAAAATGCGAGTGGGGCCTCACAGCATCAGTTTTGCTGCAGAGCAGGCGATGGTCCCCCAGTGTCCACGCTGACGGCGATGGCGAGGGCCGTTCACGGGTGGCCTTGGTATTCTCAGGTGTCATTCCTCGGAAGCAATGGCCTGTATGTTGAATGTCTATAGTTCCACCTTCTCCCCATGATCCTTTATCATGAATTCATCTAAAATGTGTCTGTTTTTATTATCTGCCTGTATCACCCCTGGTGGCCAGAGCGATAGTTGCTAAAAATAATGCCAATTACAGCAATAATAATAGCTGCCATTTACTGGCCATCTGCTATGTTCTAGTAGGTTGCTAAGGGTTTTCTGTGCATTATTTCATTTATTCTTCACTGTCATCTTACTGCTGTTGACAATTTGTCATTTAGGGAAGAGGTGCCCTTGTGTGTATCTTCATGTGAGTCTGTCTTGTGGGGAAAGAGGAGTCCAGACAGTGCCTTACCTCCGGGGTGCCACACCTTCCCTCTACCTGCCTCCAGCAGACAGGGATGCTCATGTTGGACGCTCTGAATGCGAGCAAAAGACAAGAGGGCAGAGATGGGGATGGTAGAGTCTATGCAGCTGGCAGCAGCATTCTAGATGGACCCATCTTCAGAGCACGCCTGCTGGTCTTCCATGTGGGCACATCTAGAACTTCTGTAGCTTTGAATAAATTCTTCTGGCTTGCAAACTAAGTACCCTGTCACATCTATGAGCTGCATATTGTTATTACTCCTGTTTTACAGGGGAGGAGCCTGAAACTTGTGTAAATTAAGTACCTTGACCAAAGTCATGTACGAATATGTCTTAGGGCTGGGACTCCTCACAGACATCAGATACCAGCATCTGTTCCTGCCATTAGCCATCCACTGGCCAAGTACAAGGACTCTGCCCTTTGCTTCCCTGGTCCATTACACGTGGTCACAGCACATGAGAAAGACGACAGAATGGCGTATTTGTCAGCAGAGACACATGACTGGCTGTTTCCTCTATGTAACAAGATAAGAGGTGCCTTGATTTACTCCAGTTGATCTATTAGGTTTCCCCCCTTTATTTCTCTTTCCCCCTTCTAATATACCAACGGATTGTGAACCCATGAGTGATTTTAAAGTAACACTAAATTTTTCTTTCTTAAAATCTAAAGCTCCAATTAAGAGAAAAAAAAAAACCACGACTGCATAAAACTTCATCACTTGAGCCCCAAGACGGGAAGCAGCCATAAAACGGTGACACACTGGAAACAAATTACATGCATTTATCAGTAAATGGGGTTGTGTATGCTAATAGGCTTTAGCCTGGGAACCAGTGAGAGGCCTGGCTGCATCAGACTGCTTAAAAGCATGATTCATTACCAGGATCCAACGAAGGATAGACTCCCAGCATCTCTTGCCCACTCTAGGTCCCCCAGGAGCAGCTGGACGTGTGCATTTACCTGAGGAGTGAATTCTGCAGTACTGTGGTCATGAAGGGCTGGGATCGAGTAGAGACTTCTGGGCAAACAGGCCCACACTGACCCAGGACATCGAGATTGAGAAAGTTCAGTTGCTGAAAGTCACAGGGAGGAATATGTCAGACTTGAATCCGAGTTACACTCCAGGCTTTGGAACTGAGCAGATCTGGTTTCACATCTCTTCCTCTGACTACCTGTGTGACATCTGACAGTTGACCTCTCTGAGCGTCCTTGTCTCTGTTACATGGAGCTGTTGTAAGACATAGCAAGATTGTACCAATATGTGGCACGAGGCAGGACACATGTTGACAATCAATAGTTGTTGGCATTGCTGTTATTATTTTTAACTTGTTTTGCCTCTGAGAGTTATACATTATTTATTCTCCTCTGTCCATCTAATGTTCTGCAGGGCTTCCACTTCCAAGCTTCACATTCTTCAAGCTGTCGTCCCTTCGTGGGCATTAAAAGAGCCCTCCTGTGTAAATGCTGTGGCCCTGGGTGCTGCCAGGAATGCAGGTGGGAATAGGGCTGTATCGCTTATGGGACTATATCACTTTTTTTTTTTATTGCATGTGATAGAAAAAATAATTTAAACAAATTTGAGCAAAAACGTCTGAGTTCAAGGGTGGGTTGGCTTCAGACTCTGCATGATCCAGGGTCAAATGATACAGTCAGCTCCTGCTTTCTCCCTCCTCCCCCCACCCTTCATGTTAGCTCATTTAATAGATAAGCTCTCAGAGGGGAGGGGCAAGATAGCAGCAATTCCAATTCTACTCTCCTCAGGTTCATGTCTTGGGGAAAAGATAGAAATCCTTTGAAAAAGTCCCAGAATTTGCTCTGGGCCATCTGAGTCAAGTTCCACAGCCCTGCTGCTGAGCCCAAGGGGACTGGTGTATTTACCCCATTATGGAGGTGAGGGCTCCACCCAGTGGCCTGCTCTGGGGGTGAGGGGGTGGGGCTCCGAAAGGAAGGAGACAGATGCTGGGCAGCAAAAACAACATTTTGGCTACGAGAGCATAGTTTCTGCCCTTCAGATACTTAACAGTCTGGAGCAGGGCTCAGCAAACTTCTGGAAAGGGCTAGATAGTACATGTTTTAGATGTCGTGGGCTGTGCACCACTCACTACTCAACTTTATTTATGGACACTGATTTGAATTTTATCTATTTTTCTTAGGTCATTGAATTTCTTCTTTTGATTTTCGTCAGTTGATGAAAACTGTAAAAACCATTCTTAGCTTTCAGGCCATACAAAACTAGACAGCAGGCTGGATTCAGCCAACCTCTGGTCTACAAGTTAAAAACAAAAATTGTATTCCCAGCCCTCCCGTTTTCTCTCGTGGCCACACTTATCTCATATGTTGCCTGCAGAAGTGGGAAGTCTGGGGTAGGGGGACATTTGGGGGGCAGCAGTTGCTCACCTGTTTGGTAGGCAGTGATGCTCAGTTCCAAGTCCCTGTGAGCAGTTTTGTACTTACCGTTTTTTGTGGCCGCCCCAGCAAGTTTCCTTTGCTTTCTAAGTCCCGCAGGACTCCTTACTTAATCACCAAGCATTTTCATGCTATCCAGAGGGTCTTCTGAAATAGCAACAGGGGCCAGGAAGAAGGTGAGAACCTTTTGATCTACTCAGACTAACTCTTAACTGTAGTCAAAGCAAAATTCTTATCCTGCAAGGGCACATCAATATTTTACATTAAAAGAATTCTGAGCTCTTTCTCTTCCACATTTGTGTATTAGGTGGAAGCAAATTAAATAGGGTTGAGATGTCAAGGAGACCAGAATTTAAGACTACAATGTAGAACTGTTTTGCAATGTTTTTTCTTCTCTAGTACAGCTCGAAAAATCAAGATAATATCTTGATTTATTTATGAAGCGGAATTTATTCTGTTTTAAGGATATTTTTTACCCTAAGACTATGTCCTTTCTACTTTTGTTATCTTTTATAAATTGTAAAGGTAGGAATCAGCATTTTTAAGGCAAACAAACAAATAAACAAAACAACCCAAAACAAAACCCCAAACGTGTAAGTCTTCATTTTTGGGTTAGATGGGTAAATGTCATGAACTTTAAAAATCTAAAAAATTCAGACATCTAATCTTCACAGTTTTCAAGTCATCTATCTCTTTCCACATAAAAATTCTGAGCACAAAACCATTGCTTGTGTATATTTATTCATACATTATATATCTCTTAGTGATTCCACACAGGTTAAATATTAGTAAAGCATAAATGCTTAGTTTTTGATTAATAGAATATTTCAATATTTAAATAGACTAATTTGCATATTCCAGGCCATTGGTTTGGTTTAGAAGATCAGAGCTTATTTTTAACCAAGAACTTTGAAGAAAGTCTGAGAAACCATCTCCCCAGGGAGCCACACCTGGCGTCTGTGGATGGCTTTCCCACCACTTAGGACCCTCTGGCACCCTATGCAAAACAGGGCCTGTACAGTCATTTTTCTGGAGTTTGGGTCCATTACTTGAACCAGGTTCCCAAAGATTAAGATCTGTGGACAAACCCACTAATCTAATCCAGCTGCTCTTTGAAACAGAATAGAGCAAATTGCCAAGGTCAAGGCAGTAAATTCAAATAAGATGGAATTTGCATTTACCAAGTTCCTATCTCATTGCTTTTAGGATTGCACAGATCTCTGCTTCAATCTCAGTTTTGGGGTGTTAGGTATTCACAAACAAAACTACGCAACACATTCCTTCCATTGTAAAGTTGATTTTGTCACATTTTAAAATGCTCACCATATTTTATTTACATAGGGTAAAGCTTGATGTATTTTGATAAAAATAGACATCTATGTAATCATCACCCCGATTAAGATGCAGACCTTTTCCTCACCTCAATCCTGCTCCCCTTCACAGGCCACCCCTCCTTCCCACTGGAGGCAATCACTATTATGATTTCCATCACTGGAGATTATTTTGCCTAGTTTTGAATGTCATCTAAATGTCATGGTGTGCATTCCTTTGTTTTAGTGACTTATTCCTTTCATTCAATATAATGTTTTTGATATCCTAGTTACATGTAGTGGTCCTTTTTTAATTGCTGAGAGGTATTTTTTTTTGAATCTGCCACAACTTATCCATTCCCCTGCTAATGGATATTTGGATCATTTTCATCTTTGGCTATTATGAATAATGATGCTACAAACATTCATGTACATGTCTTTTAGTGGATGTACGTACTCATTTCTCTTAGGAATATACTAAGGAGTGAAATTTCTGGGACATAAGATAGGCAACTGCCAAACTGTTTTCAAAAGTGATAAAATTATTTTACATCTCTACCAGAAGTATGTGAGGGTTCCAGTTGTTCACACTTAGTATTGTCTGTCTTTTAAAATTTAGCCATTCTGGTGGGTGTGTTGTGTTCTTTTCCTCCCTTCCCTCCATTTTAACATTTCTAAAGTTGAGATGCTTTTTAGAGTTACTATCAAAAGAAATTTACCAGACAGAGGAATGACTAGTGACAGATCAGAGGTTGTGTTTGAATTTGTTTAAATTCAAACTTAGATTCCATAGAAGAAATCTGCTCATTGATTATCAGCTTGTCTGAGAGGGTTATTTGGCAGTACCATTTAAGGTAAATCTAAATTAAACATGAATATCTCATTATTGGTTAAAATGTCTTCAGAAAAATCATACTATCATGCAACATCGAAATAAATTATTGTGTATATAGAATACCACACATTACAATTAAAGGTGGTAGAATTTTTTAAATGTCTTGGAATAGTTTAAAGAGTTTTCTAAGTTCTAAGAGGCCGGTACGACAATTAATGTGATTGAATTTTTTCTGCCTGACTTTAGAAAGAAGCTATTTACAAAGAGATGTAATGTATAGGCATGCAAACTATAGTTAATAATACTGCATTGCATATTTGAGTAGATCTTAAAAGTGCTCATCAGGAGATAATAAAAATTCTGTACCTGTAAAAAAAAAAAAAAAAGCTATTTAACTTGCAGTGGCAATGTATTTCAGCTAAGGCATATAGAAATGAAGAGGTTAACCAAATAGAAAACCAAGATGAATCCTTGTTATTCTTTGATTTGACTTGAAAGTATTTTTTAAAATTATACATTTAGATGGTTTCAAATTAAAGAGTTATAAAAATAAACAGTGAAATATCTCCTTCTTACCTGTCCTTCTCTGTGGAAGCAGCCAGTGTCAGCAGTTTCTCGTGTGAGCTTTAGAAGATGTTCTGTACGAAAACAAGTAAATATGTTTATCTTCTCTTGCTGCCACTTTGCCCTTCTCTACTTAAAAAAAAATACCAATGGAAGAATATGAGGCAGGCTCTGCAATACTCTGCTCTTTTTTCATTTAACAATCTACTTCCATTCACTTTGAAATGTTACTCCAACTTCTAAATCATGTCAAAGTGATTGCGATTACAAACGTGAGCTAGGGAAAGCTAAGCATTGCTGCAATGCCTACAAGACCGCCCGCAGCCAAAAGCGATTCAGAAGAAACTCTACTCTGTGAAACAGTCCCAAACATTGAGGGGACTTTAGAGGAAAGAGGTCTATCGTTGAATGAGCAAAGATAGGCAATTATTAGTAAGTTGAAAATCGTGTATGTACCTTTAATAGAATTTCTTTTTAAATTCCTTGAAATGTTACGTCCTTGGTGGGCACCTCCGTCAATTGGAGGAAGGTGTCATTCTATGAGTCTTCTGATGCAGTATCAGTACTGTCTCTCGATTTCCGGCCCTGGAGTCCTTTGAGAAATTGGTAAGTGCCGTGGATTTGCATCCCAGAAAATGTCCATGAGGGTACAGGTAGATTTGACTTTGACTTTACGGGGTTCATAGACTTCCTGAAGCTGATTGGTGGCATTTTCCTAAAGCAAACATTAAGTTCTGTTCTCCTGAGGAATGAAGGAAGTTTGTTTTCTGTTGGTTGATCTCTTGGGATTATTAGCACTAAGCCTATTATTTTTGTGATTTTGAACTGTCGTAAATAAAAAAGCTGATCGCAACTTTCTGAGAGGGCATATGTTAGAATGTATAAGCTTCCAAATGATTTCCTTCTACCACTTCCTTCCAAAATAATGTGTTTGGCCACTTAGAAATGACATCAGAAAAAAAAAGAAAGAAAAAGAAATGACATGCAGTAATGTAGTTGTGAGAGCATGGACTTTATGTCAGGATGTCAGGGGACAGGAGAGCAAAATCCAAACTCTGTTCTGCCACTTACCTACTACAGGATAGTCTACTCTTTCTTAGCCTCACTTTTTGCATCTGTAACGTGGGATTAATAGTGCATCTCACGGCGTTACATGAGCTAATGAATGAAAAGCTGTGCACATAGTGTCTGGCATGAATAATAAATAGTTCAGTTAATATTATCTGTCAAATCTGCCCTAATGACTAAGGTTCTTAATATTTTGGAATTGTATCAGATGAATCTGCATCAGATTTATCCTTATTTTAAATGATCTTATAACTTTGAAACTGAGAAGTTCAAGACCATGGATCACCAAGTGGCAAATCTTGGTCCCTCGGAGAAACAGGTTTTATGAGGATACCAGAAATGTTAAATAAAGTTTATGGAACAGAATAATTATTGTAACAGCCTCAACATCTCGTATTCATACATACTGTTTTTCTCCCTGCTAAGAAGCATTTTATTACTATTACTGTTGAACAAATAGATGAAATGGGACACCATTCACAAAAGCAAGCTGAGAAACTTCCTAAACTTATAACGTGTGTTGTCTTTGAGCTGCTCTCATGATTCTTGAGAATTTAAAGGAGTCTTAGGAATATCTCCCAAAACCTAGTTCTGAGGAATCTATTTATATTTATGTAAGAATTTTTGAAAATACCATGTTTTCCCAAATTGGACATTCTTCTTTTTACTTTAAAAAAAAAAAAAACTCATCCTGCAGTCATTTATTTACTTATTGTTTTAAACTTAAACAGGGAACAGCTTAACAGGCCCTCCGAAAACTAAGCAGGCTTTTGCCAAGTGCAGGTTGTGTGTATGTATGTATTTGTGTGTGTGTATCTCGCGTGTGATTATGTACTGCTGTGTGTATGTATCTCTGTGTATGTATGTATCTCTCTGTATGTATGTATTCACATGTGTGTGCGTTTCTGAATCTGTATTCTTTCCCAGTCATGACTGAGAAAAGACACTACAAATAAAGGCACAAGAAGTTCATTCATCACTGGGATCTGCCTCTCTGCCTGACTACTGGCTCTCCAGGGAGTCTTAACCAGGTGCTTCTGAGTCTCTGTTCTTCTCCCCAGCCCCCAACAATCCTGGGGACACTACACTTTGAGACTGCTCTGTCACCTATCTCCTTAGGCTCTGCAGGACCTCCCCTCCTCCACTCATCTTGGGCTCATCAGGGATGTGGGCAAAGGGAGCATGAAAAGGGGTGGATTGATAGCCTTGTGATCACATTGGTCTTCATACATGTTGAATATTATGTCAATTATTCATCACTCAGATATCATTGCAGGGAAAAACCACATTAAGAGAAGCCACGAAAACTCAAGGTTGTAAATTCCTCCCCCGGCAGAGTCACCAGCATCTCTGGATTCGATGCCAGCTCCTCTGTGGGGGACTCGTTGGAATCAGGAGCCTCAGACCTTCTTTCAGAGACATTTCTTCTCCAGGCTCGCTTCCCCTTCCTCCCCTCCTCCCCCCTCCCCCATTTCCCTCTCCCCCCACCGCCCCCCGCTCCCGCACTGCACCCGACAGAGAATCGGCTTCCCAGAGGTGAAGCAATGCTGATAAATCTGTAGACACAGTTCTCCTAAGTTCCCTCTAAATTCTGGCATTGCCTCAAGTTTGCAGAGTGAAAAATGTGCTTTTCTCTCAGTTGACTCAAGCATTTTTTCCGGCCCTCCATGATATCCAAAATGGGTGTCTGAGAAGATGGCAAACGCCACGAGGCAAAAATAACTCAACCCAGCACACAGAGCGGCGGCCGGGGAGAACGTGGGCGTGCAGGGACTCTCCCGCCAGGCGGTGGCTCAGCCTTTCTACACCCGCGTTTCCTCATTTTGCAAGTGTGGACATCACACTAATTTCAGTGGTGGATTTAAAGATTAAATTAGATAACCGGACTCACAAAATCCTGAGTCCCCCCAACCTCATGGAGCTGCCATTTCCGTGTGCCACACTTGGTGGGAGGGCCGCCAAGCCATTCTTCAGAACCTCTGAAGGCTCCTGGGCTGGAGCTTATGTGTCTCTGGAGGGTTCCGCGCTGTGGCCGGCAGGTGTACGCTTCTTCTGGAGGCCTGTTAGGCAGGTGTGTGCTGCCTTCTAGTACCTTCTCCCCACCGTATGTGACACCTTTACTTCATTCCCTCAAAGAAACACCAACACAGGGACCATCTATGCATCCTTTCACTCAGTAAATACTCCTTGAGGTCCTACTATGTGCTGTGGAGGATCAGTTTTGAATGAGAAGAAAGGTCCGTTTCTCGTGGTGCCTACATCCCAGCTAGAATGACAGACTTCTCCTTACCTGGGACATGAAGATTCTTGAGCTGTGAACAGAAGGGACTTTTTAGGAAACAGAATCCCATGGGACCCCAGGGGTAGGTACCGATAAGGAGATACCCTGTCCACGTGGGTGGATGGGTGAATGTCAGTCAAGGGGGCCTAAATGACTTGGGCTTCCTCCTGCAGGCTTCCTTTCCCACCGCCCTACCCCGTACCCCTCCTCAGCCAAGGGGCCTGGAGAACTGTGTTCTCTGACTCAGCTGGACAGCATGTGGTTGGGAAGTGGGGGAAGTTGGGATGGAGTTGAAAATTTAAAAAAGCTATGAAAATGGGATAAATGGTGAAATTTCCTTCTTTAAAAAGAATGAAAACTCAGACTAGGTAGAGAGGTAGACACACAAGCTCTTTAAAGGTAAAAACGATCAAGCAGGTTGGGCGTCACTTTCTCACGGTCCAGGAAAGCTTCTGTGGGAGGTTTTGTCTGTCACAATGGATGCAGGAAAGAGGACAATGATCCCGGAAGCAGATTCCTGTTCATTCTCATAACCATGAAGAAAGCATGGAAAGGTTTTTTTTTTTCTTTTTCAGATTTCACACCGGAACTCCTAACCATCTTACTGTTTTGAAACTCAGTAACTCCCTTCTCACTCCAGGGGTACATTAGGAGTCAACAGGTGGAGCGGGGGTCACCCCAGTGCCCTTGCAGCCAGCGGCCCATAAAGGAAGGTAGAGTGACCTAACATCTCTACAGCTCTAGAGGCACTATTTATTTTGTGCTTCATGAAATCTATGAAATATTTGAGCTTAGGGGCTCAACAATTTAAATCCGAAGGCTTTCCGGCTTGCCAGAAATCACACTTCGAAATTCACGGACCTCTGCTAGAATATTTCCCATATGGCTTTGTAATTTTGCGTTACACTTTTATGAGTGATAATCTAGTGAGGGTGACTGCGTGATCCACAGTGGTCCAGGCATCAGGAGAGGAGAGTGGGCGGCATACGTGGCAGTGGAAGCTTGGAGAAGGGAAGACTCAGGGCCTGGGTTCGACAGGGACTGTTTCATGGAGGAGGAGAGGCATGCACTGAACAATTTTTGATGACCTTAAATAATTTAAAAAAGTTGATATGCATGATAAACATATAAATACTATAAATAGGTATGCCATAAAAAATAAATTTCCTCCCGTGGGCAGAGAGGAAACCCCCTCCCCTGGTTTTCTTTCCTAGAGGTGGCTAGTGTTTTATACACCCTTCCAGAGGTATTCTGTGCTACTACAAGCATATAGGTGTAGGATTTCTGTTTTCCCTTTTTGAAACACTATATTACATTTATTCTTCTTCATCTTCCCCCACCACTTAATGTTTGAATTGGGCTCCATCCCACAGCCTTCCTGCCCTCCCCCCTGATTGTATTTCCACTGAGGCAGAGCTGATCCACTCTATTTAAATCCCACAGACTATCCATCGAGTGTTAAGTAAATGACCTTCTAGTGGCCTCTTGATGGACATTTAGGTTGTTTCCAGTTCTTAGTACTAAAAACAGTGTTGTTATAAATATTATGGAGCATATGGCTTTTGTACCTGTATGAGTATATCTGTATGAAATAAATCCATAAAAGTAAAATTTAGGTGCCAAAGAGAATGTAGATTTTAGGTTTTGATGGAAATTAAATAATATGCAAAGACTTATGTTTCCTTCCCTGGGCCTACAATCGTGACCCCTGTTTGAACTGGGCTTTGTAGAGTGGATAAGATAATGAGGAATGGGAATGGATTTTTGGAAGAGAGTAATTTGACTAGAGACTTAGATTTGGGAATGAATACAACGTGCTTGCAGATGACAGAGACCAGGCATGTTAATAACCACGATCTATTGAACTTCTACCACATTCTCCGTTCTTTATGTACACTATCTTGTTTAATCCTCAGAACACCTTTAGGAGTCAGGTTCCATTTTTATTGCCCTTTGAAAGAGCGGGGCAGTGAGTCTCAGAGAGGTTAAGTAATTTGCTCAAGGTCACACAGAGGCTGGGACTGTCTGACTCTAAAACCCAGGCTCTTAGATGTTAAGTGATATTGCTTGATGTGTGTGAGGGTGTGTACATGCACACGTGTGTGAGTACATGGGGGATTTTAAGAGCATATTAAATTGTTTCTAGAGTTTTAAAAGATGTTGTGATACTACCTAATGTACAGGGACTTTGGGGTGGTCTCACTTCCACCCCATCTGACCAGGACCCACCTCTGCTGCACCCCTGACTGCTGCTCTGGTCTTCTAGAGTCTGCTTGATGCTTCCCGTGTTCACAGTTGACTCTGGCCTGTGGCCGACACAATGACCACTGAGAAAATCCTTTCGCGTGTTGAGTTGAAATCTGCTTTTGTTCAACTTTCACTAATTTAATATTAGTTCTGTCTCTGAGTCATACAGAATAAAGTTAGGTTCTTTTTTGATCTCTCTCTCTATCCCCCTGTCTATCTCTGTCTCCTTTTCTCTCACTCTCTCTGGTGGGGGGGAGTGAGGTAGACTGTAATTCAGTGTAAAAAGAGGGTATTTGTACAGGTTTTGATTTCAACAGTTTGTTCAGCTTCTGGTTTTTGGTCTGATATGCGAAATCCTGGTATGAACAGAGCCTTTCGTCAGCATCATTCTTTCCCAGGTCCCAAAGTTTGACTTTACCTAACCTGACACCCTATATCTCCTGGTAGATAAAACCTCGAATTTGTTTCCTGTAGGGATTGAAGTACTTTCAGAATTTTCTTTGAAATATGAGGCCATGAAAGGCTCATTACAGGGAAAGGGATGATTGTGGAGAGAACAGGAAGGCTCACAGGATGAGGTGCCAGGGAACTCCCTGGCCCCAGAAACCCTGGGGCCAGTCTGGTGCAAAGGTGATGCTGAAGTCAGGCCTCACCTGGGCCAAAACCCTCGAGGGAAGAATTGGCCCTTGAGGGGAGTTACCAGGAGTTGTGGCTCCAGTGGGCCTTAGGCCTACTCTGTCATGACTGTTCAATATCTCATCTTCTCCTTAGAGATGCCAATCATATTGGGTGATGGAACAACAAAGGATGGGGGTCACCTCTGAGTGGCACTCCAGGGCTCTGAGAGTGAGTTCTGAGATATGGACTTGAATCGTCCGTGGCTGGCAAAGCTTTTTAATTTCAGAGTGATTTTGAAAAATATTTTATTCCTTCCAAGTAGTTGTTGCTAACAGTTTCACAAAATGGATATCTGGATAGTCTAGCAGGAAGGTCGAGGGTGAAGGCTCTGGATTCAGACTTGAATCATACTTCTATGTTGTGCCCTTGGGAAATGTGCTTAATTTCTAAGCTTTAATTTTATTCTTGTTTTAAAAAAAGTGGGGATAATACTATCTATACCATAGGGCTGTGGTGATGCTTAGTCTGATGGGATCTGACATGTACTGATGTTTACTGAGTACTTAATATTGTTATTAATGATATCTGGTTAACTATAACTCCCAGATAAATAGCATGTAATGTGTTTGCAGAGAGCTACTTTTACTAAAGTAATTAAAAATATTAAAGTAATTGCTTTAGTATGCTTTTATTTCATAGGCAGCATACGGGTAAAGCCAATAGAAGTTATCTTAGATTGCTGTGAATTCTAGAATAGTGGGGTTGAAAGGGATGTTTTATTTTAATTTTTTATTGCACTAGAGTCACCATTGCATAAATCTCTTCCCCACCTCGAGGCACCCAGTGCTGTCGCATTCATCTTTGTTCGCAGCTTGGACATCAGGCAATCTGCCTGGAGCCAGTGGTTGTGGAGACCTAAACTCAGAATCTGCCTACCCACAAGGTCCAGAAAGATGGATGACTTCAGTCACCTGAAAGTGTTATTGGAAACACCTGCACTAACCTACCGAAGGAACGAGAGGGAGAGGGCTGTGTGCCCTGGAGAGGGGGAGCACACAGCTGAAATGAGGGGTTGTGATGGATTGGGTAGCACCTACAAATAAAGATCTGAGCCCCAGGCTCCTCTGGCCATTGGAGATCTAGTCTAGATGTACGATGGCTCACTTGTCCTGTTCAGCTGAAGTCCATTTGATGGGGTTTTATGAGGCAGCTATTCCCTGCCACTGTTTGGAGAAATGATATCATAATATCCAACCTTCTTTCTTGTTCCATTTCATGAGATGCTTCCTGCAGAAATAGTTTTTATGTGGCCAAAAGCACTTGGCTATTGTTGGTTGCTACTAACCAACACAGGCCAGCCTTGCTGAGCGGAGGCCTTTGCTTTGGATTTTTCAGAAAGAAACATGTATTTGAAGGGATGTCATGGTTTTTTTTTTCCTAAGCAAGAATGGCTGAGCCTTATTGTTCTGAGTGACCAAAAAAATGGTCACCTTGTTGAAGACTGCCTTTCTCTTCTGTTCCTCTCCATGGGCGCGGGCTTTGGAGTGACACATATTTAGATGAATGCCCTGCCTTCCTGTCCTCCCAACTGCATCTTGGGTAAGTTAAGGAAGCTCTCTGAATTTTATCCCCCATTTGTGAAATGGGGATAACGATGGCTCTCCTAGGGTTATCATGAGGGTACTTAAAAAATTTAGCAGGCCTGGTACATTATTTATTACTT
Source organism: Eidolon dupreanum (assembly GCA_028627145.1). Lineage (NCBI taxonomy): Eukaryota > Metazoa > Chordata > Mammalia > Chiroptera > Pteropodidae > Eidolon > Eidolon dupreanum. The sequence continues at coordinate 20,047,872 of CM053515.1, read as the reverse complement.
TTAATAAATGATATTTATTATAATTCTCAGTCTTTTCTGCCCCACCATCCTCCTTGCTCATAGCTGGTAGTTTTGAGTGGCTGGTCTGTTTCCCTCAACATATATAATTTCTTTCTTTGCATGTATCACTCTCTGAAATGATCAAGCGTATTGATTTATTTGTTGGTTGTGTCTCCCCTCTCTGTGGTGTGAGCTCTATACAGCAAGCCTATGTACACTCAGAGCACACAGTAGGCTCTCCATATGTATTTATCAACTAGCTCTCATCTATTTCAGCCATTTCTTTTCTCTGCCTTCTCTGTGATTCGTATGTAAAGAACTGTTTTGTTTCAGAATTAAGGCTCTAGTTAAGTCTGAGAATGAAAAGGTGATCATTGCTTTGGATTAGTTTGACTGAGTCTCAGGTTAGGAGAACTTGTGAGGAAATTAGAATGAAGATAGTAGGGCTTTTTTTCCCCTCAGACTGTGTGAATATCTCCATTAGGAGTCTAGTTTCAAGGCCCATAAAATCACCTGAGCAAACTTCTGCAGAAAACTACACTCATGAGGGCTAAGGAATGATTTTGGGACTCTAAGGCCATGAATGTCATCAGGCCTCAAGAGTGAGCGGGAACCAGGGACCCCTTCACAAACATCTGCCCCTGCCTTTTATCTCTGCAGATCTACTTTTGCCTCTGAAATCCAGTGTTTCTCAAACTCTCTGTGCTAAATCACAGTAAAAAAATATTTGTTACAAAATGAAAGAAACCCTAATCGTATTGCTAGATTCCGCAGTCATAGAATCAATCACTCTGTCAAAGTGCTCTAAGGGTTCTTAAGGTTTGACTTTCAATTTCTGGGACTGGCAACATAGCTTGTGGGCAGGCGTGGCCGTAGTCCACAGAGCAACAGTAGAACAGCCCTTCTGCTCTCAGGTTTGCCCCCTTCTGCAAGAAACCAGACCAAACTAAACTGGTCTCTGAGCATCCCTGTGTGGGTCAGGCTCTGCGAAAGATCTTGCATTCCTCTCTGGTCTGTGCAGCTATGACCACTAGGTGGGGCAGAGAGTGAAAACATGGCCAGGGGTGAGAACACAGTAAAGGGGTGAGCCTTTGCCGAGCTGCACCCTAGAATGTGTTCATAAGGGAAGTTTCCAGCCTTACTGATTTCTATTTATCTTGAAATCATAAGCTCGTTCGTAATTCTTCTTAGTAGGCTATTTGGGCGTTCCCATTATGTTTTCACTTCCTACCAACTTACTCCTGTTTCTGTGCCCTGGTGTTTTTTTGAGTGTACGACTTCCCATATTTTTGGCGCTAACTCTTAAAACCATGTGCTTCCCAAACACATGTTTTGTGGATTAATGTCTGTTTTTACAGAAAGGAATGGAAATATCCTCTTGGGGTTTGGTCAGGCTAAGGCCCCAATCTTCCCAGGATGGCAACAATTTCAAGAACCATTTGGCATCTAGGGGAGATGCCTAGAGTAAGTCCTAAGTGCATCTGTCAGCGCTCTTCCTTGTTTTGCCCAGGAACACGGTAGAGCACACTTCCCTGAGTAGAGGCCTTGGTTATAACTGATGCTCCTCTTTCTCATCTTCCTCTCTTGAAACAGGCTCACTTAGTAGGCAGATACTGCTAAGAACTGGAACCAGAATCGGTACATACAAAAAAAGACTTTGGTTTAAGATAGATGTCCCCAACCGGTACTATTCCATGGGCTGTTAGGAACCGGGCCACACAGCAGGAGGTGCACGCTGGGCAAATGAGTGAAGCTTCATCTGTGTTTGCAGCCACTCCCCAGCGCTAGCATCACCGCCTCAGCTCCACCTCAGATCGTCAGGCATTACATTCTCATATCACCGGTCCCTGGTGCCGAAAAGGTTGGTGACTCCTGGTAAGAGACTTAGGCCAATTTAAGTTCCAGTTTTTGAATTACCAAAAGTTACTACGATATGGTTGTTTCATGGATGTGAAGTGAAGTATTACAGATGAGTGGTTGAGTATGGACTTTAAGTGAAGCAGCTGGGCTTGAGTCTCATCTGTCTGTCTGTGTTTCCTTAGGCAAGACATTTAATTTCTCTGAGCATCAGTTTCCTCGTGTTTGAAATGGGCATAATAATTTCTTCTGAGGATTGTGAGTTACTCATTTGACAGCTATTTTGTTGAGAGCCCACTAATGGCTAGACAATGGGCTAACACTGAGGACATTATAGGAGTGAGGACATTATAGGAGTGAGCAAGAGAGGAATAGTCTTTACTCCTTATGGGGCATTAGAGGAGAGCGTTTGCTTGCAAACTGTCTAGCACAGTGCCTGGAATGTAGTCGGTGCTCAAATGATAAGTATGAATAACGATAACAACAATGACAGTTATAAATAGAAGAACTGTGGTCAAGCACAAATCAAAGTTTCAAAGCCTTTATATTAAGCCTTCCAGAAATCCTAATTTTCATTTAATTTCTAAATAATATTTATTACATAGAGTTTGTAATGCTCCGAAGCCAGGATTGTCCACATGTTATTAGAATTCTGCTTAGGGATTTTATTGCTCCTGTTTTTAGTTTTTCTGTATGATTATAAGACATGCAATCAATGTGTCATTTACTTCTTCCAGAAGCTCCCAACTTTATCTTGGAGTAGGGAAAAAAAAGTCTCCACTAGGAGATCATAGGACAGAATCCATCCATTAGTTTGTCCATTTGCACATTCTGTGCATCGGGTATTGTGCTAGGCGGGTGACGGGGAAAATACAAAGATGCATAACACAGACCTTGCCCTTAAGGAGCCTGTCCTTTGTTCGTGAAGGCAGTTATGGTAACAGCTGGCTAAATGACAACAATTTCAGATGGAAATTTAAAGGATTTAGCGGGAGAGGCTCAAAGGAGGGAAGTGACGAATTCAGCCTGAGATGAGTTAGTGAAGACTTGTAGCATTTCAAGTGAGACTGGAAGGACATTCCCATTGATGCTATTGGTTGCCTATCTAAAAGTCACTCCCTGCTTCCTCCTTGCTGGAAGAACCCTGACACATTTTGGGAATCCATCCTTCCCTCAGTGTGACTCACAAATTGATCCTGATTGTCCTAAACCATAGGGTGGCTACTGGGCCCAAGCCAGTATAACACCTTGTTTTTGTAAATAAAGTTTATTGGAAGAAATCGCTCATGGGTTTATGTATCTCTAGGGTTACTTTTGCACTATGAGGCAGAGGTGAGTGATTGTGACAGAGCCCACATAGCTCACAACACCTAAAATATTTATTATCTGGCCCTTTATAGAAAAAATTTGTTGACAGCTGGTCTTGGTCATCATGGTAATTTTAATCCTCTTTCCAGTGCCTGGTTTAAGAATGGAACTGTGATGCAGTTTTTGCCAAGGAGATGGTCTAAGAATCCTGCTGGGGGTTTCCTTGTTGATCAAAAGAGTCTCCCCATTTCTCCTGCTCTGTGTGTTTTTTGCCTGAATGTGATATCTCAAACTGTTGAAACCAGTTTGTGACCTGAGGAGAATTAGCCCTGAGCACAAGAGGATGTACTGAGGTGTCAGACTGGTACACTGAAAAGCACTTTTGTCTTTGATGGGGTTTTGAGCTGCCAAATTAACTATCCCTGGAGCAAACTTATCCCCAGATTTTTTGATGATATGTGTTGTAAGCTTTTAGTATTGTTTAAGCCCCTCGAGTCAGAGTTTTCTTACTTGCAAACAGGAGCACTAGGAAAATAACTGTAGACATGATGTAAAGAATGAATCAGAGTTTTAAGTAAAAAAAAAAAAAAAAAAAAAAAGTTGTTACCTCATATAAATGAATAGCCTGGGGTACAGGCTTTTGGCCATTTGGATGTAGTTCTCAAACAATACAAAACTTTTTCTCTCTTGGCATGTTGACAAAGTAGAGGTTACTGAAGATAGATTTCTGTCTACTTGACTGAGGACCATGGCCTAAGGCAAGACCTCTCCACCATTAACCAAAGCGTGGTCCCTAAAACAACAGCACCAGTGTCACCTGGGCACGACTTAGAGATCCAGATTCTTTGGTCCCATCCCAGACCTACTGAATCAGAACCTGAGGATGGGCTCAGCATTATGTAGCTCTTTCAGGTGATTCTGATGTACAGTCAAGTTTGAAAAACCACTGCTCTAGACACTCATAGGCAGCTGTAGAATTATTAGGGGATTCTTTCTTAACAAACAGATGGTATCTCCACTTACTGGAGAAGAAGGAATGCATCAGAGTTGTTTTTCAAGGAGGTAGCACCAGTATTCCTATCATGTAAGTTAAGAATTTGGGAGTATGGAATACTGCTAGCAATAAGCTAATTAAATTTTAAAGAAAGTACCCAGTTTCTTGACTCATTTGCATTGTGAATTCAGAAGGTCCTCTTTCTTTGAATGTAAAACAAATCAGGTTAATTATGCTATTATTTTTTCCACTGTAGACTAAGGACCTTACATTCATCAGTGACACGACACAGTTTAAAGTCTATTAATTTTATCGCTTCCTGTCTTAGAGGAGAAACTTGTTCTTCAGCGGCCTTTGATGACTCCACTCATGCAAACAGCATTTACTGAACCTTCTAAGAGAAAAGGTACTTGGTAAAGAAAAAAGGAATGTGGGAGAATTCCAAGTTTTTCCACAGGCAGTTTAAAGAATATGGGTTTGAAATGTAATAAAGACTCATAAATGAGAAGTTAGAAATGGAAACCACGCATCTAAAATTTTATAGAAATTTGCTCTTTTGGCAAATTTCTTTCTCTGTCACAAGCATATACATAGAGAATATTTACAAGGCTTGTGAATAGTACTAGGGACCAGCCCCTAGAATTTATGAACTAAAAGCAGGGATGAAGAGGTTTCATTTCACATGCTGACTTTGATTGACTGATAGACCCTGCTTGGGTCCTGTGTGTGTTGAGGGGTGAATATGTCTGTCTAGATCAGCCCAGGTTGCCATAACAAAATACTATGGACCAGGTGGCTAAAACAACAGGAATTTATTTTTCACGGTAATGGAGACTGAAAGTCCAAGATCAAGGTGTCAGTAGGGTCAAGGCCTGGTGAGAGCTGCCTTGGCCACCTTCTCCCTGTGTCCTCTCACACAGGCCTTTTCTTGGTGTGTGTAGATAGAGCTAGAAAGAGGAAGAAAGCTCTTTGATGCCTCTCCTTATAAAGACACTAATCCCAGCAGGAGGTGCTGCCACACTCATGGCCTCAGCTAAACCCATTTGCCGCCTAAAGGCTCCGTCTCCAAATACCATCACACTGGAGGGTAGGGCTTCAACATATGAATTTGGGAACAGGGGACACAATTCAATTCATAGTAACACCTGGGCTTAGTGAGAGAAAATGCTTGTGTTTCATTGGTGATGTCTGTGATGGGTGAAGAAATGGGGTGTTAGGTAATTGTCATTTTTACCCTGATTTCATTTTTTAGTCAGATGAAATAATTTCAGTTCTAAGAGAAAACCAGCTAGAAGTGTTTGAAGCATAAAAGGAAAGTAGTTACCTCATGTAACTGAATAGCCTGGGCTAAGGGCTTGTGGCCCATTTGGATCTTGGACTCAAATGATACAAAACCAGGTTTCTTTCTCGGCACCATTGACGATGATGATGATGATGGTAACAGCAGCTAGCACGCACAGCACTTCAATGTGCCAGGCACTGTTTGAAGCACTTTACATTTCCGAATTCATTTAATCTTCATAATGAGTCTATGAAGTAGGTGGTATTAATTTCATTTACAAATGAGGAGAGTGAGGCATAGAGAGATTAAGTAACTTGTTCAGGACTGTGCAAGTCATAGAGTCAGGACTCAATCTGCGAGATGTTTCTAGAGCCCATGCTCTAAACCAAAAATGAGCAAACTGGCTTATGGGCCAAAACCTGTCTCCATTCATTTTCATGCTTAAGGGTTTATTGGAACATTATTTCATTTATACGTGTATTATCAATCGATGTTTTCACACTACAATGACTAGTTGAGTAGAGACAGTAGAGACTGTACAGCCTGCAAAGCCTTAAATGTTTATAATTTGGCCCTTTAAGGGAAGAGTTGACTGACTTCTGCTGTAAATCACTCTGCTCTATTGGATTCTATCATTCTCAGGCTTCACATGGTGGCAAGGTGGCTGTAGCTGCTCCTTTTTTATTCCTATTCATCAACCAGGAGCATATCCAGTTCTCTCATTGCTTAAAGCCCTAGAACTGAGTCTTGTTGGCACTGGTTGCCCGATTTAGGCCATCTATAAACTGTATTCAGGTCCCTATGAAGAGAACTAGGAGTGAAGTCAGTTTCATGCAAGGTACATGATCAGGTTTTGGGAGAGAGTGGTCTATGCAAAGAAAGAGTTAGGAATTTTATTATAAGAAAGAAGGCAGGATTCTGGGGAAAACAAATGTTGCCTTCACAAATAATGCCCTGTTTGTGCATTTGCCTATAGAATGAGGTAAATGGAAATATTGGATGGAACTATTTCAGTAATATACCCAGATATCTGGGAAGGTGATGTCTCCAGCCCCCAATTGCTTGATTGAACGCTTATTCCCCACTAGAAGCTGGGTACTAATTAGTGGTTATTCTTTCTGGGAACTATTAAGAAAAAGACCATCAAATGTGGGAAAATGAGGAAAAACTCTGAAAAGGAGAGAATTTGAATCTACACCCAATCCCTAGGCTGAGTACTGGCTCTCTTTTAAAAGACTGTAGCTGCTGCAACCCCTAACTTTTCTTTATTCTGTTATGTATTTCATACTTCCTTGCATGGTCCAGCAGAAAATACAGAATTAACTTGATATTTTCTTGACGATTCGCCATCACCATCATAAACACACTGTCCTGTGTTGTGATTCAGTGGTGCCCTCCTCGGCTCCTACATGCAGTTGAGGCTCTTTTCTCCCACATAAAATACCTTCATATCATCAGGGTGTTCGAGTCCTTTTCATAGCCGTTTAAAATCTTCTAGAATGTGAAATACAACACTCAGAAAACTGAATAGACCAAATGTAGAACCCAGTGAATTATTATAAAGGGAAACTCTTTAAAATGATAAATTGATTTTGTGCTAGCTTCCCCGAGGTCCTCGGAATGCCCTCTTCTACTCACACATCCTTCTTTCTCCTAAAGATAACCATTGTTCTTAATTTTATAGTAACCACTTCTTTGTTTTTCTTTATAATTTTACCTAAGTGTGCATCCTAAACATTATAGTTCAGTTCTGCCTGTCTGTGATTTTCACATCATTGTTATTATGAAACAGGTATTCTTTTGTTTGGTTTCTTTTACTCAGCCTCGTATTTGTAAAATTCATCCATGTTGTTTTCCAAAGTTGTAGCTCATTCATTTTTGTTAGCAGTATTTTATTTTATAAAAGAAACTTCTTTTTTGGCTGTTCTCTTGGTGGTCATTTGTGTTATTTTTTAATTTTAGTGTTTACGAACAGTGTTGCCATGAACGCTTTTCTTGGTGTACATGTGCACAAATTTGTTGGGTATACACTTAGAAGTGGAGTATGTTGCTGAGTCATAGAGTGTGAATACCTCCAATGTTAGTAGATAGTGCCACATCATTTTTTAAAATGCTAGGTTTATAATCTCGCCAGCAGGGTATGAGAGTTCTAGTTGTGCCATATCTTTGTCAGCACTTGTTAGTGTGGTTCTTTCTAACTTCATTCATTTTGTGGCTGTATAGTACTATTTACTTTTCCCTGATTATTAAGTTGAGCACAGTTCTTATGTTCATCGATTTTTCTGGAAATATTTTGTGAGTTGCCTTAAGTACATTACCCACTTTTCTACTGGTTTTCTACTTTTTTCTTTTAACTTGGATTTATAGAAACTATTTTTCAATGAGGGAACGCTACTTCATTATCTCCATGATATCCTCTGCCCTTGGTTCTTCACGTGATGCCAGTGCTTCCTCATCTGTTGCTTTGAGTGCTCTGCCCACATCACCTGGTCCTTACCATGTACCTCCCTAGGTCCCCTCCTTAGCTAACACTCTGTTCGCCCTGTGTACTCTCCACAAAAGCCAGGACACATTGATAACTAACTCTCCATATCCAGTGACATCTTGGTCATAGATCTTTTTATCTCCACGCCTGCCAGGGATCTCTTTCCACCTGGTTGCCTTATGGGACCCTCAAACTCAATATGTCTAAGTTAGACACCGTTTATCTTTCTCTTTTCCTCCCCCTAAACCCTACTAATTCCTTTAGTTTTCATCTCTGTTCATGCCGTTGTTTATCATCTTAGCTGTCCACCAAGGCATCTTCATTAACTTCTCTTTTCTTTCAGGTTTTCCCTCATCCACAGTCCAGGCCCTCATCATCTCTTTCCTGGCCCACTTGAACAGCTCCCTGCTCTCAATCTTGTCCACTTCAAATGTATCATTTACACTGCCAGAAGGGTCTTTGAAAATGTAATTCCAACTATGTCAATTCTCTCCTTAAAATCTTCCAGTGGTACTCCACGGACGGCTGAGTGATGTCTGAGCTCTCTAAATGGCTCTCTGTAGTCTGGGCCTGTCCTTCACCAGCACTTGAGCCAGTCCTAGCCAAGAGTCTTTTCTTTTAGCAAAATTAAACTGCTGGTAGTCATCAGAGCTAGGTGGGGCTTCTCAGCCATGTGCCTTTGCTCACGTTCAAGCTCACCTGGTTGACCCCCGTCCTCCTTTAGGACTGAACTCATTTAACCCTCTCCAGGAGAGCAAATGCTCTAACTGTGCACCCCTAATAACCCACACATATCTCTGGCATTGCATTAACCATGTTGTAATGAAATCAGCTGTTGGAATTGTATTTCCTATTAGACTGCATTTTTTAAGGACAGGGATTGTGCCTTGTTTTTCTATGTAGTTCACTGTGTGGCGCATGATTATGGATGAATGACTATTTCATAAAGAGGCCTGTAGAAAGGTAAGTAATTAGTAGCATTTAACTGTGCGGGTCAATGACATTGAATGTGAATAAAGTGAGTGCTGGCGTGAGACGGTCCTCTCGGCAGCACTGGCGGAACTGTCTTTGATGCCACAGACGGAGATGCTGAATGCTTCTTAGGTAGGAATTAAAACTTCTAATTGAGACCTTTGACCAAAGTTTGAATAGACCCATTGGTTTTTAGGCACATGGAAAAATGAAAATAAACCAATAAACAATGAAATAAAGCAGGTCTTAGAGATTCAGAAGGCCTGGATTCAGTCTTGGTCTTGGAGTAATGAATTCTCTGTGCAACCGTGGGCAGACCACACCACCGTCTGGTCGTGAAAGGGCTCGAGTATGTTGAAATGGCTCCACAAAGAATAATGCTTAATTATTGCTCGTCACCAGGACAGTTATTCCACTCGAAGTGTCATTGTGATTGAGCAATATAATGAGCAGGTGAAAAAGGAAGTTGTTACAATCTTATGTGGAGTCATGTAACTTTATTATCAACCAAGCCAGTGGAGTTTTAACTTGCAAATGGATCCCCAGCCCTGAGATAAAATGTAATAAAAAATTTACAACCTTTGTTTCCAGGGTGTGTCCTTCAGCAGCTGGGAAAACAGCCACCATTTCTACAGGAAAGATGGCAAATTCAGAGATGAGTCTCTGATAAAGGAGGGTCTGTTAATGGGTTGTTGAGGCTGTGTGTGTGTGTGTGTGTGTTGTCATGTTAAGAATCCATCATGTGTTTAATGCTGGGAACAGGCAACAGCTATAATCACCGTTCTTGCAGGAGCCTCCCCAATGTCCCTCTAGAGACACCATCTGAGACTGATGCAGTTAGTTAACCATCCCTGTGCTGGTCCGAGTGAAGAGCTGCTTCAAGCCATGTGCCATTCCTGAAATGGCTTTCTTTTTGTGTTTTGGAAAAAGTTAGCTTTTGAACTGAGCTTTCTTTTCCCGTGATGGACACTTTGTGAGTTTCTATGACATTTGTCACATCTTCAAAGAATTTACCCATCTTTGAGTTTTAGCTGATTCTTTCATCAAGAAGCATCACAAATATAACTAATTAACCTTTCTGCCTTTTCAAAAAGAAATGTGAAAAATAAGAGTGTTACCCCTCATCTTGTCAGGGAGGAAATGAGTGGCTGAAAAATGAAACCTGCCATTAAGCAATCTCACCAAGGAATTAGGAATCCAACCCTGGTACCCTCACCCTCCCTTCTTCCTGGTAGAGTCCGATCATAGGCTAAAGAGACATGTGACAGTGGACTTAACAGCAGGCCTGTGTTGTGGTTGGTACGTCACATGACCTTCTCCTCTTCTGCTGAGAAATAAGTTGTGTTTAACATACAATTTTTTTTCCTGTTCTCTTTGATGAATTCAGGCTGACTGTTCATAAGCCACCTGCACTTAGAGTTGGAAACCATTGGCTTAGATGAAATATAGCTTTCAATTATGCCACAGTCAGAGAAGCTAAAATAAGAATGCTAAACTGGGAGGAGTCAAGTCTTTTTTTTTTTTTTTTACAGTGACTTGAGCATGTGAATCTAGTATTCACACCTCACACACGCCCCGCCAACCTGGATGGCGGCGGGGACCATCCATCCGTCCCCCCCTAATGTATTGTGGTACCTCTTAGCTTCCCACAGAGGCTCCCTTTCTCTATTGTAGACACGCTGGCAGATGAAAATGCCAATTTTCTCCATGCCTGTCTTGCCGTATTAGGCATGTGCTCAGCTTTGGGCAATTTCTTTGGGGAACTGGTTTGCTTTCCTAGAAGAACGTCCAGGAAAAGAGTTGCCTCACCTCTTGCTTTTAAGTGGGAGGGTTGAAAATAATAGCTCTTGTCACTTCCCTTAGCCTTGTTATGGGGAATATTTAGTGCTGGAGCCAGCATGTGAGGGTAATATCTTGGATGTGATAATGTTGCTCCTTGCATCAGTGAACATGGTATTGATTGTAAGCCGTCAACCTTTCTGCATGCTTTGCAGGGTCCCAGAAGACTAACTACTGCTGGGAGGGTAATGCATCAGGCAGGGACACATGTGCTCTATTAACTAACGCTGCAACCTGAGCTCCGTTGCTTGCTCCTAATGCATCTCAGCTCACTGGCTCTCCTGTTTTTTTCTGTTTAATTCCTTGACTCCTCTGAAGTTCTGTGATGCCATATACCAACATCCGCATAACTCATACTCCCCATAGGACACTGTTCATTTTGTAAGCTTCCCAAAGGCATAGGCTGTGCCTGTCTTCCTCGTTTATTTGTTTATTCCTGCAACAGATATTTATTGAGCACCTACTATGAGCCAGACACTTCTCTATGCTCTGGAAATACAAGAATAGACCAAATAGTGCCTTGGTCCTTATGAAACTTAGGGTGGTCAGGAAAGGCTTCTTGACATCTGAGGAGGAGACACTTGACCTGTTTATCGATGTATGCCCTGTGCCTGGACAATACATATTTGTTAAGTTATGGAAATCATAATTTCTCAATTGAGTGGATCGTAGCCTAGCTATTGGTGAACCCCTGTTGTGTGAACCTCACTAAGGTCATGCATTATTATTTCTCCTATCATGTATTATTGTCCTACTTTATGTCCTCTTACTTCTCTTGGTCTGCATGTTTTTGTTTTTGTTTTTGTCTTTTTCTATACTACCATGGTGTCTGGAACACTCTTTTCTTTTCTCTTCCCCTGGTACCTCACTCCCTACTTATCTTTCAGGCTTTACCGTGGGATTCACCTCCTCCTAGGAGTTTCTAGTCTGGACGAGGTGGCACTTCTTTCTGTTCTCCTGGCACCCTGACATAGCCATTGTAACACACACACGCCATTTTATAGAACTAGAAGAACAATAACAAGAAATGTGCGTTGAGTGTTTATCATTGGCCATGTACCATTCTAAGAGCTTAATGCATATTAAATGGTTCAATCTTCACAGCAATTTTATGATAGGTTCCATTTTTTTGTCCTTATTTTATTAGTAAGGAAATTGAGACACAGAGAGGTTAAGTAATTTGCCAAGAGTCATTCAGCTTGTAAATGGTGGAGCTCAGATTTCAACCCAGGCAGGCACCCTGGGGTCTTCATGACATTTTACTGCTCACATTGCCTGTGGGTTTGTCTGTATTCTCTCACGACACTGTAAGCCCTATGAGGGCTTACACTACAGCTTCCTCAGACCACTCTGGCACAGGCTTAGCAAGTAGTACATGATCAACCATAAAATGTTTATTGAATGAATGAATGCATGCATGCATGCATATCACCCCAAAGAACGACTGTTTAGATCCCAAAATACTGCTTTTCCTTTCAGTAATGAGGCAGCCCTCATCTTTCACTTTTCTACTCCAGCCTCCTTGGAGTTCTCTTTGACCTCCCCACAAGAATTTACTTCTCTGGCTGGGAAAGAGTGTATCACTAACCAATCAGAGCAAGAATCCCAGTACTTTTGGGTGATCCCATTTCCCTGTGGTATCTGGGTTTGTGCATGAGAATGAGTCCTAGAGAAATGCTCTCTCCACTCCCAAACCAAATACATCAGAGCAAGTGAGGGGAAGCACCCGAGCGCTCAGAGATGGGTGAGCGAGAAGGGATCCACGGGAGCTGTTCACTTAAGAGACCAAGGCTGACTATTTAGGGAATAAGGGGCAGGGAGTGAATTGGGAATCTGGCAGTCGCTAAACCTCTGTTTCTGGCCAGCAGTGACCATTACGCTGACGGCATCCAGGGCAGCAATCAGCAGAGAGAGCAGATCGCCTTGTTCTGCCACCGGCAGTTTAACCAATGGGGCGTGGAAAATCTAAATTGGGGGACGGTTAAACAGTAATAATAAGGTCAGGGTCAGGGGTTGGAGACCTCTGTGAGCCACTTGACTTTGCTCTCTGCTTTTGTGACAGACCACATTTGTATTCCTGGTCAGCTGTCAGGCAATATTTGGTCACAGAGAGATGGTTTATTTGCGAGTAGTGGAAAGAGACAAGGCAAGGTAGCTATGCATTACAGATCACTGTGATAGAAGAAGTACAGGACCTGGAAGGGGACAGATCTAGATAAAACTTCTGGTCATGTCTCCATGGTGGTGTTATTTAACCCTGTTGAGCCTGTTTATCAGCTACAAAAATGGAATAATATGTTTAGCCATCAGGTGATTATAATGATTTAAAAAAGTACCTAGCCCAATGCCTGTCACATAACAAGTTCCCAGTAAATATAATGTCCTTTTATTTTTTTCTATTTATTTTACACTAAAATACAGTGCCTGGATATAGGGGCTTAGTAAATATTTGTTAGTGGATGAATGAAAGAGGGGCCGGCCAGTTCTGGCAAATTGAAAAAATTTTTTTTTATTAGAATTAGGGAAACATTACTTCACGCTGCCATGCCATATCCACTCTTGCTTTAGAATCTCACCTGCGATGGTCTCTCTATGAGAAATGCCATATCATGCTTTGTTGAATGAACTGCTTTAAAAACCTGCTCAGATGTCACTTTTGCTAAGAAACCGTTTTCTTACCAGTCCTGATTAATGAACAATTTATTTCTCTGTACTTTGTACACACGTCATTGTACTGTAAATATATTTATGGCATACATGTTGCTCCTATGTGGCTGTCATCTCATGGAAGGTGGGGACCAGTGGCTTATACCTTTCAGTAACTTCAGTCCTTACCTAGGGCCTGGCTACCTGACACATACCAGGCACTCAACAAATATTTAATGTTGACGAACCTATAGGTTACTGGGACTTGTTTTCTGATCAGTAATTTCTATATATCTGTATATCTACATCTAGATATTTAGATATAGATATAATGTGAGATGGGAAAAAGAAAACAAAGTTTGACCAAAATGTCTGGCTCTTTCACTTGTGAACTGTATTAACTTAATCAAGTTATATAATTTCTCTGTTTCCTTATCTGTAAAATGGGAACAATAATAGTATCTGCACCTAGAGATTTGGAGGTAAATGTGAAACACATGTGTTTCACATTAACAGATGTGAAATTTGCAGGAAAAAGCTTGGCCCATAATGAATGCTCAATAAATGTTAGCTACCATTGTGCATTAGAAATCGTTTTTTAAGAGCTTTGGCTTTAAAGCCAGAAACCTTGAGTCGAAGAACCTGTTTCTGTCTCTTACTGGCTCTGTGCCCTTGGCCGGGTTGACAACTTGAATCTATTTCCTCATTTGCAAGATGAGAAAAACACTGGCATTGACCTCATGGGGTGAAGGGAAGGAGATAATGAGAACTCGCTAGTAGAGCCTTGGTGAGTGCTGTTGCTGTTATTATTTTATGGTGCTTTATACTTATCACAGCAGTTATAATAAATTTCTTGGGCCCCTCACAATAATTTTTTGAACTAGGACAAATGGCTTTCTGACCATCTTACAGGCGACATGGCTGACGTAGGCACTGAATGGCTTGCCTGCATTCCTCAGTGATGTAGCAGCAGAGCCAGGAGCAGGATCTAACTTTTCTATGTTTGCGTTCCATAGTCTTTCCATTGACCAGACAAGTCCCTTCCATGGAAAGCAGCTTCGGAGACTTTACTTAGAAGCACAGGGGGAAGAGGTGGGGTGCACAAGGAATCAGGCTGCAGTGGGAATTGCTGTGATTTTGGGGGTGTCGTTTAAAACACACCAGCCTTATCTATACACATTCATAATGGAAGGGGGTAAATTAGGAAAGGTTAACTCATTCATGCTGCAGACTATTGTGTCACCCTCAAAGCCTTGTTCTTAGGACTCTTAAGGCTTTCTTGACACCGGTAGGTGGTCATTAGTGGACTGAAAAAAAGAGTGGAAGGCGGGTGAGGGGGTAGGAGGGAAGTTTAGATAGTTGCTTTCCAGGTTTGAAGGAGGGTAAAGGGTGGACTCCCGCATTGTCAGTGATTGAGTATTTGAGGGTCTAACTTTTATTATGATAGGCCCTGGAGCGTTCGAAAGGAATACATTGGACACAGCTGACTTCTTTCATCGGGTCACTGAGCTAAAAGAATTTTAGCTTCGTCTTTGTTCCACCTGACAATTGTTCTGCCTTATACATGCTGGTTGCCTAATACATGCTGATATGGTTAATTACAAGACCAATGAGAGGTTTAAAGATGCATTTTTTTTCTTTCAATAGGAAAGGCAGGAGCCAGATGTTAGAAGCCAATGGGTCCCTCCTACTGCCCGTTCACTGTATATCCCACTAATTCATGCTGGCTTGTGTCTGTCTTCTTTGTTTCTTCCAACTCCTCTTCTTCCTCTGGACAAGAAAGCATGAATGTCTGCCAAAGTTCCGCCTTCGAATTGTTTGTTTTTGACTGTCAAGGACTGACGGTTGCATTTAGGATGATTTTAATAAAAGCTCAGGAGGCCGTGGCTCTCGTTTCCTTCAGTCACGTGACATCCTCCATGTAACCTGATGGCTTGTACCAAGCAGCAGGTCTTGCAGGATAAAATAATGTAGGTTCTTAGAACCTAACAACTTTTGCAAAGGTGGCAAGTCGGCTTTCAGGTAGCTTTTAGTGTCAGCTAGAAAAGGGACTGACTTCCGGGTGCTACTAAGTAGGGAAATTACCAGCACTGGGCAGCAGGAGATGGCAACTGTAAAACACCTACGTCTGCACCCGGCACAGCTGGGAAGTGGTGAAATGTGGTGGTGATCGCTGCCAGAGGCCCGATCTCTACGATCCCCCCCCCATGCTCCTGGCTGGACGCCTCGGGTGTTCTGATGCATCCTTTGTAGAGCGGAAAGGAGAGGATGGCTGTTCTGAGGTCTTTGGGAGATCACTCCCACCCTGCACGTGACAGTGCATCTGTGTGATGAGGGTGGTGGCCCAGTGTAGGGCTCCTCGCTGGAGTCCACAAATAAATAGGCAGGCCATGAACTCCATAAATTGATGGCTAAAATAGTCCATGTATGTGTTATGGGGAGCAGTCTTGACTCCAATATGTGACATACACTGGACTCTTCAATGCCTCCAAAGGCTTAAATGTTCTGTGGTTAGTTACGCAGGGTTCCAGAGTCCGATCAGCATGGTGCTAGTGTTCACAAAACTATTGTAGGCGATACAAGGGTACATGTTTGTTATGTTAACGGTTATGCAGTTATTTTAATGTTAAAAAATAACTGGCACTTTGAAACTGACATTTCAGGAATATTATTTCTTGGGAGGAGGCTAAGTCTTGCTTTTAAAAAAAAGGTGACTTAAATGTTCAATGAGTAACAGTACAGAGGTGGGTTGGCGCTCAAGTTTGAGAAACCGTGATACGGCCCAATCCCCACCTGGTGCAAACAGAAGCTGAGTCTTGCAGAAGCAGAGAAAAGGCCATTGAGGAAGTTGACAGTAAACTTAGGACAGTAATCCACAGTTCTTTCTATGTATCCCGATATCACAATTCTGAGTTTCCTCCTGGGCTGCTTATGTGCATTGCCTGAATAGAGGTTTTCTCTGCAGGGAAGATGAAAAACACTAAGAAGAAAGTCGTGTCTTCAAATGCATGCTTGTTCCATTTTGAGATGTAATTTCTCACATTTTAATGTTTCTGAAATTGGGCTGCATCTTATAAAATTGTGTTCACTTAAGTAGATAGTCATTTCCTTTCCAAAAAAGCTGTTATTAAATAGATAGGAGCTGAGCATTGAAATATGGTTCTTTCACTATTTTTTCTCCTTCAAAACAAATTATACTTCAAAGCTGAAACTTCTAATAAATATACAGTGAAAGAAAATCTCTTTTTAAAATAAAAACTCAAGTAATTTCCTACCCACTAAATGGAAGTTGAGGGAAAGGAGTGACCAGGTACAGTGACACTGAGCCCAGATCCTGCTTTCTGAGTCCCTCCTACCTCCTCCCTAAGCCTCCTTTTCAGGTTTGTAAGCCCTTTGAGTTCATTTAGTCTCCTTTCCAGAACAGAACCACATAGAACCTTCTGGAAGTTTTAAGTCTGAATCCTCAACTTGTGGGAAAGATAAATCAGCCTCCACAGATTCAAACAGACTTCACTCCAATGTCAAAACTTCCTGATTCTCCTATATTCCATTTTTGCAGGAAGAGGGCCTTCTGGTCTATTTTTCTAGAAGGTGAGCTTGGGGTGGGTTAGAAGTGCTTGATTAGACTTTACACATCAGCATTTTTATTGGTCATTTCTGTTCTAGCTGTAGTGGAGGTTGATAGATTATTACTTTTGGTTTCCAAACCCACGAAGAGAGGAGGGGGGCTGCTCAGGAGACACCCCCAAAAAGAAGGGGCCAGCCTTTCTCAGGGAGCTGGGGGTGGGGTGCCGCTGTCTCCAACGTATTGCTTTATTGAGAACACCAGATAATAAACAACCAGGACTTGGCCTTTAGAAGTCAATAGAATAAATAAGCTGGAAAAGGTTGAAGAGAAAAAAAGCCAGTGAACATGTAAGTAGAGGATTATATGGAGCCATTTAGAAGTACAAAAAGCAAGAGTAACAAAGCAACAGATGGAATCTGGCCCCACGTGGCCTTGCCAAGCTAACTCTGAGAGGCACCGTGTAGAAAGTGTTCTCTTTATGTCCCCTGAAGCATTCATGGTGTCCCCTAGCCAAATTCTCAGGCTGTTTCTATGGCACTTACAAAAAAGACTATAGCGATGTCAATGTGGCCCTTCCCTCTCATTCTGTGTCCTCTTCACAGCCTCGTGAAATAAATCTCTGGCTCAAATAAAATTGTTGAAAAGAAAATGGAACATGGAAATAAAGTGCTGTAGGGACAGGGGATGCTGATGAGTTCTGATTTTTCACAAAACAAGGAGAATTTCTCTAAGAGTAGACGGTGTTTATTTTTTGTTGAATTTTTCAATCAAATGGAATTGCTTAATTAAAAAAAAAAAAAAACATCTCTTTTTGCTTTAAATACTACAGACAACCTCATTTTATCTCAGCAGACACCTAGAAACAAAACACTGGACCCACCAGAGAAAACTAGGCAATAAAAGCATCAGAAATTCAGGTCAACTGCGGAAGAGTTACTGTTAGCTGGCAGCTCTCGATTCTAAACAGAAGTGTCCCGGGACCTACGGGGTTGAACAAAATTTTCTTAGATCTGGGGATTTGGGAAAGTTGGACTCCTTTTAATTCTATCCCAATTGTTTTCTGCATAGGGAAATTAAAGTCAATGCATCAAATGAAGACCCAAAGAAACATTTAAAAACATGTTTGACTAGTATTCAGTATGTGAGATTATTAAGTAATAATAACTTGTCCTCCTAGTTAACCTTGTCCTGGAATATATATAGGTTATTTGTTGCCGCCACCGCTATAATATTTTCTGAAGGATGCCAAGCCGTGTGTAAGATCTTTTTGCTAAAGTCCAGGCTGTCCACACTGATCTCGTCTTTTCTCCGCTTGCCCCCCACACACACTTTGCGCGGTTTTAGGATCGCCCGGGGTTTGCTGTTTTCCCTCGAGGCCTCCAGGGTGACGTCGCGTTTGGTGTTTCGGTCAAACATCCTGAAGAAGTTGTTGTACGAGCCGGTCATGATGACACTGTAAGGTAGAGAAGAAACAGGGAGTGACCGGCGCTACGGAGAAAGGCAGCAACACAGCTCTGTTGATTAGAGCAAACGGCACCACCCCACGGCCAGCGTACGGCACTGTGCGTTTTATTAAACACAAATAGAAACCCAGACAGTTTCTGTAGTGTGACTGTTGACTTCCTTTGGAATCACTAAGAGCAACAGACTCTTGGGCTGGGCTTGGAAACAAGGATCGTGATAACCCTCCTTATTAATTACTTCTGTTCCATGGATTCCTTTTGGTTCCTTGGCTCAGTGAGCAAGTGGTTTTAACGACCCCAGCCCTTCCTACCTCGCATCAGGATTATGAGGCTAAAGAGAGGTTTGGAAAGTAGGAACACTTTGAAAACAACCTTTGTGCAGGGGGACTAACTCCATGCCACCTGACTTCTAACGTGTTCTCGCCCTAGTGGGAGAAATGCTGATAGCATAGCATGCTGGCCCAGGCACGTCCTCCCCCTGCTAAGCACTGGCTCTAAATTCGGCCTTTTCAGAAAACTTATCTAAAAAAAAATGATGTCACCCTGGTCTCACTTGGGAAGAGAGTAAATAAATTCAAATTTTAAAAGGATTCGGGATGGGAAAATAAGATTTTGTAGCAGGCTGACAGATGGTTTCTGCATTTTACAAGAGTTATCCATTCTCAGGTGTATCTACAATTGATCAGGAGAACAGTGAATGCCATGAGCCTTCCAGAAGCAAGGGACTGAATCTTTAGTGGTGACAGGTAGGACGTGGTGACAGGTGAAGGGGAGACAGTGCTCCTTACGAAACATTCCACAGTGGCTGCACCCTGAAGAGGCTGGTTAGGATGGGTGAGCACAGCGTCTCATCTGTTTCCTATGACTTGGGTGTGTAGACAGGAAAAGGAAACTGATAAGACTGGGTCACAACCAGGGGGATAAGTTTGGGGGTACACACTGTCAGCTTTGCCAGGTAAATTAATCAGGGGTTAGCTTTTGTTAGTCTGGCCCTGGAAGCAGTTGCTGTGAAATGTGTGTTTGTCTCTATAGAAGAACGAGCAGTTATTTCTTTGTCCTTCCCCCCACACCTCATTTCAGCTTCCGTTATCCCATCTAAGAGCTTTACACATGGGAAGAAGCGAGTGACTCGTGCAGCGTCACAGTGCTAGCAGGTGGCAAAGTCTGGCATCCAGACCCACATCTGCCAGACTCCAGGGCATAAATGTTCAGTTACCTGGCCTCTGGGCTTCCCCCACCATGACCTGGCTTGTTTTTAAACAGTAAGAGAAAGTCTTTTTTAGGAAAAGAAACAAAACCTCTCAGCCTTATCTGAACAAAGAACAACATTTTCCCATTGTGACGTTATGGAAAAAATGTTGATCTTAGGATTCAAAGTCAAAACTTCTCTTGTCTCTGCTACTGACTAACTTGTGAACTTGGGAAGGTTATTATATCTTGTTGAGCTTCGGTTTCTTCAACTGTAAAATGAGGATGATGAAAAGCTGTTTGGATTATGGTCAGGATTAAATAACATGACGTGTATGAAGGTGTCTGCTACATAGTATGTGCTTAATAAGTGTAGTTCTAGGCTAAGATAGCTGGGAAATTGGAGCAATAACAACAAATATATAAATAATAATATGTATTAATTATAGGCAATGAACAAATTATTTTATTAAACACAAACAACAAAAGAGGACTGGGGCTAGCTGCTTCCCCTTGTGAGCTTTCGTTCATACATCACAGTTGCCTTGCTCTCTCTTCCCCTTGCCCTATACCAACTAGCTAGTGTGACTTGGGTCCCTTGCCCTGTGGTGAGTCCTTCCAGGCCTGCTAAAGTGGCTCACTTTGGTTCACTGGCGAAGAAGGCCAAACAAAGGACAGAGATAGCTCGTGCTCATGAAAAGTGTGAATCTCTGAGTACTTTGCCACGACAGAATTTCCGTGCTTCCCAGCACCACCGTTGGTGCCACCTTCATCAGGGGACAGACCCTGGTAGCCTGTGCTAGTCTTCTTGGAAGTCAGAGAATCATCTGTGTTTGTCAAAGTAAAAATGAACTATTGGGAGGTAATATGAAGTATTGTTGAAATCAAAGGCCTTAAAACAGTAATAAATCACATTGCAGGACTGATAAATGAGGCTGACTAGAATTCAGCTAATGAACCAACAGGGCTTTTGGCCAGGTCTATACAAGCAGTTTCAGGAGATAATTTTTGATCTAGAAAGTAGCCTTTGCAGTAATCTGAACTATTTTTGCTGTTATTTGCTGGTGGATCTTTCGTGATCTTCATTTTAGGCATGTTGGCCTAGCTCTGGGGGTGTCTTGTGAGTAAAAGGTAGGATTTTCTCGTTGATATTAAACAGTCGCCAATGCCAGTCCTGGAAGAAGATTCAAGGATCTCACTACATCCTTCTCTTCTTTCCAGGCCTGGCCTCAGGGTCATCCAGTGACCCATACAATGCCTTGCGGCCTGGCTTTGACCTCCCCGTGGCTGCACCCTGCTTAGTATAAACCGCCCAGAGCCTCTGCGAGGAGAAGGCCCGCCATTGGAAGGTTCACTGGCCACAGAGCTTTTCTTACCTGTCTGAGCCATTCCACACACACTCAAATTTATCAAAAATGCAGTCGTTTTCGTAGAGGGAGCACAGCTTGCTGCGGAGGTAGTCATGAACCTGGGGGTGGGAAACAGCGACAGGGCCAATTATTCTTAAAAATAATCATTTCTGTGAACACTGCCTCTTTTGACGCGAGCTGCTAACTCTTTCAGTGTAATTGTGCCTTGAGTCAGATGACCCCGGGTCTGAACCCAGGCGTGGCCCTTTCCAGCCGTGGGACATTGGGATGGGTTGGTGAGCTGCTTATGTGGCCTGTGTGGATTACACAAGCTTGCTTAAGTGGCCAGAGGCACAGAGCACGGCCCATTAAGTGGTAGATTCCCGTTTTCTAAGCTGATTTGTTAATGAGCGTTAGAAGACACAGTTCATTCAACAAATATTTATTGAATGTGTGCTACGTGCCCGGGATGGAGCAGTGACCTCGACGCCCTTGGTGTGCTTTCATCTCAGTGTGGGGCAAATGACTTGTTCACGTGAACCCTTCGCTCTGAGGAAGGTGGGGAGATGGCCCAGAAAGCGTCCCTGAGCCTGCCATGTTGTGAAATGTGAGTGCAAGGGCGAAGGTGGGGGACAGTTACAGCCTGGGTGACAGAGGATGGCTTGGCCCCGGGTGAGAGCCGTGGTGGGAAGTAGTCCGATTCTTGACATGTTTGGAGGGAGAACTGACAGGACTTGTGGGCGGATCAACTGTGAACAGGAGTCAGAGGTGGCTCGTGCATCTTGCTCTGGAGCAAGTGGAAGGATGGAGGTGCCATGTTTGGTTTTGGGTATGATAATTAGAAGATGTCTGTGTAAGTGAAGCTGTTGAGTAGACTCTGAGATGTGAAAGCGGCCGACCGGGAATAGGTAGCAATTCCTGCCTGACTGTTTCTATTTCTCAGTGAAATACAAAGCCAGGTTATCAGCTGAGAGTGAGAAAGGGGATGGGAATGGTTGGGAAACAATTGCTGGAAGGCACTGAGGGTCGCTTGAAGTTGTTGGATGTGAATTTTAATGGTTATTTTTCTCTTGCCACATTTAGCAGCTCAGATGTAGATACCAAACAGGCAGATGAATAAGGCTCAGAGGGTAATAACCTGGCTTCAATTTTTCTCTGAGGGCAATCTGTCCAGAATCCTCCAGTAGGAAGTAGTAGTAATAGGCATACACAATGTGCTAGCTTGTTATTAGCCAAGTGCTTTATCTATAAAATCTCATTTCATCTGTAAAAAAAAAAATCATCTTATGATGTAGGTGGTATCATTCTCTTCACTTTAATGGAGCGTGAATTACAGGGTACAACCTCATTTGTCCAAGATCACACAGGAATTGACAGGACGGGAAATGAACTCCAGTATTGGGGTTTCAGAGAGCACACTCTTGACTACTGTAGCAGTCTGCCTCCCCCACTTGCTCTGCCTCTTAGCTTCACCTTACATGGGGTCTCAGTCCTACCCAGGAGCCACCATAATGACTTGAGGTGAGGCCAAGAGGGAGATAGAATTGGGTGAAGTCAGAGGGATGTTACGATAAGCATTGTTTCACTTTGTTTACATTAAGAGTGATGGTTCAATTTCCCTTTTCCTTGCAGCATGGGCCCTTTCTCCCTTGACCTGAGTTCTGTTGGATGCTGAGCTCAGAGGATCTGCTGTGTGCTTAGTGCTGGGCAGAGGAACAAGGTAAGATTCACCCCATGTTGCATTACATGTTTGGGTATTTAAAAGCTCTCTGTGTTATTGGAAAATGTAAATATTTCCAACTCTGCAAATTAACTCCCTCTACCTTTATTCTCTTGTTCCCCAAAAGTTCTGGGCCTTGCCAGGGTATCTGCTTCAGTGCCATGGTGACAGGGGAATCTGTCTGTGGCAGGGCAATTGATGCAAAGGTGAGGCTTATGTCCTGCGCTTGGTACCTTTGCTATAAATGAACTCCTTCTCCTTCCCTTTCTCTCCTGCCACCTTTTGAGCATATTAGGAGTGGCTCAGGTCTAGAAGGCCATTTGTTTTTAGGGGTAAAAATCTTGAGTGATTAAAAATTTCTGAGCATAAAAGCAGAAGAGCATCTGAGGGCAAAAAGAGGGCTGATTCTGGGTCTTGACCAGAGGTTGGCCAACTTTTTCTACAAAGGGCCAGACAGTAAACACTTAAGCTTTGTGGGCCACGTGGCCTCTGTTGGAACTACTTGATTCTGCCCTTGTAATGTGAAAGTAGCCATAGGTAATACATAAAGGAGCAGGGGCTGCATTCCAGTAAAACTTTATTTACAACAGGTGGTGGACAGCACTGGCCTCTGGGTTATGGTTTTGCTTAACCCTGGTCTTGACTATTATTCCCCTTTCCCTAAAATAGCACAGACTTTCCTTGGCAAAAGGAGATGGGGGATTTAAGGGCATCGGGGGTGGGGGTAAACCTTCCTTCTGATGGTTGGAAGATCTTGATCTCAAGGATCAGTCTTATTTCTAGAAAGAAAGCCTGATTCTTGCCCCTGTTGTTGACTTATTTCTGGGCTGAGTGTGCTAGAGGGAAAGGAACTGGGCTTCTGAAGGGGAAGGACGCCAAGCTGGGAATGAATCCAGTGGGCAATGGAAGCCAATTTTGTTATCCTAGTACTCCAGCTCCACTTGGAGGGGAAAGATGAGAAAAATAGATCTTTATTTTCAGCCGTATCTCCTCCTACTTTTCCCTCTTGTGTGGTGTACTTGTAAGGCAAGGCACAGATGTGCGTGTTCTGAGCAGGGAGAAACAAATTCTGAAAATACTTGGTTAAGCAGGTTTCTGTAATGCAGTCCTTCTCAGGCTCCTACAGTGGTCAAGGAATTTCAAAATAAGAAGGGAACAGAATATTAATTTACTTCACTGTAATCACCCAACTTTTTTTTTGTAGAAATATTCCAAATATTATCTTTAACATAATTAGGGGACAGAACGGTAAGGTTTGTAAATAGGGTGGCAGTGTGCCTTTTAAGCTGTCCTCTTTATGAAACTTCCCCAAATCCCTCACTATTCACCTTTGATATTTTGTTTACAGAAACTCCATAGTGTCAAATCTGTGCTTTGGAAGTGTGGGCCCAACAGTAGGAACTACATTACCCAGAAGTCCATAAATCTTTTTTAAAATTTATTTTTCAATTACAATTGACATACATTATATTAGTTTCCAGTGTACAACATGGTGATTAGACATTTATGTGATCATACCTTATGACCTGGTGGTTCCCCTGATATGTCTAATACCCTTCTGGCCCCATACATAGTTATTACAATATTATTGACTATATTCCTATGCTGTACTTTACATCTTTGTGACTATAAATAATTCCTGAGGGACAAAAATCAGGAAAACCTGTCTGAACCATTTTCTCCTCCCCGGTGTCTAAGTTCTGGGAAGCGCCGACCTGCTTTCAATTGAGGGCATCTGAAGGAATGAACATCTACTATAAAGGTATGTTGCATTTATGCTGTTGTTTAGAAAAAGTCTTAGGCAAAGAAAATGGACCTTTCTCCATCAGTGAAGAGACATACACGAGAAACATCGAGGGAGAACTTAAAACTCATCCTATTTGATTCTCCCTACATGTTCCAAATATTTCTTCTCTGCAGTTAAGCTTGTGTTTGGCCTTCTGGACACTAAGCCTGAGGTTGGCTAGTTAACGGACTGCTCATGAAGATGAGTGAGAGTAAACTTGGTGGCTTTGTCGTTATATTTCAGGGGTTGGCAAACTTTTCCTGTAAAGGGTCAGATAGTAAAAATTTTAGGTTTTGAGGGCTATGTGGCCTCTGTCACCACCACTCCACTTTGCCATGTAGCGTGAAAACAGCCATAGACAACATGCAAAATAATTGGTTGGGTTTCAATGAGACTTACAAAAATGAGTGTGGGGCTAGGTTTGGCCCACAAGTCAGTTTGCCAGCCCTTGTTCCATAGGAGAACTTGAAAATGGATAATCAGGCTTAAGTCTACAGCTTCTCATTCATGGAAACATGCTCAGCTCCATTGGTGTATGCAAATACATAGCAGGAGCCTTACTCATCTCCCATGGCGGGCATTAGGCATTGATTATGGGATGCTTTCCTATTGCATCAAGCCTCACGATCTCTTCTGACAGTGTTCTAGACACTCAGTTTATTATATCTTTGATATAGCATATAAATGTAAGTTGCTTTGAAATATGCCATCTAAAGTAGTTAAAATTTTGTGGTATTTCATTTCAATACATTGCAGAACACTATTTTTTAGTGTTCTGCAAGGTAGCTTTCCAAGTCTATTGCTAGTTAAACATGATTTGAAAACTATGATCATAAAACGCTGATTATTCCAAGTTCTAAAACTAGCTTTGTTCTAAAAGTCTTTCCTGAAATGAAAATACTTATCAGTCTTACCACTATGTAGCCTAAATCTACTTTTTTTCTCATCAAGGTTCTCCAGTAGGCCACACCTGTCAATACTGCCCACACTCAGGTTGTTCTATTTTCCATTGCTGCCTCTCTTTTGTGTTAAGATTTGTAGCACTAGATGGTTTGTGCAGCTGGAAGAAGACACTTGTGTTGGCTCTAGCCCTGAGCTGAAGATGGACTGTAAGTGAGAGCTTGGCCCTGAAGTCCAGGTATAATTTAGGGGACAGTAAGATCCCCAGTGTATAAAGGATGCTCTTTGAACTACAGGCGTAACCAAACTATCTCAACTACATATGTGGTTTGAATTCTGGCCCCCAGACCTTCCTACAGCACCCTCTAGAACTCAGTCATCAAAGTCCCTGGTGTCCTCAATCTCCTCTCAAGTTTCTGTTAGTCACATGGCAGCTGGACTTCTGTTCCAGATAATTGTTCCTGCCACCCATCCTTCTTACAGGCACCAAAAGTTCTCTAAGTCGAGTCCTTCTGCTTCCTTCTCTGAAGCAATTCTATCACCCTCATCTCTCTTCCTGCATCATTCTTTAGTTGATTCAAAGTCTCTCACAACTTGGACTCACCATTTTCAGTGAGTTTCATCCTTTGCTTCTTTGGCCATGCTAGCATCCCTATAGCTGAGCCCCTTTAACCAGTATTGCTACCTCCGGATTTTATCAATTCTTCAAATCCATTGATCTCACTACTTTCCTCTGTGCATTAGTTTCCACCTTACCTACTTTAGATTCAGTGATCCATCATTACACTCACTCATTTCATACCTTCAAAACATGCCTTTCTCTCTCCCTTGTACTCAGTTGGCAAAAGCCCATCACTGGTTAAAACTAACCTTCTGCTCTTCCTTACCTGTACCAAGCAGGTGACTGTGGCTGGGAAGAAACAGTCTCACTTGAAATCAATAATATAAACCTCAAGTGGATCCCTGAGTAAGCCTACATTTCCCTAGTCCATTCACTCTTAGATTAGTATTTTACTCTTCTTCCTCACTCAGCTGATAGCTTTATTTTATTGAGAAAATAGACACAGTAAGAAGAAACTGTCTATATGTTCCCAAGCCTACTGTATCTATAACTATATACTCTTCTTTACCATCTAAGGCCAATTCTACAATGGACTTGCTTCCTTCAAGCACTTTGCTGCTTTAGCTGTCTCCCTCTCCACGGACTTATTCTTATCAGCACAGAACTTCCTTACGCTTGTAACCCATTTTTCTGTTCCCCTGCAGACCAAAATTTCTTGATTTACCCTATATTCACCTGGTTCACATCCTGTCTTGAACCCATTCCAATCAGACATTCATTCACATCACCCTTCCTCCACTTCTCGTGAGGGTCACTGAGAATAGCAATGTTATTAAATCCAGAGGTCAATCCTCAGTCTTTTCTTACTTGATTCAGCAACAACTTGACAGTTAGTTGACAGCTCCCTCCTTGTTGAGACGGTTTCTCCACTTGGCTTCTAGGACATTTCTGTCACTTTCCCACCTGTCAACACTGGGGTTCTCTTCTTTTCTCTAATTATACTCATTTCCTAGGAGATCTCATCTAGTCCTAGGGACTTTAAATATCCTCTATATACTCATGAGTATCAAATTTGTATCTCTAGGCTAAATATATCCAGACTCACATTGAGCTGTCTACTTGCCATTTTTGGCTTAACATGTCCGAAGCTAAACTCTCGATTTCCTCATGTAGATAAAATGGCAACTTAACTTTTCTAATTGTCAAGATAAAAATCTTGATGTGATCCTTGGTGCTTCCTTTCCTCATCAAATCCTATTGGTTTCACCTTGGGAATATTTCAAGAATCTGGCCATCTCTGTTGCTGGTACCCTCATCTAAGCTACTAACAGCCATTACCAGAATGTCGCAATAACATCATAACTATTCTGTCTCCTCCCCAGCACAACCAGATTGTTCATTTAAAAATGTTAATAATGACAATATTCTGGAATGAGGAGTGGAGATGTTCCACAACTTTGGGAATAGACTAAAACCACTCAATTGTATACTTTGAAAGAGTGAATATTATATGTGAATTATAGCTCATGAAGAAATATATAAGTCAAATTTCTCTGTATAGAATTTCCCTTTTTATCTAACCCAAGATATCTTAAGATTAGTTTAACCCTGTCTCTTGATATTTGCTTCCATTGTACTCTTGCCTGGAATTAGCTTCTTCAAATCCCTTCTGCCTCAAAGCCTAGTCTTCTTCTTTCAAAAACCTAATTCAAATAGTGCCTTCTCCTTTGTAAGTCTACCAACCATCTGGCCAATACTTAAGACTAAATCTACACACAAACTTCATAGACTCTTCATCCTACCTGCACACCACCATTCCAGCCCAAATTGCCATCATCTCCTCCTACCTAAATTTCTTTAATCCATTTGGCAAACTGCAGTGGGAAACTTATGGTAAAAACTACTTCACCAGAGCCTACACCTTCAGGTTCTTCTTTCTGGCCTTGTGTTCCATGTTCCAGGTACAAAGAGCTCCTTTCTGAACACAACCTCTTTCTCTTGCCCCCAGGCCTTCCAACACATGAGTCTAAGGATATAATTTTTTCTGGCTAGTTCAAGGAAGTCAAGACTCAGCCTAAGGGTCACTTCAGGAGAGCCTTTCTGTAGGCTGGCCCTCCCTGCATGTGCTCGCATGGCACTCAGTGTCGGCTCTCACACCACTGCACACTCAATTCCCTATTCTGCGTCTCACTTCACCAGACAGCTCCAGGAAAGCAGGACTGTGTCTGTCTCGTTCACCTCTGTATCTGTGATATCCTCAGTATCCACAGCATATTAAGTACTCAGGAGATGTGGGTTGAGTTCCAGCCCCTCCACATGCACCCTCATCTTAATCCTATGGCACTGACGGCTGTAGCATTTACATTTCTCTGCATTGCAGGCAGAGGTGCCTTGGAAGCCCCCCAGAGGAAGTGTTCAGTACACCATGTGTGGGTGGGTGTGGGTGGTGCTCTCTACCTGGTAAGTCTCGATGGGGCGGTTTTCCATGTTGAGATCCCAGACTTTAACGGTCAGATAGTCCCTGGTCATGATATATCTCCCACTGTGGCTGAACTTCACATCCGAAATCGAAGAGATGATTTCAGAGAAAAACGACCTGTTGCTTGGATCTTCCGGCTCTTCAAAAACTGTAGAACAAAAACAAGATGAGTTTAGCACATCCTTAGCAGCAGACTCTAACGTGTTTGGGCCAGCTAGAAAACCCACTGTCTCACTTGGAACAGAGCTAGCGTCTGCAGGATGTAAGTAAGTCGCAAACAGAACCTTCAGCTCTTTGGCAGCAGAAAAAGCTGTCGCTGGTTTCTGTATTTTCTTTCTCATGGAAGGATTGGCTTGGGACCTGTCCCATCCATTCATCTGGCACTGAGCGTTTTTCCAAGCTCCAGGTCTATGATCCAACCCCATTTCACATTTCCCTTTGTCTTTGGGTGTCACTGCACATGCCCAAAACCGCAGTCATCTTAGAGGCTTACAAAAATATTTTTTACAGCTTTACTGAGATGTAATTTATATACTATAAAATTTACTCATTTAAAGATTACAGTTCAGTCTTTTTTAGTATAGTCACACAACCACAATCTAAATTTTGAACATTTTCATCTATCCCCCCCTCCAAAAATAAAACCCCAATAAACTCCATTAGCAGATAATCCCCATTCCCTGCAGCCCTAGGCTACTACTATTTTCTAGTTTCATGAAATTGCCTATAGTAGAAAAATTTCATGTAAATGGAATCGTACACTATGTTTTTTTGTGTCTAACTTCTTCCATTTAGCTTAATGTTTTCAAGGTTCATCTACATTACAGCATGAATTAATACGTCATTCCTTTTAATGGCTAAATAATATTCTATTGTATTAGAGATGCCACAATCTATAAACATTTCGGGTTGATTCTACTACTTGGTATTATGAATAATGTTGCTATGAATATTCATGTGCAAGTTTTTGTGTTGACATTTGTTTTTCTCTTGGATCACAGTGTTTAATAATGGGTTTTGCTGCCAGACTGCCTTGGGTCTAATGTTATTTACTGCCATTTACTAGTTGCGTGAGCTTGGGCAAGTTACTTAACTATTCTGTGCGTCGGTCTCATCAATAAAATGTGTCCACAATGTCTTTTGTGTATATTGTCCATTTGCTCTGATACCCAGGCACTTATTGTCTCAACAGCTGCTTTCTGCTTCCAGGAATAAAAAGACACAGCACCTCATGTTTGATATCAAAGCCTGTCACAAGCTGCGTTACTTCCTTGGTCCACCTTGATTTTGAACTTCTCTAGTTCAAATGGGATATATAGAATATATCTTGACATTTCCCATTTCTATGCTCTGCCTGATCTTTCCTTCTTCATTGATTTGAATGCTTCATCTTTTATATACTATTTTAACACCAAATAATATTTTTTTTTTCTGATGGCTCATTGTACTTGGTCTGGTCCATTTATTTAGTGTGTTCAGGTAGTCTCACAATGAAGCTATCATTTCTCTTAGTATTTAATAATCCACAGGTTTGTCTTATCTCAACTCTAACAAAGGGATATAAGCTTCTAGAGCGCAGGATTTTGGCTTTTCTTATCTTTGTATGAGAATCTCGCACACAAATGTTCGATAAATATCTGTTGCTTGATTGGAACCAAAGCCAGAAAAATTAATGAATTCTTTGTCTTTTGGGTGCTTAGCATGTATGACGTCAAGCTCTACATTTGCTGATATTTAATTATTTTTGACCTACAACAATGGCAGTTGAGTACAGTTCTACTTAATAAGTGTTTGTATCACATTTCTAGGCTGAACCAAACACTAGCCTGCAGGTTACTGAGTTAACTCATCCTCCAAGGCTTCCTCTTTCCTCCCTGCTCAATGCACTCACACAATCACTATCAAATTCCATGAAGAAAACCTAAGAATATAATGAGTTGCTTTTCAAACCTGGCTGAACTTTACTACCAGCCAAACCTGAATACTGCTTTTTACAGAACCATTGTAGAAAACAACAGTGAAAAAGAACTAATCAATTAGAATTGAACTTGAGAATTAAAAAAAAAAAAAAAGTGAAACAGTAAAACGCGAGCTCATTACAGTCTAACACAACGTCTCAGAATGTGCCCTCTCCCCTGGCGTTAGGTCAAACACTAACGAAGGCCCTTGGGTTCTGACTGGTGTCCTCGTAGTTGAGAACTATGTCTTTACATTAGTTTCAATTTAAGGTGATCTCATTAGGACTGGGGACTTAAACACCAAGCACAACCCATGCAAAACATCTTAATAGTAATGAGTGGGAGCCCAGAGGCTTGGTTACCTGCAGGGACAGCTTGAGACAGTAAGTGGGAAGGGCTTAGCAAGCCTCTCTCGAGTCAGTTCCTGCCTTTGACAGTGGTTGACATTTTCTTTACTACTCTGAGATTCAGTTTTCCCAGATGCAGAGTGGGGATGCAGGTGGCCTGGCACAGAAGCTTGGGACATGGTAGGTTCTCAGTGAACGTTAGTTGCTATTTTTATCATTAACATGCACTGCTTCTGTACTGGCCAATCGTATGTAAAGATTGTTTACAAGAAATCTGTTCTCCAAATACTTGGCATATTGGGGGCCAGTGTAGCAAAATTATAAAGCCTCAAAATGACACCTCCAAGAAAATGGAGGTGAAATGAAGAGAGACGATTCTTTAATTAACCCACCACTAATTATTTATGTCAGATACAAAGGACAGGATATAGACAACATATCAGCACAGCACTGTGCCAATTCAAGTCTTAATAACTTCCTGAATTCTTTTCAGCAACATTTAATAGCATTAATAACTACTGCCTATAGGAAGCTTATTAGATTCTAGGCCCTGTACTTTACATGCTTTATCTCATTTAATCCTTATGACAATACTATGAAGTAGAAACGAAGATTTCTTATTTTATAGATGTGAAAAACCAAGGCACAGAGAGGTTTTGTCACCTGTCCAAGGATACACAGCTAGACCTAGGTAGAGCTGCAATTTGAATTAAGGTCTGATTTCAGACCTTAATTGTGATGCAGTTCTGCCTTGTACCATGTACAAGACCTTATTTTAGGAGCTATAGAAAAATAACAGGGAATCTACACAGAACTATGGAATTGCAAACCTGGAATGGATCTGAATGACTAGTCTTATGCTATCCTTTTGGTACAGCCGAAGTCCACTTCAAACACTGAAGGAGCATGGCTTCTATACCAAGAGCTCATGCATTTTAGCTCTACTGAGCCATTGGGAAGCATAAGATAGGAACCCCAAGACTTTGTACACCCTGTTGAGACCCTCACCACAAAAAGCCCAGCCCCTCAGGCCATCTCTTACCCCTGGTTCTAATCCTTGTGTCCTGTCAACAATGAGGCAACCTTTCCTTTTACTGTCCTTCTCCCTTGGTTTGTGTACATGGATGTATAATATATTTATTTATCTCTAACAGAATGCAAGCTCTACGGGGCAGTTTTTTTTTTTTGGGGGGGGTTCCATTTTGTTCTATATTTTCTGGAACATAGGAGATGTTCAGTGAATCTATGTTAAATAAATGAATGTTGACAAACCACTTTAATTTTTAAATGAAAATAATACCTATCTATTAAACAGGTCCTGAAAAAAACTTACCTAAGTAATGCTTTATTAACCTCAGATTTGTTTCTTTAAATCCTTAAAAAGTATGAAAAAATACATTCCATAAGAAGTTATCTGTAATTCAAGGTTTTTACTAATTCTGTCTGAGCAATCATTTGTCAGCTATTTAAGTGTCTTTTATGTACATGAAGACACATACACAACACTTAACACATTGCCTAGAACATACAAAGTATTTGTTGGATGGATGCACGCCAGGCCCTGTACTAAATACCAAACATACAAGGAACAAGACAAATCCAGTCCTACCCTCACAGCCCCATAGGCTCGAGAAAGATAAATGTTAAGCAATTAAACATTAGTTACAGATGTGAGCTTTTACTGCATTATCAGAGAATAAACCAGCTAGTGGATTGCCAATGGAACATCACTGTGTCCCATGTAAGTTACTGAACAATTTGGTACACAAATGTATATTGTTTGAGTGACAGATCTTAAGACAAACTAAAACTTGTGTTTCTCCTGGAGACCCTTGGCTTGGCATTAGAAATCCTGCTGACCTGCCGGGTTTCCAGCTAGCTTCCAGAAAAGCAGCCATCACAAGAAGAAAAGAAGAGAAACATGGTGGAGAGAAGATGAGCTTTGGTCCCTTTGTGAGAAGCAGTCTTGAGAGTCCTGAGCCCAGATCTAGTCATCGGGGATGTGTCAGATTCGCCAATAGGGAGCATGTGTCTCACAGACCCCAATAATAATAGTAACAAAAACAATGACAGTAACAAAAACGATGATGACATCTGCTACCATTTCTTGATCCTTATGCTTTGCATGCGTTATCTCATTTAATGCTTGAACTTATGAGGAAAGTACTCTCCCTGTCCTTACTTAGAGATAAGACAGACCAGGAGAGGCTGGGTAACTCATATAGGATCACGCAGCCGCCGAGGAGTGGAGGTGGGCTTTCTAGTGACCATCTGTCTGCCTGGCTCTTACACTGCTTCTACAACCAGGCCTTCCTGGCTTTGTGAAACCACCTTTTTGTTCAAATGATCCAATTAAACTGGGCTCCCTTATGCTCTGGATAGACCTTGTGCATTCCCACTTGTGTGCCTCTGCTCCTCCTCACCTCTTTCTGTGTCCATCATGGGATACTGGAGAGAATATCAGACTGGGAGTCAGGGATGCTGGGTTGGAAGCCAGGCTGGACATAAATTAGCTGGCTCTTAATAATAATACCTACTATCTGTTGTGCACTTATGCTCTGTGCTTTACATGTATTAACCCATTCAATACTCATCAATTCCCTTTCTCACAAATAGTCCTATCAGTTAACTCAGGCACAGATGTTCTACAGCTAACAGGAGGCAGAGCAAGGATATGAGCTTCTGCCTATGCTCTTAATCTCTGTCCTATTGCCTCTCATTTGAGTGACTGAGCAATGGTCAATTCCCTGGGCCTGCTTCCTTGTCTGTAATATGAAGGAGGTAGGATTGCCTATCATGTTCCTCCCACCTCTTAGATAATGTGACCTGTGAAATTCCACTAGCCTTGTCTTTGAATTTCCCTTCGCTGATCTGCATTACTGCAGGGAAGCCTTCCCAAAGTGACTTCAGCACATCCAGCCTATGACAGTCAAGTATTCCAGATTCTGAAGCCAATGAGCTTGGAAAACTGCTACCTAATTCTGGGGACTGATGACATGATTTGCTTATTAAAGGTGCTGAGAAGTAAGTCCTGCAGGTAAAAAAATTAACATTCTTTACTCCAGCTTTCTCAGTCTTGGCACTGTTGAATCTGGGGCGAAGTAATTCTTTGTTGTTGGGGCATCAGAGGGTGTTTAACAACATCCCTGGCCTCTGCCCACAAAATCCATGACCCTCAGTTGTGACAACCAAAAATGGCTCCAGGTGTTGCCAAATGTCCCTAGGGGAGCATGAATACTCCTGGCTTTATTCCTGTTTCCAAGTCTTATTGGATCATTATACCTCCTTTAACACTATTCAATTTTTTTTTTTTTTTTTTTTTTTTTGGCAAATCACTTGCAGCCCAGTGTTTCTCTAGTATAGAGTTCCTCAGAACACACTTTGGGTTACAAAACTATAGTCAAAAGCAACTGATACTTCCTCTTACATCCCAGAGGCTATCCCACAGTCCCCCCCTTATCTGTGGGGGGTATGTCCCAAGATCCCCAGTGAATGCCTGAAACCATAAATGATACAAAACCCTATGTACTATATTTCCTTCCTATACATACATACCTATGATTAAGTTTATAAATTAGGCATAAGAGATTAACAATAATAATAGAAAAATTATGATAACATACTGTAATAAAAAGCTATGTGAATATGGTCTCTCTCAAAATACCATATTATACTGTACAGTGTGGGTACACGGGACAAAGGGACACAGCCCAGGTGACACAAAGCAGGTATGTGTGAGGTTTTGTTATACTGCTCAGAATGGTACATGATTCAAAACTTATGAATTGTTCATTTCTGGAATTTTCCATTGAATACTTTAGAACTGCAGTTGACCACGGGTAACCGAAACCACGGAAAGCAAGACCAAGGATAAGGGGGGACTACTGTATTAGATGTTCCAACCAGACAGTGTTTTGTGTTATAACATGTGCAGATATGACTACATCTCCACGGTACTGAGAGTATGTTGTGTTTGATGTTATTCTTCACAGTATCTGGCACAGGGCTATTTGCATAAGAATGCTTAGATAAGTGATTAAATGAATAAGGTCCCAGAACTTTGAGAGAGGATAAAAATTACAAATAAGACAGAGGAAGAGTTCAGAAGGAAACTACTAACTTTAGAGAAACCTAAAACTAAAACTACATTCATTACGATCAGGGAAAAAGAAGAATGGCAACATGTAGTGTGTTGCTCACAGACTCTGGGCACAGAAGAGAGAATGTAAGGAAACCACAGGCAAACCCTGGGGGTGGCTCCTTTTCCTGGACCCCACACTGGATACTGCACAGAAACTTAGGCCCATGATGAAGGGTCAGCAGGAGACTGAAGGCCAAACAGCTGATCCTGTGGCATCCTTATACTCCATCCCATTTGGTGTGATGGCTAAGGGTACAGGTGGCTCCAAGTTTAGCAGGCCTGGGTTGAACTCTGGCTCTATTGCTTATAGGTTATGGAGGTTAAGCCTTGGATAAGTGGCTTGACGTCTTCCAAGCTTCATTTTCATCACCTGTCAATGGAGATATCTACCTTTTGGGGTGGTTTCAGGACAGATGAGATCTTTCATGGCAAGCCCTTAGCATAGTGTTTGTACCCAGCATAATAGCGAAGGCAGCAGCAATGCAGAAGTGGGTGCTGCTTAAGGCAAGCTGGGTGTGAAATGAGTCCAAGAGCCTGAGGTGTTTTTCCACTGGGGCCAGAGCTTAAGTGCTACCAGCTGTAAATCAATTTCTAAATCTTCTAACTGGGCTGTAACACAGACATACAATAGCTTGTCTCTGGACTAGCACTTGAAATTCACCTTTGTTGGTACAAGTGTCTTTCATTTGGTGCCGAATGATGTCACCACCACCCTGGCTTTGATGAGTCGGGCAGATGAGAGGGCGAGTACAGGAAACTAGGTAGGGGGATGGGAAGGTTTGTTCTTGAAAAAGGAACAGACTCAGAATCACGCACAGAGTTTTAAATTGCTCACTTCTGCTGACATTTCTTCTATGGAGATGTGCAGCTGGCACGCTTTTCCGTTTGGAGACATGGTTGACAATTTCCCCATAATGGGGACAAAATTGGCAATTTTCCTACAGAGGGAGGCAGATGGCAATTTCTCTTCTGAGATATGCAGGCAACACTTTTACCCCTGGAGAGAAAAGACTCGGCGATTGAGATGCAGCCAGTAATTTTTGCTATACATCCAACAGTTTTGCCCAATGAGAGAAACGGCCAACAATTTTCCCACGGAGAGTAAGAACTCCCATGGATGGATAATGCTGGCCTTTATCCAGCTGAGGACAAGTGAGAAAAGAAGTTTAAGATTTAATTAGTGGCTACTGTACTACCATGGGCCTAATGATATAGTCTCCAGACATGGGCTGGAGACTGGGAACTTAGATCATATTAAGACTCAGAGGACTCTGAATTGGGAAAGTGATGCCCAGTTGCTGAACCTTTTTTATTTGCTTTCGTACAACCCTTCATTAATTCTGTAAATAATTGTTCAACAGTGAACACTGTAGCAACACAATGCACAGCATTGTGGAGAATGACCAATTAAGCTAGAAGAGATTACATTGGCCCTTGACTTTTGTATAACTGTTTTCAGAATACTTCTGTACATACTTCACAAATGCTCTCTTTTAATAAATAATCAAAGTTAAGGAAAAGGAAGTCAAAACCCCCCTTTTTCCCCCCAGACAGGAAAAAAGGACCAAAAATTCTCTGGAGGGAGTAATGATGAGAAGTCTGGGCTGGGGTGACCAGGTAAGGCTTAAGAACACGCTGAACCTCTAAAGATCGATAAACTTTGGATAGGTCAGTGTTCAGCAAACCTCTTAAAGAGCTGGATAGTAAATATTTTAGGCTTTGAGAGCAATTCGGTCCTTGTTACTCTGACTTTGTAGTATGAAAGCAGTGTAGATAATATGTAAACAGATGAACATGTATTTCAATAAGGCTCAATTTTTGGACACTGAAATTTCAATTTTGTCTAATTTTTATGTGTCATAAAACAGGATTCTTCTTTTGATTTTTGTTCAACCATTTAAAAATATAACAACCTCACCCCAAATAGCCAAAATAATCTTGAGGAAGACAAAAGTTGAAGATATCACGCTACCTGATATCAAACTATACTTCCAGGATATAGTAATCAAAACAGCATGGTACTTGCATAAAAACAGACACAGTGATCAATGGAACAGAGAGCCCAGAAATAAACCAACACCTATATGGTCAATTGATCTATGACAAAGAAGGCGGAAATATACAATGCAGTAAAGAGAGTCTCTTAAATAAATAGTGTTGGGAAAACTAGACAGATACATGTAAAAAAATGAAACTAGAACACTTTCTTACATCATATACAAGAATAAACTCAAAATAAATGAATTAAAGACTTAAATGTTAGACTTGAAACCACAAAACTCCTAGAAGAAAACATAGGCAGTAAATTCTTTGACATTGCTCTTAGTAATATTTTTTTTGGACATGTCTCCTTGGGCAAGGAAAACAAAAGAAAAATAAACAAATAGGATTACATAAGACAAAAAGGTTTTGCACAGCAAAGAAAACCATCAACAAAATGAAAAGACAACCTACTGAATGGGAGAAGATATCTGCCAATGATATATCTGATAAGGGATTAATATCTAAATTATATAAGGAACTCATATAATTTAATGCCCCCCCCCAAATATCTGATTAGAAAATGGGCAGAAGACCTGAATAGATAATCCTCCAAAGAGGACATACAGATGGCCAACAGACAAATGAAAGGATGTTCAACATGGCTAATCGTTAGGGAAATGCAAAGTAAAACCACAGTGAGATATTACTTCATACCCATCACACTGGTTATAATTAGTAAATCAACAAACAACTGTTGGGGAAAATGTGGAGCAAAGGAAACCCTTATGCACTGTTGGTGGGATTTCAAATTGGTGCAGCCAATATGGAAAATGGTATGGAGGTTCCTCAAAAAATAAAAAGTAGAACTTATGACCTAGCAATCCCACATCTGGGTATTTATCTGAAGAAGTCAAAAACACTAATTTGAAAAGATGTGTGCACCCCATGTTCATTATAGCATTATTTACAATAGACAAGCTATAGAAGCAACCTAAGCGTCCATCAATAGATGAATGGATAAAGAAGTTGAATATATACATAATGGATTATTACTCAACCATAAAAAAGAAAAATCTTGGCATTTGTGACATAGATGGACCTAGAAGGTATTATGCTAAGTGAAATAAGTTAGACAGAGAAAGACAAATACTGTATGACTTCACTTATATGCGATCTAAAAAAAATAAATGAACGAAATAGAAACAAACTCATAGATTCGGAGAACAAATTGATGGTTGCCAGATGGGAGGGGAGTTAGGGGGATGGATAAAAAGGAGGAAGGGATTAAGTAAAAATTGCCAGTTATAAAAATAGTCACAGGGTTGTTAAGTATAGCATAGGGAATTAGTCAATAATATTGTAATAACTATGTGTGGTGTCACATGGGTATTAGACTAATGGAGGTGATCACTTTGTAAGTTATATAAATGTCTAATCATTATGTTGTACACCAGAAACTAATATAATATTGTATGTCAACTGTGATTGAAAAATTAAAAAATGCATAGTTTAATAAAATATGCAATTACTACAATAAATGTAAGAACCTCATTCTTTGCTGGAGTTGTGTAAAAACAGGTGGTGGTTCAGATCTGACCAGCAGGGCATAGTTTGCTCACCTTTGATGATTACGTTTGGGGGGAGGAGGGTGTTTCCTATGCCGGACAGGAGAATCAGCGTGAGTAAATGCCTGAGGTGATAAATACACTTTTAGGGGACAGTGGGACCCTAGGACCAGTGACACAGAGAGATCATTGTTCAGTAAACTGCACATTGCTTTCCTCAAGCGTGTCTCTCAGGTTGGCACAGGAGACATCAATGGACTCTAGACATTCAGAATAGAACCTGTGTTTCACAACTTGCAGGCTGGATTTTTGGTACCTAAGATTCACCTTCATTATCTTTAAAATGCAGATATCAATTCCATTTTGCATGGCTATCAGAATCAAATGAGATAAAAGCAGATTATACACCTAGTGCATGCCTGGCACACTGTGAGAAGTCAAAAAATACTAGTGAAACGAGTACCTGACAGATGAGAGGGACTTTGATACGTGCTGGGACTACGCAAGTGAGCAAGAGAGACGAGGTCCCCTGTGCTCGTTGGCACTTCCTTCAGCAAAGAGCCGCATGCTTACTTATCGGGACTGAGAGCTTTATTTTTCCTCAAGGAAGAAAAGTTTCTCATTTCCTCTGTGGTAAATGGAATAGAGTCCCTCCAAAAATGGCCACACACTAATAGAACCTGTGAATATTACACGGCAAGGCGGAATTATGGTTGCTAATTACCTGACCTTAAAATGAGAGATGATGCTGGATTATCTGGATGTGCCCAATGTAACGACAAGGGCCCTTATAAGTAAAAGGAGGCAGGAGAGTCAGTGTCAGAGTGACACGATATGAGAAAGACTTGGTGGCCATTGCTGGCTTTGAAGATGGAGGAAAGGGGCCAGAAGCCAAGGTGTGTGGTAGACTCTATGATCCAGAATCTCCGGAAAGGAACAAAGACACCCCCAAAACACCTTAATTTCACCCCAGTGAGACACACTTCTGACCTCCAGAACTGTAGGATAATTTTGTATCGTTTTAAGTCACTAAGTTTACTACATCTGTGGTATGTGTAAGAGCAGCAATAGAAAATTAATATTCTTCTTTTCCTATATTGTCAATAAAGGGAGGGGATACAGTTTCTCTACACCATGCCCCACCTCTCCTGACTTTGGGAAGCTGTTCTTATTTCTCTGGGCTCCGGTGGCCACTCTCTCCCTTTGGGCCCCAGGAGAGCCCGTTCCCTTCCAGCAGCTGCTGCTCCACAGCTGGCTGGGAGGCAGGCCAGAACGGGCTGCTTCTGGGGGTGAGCTGTGACAGGTTCGCCGCTTCCAAGGGAGCTGGCGAACCACACAGATCTGCCTCCCTCTCCTAACACTCCTGCTGCCACCGCTGCTGCTGCTGCTGTACCCACAGGCTGACACAGAGAAACCAGAACACAGCAGAAGCAAAGACAGAGGAAGCCAAGTGGCTCAGAGACCAGGATTTAGCCGGAGAATCTGAGATTATAATGTGATCCTGCTGTGTGCTGGATAACTCTTCCCGAAGCAACGTGACTTCCCTGCTCAGACACCTGCAGGGGCTCTCTGCTGCCAATAACCAACGGTCCCAGCCCGCTGGACTGGCAGTCAGGGCCCTTCGTATCAGGTACTAGACCTGCACTCCAATGACGCTGTCCGCTCCTGTCCTGCTCAGATTCTCCATTGTGGCCTGACTGGCCTACTTATCATTTATACCGGAGTCAGAGAACTCCTGCTACCAGGGGCTAGGCAGGTAGTGAAAGAGATGAAGCATGCACGAGTATAGGGAGTGGTAGGGACTGTGGCAAACTAGAGTGACAGCAGTTCCTACTCATACTCAGCTCCAGCTGACTGCTGCCATGCAGAAATGTGAGTCCAGCAGAGCTAGATTGTCTCATTTGTAAAGTAAATTCTTCTGAGGAATTCTGATGTTTCAGTGCTAGCATTTTTATTTTTTTTTTTAGTGTGTGGTCAGATGGAAGTTACCTGTAAGCCAAGCGGGCTGTAGTTTGTGAGCTCTGGTTTACATGCTACAATAATGATGGCTGATGTTTATGGAGCGCTGAGCAGGTGCTAGGACTTGGTCATGCTCATGCCTCTCTTGTTTTAGCTCAGGCTGCTATTACAGAACACCGCAGGCTGGGTGGCTTGTCAACCAGAGATGTCTCACAGCTCTAGAGGCTGAGAGTCTGCGAGTAGGGTGCCAGCATCGTCAGGTTCTGGCGATGGCCCTCTTTTAGGTTGCAGATGGCCATTTTCTTGTTGTACCCACATGGTGGAGAGGATGAGAGTGCTCTCGGGGGTCTTTTTTATAAGGACACTAATGTCATTCATGAGACTATTATCCCGTCTTCATCACTTCTCAAAGCCCTCACCTCCTAATGCCATCGCATTGGGGGTTAGGATTTCAAAATATGAATTTTGGGGGATACAAACATTTAGTCCAGAATACCACCTATCTCTGCTCCCTTGTTTCTCTGACTCCTATTTAACCATCAGAGTTCACTGTCTCTTCCCGGAAGGCTTCTTTGACCACCTCAGCCCACTGCATCCTTTTCTTCCTCTTACTGGTTAATTACATTGATTGTATGTTCGGAATTCGCAAGGATCTAAGCAATCCAAGTTCAGGGAATGGGCCCCACAGAAAGGTGGCTCTGGCGATAACAGCAGCATGCATTCCCTGCCAGGCACTGTGCCTGTAGATGATCCCTATTTCCCAGCTGAGGAAACGCAGGCTTGGAGAGATGAAGATCTGAAGGACCATGTGCTCCCTGAGCAAGGATGGCATCTTAAGGACTAGCTTTGGGGTCAGACCTTAGGAAGGAGCTTCAGCTGCAATCTGTGATCAAAAGAGAGGGGGAGAGAGAAATGGTGTTTGGCTGACGGCTTACCTGTCAACCTAAAGGCTGGATTTGGGCTAATATCCACAGACAAGTTTAGTAATTGGGGGCTGGTTTGTCCTTCCTTTCTGAGCAATAATCATTTATTAGCCAAGTGGGGCTGGTGCCTTTTTGAGAAATGTCATTCTGGAAAGATACCGATTGAAGGAGGTCTCTGAGCATATTCTCTCTGGTGGGCAGCAGGACAGGGAGGCGGCTGCAGTCCAGACAAGATGACGAGTTGGCAGTGGGTGTCTCGACGGGAGCCTAATGAAGAAATCTGGTAGCAGCGAGGCCCAGCTTTACAAATACTCATATTCTGTCTTTCACTCCATTATATTCCTCTTTATATAAGGTGTGTAAGTGGCATAGGTATGCATGGGGCTTTATGCCTCCTAGGTGGAATTACGTTCCTAAAGCCAGGAGGCGCCAGGAACATTAGGGCAGCATCCCCAGGGTGCTGAGCCCACTCCATACATCACAGGTTAGAGGCTTCTTGTCTCCCTGCTCCCTCGCTCTCTTTCTTTGTGCAGCTGCTCCGAGAGGAGCTCAACTCCCCGAGGAGCCTCTGCCCAGGTAGAAGAGACCGTGTGTGTGGCCATTATTGGAGTGATTGCTGGGAAGCTGGTTGTCATGGCACCGCAGAGAACAGGCCACATTCCCAATGTCCCGGTTTTCTAGGCTGTATAATAATCACGGCAGCGAGAGGCATCAACACGGAAGGGGAGACAGGACAGCTCCCTGCTGACAGCGGGCTCCTTGCAGAGCAAGGCGAGGGGCTCACGGCTGAGCAGGAGGGTTCATCTTGACGTAGTGAAGCCCTGCTTGGAGAGGGACCCTGGTGAGGACTGCTCACCGCTCCATTGTCTTCTCATGGCTCCGGTGCTATTCCTCTGTGTTCCCAGTGCTGGCTCTTTACTGGAAAACATTGCCCCTAACCCAGTGGTAGACCTGTGCTTTGACGTTCCGTGGAATTCACATAGGCAGAGCAGTAATGGCTTTCGTGCCGGCGTTGATGGAGTAATAACCTACCATCTCTCTGGCACTGTGCTAGACTCTGTGTCATATTCTGTTCCATCCTCACATGTGCTTGTTTTACAGATGAAGAAATGAGGCTCCGACAGTCATCTGCCCTGGTCGCAGGCCAGGAAGAGGCACAGCTAAGATGTAACCCAGCTCCAGCTCTATGGCCCACGACTGACTCTATTCTGTATCGTTTCTTCTCTGGTCTCATGATTACAAAGGTGACCCTTTCCAGCTGACACTGACAGATACGGGGGCCCTGCAACTCCGAGGGCGTGGTCACGGTAAAATGGATTGAACTGGTCCAAGGATTAAACCTCTGATTTGGGCTTCATAGCTGTGTGCTGTCACCAGTCACAGAGAATTAGGCAGAGTGGAGTTAACAATGCATCAGGGGTAACGTGGAGAACAGCCAGCAAATTCATTGACACCTTATTACCTGCTAGGCCCTCCCACTGGCTCCAGACATGCCATCACCACAGGCCCTCCTTCCCTTCCAACTGCTTCTGGGATCTTGAAGCCTCTTGCTGGGGTGCAGAGAAAGGACACATTTTGCAGTTACTGGAGAAAAAAAAGGCTT
The DNA here is from genome assembly GCA_028627145.1 of Eidolon dupreanum. Lineage (NCBI taxonomy): Eukaryota > Metazoa > Chordata > Mammalia > Chiroptera > Pteropodidae > Eidolon > Eidolon dupreanum. The sequence goes on along the minus strand of CM053515.1, from coordinate 20,004,995 downwards.
TGTCCTTCAGCAACACTTCTGCTTAATGACTTGGTCATGAGGAGGAAGGAACAGTATGTAAGAGATCTCGACATCTCCACGTGGTCATAAAGTGTACTTTAGGTGTGCCCTCGGCACGTGCTCAGGGACCACAGGGACCATGGTGTGTTGACTTCCTGAAAGCCAGACTCCACCAGCGAAATGCCTGTCGCTGTTCTCTGCCACCTCCCCGCTCAGGCCGAGTGAGGCGAAGATGGGAAGTGTTTGTAAGCATCATCTATCAACAATGTCAGCCACGGGCTTTACACTTGGGTTTGAATCCGGGCTCTACCTACGACTCCATCTCTGACTGTATGTAAATTACTTGCTTTTTTGAGCCTCCATTTTCCCATCTTTAATCCTGAGCTTATGGATTCATGTGAAAAGGATAAAACACTCACAAATACTCTGCGCTTACTGTGGGCTGGGCATTATCTTGTAGAATCCTCGCCACAATGCAATAATGAAGCTTCCATGATCGTTCCCATTTTGTAGAGGGAGACACAGAGGCTTAGAGAGGTTACATGTAAGAAGTGAAGTCCAAGTTCCCCACCCTGGGTCTGTCTGATCCCAGAACCAAGACTATTGACCGCTGTAGTATACTTCCTCTCCACCCTCATTAAAGCCAAGTTTTCACCCACAAGAGTCTCACAAATACCTATAAGCTAGCCTTTATGGTTCACCTTCTTGGACCTCAAAGGAGCTGGGAACTTCACGTCTGAAAGCCACTAGATGGTTTTCAAAAATTGCTGGCAGTTGTTCATTAAGATTTTGACATTGCCTAAAATGTCAAACCCTTCCCTGCCTTCCAGACTCTGCTTGACTCCTTCCCCTTCCCTGTCACCTGTCCCCTTCCCGCTCGCCCCTGACATCCTCTCTGGACAGTTGAGTTAGAAACCATCACTTCCTTCTCTGAACTTGTGGAGCAGAGTTCTCGAGTTCTGGTCAGGGCACAAAAGTCACGGAGCAGAACATCATGAAATATTACGATATCATCCTTAAAGTAGCTTATTATAGATAACTCGGTATTAAATAATAAATTATTCTATACAAAAGTCTGATAGACCATAAATGTTTCAGGATAATTTCTAAGGGAAAAGTTTAAAAATATTTGATTTTCTTGGGAATTTGGAAAAGCTAACCCCTAATGCCTTCATTCATTTACACACTTGCTTTAAGAATCATAGCGCTAGTGTATTGTGAGACACATATTACATTATATCTAATGTTAGAGCATTTATAGACATGTCTCATCGATTCATTCGTTCACTCATTCATTATGATTTAGCATCCTTGATAGGTCAGTCACTGTTCCAGGAATGCTTCTACTACTTAATAACCTCCTAGGGGCTAGCAACCACGTGTTGTGTCAATACGAATTTGTGGGTTTATGGCCCCACAATGACATGAATACAGAAGATTCTCAGGAAACAGGGACTAAAAAATGCTACACACGAGAACTTTGGGGAACACCTAGAGATGACATTTGGCATCACAGTTCATTTCCACAGTCTAACTCAGTAGTTGACATAAACATCATTTAGTCAGCATTTTCTCTTTGATACTGGGAATCTAAATTTCACAATCAATTTAAAATTAACTTTATATCAGAAAGAGTCCATAATTTCATATCCTATTCTCCTAGTATAAGAGGAAGTAACTGCACCTTATAAATCTGTGTTTAGCACAATAGCTTGTTCACATTTATTGACTGATTCCTTGCTTTCTTTGATCTCACCATTTTCCTAAGCTTGATGATACCATTTTCTCATATGTAACTCTTCAATGACAATTCCACTACATTATAGTGATTTTCCAAACGACATCAAAATTTCAGGATGAACTAATCGGCCCAGGATTAAGAATGCCTGTCCACGAGATAAATCCTATTTCAATCCTTATGTTCAGGTTAAAGATATAAGAGAAGATAAAAGCAAGTATCATTATAAGCTTCACAGGGGTGTGCATTCTCCTATCCTCTGCTGCCTCTGGGCTGCACTTGATGACAATGGGAGGCCAGCAGGTGCTTTGAGTAATTCAGCAGATAAAGGGGTCTGCACTGACGGAGCTGGAAGCTGCTGGAGTGGACAGCAGATCTCACGACTCAGTTATTGGTGCTGCCTACTGAGCTGTCAAAGTGGAATTATATGAACTGCACAGGGGGCTCGATTAGCCAATATACGTAAACATGGGTCAATTACACACACGGGAGAGTCCCCTTCCCTGCTCTATCCTCTAATGCTGTACTGAAGGTGGCTGTATTCATTACATGAAGTAAGAAATAAACCTATGATAAACCCACGATCTTTGCTGGTATATTAGACTCATCTTTTCTGAGCCTTGATTTCCTCAAGCTGTGACAAAGAAGGAATACTTGGAACTCAGGATTTTGTGAAGATCAATTAAACAGCAAACTAAACAGCAAAAGATGTCAATTCAATCATTTTATGCTTAAAGTCCACAGAATTTGTGAGCTTTCTCCCCAAACTGTCCCTCTCCTAGTCCTTGTCAACCCCCTCAATGCCCTTCCCTTAGGCATGTGCTCTGGCCAAAAAGCTTGGAGTCTTCCTTCCACGTAGTTTTTAAACAAGTCCTGTTAACCTAACACTCAAAGCATAGCCCAAATCAGTCCAATCTTAATCTAAGCCGCTATCATCTCTTGCCTGGACTATTCTGATAGCTTTCTAACTCTTCTATCAGAGTTCGTTCTTCCCCTGTGATGTTTCATTCTTTACATAGGCAGAGTGATATATTTATAAGTAAAATCATGTTACTCCTTGACATAAAACCCTCCTAGATCTTCCTTTCCTAAGTACATCAAAAGCCAAATTCCTTACCTTGGCCTCCAGGGCTACCTCACTGCCTAACTTCCAAGTCCTTTGCATAGAATAATATGGGAAGGAGGCTCTATGGTTAAGGCAAGGCAATTGCCCAGGAGTGGGGTCTGGGTGACCTGGCTGCCAGCATCCTCCTCACATTTCCCCTCAGCTGTTCCTTCTCATGACACTGCCGGCAACCAAACTGGCCTTCCTTCTGCCCCTGGACCTGCCAAGCACAGTCTGGGTTCAGAGCCCCTGCATTTGCTGCTGCTGCTTCTTCAGAAAAGCTCTTGACAAATCTCGCATTGCCTTATTTGCCTGTGTGTTTGTGGTCTGTCTCCATCTCCTTGGATAGAATGCCATGAGGGCAGGAGGTACCAGCGCCAGCAACAGCACCTGGCACATAATAGTGACAATAAACATTTGTTAAATAAGTGAATAATAGGTTGATTAGCATATTTCGGGCTTCTCTTCCCTTTTCTTTGACTACAAATGCCAGTGCATTCCCAAAACCACTCTTTAAGGTGAGCCTTTTAATAAATAAATATATAAAAATGTATATAAAATATATACAAATATATAAAAATGTATAAGTAGAATTACCATGCAATAGATTTATCAGATTGCACTACTGTAGCTGTTCTGTATGCATTTATTTAGCACCCCCACTAGCTAAGTGCCGAAAGGAAAAATAGCCTTAGCCATAATGGAAGAACCATTTGGGGGAGAGACAGAAACGGAAACAGATCATTTCCACCTATAGAATCAGGCGCTCTGAGGGAGGGCACTTAGTCCTACTCGGCGACACATGGAGTGTGGTGGGCAGAAGAGTGACTCCTCAAGGATGCCTGAGTCCCAATCCCTAGAACCCGTGAATGTTACCTTCCATGGCAGAGAGGAAGTAAGACTGTACATGGAATTACAGTTGCTAATCAGCTGACCTGAAAATAAGGAGATTAGACGGGATTACCTGGGTGGGCCCAATGCAATCATGAAGGTCCTTAACAATGGAAGGAGGGGGCAGAAGAAGAGAGTCAGAGTGATGCAATGTGAGGACTCGTCCCACTGTTGTTGGCCTTCAGATGGAGGAAGGGGTCTCTAAGCCAAGGGATGTGGGCTGCCTCCAGAAGGTGGAAAAGGCAGAGAAACAGATTCTCTCCTAGAGTCTCCAGAAGGAACACCTTGATTTTAGCACGTGAGACCCACGTCAGACTTCTGACCTATAGAACTGTAAGATGATAAGTTTATGTTGTTTCTAGTCACTAAGTTTGTGGTAATTTGTAACAGCAGCCATAGAAATATAATACAAAAAATAAGTGAACTTTCTGATGTCGCCTCTGGAGGGAAGGGACAGGATTTCGTAAGGGCCTCTCTAGGCACTGGGAGAGCAATGTTCTTCCCTGGAGAAAATCCCTCCCAGGTATTCCTTTGACTGGGGTTCTCTTGAACCTCAAATTCGAGATTCTCACCCAGTGCCTGTGACTGCTTTGCCAGTGATGGCTTGTCATGGACAATGATGACAGGCAAGTTGGCCCTGAAACATCCCAAGCCCAGAACGGCTAGAGCCGCCTATAACCTCACGGCCAACATTTCCTGTTCTGTGTGTCTCTGGGGGCTGCAGTCGTGTGCCTGGGACAGTTTCAGCCTCCACTGTCTTCTCACTCAAGACCCCTAGTGGGGGACAGGGCACAACCTGGGAAGGCGTCAACTGCTAATGAATGGTACTTGTCTTCAAAATTAATAAGCTTTCCAGTTCTTAGGAACATCCAGTCAATGGGAGTCTCCAGGATGACTAATTGACAGAACTGGCTAAATTAATCAAAAATGGAAATGAGGATGGAGGAAGGGGAACAGGATCCTGTTTTTACTGTGGCTTAGGACTTGCCTGCTCTGCTGTTAATTGCTGCTAAGCTTGAATGGGGTAGACATGTGACTGGGGAGGGGGTGGTTCAGTGAATTGTGGTCCTTGAAATGCATATCTGGCTTTTCGCCAGGAGGGGGTGTGTGTGGGGGGGTGTCTGTGTGTGTTTGTAATCCTGTCATCAGCCAAAAGCATTTTCATGAAGGGCCTTGTTTTTCTTAACCTAACCAAGTGCCTCTGAAATAAACACTATAAACACTATCAATTATGTCCCCGATCAAGAGTGAACCCCATGTGGACGCCGTGCCAAACTTCGGAGGTTCTAAGATTCACTGCAGCTGCCATCTCAGCTGACGCCTTTGGACACATTCCATTAGAGGTCTGGGTGAATGAGCCACAGGTTTATTAAGGGATCTAGTGGCCTGTGGAACCAGAACTCGGCAGTTAAGGTTATAGACGAGGGTGAAGAACGAGACAGTGGAGTTCATGTCTGTCTGAGGACAGAGTTAGTTCTGCAGTTGAAGACTCTAGGGCCAGGGGTTCCAGCTGATGAGGATTGTATAAAATAGAGCCTCATGAAATTATCCTTCTGGATCTTAGAAAAAGATCATGCTTTCTTTTCATTTGCCAAAGACCAAGAAGAATGAGAAGAATGAATTCTTCTCTTGGAAGAAGACAGACTTGGGTTCAAATCTTAGCTGATGCCCTGGGATCTGGGGCAAGTTTCTTCACCTCTCATCTGTAAATCAGTTACTAATCCTAATCTCTATGGGTTGCTGTGAGACTTAAATGAGATACAGAAGGGCTAAAAAATAATATCCACAACCAACCATTATACACACCTTTGGAAGAAAATGGAACTTTTGATTTGGATGGTTAGGCTGGGCATCTAAACTTGGCCCCATTCACACTGGAATTCAGGCTGTTTTCCAGTGACCACACTATTTACTGAAACATCTAAGACTTTAAGGCCTAAAGAGCGTGTACCTTTCCTCCACAGCATAAACACGTCAGGTTATCTTCACACCAGGCCCATAACAGGCAGATTTAAGTGCACTGCAGGGTAATGCTGTCTAGCATGGACGGCAGCCTGCCTTGGTTTCATGTGAAGGAGAGAATTTCTGGGGCCAAGTCTCGAGCTGTAGACTTGTCAGTGCTGCTGGAATAGAATAACTGTAGGCAGCAGACTTGCTGGTAGAGCCCGTGCAAGGGGCTGGCTGCTGTGTAGCTGCCCGTCATGGCTGCTGGGAGGAGTCCCAGATCCTCACGCTGATCTTCAAGTCCCTCCCTGGATGGCTTCACCTCCTGAAAGCCCCCAGCACAAGCCACTCCCTTTTAAAAGGATGTGACCTCTAGGGCAGGCGAGGAGTGATGCAGGTCTCACCAGGCTATGGTGGAGGAACCATCTGACACTGAGTGTGGTGTTCACATATGAGATTGATTTCATCCAGCAAACATGCAGTGTGAAACTACTATGTGCCAGGCAGGGTGCTAATTGCTTTTACTTTAAGGAACAAATTAATGGCTGAAGATTTCCATGAGACCAAATCCCATAATCACGTCTCTGCTCTCATCTTTCCTGACATCTCAGAAGCATTTGACATAATTGATCCTAATACCTTTCTAAATCACTCCGCTCTCTTGGCTTGTATGACTACTGCTCTCCTGCCCCCACCCCTTGTTTTCCCTCTTATCTCCCTGGCAGCTCACTCTGTCTCCTGCAGAGGTTGCCTCCTCTTCCCCCACCCCGATGGTAAATGCTGGCGTGCTCTTGGCCTCATCGTGGACTCCACCTGCACCCTCTCCCCTAAGCGACTTTACCCCATCCCAGGGCTTTAAATACCATAGCATGCTCAGGACTCCTAAATTCATACCTCCAGCCCGGACTTTTTCCCTGAATCCTAGACTTGGATATCCGATCGTTACCAGACTTCTCTAACTGGGTGTATCACAGGCATCTTAATCTGGACGCATCTGAAAGCGAATCCACAGCCTCTTCATGTCAAACCTGTTCCCTCCTCAGTCTTCTCATTTCAGTCTATTTTACTACTACACCCTCAGTCACTCAAGACCAAAACTCAGGAGTTATTTTCTTTAATTTTTTTTTTTTTTAGGCGAGGCAACCCTTGGTTGACCTCACAGACTGCAAGGACTTTGTCAACTACAATCCCTTATTTTTTTTATTTTTTACGCCTACAGCACCTGGTCTTCCTGGGTGGTCTCCCATCCAAGTACTAACCAGGCCTGACCCTGCTTAGCTTAGGAGTTATCTCAGATTCCTCCCTTTCTATCACCTCTCCACTTCCAGCCTCTCGCAAGTCCTCTTGGCCCTACCTCCTCATTAGATTTTGCATCTGTTTATCACCCTTCCACTGCCCCCGACCAAGTCGGAGTCATTCTCATTTCTCCTCCACGCTATGGCAAAAGCCTCCTAATTGGTCTCTCTGCTTCCTGGCTTGCCACTTCTCCTCCCCCTCTTTTTTGGATAACTCGTTTAAGACCATAAACAGATTATTCATTTCTCTGCTTAGAACAACCCACGGGCTTCCATCCCACTTAGAATGGAATCCTGGTACTCTGCCCCAGTCTGCAGGGCTCTGCATGGGCTGGCCCCAGCCCACCTTCTCAGCCTCATCCTCACACTGTTTCTCAGCCCTCCCTGTGCTGATCTTTTTCCTATTCTTTGAACACACAGGTTGCTCCTCTGCCAGGGCCTTCATACGACACGTTACCTCTGTCTGGCCCCTTTTGACAATTTAGGTCTCAATTCAAAAGCTTTGCCTCATCAGCCTGTGAAAAAGGCTCCATCCCATCACTCCTTAACCGGGTTTATTCTTATAGCTTTTATCTCTCGTTCATTTGCACACTTGCATGTCTTCTCTCCTGCCTTTCTGCTAGAATGTAGGAAGGTCCTTGAAGGCAGGAGCGAGTCCATGTTTAATAAATCTTAGTTAAATAAGTGATTTTTTGGCATCCTGGTTAAGAGATGCAAGCCTGGATCAAACCCCAGCTCTGTCATTTCTTCGGTGGCCATGAGAGTATCATTTCCCCTCTTAAGCTATTTTCCTTATCTGTAAAAAGTGATTAATAATAGTATGTACCTCCTAGGGTTGTCAGGAGGAAAAATAGCTCACACCTTAGCTTGCTTTCTGGATAGAGTAAAACGTCATAAAAATGAGCTGTGATTATGGCTGCTGACATTACTACATCTACGACTATTGCTGCTCTCCTCCTGTTCCTGCTCTTAAAAGAGACGCATGGAAGGGAAGGAAGCGAGACAGCATCACCATCCCAAGCCTAACAGCACGGAGCTCATGCTGCGGGCCAGGCCCTGTTCTAAGGCTTCACTGTGTTATTGCATTTAAACCTTAAAAGCAGCCTCTAAGAGAAGTGCTGCCACTAGTCATATTTTGTAGGTGAGTAAATTGAGGTGCAGAGAAGTTAAGTAACCTGTTCGAGATCGCCCAGTGAGGCCATGGACACAGACCGATGGTGGACACCCTTTGATTTTCCTCCCCTAGCTTGGCCCTGTCTGACTTCACTCACTATTGTCAGTTTAGTTTGACAGAAGGAAGAAACAAAGCAAAAACGTTCTGGGCTGTGCTTGCAGGGAAAGCTACATGCTGAATGTCTGTGTACCCCCTGAATCCATGTGTTGAAACCTAGTCCCCAGTGTGATGGTATTTGGAGGTGGGGGCTTTGGGAGGTGACTGGGTCATTTGGGTGGAGCCCTCAGGAATGAAATTAGTGCCCTTATTAAAGAGACCCCAGGCAGCCCCCCAGCCCCCTCAACCATGTGAAGGCACAGCACGAGGACAGCTGTCTATGAACCAGGTCGTGGGTCCTCGTCAGACACAGAATCTGCTGGCACCTTGATCTTAGCCTTCCCAGCCTTCAACATTGTGAGAAATAAAGTGTCTGTTGTTTAAGCTGCTCAGCCTGTGGTTGTTGATTATAGCAGCCCAAATGGACTGAGACAGAGGCGTCAGGCTGGGCTCCGCATTGCCTCGCCTGTCCAGGTCCCTATGATATGTGCTGTCAGGGGTGTGTGTGTGGAGAGAAGGACATAGTTCCACCCCGGAGCTAAGGCACCCAGTGGGGCTCTCTTGTTATCCACCAACTCTCCCCCAGTTATAGAAGTAAAATTACAGCCTTGGAGAGAACCTGGAAAGTAGGAAGGCTGCCCTCAGTTCGCTGCCCTGACATAGTCCCTGCCAGTAGCTCTCTACACACTCACCTTCGCGTTGCTGCATTCATGGTGGGTTTGTAACTTTGCGTCCTGTCTTTACATTTATTACAAGCATTTCCCCATTTGCACCATCTTTGCCTGTGTCCACAGGTCACCGGCACGTTCAATCTCTAGGGCCCCTCCAAGCACCCCTTGCCCTGTGCCGACTCCCCTGAGCATTTCACCCGCTGCTGCTATGCTGTTAAAACAAACTCTACTTACTCGGGACACTCTCTCCTCAAGAGCAGTTTTTGAGTAGGACACAGGCTCTTCAGCACCTTATAACCTCTAAAGTCAATTAATGTCCCTGTTGTTCAGAGAAAAATTGTATTTCCTCAACACAGGAAAACAAGAAAGTATCTGGGCATCGTCACCATAAAACACAGACAAGCATAGGTGGTTGTAGAGACTCAGTGCACAGGCTTTATCACCTCAGGACTGAGGTTCCCCACTGCCTTCAATGAGGAACAAGAGTGCCGTGCTCACGATGGGTCAGGGGCTGTGTCTAGTGCCCTGCGCCCACGATTACTTTTCACCCCTGCCACCCAGAGGAGAGCGTTGGCATGGCACCTTGCCCGGGCTGCCTGTGGCAGGTGAGCCTGGGTCCACACCTGGGACCTCTAAAGCCTGTGCTCTTTTTAAAAAAATTTTCACATCTTCTATTATGGGCTAAATGGTGTCCCTCCTACCCCCCAAATTCATACGTTGAAGTTCTAACCCCCAGTATCTCAGAATGTGAGAGTATTTGGAGAAAGAATCTTTAAAGGGGTAATTAGGTGAAAATGGGTGGGCCCTAATCCAATATGACGGGTATCCTCATAAGAAGGGGAGTTTTGTGTGCAGAAGAAGGATGATGTGAAGATGCAGGGAGAAGGTGGGCATTAGCAAGCCCAGGAGAGAGGCCTAAAACAGATCCTGTCCACACGGCCCTCGGAAGAAACTGACCCTGCTAACATCTTGATCTTAGACTAGCAGTCTCTAGAAATGTGAGACAATAAGGTTTTGCTGTTTATGCCACCTAGTCTGTGGTACTTGGTTATAGCAGCTTGAGTAAATATACCATCTTTTATCTGCTGTTTCCCATCTACCAGCAATGATCAGTGAAATCCTACTCCATGCTGGTTACTACTAAGTATAGGTAGTTGCTGAATATTGATAATTCAGGGGTTGTTATAAGATAAATAAGGTCCCTGCCCTCGTGAAGATTACATTCTAGTCAGGGAGATAGGGGAAGAAATGCAAACATCTATAGGTGAGTGCTATGAAAGAAAGGAAGAAACAGGGTGATTAGATAAAAATAGAGTGCAGATAGGGTGAACAGAGGAGTCCCCTCTGACGAGGTGACACTTTTCCAGAGATTTAAAAAATGAGAACAGTCCAGACAAGTAAGGGGCATGGTGGGAGGGCATTTAAGGCAGGGAAAAAGCCTGTGCAAAGGCCCTGGGGCAGAAAAGGGCTGGGTGCGTAGGAGGGTAGGAAGCAGGCCAGTATGGCCAGACTATGCAGAGCTGAGGTTGGAGAGGGGTAGGAACCAGATTCACGTAGGGCATTGGAAAAGAGTTTTGATTTAACTTCTCTTTCATTTCCTAGGTTGTCATTCATCACACGGGGCCAGTGTCTTCACTCAACTCTCAATACTTATGAACCAAAAGAGAAATGCATGATTCAGACCAGCCAGTTGTTGCTGCCATCAGCACCCTATTGTTTCAGGCATAAGAATCTCAGACTGCAAACCCAACCCTGTCACTACCGCCAGAAGCGATAGAAAAAAAAAAGAGATGAGGGAGAGAATCATCCCTTCCACCCCCTGCTGAGTATGCAGAGTGAGGGACATATGGAAATTAATATATGCAGCTCTGATAACACGACTCTCCTCGGCATTTTGATTAAACGCCGATGGTTATTAAATACCCTCCTTCTCAGAGCTCATCTCTGAGAGCCAATGTTGCTTTTCATTTTGAACGCTGATGAACTGTCTCAATTCCGTTTGCACACCTCGGCTGAACCGTGGTCGACGGAAGGCTGGCGTTTGAGGAGGATGGAGAAAATCAATATGAAATGTCAGGCGAGAGGTCAGATTGAACTTGTTTTCCTGGCTGGCAGGAGCCCGGGGCCGCTGCTGCAGCAGCTGAACAAAGGGAGATGTGCACCGAAGAAGGTCGGCACTTTGGACGAGTCAGGAAAATGAATTTCATTCACTTCTTAATTAGATTAGGAGGCTGCTGGCTGGCAATTCAGAGCACTGCTGGTGTCAGGATGGGGCGTGGGGAGGTCGGGCTGCGGCAGAGGCTTGTAGGCTGCGAGCGAGTGCCTGGGTCTACCTAGGGACTGTCCTCCGGGATTTGCTACTAGGGCTGCGTGGGACCCAGGCTGGAGGCAAGAGCAGCTTCTGGGGTCCCTGGGTGTATGGCTTGGCAGGCCTCCTGCTTCTGTGGGCCCGATGACCCTACCCTGTTCTCTTTCCAGGTAACTTCTCAGTCTTTAGGTCACAGTCAGTGGTCACTGCCTTGGGTTGTAAAGTCCTTGCCACATCCCCTCATAGCACTACACACCTCTATTTCATACTAATTATTATATTGCAATTATATTATAATTGCAATATCATATCTGTGATTCTATGATTAATGCATCTTTCCTCCTTAGACAGTGTGACAGTTAATTTTATGCATCAGCTTGACTGGGCCATGGCATGTCCAAATATTTGGTCAAACATTATTCTGGGTGTTTCTGTGTGTTTTTGGATAAATTTAACATTTAAATTGATAGACTGAATAGAGCAGATTGCTCTCCCTAGTGTGGGTGGGCCTCATCCAATCAGTTGAAGGCTTGACTAGCACAAAAAGGCTGACCTTCCCCCAGATAAGAGGGAATACCTCTGCCTCCTTTGAATTGGAATATCAATGTTTTTCCTGCCTTCACACTCAGTTTAAAACATTAGTTCATGAAGCCACTGACCTTTGGACTAGAACTATATCATCAGCTTACTGGGGCTTAAGCCCTTGGATTCAGATTGAAATGATATCATTAGCCCTCCTGGGTCTCCTGCAGTCCCACTGCACATATTGGAACTTGTTGGCCTTCGTAATCGCATGGGCCAAATATTTATAATACATCTCTCTCATACACACACACGTATATGTATATGGGATATTGGTTTTGTTTCTCCAGCGAACCCTCACTAATACAGACAGTGAGCACTAAAAGGGAGAAAACCAGGTCTGGTTTTAGTCACCATCATGGCCCCAGAGTCTGGTATAGTACCTGACATCTATAGTATGTGCATGACAAATAGCAATTAGTAAGTAATTGGGCTTCATATATCTGGAAAAAGGGTTGGAGTTTCAAGAACCTTACAGCTGAGGCAGGGCATAGGAGGGGATTCAGGAGGAATAATTGTGATGGCTGCTGTTGCTATTTATTGACTCCTGTGTGCCCGGCAGAGTGCTAGGCACTCACCACATGCTGGCACTTACTTCTCATGAACAACCAGCCCTAGGAGGCCGTCTTTATTATTTCTACTTTCAAGTGAGGAACTTGGAGCTCAGAGGGATTAACTAACTTGTCCAAGGTCACACAGCCACCGATTGTCAGATTTCTGATTCCAAAGCTTGTATTCTAAGCCATTCTAGTTTTGGAGATTTCTAAGGCTTATTCCTTTTTCCATCTTGGGTTGAGGGTTCATCAAACCTCTTCAGCTTATTCCAGAACTCATGTGGGTCTGCCTGACCCCAAGGCCCAGGCTGGTGTGTGCCACACTGGCTATGAGTACACCAGGGCTTCTCATGCCACCTCTGGCATCCACTTTGAGTTGGTGGCCCTTCAAGCCTGGTTCTACCTTCACCCACCAGTGAGATCCTGCCTCCTTAAACACTTCATGTCAACTCGCACATGGCATGTTCCAAACTGAATGCCAACCCTCCTCTCCCCTCCAGGATGGCTTCTTAGTTTCCTTTTTCACATGCTATTTATGTCAACCCTCAAGCAGAAATTTATTTATTGAATAAATATTTATTGAGCACCTACTTATGTATCAGGCCTTGAGAATCCTGTCGGCAACATAGATCCAGTTCTTGTCTTCAGAGGGTCTACAGGCCAGAGGGGAAGGACACTGAACAACTAATATCCACGTGCGATAAATGCCAATCTCTAGTACCACTTATATCGCCATAGTTATCTTAAAAGAAAATGTTCTTTTCTTCTTTCCCTTTCTTTTGATTTCCATAGTTACCATACTTATCTAGTTATACATTTCCATTGTACTGAGACTGAAGCAAAATCTTCTAATTCTCCTATGTTTCTTCCTATGACCACTGTGTTAAGAATCCATAAAATAGGAATCATATAACTTCTGTTCTCCAGCCAAATGATCTCAAATTGCCATCTACATACTAGGAACTGGGGCCCATGGATGTATCCTTGGAGGTCAGGGAGGAGGAGAATGTGGGGTATATGAGGTAGTACAGGAAGCCAGAGGATAAATGCTGGATCTTTTGAGAACCTAAATCTTGCTTGAAATTTTGGGATGGGTAGAAATGTAATTTTTAAATTGAACTGAAAGCCCACATTTCAGGGGAACAAAATACAAAATTCATGTGGAATTTCAAGATGAAAATATAAGACTTCAGAGAAAATCTTTTGTGGTCAGTACTTTCCCCAGAGTCTTTGGCCTCTGCTGGGCATATGCTGACTGGCCAGGCCCCCAGAGCACCGCACAGAGGCTGGATGGCCTCTCTGGATGTCCTTATTCCACAGCAGCAAGACTCATGTCTGGCCTCGGGAGCACTGTGCTGGGTGGAAACATTTAAGAAGGACTGGCTACCATGAAAGCCAGCCTCTGGGTATACAGTAGGTGTTCAATGAATGAATGAGTAAAGAAATGAGTGAACACATGAAGGCATAAACTTCTGACTTTGATCTTCGAGAACCAACCTGATAGGAACCATCACCCCTATTTGACCTCACTTCCTCAATATTCTCCTTTCGCCGAAGCCCGACAGTTCTTACTAAGACTCTTCAAAGGTCCCGTGTAACTTCCTAACTTTAGTCTACGCTGTGCGCACTGTGAGACACATTCTCTCTCTGTTTCCCACCGAATCCTACTTGTGCCTCAACACTACTACTCAGCACCTGTCTTTCCTGTGAGGTCTATCCTAAGAATCCCACCCTCCCCTGAACATCCCAGCGCCTAATTATCTCTACTACTCATTTGGATATTAATATACACACTGCCTGATATATTATTCCTGAAATGTGTCTTGGGTACATCTTAGGTTGTTTGCCAAATTTTAAAGTCCTGAGCATAGGAGATGTCTGACCTTTCCATTGCACCCATTATAGTTCTTCACAGTGGTAGACATATCACAGATACATGAAAACCATGCTGAAGGACTGACAATGAGTTTGAATCCAGACCTGTGCTTCTCGACTGGGAGATATGTGCACCCAGGGGACATTTCTCAATGCCTGGAGACATTTTTGGTTGTCACATCTGCCTTTGCTACTGGCATCTAGTGGGTAGAGGTCGGGGATGCTGCTAAACACCCTACAAGGACAGCCTCCTCTCCCAAAGAACTGTGTGTCCCAAATTATGTAGTGCCACTGTTAAGATCCTGTGTACATTATAGTATCTCCCTAACTTGTTTTCTTGACTCTTTATTCTTCCAGTCAGAATCCAACTTCCATCCTCTGCCTTCGGTCTAAGCAACTTCTCTAAAAACTAATTCTAATGATATTATTCTGCTGGTTACTTTAGTGGCTATTCACTGACTTTCAGAAAAAATTCAAGTTCTTTTTTCCTGGCTATTATGACTGGGATCTTCATTCCTCCTGAGCTTCAACCCTCTTACTTCTCCAAGTCATTCCCTACATGTAAGCCATATCAGTTACCTTGCAGTTCCAAAAACATTGTGACCTTTCGTGTCTCAGTACCTTTGCACATGCCGATCATTCTGCCTCGAACACTTTCCTCTGTGTTGGCTTATAAGTAAGTACTGCTCGAAGGTCAGTACCAGCATACACATCGGCAAATGTTTACTAAGCATCTCTCATGGGCTAGGCACGGTTTTAGGTGCTGGGGAAAGAGCAGTGAACAAAACAGAGTCCTGATGGTTTAGATCCATGCTCTCCAATAGAACTGTCTGCAATGGTGGAAATGGCTTAACTTCCATCTGCACTGTCCCATATGTGGGCTACTAGCCAATGTGGCTAGTGAGCGCTTGAAGTGTAGATAATCTGAATTGAAATCTGCTGTAAGTGTAAAATACACATCATACTTTGAAGACTTAGCATAAAAAAGTAAAACATCTCATTAACGATTCTTAATAGTCATTGGAAGCCTCCTGACAGACCTACGAGGTTGATGTTATTATTTCACCTATTTTACATATGAGAAAACTGAGGCTCAGAAAGGTTAAGGAAAGTTGGATAAAGCCAGACAGGTTATCAGGAGTGAAACCTGGCTTTGACCTAGGTCTGTATGACTCTAAAATCCAATCCACACAATCGACACAGCATGACACTGTATCTAGCAGCTGCCCCATGCAATACTTCTCATAGCAAATGAACAACCAAAAATGGTCAAAATGACCCAGATATGTATCCCTTTCCTAGCTATACACCTACACAGTGTCATATCGCTCCTGTCACATAGGAACTGAAACTGAAAACTGGGTCCGTGCAGACAAGGTCTTCATTTCTGGCTCTCCACTGCAAACTGCAGTGGCCAAAGGCACTTCACGAGACAGTGCTGGCTGGATGAACCCAGCTGTAGTCGCTCCTGAACAGCTTGGCAGCTGCACATGATGCGACCCGTCACCAGACGCAGATGACCACTGCCTTCCAGGTACCTCTGCCCTGGGGAGCAGTTTCTTTTCTAGAAAGCCTTCCTGCTGGCACCGGCCTAGTCTGTCTCCTACAGCACTCACAGTCAGTGCCAGCTGATACTTGCTTCCCCTGTTGACATTGGCCTTAACCTCTGGTCTCCAATCACTCAGTCCCCATTGGTTTGGAGTTGTTTAGCTCCCTCTGCCCTCTGCAAACTCCACCATGACCTGAGGGCCATGAGTCTGGCTGCCCTTTGACCCCTTCCCCCGGTGCCCACTAGAACCACTGGGACTTCTAGAGTGCTGGTTCCCAAAGCTGCAAACTCACCCAGAAGTCACGAACCCCTTCTCTCAGCAAATTAAGATATAACTGACATGTAACATTGTCTTACCTTAGTCACCGTCTCCAGCTGCCATTCTTGATTCCTTGTGTATTCTCAGCCTCCCACACAGCCCAGCAGGTCCCGCTAGCTCTTCTGCCCAGATCTGTCCAGAATCACCCATCCCCCTCCATTTCCACACCACCACCCTTGTCTAGGCCACACTCATCTCCTGCCTGGATGTCATGACAATCCCCTAACTGGTTTTCCCGTCTACTCCTCAGGTACCTTCTCCCCACAGCAGCAAGAGTGATTTTAAAACATCATTTGGATCATGTCACAATGTTATGTGACAGGGCTCATGTCTTATTCATTTCTGTATTCCACAGCCTGAGGCAAATGTTTGTGGACTTGAACATGAGGTTTCATCTTGACTGCAAAGCCCAACGTGGAGCTGACTTCCGAGTCAGGCCAACACTTGCAGTTTCTTTACTTCCTCTGTGTCTAATGTGTGGAAGAAGATCAAAACCCTCCAGGCTTTTCCCGTCTCCTCCTGCATGTCAGGGGCCAGTGGCCCAGCCACTCACATCAGCTCTGGGCTGCTTGCTACTCACATTTGGTGTGTCTGTCACACAGGGCCGATGCCCTCATGTCACACAGCCGGATTGTCCCTTTGCTGCTGCTGTACACGAAGGTGTTGCAGTGATGGGGGTGGAACTCGGCTGCCGTGATCACCTCCGTGAGCTCCTCCATGTTGGCCGGCTTAATGTCGACAATATCTGGCACAGACGAGTCAAGGAGCGGACCGGGAGAAACTTGGGGGTGACTGGTTAATGGAACTGTCTTACTTTAGTATAGCACGTATGCATCCATTGTAATGGTGAAGCCTCATAATAGCTCTGTGAGCAAACAGGTACGTGTTACTGGTTGCAGGCAGACGGGGCCCAGGGTTAGCAGTGGTCAGAGGAAGCATTAGAACGCAGGTCTCCTTGGGGACCTCTTTTCAGTAGTTCATGTTCCATAACATGTGGACGTCCCCATTCACCATCAAATCACCTGCTCATGCAATTGTGCTAAAATGTGACAAGTTGCAAAGACTTTCATTTCTCATTTTACAGCAGTGGTTAATAAACTAGTCCCACGCCAAATGAATAATTAAACTTATTTGAATCTTTACCCAGACTCTTGTGCTGATAAATAGTACCTATGGTAGACTGTAAATCCTCTTTCATGAAATGTCTGATACTTTCTTCAATAGTATATTGATGATGATGATGATGATGATGATGATGATGATGATGATAGCTGCTACCATTTATTGAGCACTTACTAAAGGTCAATCACAGTGCAAAGCACATTAGGTACTTTATCTCATTTAGCACTTTCTTTGTCCCCATTTTTCAGGGGTGCAAACAGAGGCTCAGAGTAAGTAAAGTAACTTGCCCCAAGTCACATGGCTAAAGAGTAGCAGTACTAGATTTTTATCCTAGGCATAAAATTTGTGCTCTTTCATAATTATGCAAAATTTCTCTTATCAAAGACATGCAGGAGCTCATCTCCATAAGCTGTGAGTTGCTTTAGAGCTTGTGTGGGAGTTTATGCATCTGAAAGAAGCCATCCAATTGTATGGCAAGACAGTTTTAGCCTCCTATGGAATATTTATTTTTCTCAGTATTTTCCTTTTTGATCAAGAATTATTATAGCGCTATTTTTATTTTATTTTTGAAAATTTATTTATTTTAGTTTCAAGTATACAGTACATCGGTTAGACATCTATATAGTTCATAAAATGATCCCCCCAATTGCTCCTTCCCTCCTCTGGCCCTCCACCTAGCCATCATATTAATGCCAACTGCATTCCCTATGCTGTGCACCCCATCCCTGTGACCATCTATCGACTACTAATTTGTACTTTTTTAACCCTCCACCCCATTCTCCCAGCCCACCAACCCCACTCCCCTCTGTCCGTCACCAAATGTCCACTATATTTGTGAGTCAGTTTTTGATTCGTTTGTTCTTTTTGTTCTTTAGATTCTGCAAATAAGCGAAATCCTATGGTATTTATCTTTCTCTGTCTATAGCTGTATTTTTAAAGACCACATCCTGGTATACTGAAATGAAACATTTGGTCTTTCATTTATAAAGGTGATGTAACAGAAACAAACACCTTGAATATGGTGTCTGGTATGTATGAGGGAGTGGGTTTGGGCTGATCCCTTTGTACCCCAACTGAGAGCTCGGAGGACCTGGGTGCCGGCTGAAAGGCACCTGGGCTGGGGCAGAGGTGCTGTCTCAGGACCCAGCAACTTCCTGCAAGGGAACAGGCCTCATGACATGGATGTCACTACTTGGGAAAGCTGACCAAACTGGTTCCCACTTTCCTACACTTCACCACTTTCGTGATTTTTGCCCTACCTGTATATCATCAGGTAGTATTTCTATACTTAACATTTTTTTCTTCAGATCAACTTAAATTGACTCACTTTTTCTTAGCCTTGTCAACGCAGTAATCCATTATTCACAAAATCATCAGTAATAATGAGCTACTTACATTTTTAATAGTAGACATGAAAATAAATGTATAACAATTAAAATCAAAATGTTTCTGTGTGTGCCAGGAGTCTATGTACCCGGTTTTGGAAAACATTGCACTGACTCTATAAGCTGCAACTTGATACAGAATATCCTATTAGACTGGGATAGATGAAGTCTTCTCTGCTCTTCATGAAGTTAGTAGCATAGTCCCTTCCTTGGAGTTTAGATGAGGTGCAAGTAAATGCACTGGTATTTTTTGTTACACCAACTTTAACAATGCATTCATCTATTATCAAACATTACCTATGCTCTTGCTACAACTATTTCAGCATGCATTTTGTTGTAATAGGGGCTTTGTATTTGGCTATGTCACTTCCCCCTTCAATTATCTCTTCTAAATTCTGTTGGGTTCTTGCTAAAATTAGCTTCAGACTGAACTAACATTATATTTTACTACAATTTCCCCCACCAAACCCAGATGCAAATATTACTTGGGTCTCTGGAGGATGTGAGTCCCCTGAATTCACAAAATACTACCTTTCAACTTAACTGCTGCCAGAGTTATAAATATTATTGCAGTGAGCACCTGGGGAGCGAGAGCCAGTGCCCTTCAGAAGGCCCCAAGCTGCAGCTCTGATGTTCTCCTCAGCCCTCTGACCCATACCCTGGGCTTGTGGCCATGACATGGGGCGGAGTAAGCAGAGGTCAATGTTCAGCTGTTGTCGGATTTCATCACCTTCCAGAAAGAGCTTCTGTACCCTACTGTGCCACTGAGCAAGTTTTTCTTTTCCCAAAATAAGAAAAGAAAATCTGGTGTCAGCTTTCTCAGCCTCTACCAGTATAGCTCTAAAAACAAGAGTAACTGGAAAGGATCTTTGCTGTGTGGGAGGAGGAGATGCCACATCTATGGTTATTATTTTCTCACCTAAAAATAAAGCCCAAATGTCAGAATGTGTGAAAACGAAGTGCTTAAACATATCTGTGAAACCAGCAACATCCACTACTGAGAACATCATCATGGGGAGGTGGGTCCTGAGTCTACTTAGGGCTGCTGCCTCTGGATCCATCCTCCCTCCCATCCATTCTGGACCTCTATGTCTGCCCGTCATCCCTCATCCTCAAGCATCTCTCTTTGACTAGAGTGCTTATTTGAGTCTGACTCTCTGGGGCTTAGTGGGTAAAAGTGTGATCTCACTCTTCTTTTTAATAACCATGATGATAAAGACGATGAGAAGGAGAATAATGTTTATCGAGTGCCATGTGCTGTCTCCTTTGACCTTTATCTCAGCCTTATGAGGTCAGTATTATCTGGCTCATTATCCAGCAGAGGAAATGGTGACTGAAGTTAATTATTCAAGGTCATATGACCAGTAGGGGGCAGAGCTGGGATCTGAACTGAAGTCTGTCCAGCTCCAGAGCCTGGGTTCTTGACCACATGTCACACCCTACCTCAAAGAATGGCCCTCACAGAGCCGGCCCTTCTGAGCGTGGTGATTCCTACTTTCCTGAAGAATCCTCTGGCTAATCTGAGAGGAAGCTCTGTCTCTTCTGCTTTGGGCCTGTGCTCTCTTAATTCACTGTCCGCTTTGGGGACATTTTTCTGAACCACAATTGGGACGCAGTATCTCATCTAAGATTTTTGTGTCCTATTATATGATATACATATTTTTTGAAACTGAAGTTGGGGCAGAAACACGATAAGGGATTTCTTGAGTCATTATCTGATGGAGAATTGGCTGAGTTTTAGAAACTTTTGGGAGGAGTTTAGTTACTAAAAATTCGATGGCACATGGGGATGATGGGAGAGCATATTTCACATTTAGATATTTCATATCTGCATCATCTAGAAGCCCAGGCCCTTTGCCTTACACTGTTGTAAAGGGAGACACACACCTTCAGTCCATGTGGTTTTGCCCTTCATGTTGGGAAGGAAGGGGAAACGAGATGAGTACTGCCTGGCTCCCTGTATCATCTTGAAAATGGAATGATGTATTTTGACAGTCAATTTTCTCTTGCCTATCCTTTAGAGCTCTCTATCCAAATTATTTCCCTGTTGTCCCAAAGAACTAAATGGCAAAAGCAAAACATAGCATTGGATTCACAGATAATATACAAGGCAGACAGCCAACAGATTGCTATTAAATTAACCCTGGGGCTTGACAGATCTGTTCTTTTTGACCCCAACTGCTTATGGCATTCCTTATTAGTGCTGAGCTCAGGCAAATTACCTCTGCTAACAAAAGGGGCTAGTCTGTCTCTCCGCTAGGACTCTAGAGAGAGCTCTGAGGACAGGAGGGGGCACGGCCAGTTTGGCAGCTGAGCTCCACACTTGGAAGGCAGAAGGCTGGAAGGTGAGAGCACTGCTGTGCCAGGCAGTGGCCTAAGGCATCATTTAAAATAATAATTGAAGACACTGGGAGGTCACCGCTTAAGGGATCAGCTTCAAACAAATAAGAAGCCGGAGCCATAAATTATATCAGCAGTGGGGTGAGGGAATGGAGAGGGTTATGGCAGGATGCTAAGGGGTAGCATGGGAGCCATGCAAAAGTCATTTCATTAATCCCAAATTTGGAAAAAGCTTTCTACAAAAAAGTCTACATTTGCAATGCAACATTATAAAAAACTGCCATATATGTGTGTATATATATATACACATACACACGCGTATATACACATAGACACAGGAATAGGGAAATAAAATTTGATCTATTTCATTAAATTGTTTATGCAATGAAATTCCAGGTCTATTGAAAAACATAGTATGAAAAAATTCTATCTATCGTATGATCATAACGCCATTTAAAAACTTATACTCTGAAAATGATGAGCTAGAAGGCAAAATGCTAAATTTTAGTGATAGTTCTGTCTGGGTGGGTCAATGAACTTTTTCTTTTCAATTATCAGTTATTATTGTCTTTTAATGAGGTCACTGTATTTTAAGATGGAAAGAGGTATTTTCTATGCTTATCTATCTACCTATATGTATATAATTTTAGGTGAGGCAAGTTAGATACAAAATGTACACAGTCTGACCACAGACACATAAAAAAAGTGAGTATATGTGTGTGTGTGTGTGTGAGTGAGTGAGAGAGAGGGAGGCAGGGAGGGAGAGAAACAGACAAGAAGGAAATATATCTTATAGAGGAATTAGATTCTAAAGTAGGCATGTAAACTACCCTTTAGTAACTCTAGCTAGGGCCTAGTCATTCGTTCACTCTTCCACATATTCCATAAATGTTCACAAAGAATTTGCCAGTACTCTTGTGGGTGCAGGGGCAGAGCCATGATCAAAGTAGACC
>CM053515.1:19770801-19982594 GCA_028627145.1 Eidolon dupreanum | reverse complement strand
TGACCTCCTGTAGGGTTTCTGCATTTTAAAAAACTATGCCTATACAAGGCTAAGTCCCAAGGAATTATAGTAAAATCTATAAACATTTATTGAGCACTTACTGTGTGCACTTAGGGTAATGGCAAAAATCTTTCTCTGGGCTTGCCTCTTACTGACCCTGTCACCTCATCTCCATATCGTTCCCCACTACTGTCTCCACTACACTGACGCATGGATCCTTTATTTTTGTCTTACTCAACCCTCCCACCACAATAGAATAGTCTACCATTCTAACCTTCAACTATTCTAGTTTCCTTGTCCTTTTAATAATAACAAAGATCATTTTGGTCTGTGTTCACTGATCACTTACTTAGCAAGGTACTGCCATAAGTGTGTGTGTGCGCGTATGTGTGCATAAACACCTTTTAAAAATTCTCACAATCCTCTTTGATAGAGTTCCTTTCTACAGACCATGAAATAGAGGCTTGGGTAAGTTAAAAACATGTAAAAGCTTACACAGCTAGCAAGTAGTAGAGCTGGGTGAGACCTTTAGGCTTGTTGGACTCAAAGCCTGTGTTCCCAACCATAATGCCACTGTCACACCAAATGCCACTGGAAGTTATGACTTTTCAAAAAACATATTGCAAGACTGCTCATTTCGGTATTTAATAGTTTTCTTTACATATTTGTAATTTAAATGAATTTTTCAGTACCCGTGAAATGATAGGATATGATAGTTGTGTTTTCTAATACATAATTATGAAAACAGAAACTCATACCCTCTTTGGGAACCCCACATTATTCTGAACGATGAGGCACTAGAGAAACAGTGTTAAACAACACAGGACTGAATAAGACCTGCCTGGTGGTTGGTGTTTTGCCAAGGCTGTTTTGAAAGATGGCCGCTTCCTACCCCAGAGGAGGCTGCACTTCAGTGAAGATAAGCAGAAGAGTCCCAGTTTGTATGGTCTGCTCAGTGCTTAGGGTGGTCTGGTTCAAAATAACTATATAGATATCAGTTATCATCATTCTCATGATGACAATGATTATTTTACATATGGCTGCTTTAAGGGTGAATGGCACAGTCTCATTTGTGTGCTAGCATCTGGTAGGCTGTCACACATCTGCAGAACATAACCTAAATTGTGCTATTAATATTTCCCCTTTGCATTCTCCCCAAGGCAACTGTCTCCCAAAACGCCTAAAGAAACTTCCTTCTCCCTTGAAGGCCTAGAGGCAAAATTCAGAAAACATGTCACCTAGACTGGGGACAGCAGCAGCTCAGTGTGACAGCAGCTGAGCCTGAACAGATTTCTGGCTCTTGGAATAGATGTAAAGGGGAAAGGGAACCACCACCCACACTCATTCTATTAGCAGCTGCACTTCCAGGCAAAATCTATAGGCAGATTCTCCCAGGCTCAGACAATGTGTTGAGTCTGCTCTGTGAGCAACAAAATGATGCCAGTCACAGTCCTGATTGGTCAGTTCTCAGTGTCTCCATAATCACCTCTACCTGCTTAAAGCTGCCTTCTCTGAAAAGCCTTGGGGAACTGCTGAGCACTCTTCTGTGGTGCAGACTAGTTAGCTGTGTGCCAAAACCAGGTCTTTTTTTCCTTTTGCACACACAGCTCTACATTTCCCAGCCTGCTTTGCAGCAAGAAGTGGTCATGTGACTGAGTTCTAGACAATGGCATGTATGCTATTTTAGAGCCTGGCTCATAGGAGTTTTCCATGTGTGGTCGACCCCTTTTGCTGTCCTGATGCAGGTAAACATGGTAACACTGGGGAGTCACAAGATGGAAGAACTTGAATCTCCAAGTCACTGATTGGAGGAGACACTCTACTAATAGAAATCATCAATATTAAATTTTCAAGAGAAATTATCTTTTATGTGTTTGAGCCATGGGGTCTATTTTACTTCAGAACATGTGGAGCTTTACTGTAACTAATATTCTCTTAGAGTAAAATTTCCAGGCCAGATTACATGATCTACTATCTACTGAATATCTCCACTTTGATGTACTTCAAACTTGACATAGTCAACCAAAATTGTACCTTCTATGTCAGAATGTTCTAGGTACTGGGGTACAGGAATTGGTCATACAAAGTCCCTTCTTTTATAGAATTCACATTAGAATATCGGGAAACCCCAAATACACAAATAAAAAATAACTTTGATTAGTGATAAGTACTTTGATGATAATAGGGATAAAGGGTTATTGGGTGATCTGTCTCTGGGGATGTGACATGAGATTGAAGTCTGACTAATGACATGTAGTAAGCTATGTGAATTCTGGGGGAAGAATATTTTAGGAAGAGGAAACAGAAAATGCAAGGAATGGAAGTAACAACAAGGTTTATTTAGGAACAGAAAAGAGACTAGTTGGCTGAAGCAGAATAAATTAGGGAAAAGTGGTACATACAACAGGATATTATAGGAGGAGGCAGGGTCCAGATTGTGTGGAATCTCATGGACCAAGGTAAAGAAACTGAATATTATTCTACATTCAGTGGGAGTGTTCAACGTTTGCTAGAGTGTTTTAAGCAGGGGAAATGATATCTGAATTACTTGTTGAAAGGCCCACACTGACTGTTATCAGAACAGGTATTGCATAAGAGAGCAAGAAAGAATGAAAACTAGAGAGGAGAATAATGTAATCACATAGGTAAGAGAAGAGTGGCCTCTACTAGGATGGGTTGGAAGAAGTGGAGATAGAGAGAAATGAGAGATTTGAGATATATTTTAGAGGAAGCAAAGGCAGGGCTCATGAGTGGATTGGGTTGGGGGGTAGGAAGGCTGGTGAATGGGAGAAAAGAATATTGACTTCTACATCAGTTGCTCAGCTGCTTGGGAGGTTAAACCATTAATTGAGAGTAAAGAATCACGTTTGTGGTGGGATGGACCACATGATATGTACTGAATAAATGGCTGGTTTGTATTATTAAAGAGAGAGTCAATATAGTACAGTGAAGATACTGGCTCAGACACTCACTCAGTAATTTCCTTGACTTCTCTAAATTTTAGCTGGACAGGAAATAATAATACTAACATTGTGGGGTTGTTATATGAAATATACCCTTGGTGGGTAGAGAATGAAAAGAAGAATGATGACGAACTGAGGACTGCAAATAAAGTCTTTTTTTTTTTTTTTATATATCCAGCTGCTGTTTACACAGCTGTGCTGTCTGTGAAAATTCATCAAGATGTATAATTATGACATGTGTACTTCTCAAAAGGAGATTCTGTGTGGAAAGTTCCCAGTGCAATGTTTGAAACTCAATAAATGGCAGCCATTATTATTTTCACTATTATGATACAATAAAAACCATGTCACACATACCCGTGGTCCATGCTATCCACACGGGCCATTTAAGAATCCTTTAACAAGAGGAAGGAACACTTAACTGAACTCTAGGGTTTTATCTCATAGTTGACAAAGTCACATCTAGGTTTAATTCATGACACATGAACACCTCTGCATGAAGGAACTGATTCAGAGTTTCGACACAGAGCTAATCCTGGACCACTACTTGTAATTCAACACTTCTCTAACTTTGTTAGGATGAAAGAATACCAGAGCCGCCAATGTAATTTCAAAGGGAACACTTCTCCATAAATGTGCTAGGTGTTAGTTACGACTGCTGCCTTCATTTCACTTTTCCCCAAGCCTGCTCTTACCTGAACACTCCTGATTCAAGCCAATTGCCTATTGGCCCCAAGGAAAGGATACTAAAACTTTGATTGGTTATTTCAAAGTTCCACAGGTTAATCCTCAGGTCATCAGCTGACATGTAGGTTTCATAGTCGCTGTTGACTGATATGGAGTTGATGTGATACGTGTGTGCATTGGCAAAGACTCTTCGTGGGGTGGCCTCCACCATCAGGTCCATGGGTCTCAGCACAGGCACCTGGGATGCAAGAGAAATGAATCCTTTTAGAACCAAAGCTCTTCACTAGGAAAAGAATGTGTATGTTGATGTCCTTTAGGTTCACACATAAAATCATCACCATGTCAAAGGAGCTCTGTCAGCGGACACTGATAAACCACATATTCCCATTCCCTTCTGCTCCTTTTAGTTTTAATCCTTTCTCAAAAAAAAAAAATGTCACCATTACTTAGCCCTGATGGGCAATATCATCCTTTATAGATTCTAAGCTTTTTTCCAGGACCCTCAAGGTGGCTGCATCTCTGGGGAACTCAGAATCCACTGTGGGATCCTAAGCTTCCAGAGCTGTTGTTCAAATTCTTTGTTTTTAAATGTGAAAGCTATTTTTAAAAGGAAGTTATGGGAATATTTTAGAAATATCTAGTTCAACTTAGATTTAAATTTATCCTTCATGGCTTTGGAGGTGCAGCAGGGGCCAGGGCTCCTATGAGAATCTAATGTGGGATGATCTGAGGTGGAGCTGAGGCAGTGATGCTAGCGCTGGGGAGTAGATGCAAATACAGATGAAGCTTTGCTCACTGGCCATCGCTCACCTCCTGCTGTGTGGCCAGGTTTCTAACAGCTCACGGACAGGTATTGGTCTGTGGCCTGTGGACCCCTGGTCTAGACTCTATCCTGGGTTTGTCCTAAATCTTTAATGGCATTGTGGGAAACACATAATCACCCAAGATTCTAACAGCCAGATCCAGCCATTAATATATAGGGCACCCATCAACATCCTGTTTTACCTGGGGAAATTTTGGTTTATAACTGTTATCTTGGGGTGCCAACCATGTAGTGTCCACTTTCACATCAAAACTGTCTTAGTTTGGACAACAAATTATATGGTCATCTTATTGATATACAATGGTATCTAGTATGTATTTGTCAAATGAATAAGAATACGTGAGTAAATGTTTTCTTCCCCACAAGTCAGAGAATCAGGCAGTAAAAGTTTCCCATACATGAAGCTCTTCCTGGCAAATGTGAACAGAGACCCATTATTCTTGTGACTCTCTCTTTGAATTCAAGGGCACTTCTGATGACGCCTGGGTGAACTGGATTCTGAGAAAGTGAGAACACTAATGCCTGAGAGGGGAGAGACTGAAAACAAACCAAACCAAACCAAATACAGAACGGAGGTGTGGTCCTTCAACAGCAACAAGAGAAATGAAAGTATCAAATGCTGTTTTTCTTTCAAGGAAGTCATCTCTTGCAACTGAGCCCTGATTAATTTGATACCAGGTGGTTGATTAAAACTTCACCTTTGGGATCTGTTTCAGCCCAGAGCGTGAGGGTGCAGAAGGCAAAAACAAAGGTTAAATTTTGTGGTGTGGTTACTTCAATGATAGCACCTTTCACAAAACAGAATTCTCCCAGCTCAGTCTTGAGGCGGGTTTAGCTCACTTTTGAGGGAGTTTTTAAATTGAACGAACAGTTCAGATGAATCCCAGAGTCCTACACAGATGTGGTGCTGGGTATCCTGGAAACCAGAACTGGCTTGAAATGTGGATATAGGAAAGCCAGGGGTCCTCTGAATACCGGGGGCGGGGGTTTCTTTGTGAGTCCTGCCTCTCAGTTATGGATAACGGTTCTACGGCATAAGCCCAGGATGGCAGGAACCTGGAGACCTGCGTTTACATCACAGATTCACCATTTACTGGCAAGGCTGTGTGACTGTGGGCAATTAAACTGCACCTTCTAGGATCTGGTTGTGCTACCTAAAAAAATAAAACAGTGACAATACCTACTGTACCCTAATTATCATAAATTATAATTAATTGCATGATATAACTCATTAATATGAATTATAATTGCCTTCCAGTACCCCCTTCCACTCACCCTTTTAGCAACATTTACTGAATTCTATATAAGGTCCTAGGTGGTTCAACTGGCGAGTAAAACTAGACACAGTCCCTGCCTTCATGTAACTGACCTACATGAAGGGGCAGATATAATCACTTCATAATAAAATGCAATAAGTGCCCAAAAGGAGAGGTTAGAGGGGTCAGGGGGGTCTGTAGAAGTTTTGTTGAGGAAATATGAATTGGAGGACTGCGAAGGATGAAAATGGGTTTACTAGGCCAAGAGGGAGGGAAGAATTTCCATTCAGAGAAAAGAGCTTGGTGCAAGGTTCCAAGAGCTTGGTGGGGGCGGGGGGTGAGTAAGGCAAGAATAAAGGATCAATAGGTCAGTGTCGTTAAGACGGAAAAAATGATAGGGAACCATGGGGGAGATGAGGTGACAGGGTAGGTAAGAGGCAAGCTCCGAGAAAGATTTTTGCCAGTACTCTAAGGAAAAGGAAAAATTGGAAAAAATTTCCGATGATTGAGATATGATCAGTTTCAAAATTTTCATCAGATCATTTGTGATGTATAGTGGAGAACAAATCAGAGGACGAATGAGATAGAACTTTGAAGAGGAAAGTCACACATTATCAAATACCAATTAAGGTACATCTTAAGGCTTTGTAATAGTTAAAAAAATGACCTTGCCCTTAGGAACTCTCCTTATGAATATTTATGGGGCTTTTCCTACATTTTAATCATTCTTCAAACATCATCTCAGATGATTCTTTCAACAACTTTGTGAGATAAGTACAAGTAAAAAGTACTATGACAAAGAGAAAACTCAGGCTCAGAGAGGCTAAGTCACTGGCCAGGGGTTCCCCAGCTATAGGAGGCACAGCCAGAATTTGATCCCAGACTGCAAAGCTAGTGCTCTTTCCACTCTATCACACCACCCTCAACTATCACACATGACGGGAAGTGATACATGCTCTGTGAGTGACACGAGTAAACTGCCAGTAGAATGTAGGGAATCGGTAGTTTTATTGATAGTAATAATGGTGGTGGTAGTTGCAGAGTTCTGTGGCTAAGCTGCCGCTAGAAACCTCGATTAGGTGTTGTAGGTGATCATGGTATTTGAATAGGGTGTCTATTCTGCGTGCTCTCAGAAACACATGCCATGCTTTCATGGTCTGTCATAAAGGAACCCCCACCTGGAGCTTTTGAGTGCTACCTGCGCTCTCTGCTCTCCAGAGGTAGCAAAGCTCAAAGCAGGCTCTCCAGGGCCACAGAAGAAATAGAGTCTGTGGGGACTTCCCGTGGCTCTTCCTAAACTGCACTCTGGACCTCTGTCATTACTGTGCATTGTCTGCAGAGGCTGCCATGCCTGTGGTGACAGGGAAGGGAGCATGACAGCCAGGATCAAGAGGCATTACAAAGGGGGAACTGTCTGCCCACAGCTTCTGCTTAACGTGACAAGCCTGCCTGCTAATTCAGGCTGACATATTCCATAATGTACCACTTAATGGGGGAAGGCTCTGTGTAGGTATCTGGGGAGGGAGCCTCTATTGCTTTGCCCAGATAAGGCAGGGAGCTGAGTGTCACTCAAGGTATTCCAACACCATTTTTGCACCCGGGTCAAGGCCTGTCCACTGTCCAGTGATGCCCCTCACAAGATGGAAGAGGGAGTCTTGGCCATTTGAGCTGGATGGGATGGCTGATTAGAAAGGCATGTTAGGACTATGTCTCCCATGTGCTCTGGCCACACTACTTTCTTTTCGGGGCCAGGCAGGGAGAATTGTGGAATGCTATTCCCAGAGCGTGGCTCACAGGCAGTCACTAGGGCTTTCTCTGCAGGACACTCACAGTCGGTTTCTGTGTCAACCACTGTCTCAGGGCTCCCCGGCCAAGTTCAAGGTGTGATTTCATTCTGTCTCCTCAGTATCCAACCTCATGAGGAAGATTCCTGTGTTTGCCCACCTTACTGGGTAGATGCAGGGAGGTGAGTGTCCTGTCTAATGTCACAGAGAATACCCTGAGAAGCCAAACCTGGGCAACTGGCTCCTGAGGGGGCATCTTTCATCATTGTTGCAAATGAAACTACTGGGTTCAAATCTGAAACTGCTATTTTGGCAACTCAGAAATGATCAGATCTCAGTAATTTCATGTGGACTGGCTTTAAATTAGAAGGACTCGGTGCTTTATGGATGTGACATTGAATCACGACGCATTAAATCTTGGAAGAGCCGTTAGAGCCTCTTTTAGGGCCGTCGTGTGTGTGTGTGTGTGTGTGTGTGTGTGTGTGTGTGTGTGTGTGTGTGTGTGTTGGTGGACGGGGTTGTGCAGTGGGAGGCTGTGGTGTCTAGCTATTACCCCCTTCATCATTCTTGGTTATATGTTTGGATTCTCAATCATATTTTGCTTAAATAACTATTTCTATGGATAAGGAAAATTTGGAAATAACTGACCTGGGCAGTTCCTGAAATCAACGAATGAAGAAATCAAGACTGTGAGAGGGGGAACACTTTGTCCACCATCAGCCAGGCCAGGGTTGCCAGCACAGCTTGGTTTCTGCCTCTCATCTCAGAGTGCCTTCTGCCCCCACACCATATGCCCGGGCCATTCTCCACCCGACCAGAGTCTCCTTCTGGCCAAATGTCAGAACCAGACAAAACCCAGGATCAAGCCGGAATCTTGAACTTGTGGTTCAAGCCCTCTTTTCTGAGCCCTCTCAGCAGTGGCTGATGATGCTGGAATGAACTCTGAGTCAGGCGGGCGCTGCGCTGTGCTTGTGAATGAGAGCAGGGGCCAGTCCTTGGCCCTCGGAGGGTGAGGTGGTTCTGGACTGCACTGCTGGCGTTAGGTCCTGACCCTCCCTCAGGCACCTCATACTTCTCTCTCTCCATGACCTCAATTCAGTTCCAGCTCATTGCCCGGAGCCTGATTCTAAGGGATGAGCACCCCAGCCTTGTTGGCAAGACAACCAGCATCACATTATAATACTGGCCAAATAATGTCCCAGGGCTCAAGACAGCAGCCTCAGTCTAACCCGCCATAAAGCTTACAGAGCTATATCTCAGCTGTAATATTAGTGGAGGTGAGGAGCCCAGAGAGCTACGTGGTTCCCTCCCTCACATCATTCAGGTCTCTGTTCAATTATCACCCTGAGAGAGGCCTTCCCTGCCCTCCCTACCTCAAACAGCATAACCTCCACTCACTATCCTCTAACCCAGCTGACTGCTTAGAATGTTGTAAACACATAAGCAATTTATCAGTGACTTCTCATCAATATCCTATGATTTCACTTGGTAGATATAATGAGTCCTGTTGCGCAGACAAGGAAACCGAGGCTGTGAAGGCTAAGTAATTGATGTAAAGCCACACAGCAAGTACCTTGGCCTGGCACTTCTTGACCCTGGAGTCTAAGCCTTGGTTGTTCTGTATTCTGGACTCTTAAAGGACATACTCAGTTGTGTGGGAGAAAGACAAGTGAATGGACATTTCGGCACAGGTAACCTGTGCTGTAATGGAGGTCAGCAGGCACTGCCCAAACAGTGTTGGCCAAATGGGTCCTGTGTCTACCTGGGGAGGTCAAGGGAGACCTCAAAAAAGGAATGACTACTCAACCAGGCAGGATGCAAAGGGTTTGTGGAAAGCCACCAGTTAGAAGTTGGAGATAAGGAGGAGAGGGAGCAGTGATTTCATCAGAGGGCGCAGCACATGCAAAAACTCAGAGGGGAGAGAACAAAGTATATGTGTGTAAGTGTGTGAGTCTGTGTGTTCTTGGGCTGGAAGGTAGTGATCAATTATTCACTCAATAAATACTTATTAAATCCTCCTCTGTATCAGACGTGAAGAAAACCTGAGTTGGGTAAGGAGGTAGAGAATGGAGGGTGTGCTATTTGAGGTGGGGTGGTTATAGAAGGCTTCTCTCAGGGGATGATATCTGAGTAGAGACATGAATGAAGTGAGGGAAGGAGTCATGTGGCTCTCTGGGGAAGAGCATTCTAGGCAGAGGGAACAGCAAGTGCAAAGGCCCTGAGGTTGAAGCATTCTTAGAGTGTAGGAGGAATAGCAAGGAGCCTTTGTGGTTAGAGAGATGTAAGGAAGGAGAATGATAGAAGAAGTTGTGAGATCAATAATTGGGTACAATTGGGAAGATAGGAAAGATGCAGGGAGGTACTGACTTCTCTTCCTGTTAAAGATACTCCTTCCCCCTTGCTCTCTCTCCCTTCCCTCTCCACTCTTTCTGTCTCTCCCAGCCCCTCTTTCATTCTTCCTTCCTCTGTTTCTTTCTCATTATCTTTGCTGCCTCTCCTCTTGGGAAATACAAGATCATCTTTCACTTCCCAGAACTCATTTACTAACAAAATAAATGTTGCTGTCACATGGCTTATTTGGCGACTACACTGGCGATTCTTCACAATCCTCTACAGCACCTACACGGGTGTCGGCGGGTCACAAAAACCCCCTCCCAAGGCACACAATGAAAGCTGAGCAGAATCCTGGAAGCCCCCAAGGCCCCCACCTTAAACGACATCTGTGAAAATGCACAGCAGGGAGAGGCTAGAGGTGAAGAATCAAGTGCCTTCATGCTCTGACTCTTCACAGAGAAAAAACAACAGCTGTGTTTACCATGGCAACCTCCAACGCCCCAGTAAGTTGACAGATTCTGGGCAAGACTCAGAAAGGAAAGATGGCCAGATGGGAGCTGAAGAACAGAAAGAAGATGGGGTCATGGGGAGGGAAGAGAGAGAGAGATGTCCATCGGTACATGGATGTGAATGGATATCAGATATTCGGTAATCTTGGGTCAAATCTGATCGAGTTCAGCAGACAAACATTTTAATACACTTGGTTGTTAAGTACAATCAACATAATTGACATTATGGGGCCTTTCGAAAAAATTGCTCTCAATTTAAATCTGTCAGGGTTCAACAGATGCTCCCCGCTGCCCTCCCTAAATAATTGAGATTATTTTATATTGAGACTGACAGGATAGATCAAGGTCATGAGGTCAGGTGGGTTCTACTTCATCAATTAGGAGGTGCATGTAGGAGTATTATGACTGTGCAGCGGCCCCAGAAAAAACATTCAATAAATGTTTATTGAGCATTTACTATATGCTGGGCAGTCACCACACAGAGTATGCTTATGAAGCTTCGCGGGGCAGGCAATACACAACCCCTGATCCCTTCTTCTTGTTTATAGTTAGTTCTTTTGGGAAGCTGAAACCATGGTTGTCTGATCTAGAAAATAAACAGATGAGGGTCATCTACCTCTTCCTTGGTGCAAGGACACACTGACACCAGGGCTCTGGGACTACAGGTTTGAGGCCTGCTGGAGAATATGGGGCAATCATCTCATCTCATCTAGAGGCACTAAACGGTAAAGCAGAAGAGGCTAGGAAGTTCCAGATTCCAGGCTCACTTCAAGTTTGTCACCCTGCCTTTCCCTGGACTTCCTTCAAGAAACCACCCTTCGTGACTCTCCAATGACAATTACTGTAGGTTTGGGATAAAGCCAACAGCTAGAGAGCCCCCAGACTTCATTGGCAAGGAAGAGGGAGTGAGTCCTCTTGAAATGGGGGAGCCATTGGGTCTGCCTGTAAATAACCTGCTGCAAAGCCACAGAGCTTAGTGGTGGAGAGCAGCCGTTTCAAACAGGAGTATGTGATGACTTCCAGAGATTTGTCTGGAACATTTTTAAAGGAAACACTTCCCCCATCTCTGGAGATACCCACAGTCTAGGTTCTCTTTGTCCCCTTTTTAAAAGAAAGACATAGAAGACACACCCTCACCCATCCTGAATCTTACTATGGTGTTTACTGTCCAAAGTATGAACGCTTCCGGGAGGGACGACAGAACGGTATCTTCAATCAAGGACCCACAAATGCTCCCACCCCTAGCTCACTATAATATGAATTTCTAATAAAATTTTACTTTTTGAGTTTTAATCATTACTTGTCAGAATTACATGTTTATGTTGTTTTGGTCAGTTGTGCTCTATTAATTTTAGAGACAATTATATCCACAAGAAAATTTTAAACACTTATACATATATAGAGGGGAGAGAATCTATTTTTGTTGTAGAAATGATCAAAAAAGCTCTTAACATTAGGGGGAAGTGCAGTGAAAAATACACGTTTAAAGAAGAAAAGGGAGCAATATAAAGTTCTGACTTTCAAATAACTTGTTTGCATACTCTTTTAAAGGATATCAGCGGGTATCCAGTTAAAATGGCATTTAAATTTCACTGGATGCATAAAAGAGGTGATTTAATAGTTTTAGTATAAACTGCCTCTGCTCAAAGTACTCCTGAAATTACATTCTCTGTAATTATTTTACATTACAATGGAAATGCTTAGTTGTCTACTTAAAAGTGCTCAGGAAGCTATAGGGCTTTTAAAAATTCTTCTAGGGAGGACACAAGCACAAATCTGAGATTTTTATGGTATGAGAGAATTTTTGGAGTCATGCAGACCTGGGCTTGAATCCTGGCTGAGCTGTTAACAAGCCATGTGGTCTTGGCCATGTCAGTTTCACCTTTCTCCATGTCAATGTTCCTTCTGTAACATTAGAGATAGCAACTCTCTCCTTAGCTTTGTTGAGAAAACTTAGCACAGGGCCTGATATATACCATCTAACAAAGAAACATTTATAGAAAACTTACTTTGCACCAGGATTGTGCTAAGCACTTTACTATGTTCTTGAATCTTCACAATGACCTTAAGAAGTAGGTACTAATGCTGTTCCCACTTTACGGATGTGGATCCTGAAGCAAAGGGGGTCATGAAGCTTGCTCAAGGTCATACAGCTACTAAGTCATGGAACTGTCCTTGAATTTAGCAATCTGGCTCCCGCTTCTATGGTAGCTATTATTAGAACTTTTACCATTAACTTCCAGTTGTAGGAAAATGGTCCATTCTGAGAGATTGCCTAGGGAAGATTTCCTGACTTTTCCCATTGGCCATGAGTTTAGGCATTCCTTCTATTCCCCCCAGGAAATTCAGTCACGATTACAGAGCTTAGCTTAAGTTCTATACCATCATCCCTAACATAGCATCCTAATATAAGCATCCTTCAGGAGAAGTGTCTAGTAGAATGATTGGTCACTGAGTAGCAATTAACTTCATTGGAAAAAAAAACAGAAGGTTTTTCTGCCTTGAAGTTTTCCAAATAGCTCCTGTCCACATTGTCATGAAAACCTTGAACAATATGGTCGTTCATCCAATTATCAAACCAACCTGGGGCGTAGAGTCTGGCATTGCATGTACCCATTATTAAAGGATAATTTGGTGTAACAAACCAAATTGAGTATGTACAACGACTGTCAAATAAAATAAACTACTAACAAATTAAATTACTTCCATTTTCGGTGGGAAGAATGTCAGTCATTTTTCATTTTTAAAAATATGCATCTTAATTCCATTTTATAAAAATATGGAAAGAAACATTTACATGCCTCTTGTACTATCTACACTAAGATTTTCCATAGGCACATCTCTCTTGGTCCCGAGGCACTTTCTCTCAGAGAATTAACGAAGCGTTAAGCCTCACCCTGGTCAAAAAACTTGCTTTCTTCATGGATCAACGGTGGACGGAGTTCAAAAAGCGGGAGTGATAGGTTGGCTCCGGCTTCCAGTGACATATCACAGCGGTTGTTT
This sequence comes from Eidolon dupreanum, assembly GCA_028627145.1. Classification (NCBI taxonomy): domain Eukaryota; kingdom Metazoa; phylum Chordata; class Mammalia; order Chiroptera; family Pteropodidae; genus Eidolon; species Eidolon dupreanum. The sequence continues at coordinate 19,969,235 of CM053515.1, read as the reverse complement.
CCAGAATGAAACTGTCACTCAAGAGCACCCCGCCAAAAACCCCAGGGAATCCTATCCAAATAATATAATTTTTAGATTTCCCTGATCACACCCTTCAACAGCCTCAATATGTCCCTGCTTTCTTCTGTTACTGGCTTTGTCATAGAGATTGAAATAAGCATGAGAGGAAAAACCCCTTTGGACCTAGTCAGACTGTGTGCTTCGGGTTCTTAAATGTCTTAGAATTATATTCTTTCATTTGACGAACATTTATGAAGTGCCAATCACTGCCCTAGGTGCTACGTGTACAGAGTGAACAAAACAGATTGGTGGCATTACAGCTCTAACAGGAAAGAAAGACATTAATGTCTCGAGGTGGATATGTTTTATAAACTGTCATTGATGCTGTAAAGAGATGTACGTTGTTCCAAGAGAGGAAAATATATTGTTTCATTAAAAAAATAGGGGCTCTGAGATTGGGGAGTTAGGTAAATTGTTTTTGAAGTGACAACTAACCCTTCAAAAACAGAGCCATAAGCATTCTCTCAATCGGTGGATCGTAACTGGGGGAAAATGTTTACCATTTGACAATGTCTTGAGACATTTTTGGTTGTCACAACTGAGGGTCTGCTCCTAGCATCTAGAGGGTAGAGGCCAAGGATGATGCTAAAATGCCCTACGATGTACAGGACAGCCCCCAGAAACAGAGACTTATCCAGCCTAAAATGTTGACAGTCCTGAGGTTAGAAAACCCAGCTCCTGAGAAAACCTTTCTGGAACAGAGTCTAAATCTAGGGTGGCTAAAAGAAACCCAGTATTAACTTCCACAAAAAAGTAGCAAGAAATTCCGGTTCATAATCATAGATGTTCTGGATTAAAAAGTATACATATGGAAGAGAGAGAGAGATAGGGTGTAGGAGTGGCACTTACCCCCTATTGTCAGCTACAAGAACAACATACAATCCATAAAAACTGCCTGGGGAATATATATATTTTAAAACTAATGCATCAAAAATGGTTTTTATGGCAGACTAATAATTTCATGCTCTCAGTGTCTTTGACTTCTTTTGGCCTCTCTATGGAAAAGAGGAAAAATATCTTTCCCTCAGAAGATAAACTCGCTATCTAATTACCAGTCCATGCAGCAGCCTGTAATTCTGCCAGTTTTATCTTATTTTTTCTCCCAGACACTTCCATTTTCTGCCAACATTGTTATTTCTGAGAACATGTTTCTCTGTTCACTGCCTTTCCTGTTATTTCCCTTGATGTTTCACATTGTGTAATTCTACACAAAAAAAAGGCGACGTCTTAAAATATCCCAGTAGAGGAAAATTTCAATTAATACTTGTAGGTGGGAAGGGGGTGAGATGGGAAAAGGCAGTTGTTTAATTTTTGGTAATTTTGGTTAATATTAATCACAAAAATTGTTTTTGTTTGTTTTTCAACTGCTACTGATGAAAATATTTCTAAAATCTGTTCGCACACTTTCTCCTATTAATGATTAGAATCAATATTACTGACTCTTTGGTAACTAAAGATTGACAAGATGTGAGGAGTGTCACAGTTATTTATCACTGTGGAATACACAGCATCAAAAAGATAAATGTAAGTTTGATATCAACTTCAAGAATCTTAGAGTTGGGAGTTACCTGAGAAGTCATCACACTAAAAAGGTGTGGTTGCAGACAAAGATGCATCTCTCAGAACTTTGAAACATGGCCCTGCATAAATGTGAAGAAAGCTACATGCATAGGTAAACGTTGTCAGTGCTGCCTCCCGCCAACAGATGGCGGTAGTGATTACTAGTGACACTGATTTAGGAACAGATTGACATATGAATGACCTTTCAGGATTGCTTCGTCTGGTTCCTATGCCTGGATGCACATTAGAATCAAATGAGGCCTCTCATTAAAAACTGATGCCTGGGCCCCACCACTGATCAGTTAAGTCAGAATGCCTGTGGGGCGGGACCCAAGTACCGGGACTATTTTGAAAGCCCCCTGACCAAGAGCCAAGACTGACAGCCAATGACTCTGAGCGGGTAAATGGAAGGGTTTCCATACGACGAACCTAACAGTGGTTATCTTTTGGAGTATGAGATCATATCAGTTTAAAGTTATTTTTATATTTCTGTACTGATTGAGGTTTTTATGTTAACTTTAAAAAAAAACACTCTAATTTAAAAAAACATAAAAAGGAAGTCATTTATGGAAGACAAAAATGACAAGAAAAGGGTTACTATTTATAATATACAAAGAGTTCCTAAAAATTGTTAAAAAGGCAACTCAACAAAAATATGGGCAAAGGATATAAATAGAAAATTTAGAGAAAGTGAAAAATGAATGACCAAGAAATATACAGAAATATGCCTAACCTTATTTGTTGTCAAGAAGATTCAAGTAAGAATTTCTTAATCTTTAATTTTACAGTAGGTTAACAAGATTTTAATCTTTTAATCTTTCATCTTTATATATGAAAATTTACTATAGGCCAGTCACTGTTCTAAGTCTTTTATAACTATTAATTCATTTAATATTCATAACAATTTTATGAGATAAGTATTTACTGTACCTTTCTACAAATGAGAATTACTGAGACACAAGGCAGTGGTATGTCTTAAAGCCACACAGCCAGGGCTTATTGGAGCTGAGACAGGTACTTGGTTAAGGATAAGAATGTCATTGTCCTTAACCACTACGCTGTACCACCTTCTCGGCAGCATCTCCGCTTGGATGGGCAAACATTGCAATGACTGCTAACATCCTCTCCCAGAGAGAGTCTGAGAAATGGGCACTTGCTGGTGGAAGTACAAATTGCTACAAGATTTTCAGAAGGTGGTCTGGAAGTAGCTATTAAAACAAAATAATATACACATCTTTTAACTTAGCAAATCCTACATTAATGGAAACTATCCTACAAAAACAAGACATTGGTTTGCAATAACATATATTTGAGAACATTTATTGCAGCACTGTTAGTTACAATTGCACTGTATTAAAATCTGGAAACGATCTGAACATTGAACAATAGGGGAATGATTTAATAAATTATAGTATGCCCATACTTTAGAATATCTGCAGCTATTTCAAGGAAAATAAATTGACCTGGATGGATATTTATATGACCACAATTTTGTAAAAACAAAACAAAATCATATCCATTCATTAATGCTAACATATGTTTGTGTAGACATAGAGAAAGGTATGGAAAGACATGCGTCAAACTAGTAACATGAGTTACCTTGATTGTGGGGCCTCAATACATTATGATGTGACTTGAGGCTATAACCATGCATTAGTTTTGCAATATAAAAGAAAAAGAAGGGAAGTGCTCTTGTTTAATGTCCTGCCTAGGCAGGATTCTTAAGATTCTTCAGTCTGCGTTGACTCTTCCTGGGGAAGTTTAAGTAGCTCTAACTTCCTCATTTCTAAGAGCTTAGATCTGCTTTCCTGAACTGCCCACCTGTTAGTTCTCTGGGTTGACAGAGAGCCAGTCCACTCCCTTCCTCCATGCAAAGCCCTTCAGATATTCCAGGATAGGTCTCCCCATTTAATAAACGATACCCAAACCTGGCTTACAATCTTCCTACCTTGCAGTCAGGGATGCTTCATGTCTACTGATGCTCAGCTTCACTGAACACAAGGCACAAGCTCAATGCACAGAGAACTGTATTCTTCTATACAAGACATGCGTTTCCTACTTCTGTAACAGTCCATAGCACATCATCAACTATAATTCTCAGGTCTTTTTGCTAATAAATTTACATCAAGTCAAATCTCTTCTATGCTACCGATTGATTTGAATCTGAATGTGATTTCCTAAATTCTCCTCCTCAGGATTTATCCCTTTCTCTTAAAAGTGAAACACAGGGGTGGGAAACAGAATGTGCATGAATGTGGAAGATGTAGTGGGAATCGAATGAATTATAGATTCTGGATAACTGGACTTTTCTGCATAATAAAGAAGATGAGTCAGAGGATGGATGAATGTGTTAGGAATATGGAGAAGACAATGATAGTGTTCCAAAGTTTGGCTGGAGGGTGGGAGGAACCTTAAACCTTCTGTCTCTCCAATGGCAGGGCTGAAATTGAACTGTAATAATCCTGGCAAATGAAATTGTTACATGAAATTGGTGGGGGAAGAGAGAACTCTGGAGAAGGTTTGCTATTTCCAAGGAGTGAGAGCAGGACTAGGCAGAGAACAGAGGTGAAAGAATAGGGCAAGGAAGGTTAGAGGGTATCTGAGAAAAGCAGCAGCACATAAGACCTTAAAGAGAAAAAGGAACCTATACCCCCAGAAATAGAAATGGGGCAAGAGAGAAGAAAGTGAGGTGGGGAGTGAGGGAAGCTAATATTCAAGTCTGGACTGTTTAGATGTCAAGAAAGAAACTTTCTCAAACTTACTTGAAAAAAAAAAAAACCCTAAAAAAACCCAAAACCAAACAAACAAGAGGATTATTATAGGATAGAAGAATCTTACGGATATCAGGACAGGAAATGGAGCATGTGAAACGGAACAGAGACTCGGCACGCTGTTAGGGACCTGAGGAATTGTACTTTTTCTGTCCTTCTGCCTCTCTCAGGGGCCACTTGGTCTCTTAAACTGCTTTCCTCTGCAGGTCTGGCCCTTTCTGCTCTCTTTACCAACAACAGTCAGTCTGCCCGTGATCTCCAATGAGTCATTCTAACTCCGACTCTGTAACACTTCTAAACTGCATGCTCAGCACAATTAGAAAGGAGTGAAGAAAACACAAGCAGGGAGGAAAACAAAGGAGCAAGAAGGAAGAGTCAGACCCTCCTAATAACTCTTGTCCCTGCCCTTGAACTCACTGCATTCATAATCACCTCTGCATCTTTTCCCACAATGCTCCTCTGTTCACCCCACTTCCAAGTAACCCCCTTCCCTGTCTTCCCTGATTCTGATCCTGATTGCTCCAATTAAGAGAACTGTCTTCGTTCCTCATGCCATGTACACATCCCATCCAGTGGAGAAGAATCTGATATTTTGAAGAGTCCTAAAGAAAAAGATGAATCCTTTAGCTTCCTTCTTCACCCTGGCACTATTTCAACAGCCTTCATGGAAACGTTTCCTAAACTTGAGTTTTTAGTGATATAATTTAGACTTTTAATCTCTTTTCCAGGATGGTAAAGCAAAATCAGTCACTATTTCCTGAATAGAAATTTTATATTGTTTGGAATGTTGTTAAATTGCCTTTGCATCTTCTTCAGACTGTGAATCCACTTCTTTAACTCTTATAATCTTCCCCTTCTCTGTCAATCATACAAATTCTATAAGGCTTTTCTACAGCAATCACATATTTTTTTTTTAGACTAGACTGTTAAACTGTATTAGAATAAGAGCTTATCCTGAACTGAATAAAATTTGGTAATTACTTTTTCTGGAACAACAAACTATTTTGGATAACTTATACCTGGTCTAGTTTTAACTAACACTTTTATGTTGTTATTCACTAAGACTCTGGGATCTTTTTCTGCACATTCACTTTGTCCACATTCTACACATGAATGGCTGGATTTCTCTCCACACCCACTAGCACTATCCTTTGTTCTTTAGAACTCATATCTTATCTGTTCCCCTCTAGTTTTCAAGGTTGCCAACCATTTCCTTACTTATTTCTGACTACTTCTTTGTCCCCTAGTTGTGTGAAATGTGAGCCTGTACAATGATGGGGACCAGGATGGAGCCCTTAGCTTCTGAGGCTGACTCACAGGACCATAAATCCCATTTGCTTCTTTTCCTCCTGAAGAGAGGAATAAAAATTATTTCCTCAAATGGCCAAAGCAGAAGATCTTTTCAAAAACCATGTAGCTCTGAGGCTAACAATTAAAAGGAAAAAGTAATCATACAGAAGGGAAAGAGGACAAATACACAGTTCATTTAAAATCACTATAGTTGAACAAAAAATTACTCTACCTAACTTTCACCTATTTCACATTCTATTGAGAACTTATTTTGACTCTAGGAGTGATAATTATATACTGGCTTACATCACATCTGCATTAATATATGGATTCAACTATACATGCCTAGCATAAAACAGAAAAAAGAAAGAATGTTGACTATTACAACTACATTTTCCTCAGTGGTTAGACACCCTGGAGTAAGTCTGAGATGGGGGATGTGAATCTGCTGTTTCCTGAGACAGAGTGTGGAGATCTCGTCTCTTAGCATATTAATATGTTGAATGAGCTACTCATGCTTAAAGAAGTCTATCATAAATGGCCTTTCACATTTTTGCATAGCTTTACATTGTACATTATTCTTTATGTTGTACATAATTATACATACATATTATACAGTTTATAAAAACTGTGTATATTATATTTTATAGATGATTTAAGGGATTTTCCAAGGATATTTTTGAACAAAACTGACTCTTGCTTTATGGGATGACTTTAGAACCTACCCTGTGCAAAACTGACACTTTACTGACATTTTTTCAAGTACCTACTATTTCACATATGGCATTACCTCTTTTAAACTTCACAAAAAACCCATGTGGTTGATATTGTTTAATCAGTATTTTAAGATATTTAAAGAACTGAGGCTCAGTGAGGTTGAATGACATGGTAAAGCATGAAGTCATTCTGTTAGGATCTCCAAGGTATGGTTTAACACAGTCTGAATTCATGGACCATACTTTGTCTACTACGTCAGGGAATCTAAAATCTTGATACTTTTTAAGCTCTTCATTTGCATGTATTGGAGGTCTCCTATCTTCCTTTGTCAAGGTCTACTTGTAGTATAATATTATAAAATTTAAAATAGTTAATAAACTATTTCCGAGCAATATTTGTTGGGCACTTACTAGATGCTAGATGTTGGTATACTATAGCTTTTTCCAAAAGCAGCTCACAAATTGAAAGACAAAACAGAGTCAAAAAATACATAGGCAAGAGTCAATATAGGGCTCTGTAGGTCATGATAAGGACTTTGGAAGTCATTCTAAGTGATAAAGGAAACCATCTGAGGCTCTTAATAGGGGAGTGAATGATCTGATTTACATTTTTAAATAGATCATTCTAAGTGCTATGTGGTTATTAGATTGTGTGTATAGCAGAGGAGCAAATGTATGTAGGAATAATGGGGAGGCTTCTTTTTTTTTGTATGGCAGTGATGAATATAGCTAAAAAACAAACTAGCAAACCCAGAAAGAAAATGAAAGAGACAATAAAAACAATTACAGGGATATAAGCTGCTTCAAGGCAACAATAGTAAAACATAGAAAAAAATCTGGAAAACATAGATATTGACATGGTTTACAAGCTTGAGGAAATGACATAAAACAAAATGAAAAAGCATTCAGGTATAAAAATCAAAGAAGAGCAGATTAGATATACAGAAAACAAAGAAGATCCAATGTATGTATAATTATTGGACATGAAGAGACCAAAAGAAGTGAATAGGAAAAAAAATTAAAATATATTTTAAGGATTACCTGAAACAAAGACTTGAATCAAATATTGAGAAGACTTGAAGAGTATATTATTCCAAGAAAAACTAATATAGAATTGCTAATACCAAGGCAAAGCCTGGTGACATTATTTCAAGTATAAAGAAAATTTATGGGATATACAGGTCTTTAAAAATGAGTCAAATGCAAGAGGTAAAAAACCAAAAAACAAAAAACGCTGGCTTCAGACTTCTTTCTACAGTAAACTCAGTGTCAGAAACATAACCAGTGTCCACAAAGTAATGACAATTTTACATTCCTTCAGGGTGTGATTTAGTATAGAATCAACGACAATCTTAAGGAGACAAAAAGTCAGGGAACAAAATATCTAAGAGCTTCTACTAAATAAGCTCTATGGTGGCAGGGTCTGCTTCTATATTGCTTTCCATTTTATTCCCAGTAAATGGAGCATTAAACATAGGACATACTCAACAAATGTTTGTTGATTGAATGAAAAAAAATTTTACATAAAGAAAATTGAAGATTTTCTTATTCAGAAATTCCTAAACTTCCCCCACCCCAGAACCAACCACCTGGGAGTTCTTAAAGAGAAATAGAAAATATAGATTGTCCAAAACTACTTTGAGATTCAGACTCTGTTGTTCTAGGGTAAGGCTTGGTTATCTTGATTCTTATAAAGCTCCTTAGATAACTGAGGGAAAGATGAACTAATGCTTGACAAACTTCAGTTATTTCAGTATCCCTTTCAAATTTTTTACCTTATCTGTTTTACTTGGACTAGTATTTACTTAATATTTTCTTTAAATAAATCTACATTCTAGTTAGCAAAATTAATTTTGATAAGGAACTTTACTTCATGGCAATCCATGAAAAACCAGTTTACTATGAATCCCCCCCAAAAAGAATTTTATAAAAAAAAATACAATGAAAAAAAGTGTTCTTAGATTTTAACCAGATATGGTCACCTGGACTTAGAGCTTATGGTCAGTTCCTAGTTTTAAAAAATCAAGGTTTATAAGTGTTATTAGGAGGGTTAAAAAGTATTAACATCAAAGTCAGACTTCGAACCTGATAAAATCAGATTTTAAACAGAAATGAGAAGGGAATAACTTCCTCAGTTATGTGATTCAATGTTATTTAAACAGAAACACAGAGTCCAGACTTTGGGGAACACAGTGATATTTAAAGGTGACCAGCACAGTATCTGGGATGTGTTAGGAAATTAATATGTCAATTTCAAACATTTATAGAAAATTTACTTTGTGTCGGACACAACGCTAGGTCTTGAGAATAGGACAACAAATAAGACAGTCTCTGTCTTTAGGTTGCTTGATGCTATTTCATGTGCCTTTTCACAGTTGGAAATTGCTAAATGGTTTGATGAGATATTTGCATAAACGGAGATCTGTCTGGTCATTGACTGCAATTCTTTCTCATTCATGTGTAGCTGCAGCTTCCAAACCCAGAAAAGTGTGGGACTGTGTCTTTTACACTTGTTTCCTATAATCATAATAGTACCTAATGAGTACAGAGGGCTTGCAGCTGTGATACCCCATCAAGCACATGACATGATCATCTCATCTGACTCTCATAACCACCATATGAAGGAGGGGGATAAGTGATGGGTAACCTCATTTCTCAGATGAGAAAATCAAGGCATTGCTCTTATAGGAGGCCCTATCCATCTCAGTGAGCACAACACTACATCCTCAGTTTACCTGACTGGCTGAGATCCCTACTATGGCTTTTCTTCCATTGTATCACCTGCTATTGCTATTTAAATTCCACTTCCTTATCCTGGTGTGATCAGAAAAGGATCATATGATGTGATGGTAGTCTCATTAACTTCTGGTTATTAAAGGGGGAAAAGCAGAGAATTCAGGCAGGTGCAGATGGGGACTGTCGGACTCAGAATTAAGTTAAATGATAAGCAAAACAAAGGGAGAGAATAAAGAGAAGATTTCACTGGAGGTTAAGAGAAAAATAATGAGCTCTTTTTTTAAACACAAAAGGAGAATGTAAGTGGTGAAGAAGGAAGCCAAGCTGCTGGAGCTTGGCAGGGGGTCATTTATTGATCGACAAGTAAGAATGTGCCAAGAAGAAAGACATAGAGGAGGAAAATTACTTGCTGCAGTTTTCACAATGGGAGATGTCCAACAAAGCAAGAGATGTAAATTTCCTAGGGGAAGAAGATTATGAAGTAAGAGTCTTGTCTTCAAGTCCTCAAAAGGCAAAGCACTATTTTGTTGTTATTGTTTTGTTTTGTTTTTAAGCACTGGTTTTGATGCCGAACTAGGATCCAACCATGTAGTTTGCCCTCGATACTGACATATCTATAGCTGTTTGGGGTATAAGAAGCTGTGGCTAAATATTCCTAAATCTCGTAATGACACAGAAGATCTAGATTTGCTCAGGGAATGGGTTTCTGTGGATTCTCCCAGTGAAAGGAGGAGAGACTAGCATTGGAGGCAAAGGAATAGCTTTTCATCAATGATACTACTGGGGTGGGTGGGTGGGATTCCTCGAAAGACACAGAAAGGGCAAGCAGGGTTTGTCCAAACATTACAGATGAAAGTTACATTATCTATCTCGACAGGGGAAACCACTAGCAGAAACTGAGCTAAATAAAGACAGCTGAGAAAAATGGAAACCACATTATGTTTCAGCAGGTAAACAAATAAAGATGGCAGACAAACCTCCCTCTTTATAAAGCGCTATAAGCAGCTGTTCAGTTTGGACCATTCACTTAACACTTCTTTGTTAACTTCCAAATCTTTGAAGGACTCTGACTCCAGACTCTCCCCAGCTATTTATTTTTCCTTCATGAGAATTCTTTCATTTAAAATGACATTTTATTCAAGATATATTTATAGGTATGTAAATTTTTTTGTTCTTGAATTATAGAAAATGAGATAAACCCAGCTCTTGAGTTGTGATACCAAATATAGGGAGGCATTTTCATTGTTTAAGGTGGCAGATTTAGGCAATCTAAGTTTACAGACTGTTTGGGATGTCAATCTCTCAACATCTATGGCACTTGCAAATGCTTCAGCTCATACATTTGTCTTCCTCCCCAGAAGAGACCAATGCCAATAAAGCTCATTTGCCTGAGTTATGGCTTTTTCCCTTCTGATAATCAGTGAGAATTATGCAAAGGCACAGTGTTGTTATCAAACAGAAATAGAGAGCAAACTCATTCCACCTGATAATTTGGCCTGGCACATTGTTTTTCCAGAGTCCATCTCACCACAGATGCTGGCAGGATGATTTCTATAAAAAGCAGTCCAATTAAGGGGAAAATTTCTGGAAAGTCAATTGTAGTGTCTGCTGTTGTATTTACAAATGTCAACCAGGTTAATGAGCTTGTGCTGGAAGACAAAAAACAGAACTTTTTTCTTGGTGGTTGAGACAATGGAAAAATATCAAGAGAACTTTGTTTTGTTTTCTTTTAAAGAAAGTGTTCTATTTGGACGGTTTTTCTTCATTGGAATAGAGAATTAAGACAGAAGGCCTAACATCTGAGAGTGGATCCTTTGACTTAGGCAGAGAATTCTGCATTTTTGATGATGAATGGTTGGAGGCGGAACCAGAGTCTGAAGGAAGATTCACAACCAGAATCCTGAGTCAAATTTGACGACTTTCCAGGTGTTTGTTAAAGCCATCATCCCAGAGGCCACTCCCATGAGACTGGGAAACAGCTTCTTCCCTATGAAGGTGGTGCTTGCTACTAAAGCACATAACTTTTCTTAGCTCAGTGAGAACTGCAAAGTTCCCTGGGCTTTCAAAAACAGCTCTTGAAGGGTGGGTATGCTCTTACTTCAATTTATCCATAGAGACTCAAAATGATTTATTTTCCATTATTTCCTTATTTTCACATATGGAGTTTTATTAAGTGCCTTTAATGAGAATTTCCGTTAGGCCAGAGATGTGAACGTTCACTAAAACGTCTTTGTGTTAATGTATCTTAGGTACAAGTTAGAAGTCCCTTCCTTCTTACCTATCCTCACAGAACTGTATGCTTCCATTAAAAGCAGCAGCTGAGGTCTACCAGTTATCTCTCTGCTTAGAAGATTCTGATTTCCAGCTTAGAGCTAGCTACCTAATTTTGAATAGTATTAAAAGCCAGATACTGTGCTAGTATTTTTTTCTGATAACAAGTCCTATGATATAGGTACTTTATTGATGATAAAACTGATACTTTAAGAGCTTAAAGAGCCCAAAGTCATACAAAGATAGAGCTGGGATTTGAATCCAGAGCTGTTATTCTAAAGCCTTTTAACCACCATGCTAGACCCTCCCTTCCAGAATGGTTCCAACTGTGTGCTTTGCTCCCCTAGCAGAAGATAAGGGGAAATAAGTCAGCCTCCCATTTCTTCAGGCATTAAGAACATTTTGATCACACTTTTTTGAACAAACAGGAGATTTGGTTTTATTTTAAAGTATTCATGTGACTCATTCCTTCAGCGCCCACATCTCTCTGTGTACTGTCTTGACTCATATTTTGGGTCTGTTCACATAAAATATACTGCATTTCTCTTCTAGAGAATTTTAACTGGCAGCCAACACATTTTGGGCCATGTTATTTCAAAGATAAGCTTCTCATTAAAATACATGACGGTGGAAAAGGAGAAAATTTACTCCATCCTTGGCAGGAGGAATATCTGGGCTGGACAAACACACGGTTCCTTTTTAATGCAGATACTACTGATCAAAGTCCCCTTCCAAAGCTCTGGGAACTGAGTTTAGCTGCTCTATCTTGGAGAATGAACCAATTCACCCACAGTTTTGTTCACTCTGCCTAGAGTAGCCTAGAAGAAGCACAAGACAGTGTTTCCTGAGGTTTGCTGCACACGTTACTAGTTTGGGTATACTCACTACTGGGGCTTCTCCACATAGAACCTCCCAGGCTCTCACAGTCTGTTGGCTACTTGGTATTTTATTAAACAGAAAATGCGATGAAAATTTAGGCATTGTCCAATCAAATTAAGCTTCTAAACCTTTATTAATATCTTTTGCCTTGCCTTCCTTCAATCTTTTTTCACTTTTATGTTATTTTTTGTCCCTAGAAACACCCCGATATCCTGGACTGTGATATAGCAGGTTGGCCACAGTTGGGCTCTAGCTAGCTCAGAGGTTTTTGCCCAATAAATGGGAGAAAGGAAAATGGCAACAATAATGATTACTATGGTGATTGTACAATAGGGAGATCTAGGACCACACAGAGTGAGCTTAATACCAAACATCTCCCCTTTGGAGTCTGGGAAAGCTTTGGTGGCTGCTATTGTTAGACTAGCGATAAAAGCCATTAGCAAATGCCAGAGAAACAAATTGCCCCTTCCTGGAGCCAGTGGGCATTTGTCTCTGTCGATCCTCTGGGCATGGGGCTCTGTTCTCTCTGCATGGATAGCAGAGCATATCCTGCTTTGGAGCCAAGTGTGAGCTCTTTAATATGGTTCTGCACTGCTAACCAACCTCAGTCACTTCGCTCTCTCTCTCTCTCACCCACTTCTTGCATGGAAAATTGAGGTAATGATTTATACGTCATAAGCAGTACTGACAGGTGCACTCTATCTTGGCTTCCTCCAGTCCTGGGACTAATCGGAAGCTTATCTTTTCCTTTTTGTAATAGGGAGCTGTCAGGTTCTATGACCCTCCAAACAATTCAATCACTCATAGGAGGATTCACCTTGGAGGGAGGACGACTTGATATTGAAGAAGCTCCGTGGAGGCCATGCCCTGACACATATGAAAACAGTGGCAGTCAAGGGGCCGGAGGGCAACATGGCCACACTGAAAAATGCCATTTGCTTCCTAAATTTAAACTCTTCATATACACCAGGAACACCGTAGGTTGGGCCAGGAGCTTTTCTGTCTTGGTGTATATCCTGTCTGGGGTACAGAATATTTGAGCAAGGAGGAAGCCGTTTCAAAAAATGACCAGTGCAAAGAAGAAAGGGCTTGCATTGCTCTTGGGAGAAAGAGCAGATTCCCTAGGATGGTCTATGATACCTAACATAGTCTGAGTATAACTTGCCTGCCATTGTCACCTACATCTTGCTTGGACCACACATCTCCCTGTGCCCAGCATTCCAGCCACTCTGGCCTTTGATCCATCCCTTGTTCTCCTGTGTGACTTCCTGCCTCATGGCCATGGTCCACGGCAATTCCTCTGCCTGAAACACTGATCCTGCTCTTCTCCTTACCTGCCTCTCGCTTCAGCTCAATTATTAATTGGCTCAGAAAATTCTCTGCTTTCCCTGAGTTTATCAGAGTTCCTCATCACCTATTTTCCTCTGCTTCACTCACCTTCCTCTGCAGTCTCCATCCCAGTGCCACGTTTTATAGTAGGAGGCCTTTGATTCATGCCCTTTTTGACCGAAAGAGCCTGTAAGCTCCATGAGGGCAGGAACCATGCCATCCGTGTTCACTGCTATAACTCCAGGGCCTCTCACAGTACCTGGCTTACAGTGGGTACTCAACAAATACTTGTAGAATTAGTGAAAAAATAAAAATGAGATCTAGGTGGTGCCTATATTCTTAATTGATTTGACCATCAAGTGGGGCAAAGGCACATTTAATCAGAGGACCAGTATGGCATCTGTAAGTTCATCTACACAGATGACTTTGCTTTGGAAAGGAATGACGATGGTACCCAAGTGTGGCCTTGGTCTCTCACTTCTACTTCAACATCTAAGCTTACAAGTCCTGAACTCCTGCTCTCTTTTCTGCATTGATAATTTTATGTTTCTCCCACAGAATGCTTTTCTCAGAAGCTCTTTGACTTTGTAGAGCAAGTTATTTGAAAAAATAAATAAATAAAGCTTTCAGAAGTTTCTAAACATCTGCATGTTTGGTATTAAAATAGCAGGATAATTGGATGAAGTTTTCACTTTATGTTTGGAGGTTTTGGCATTAAAAAGACAATGTCCTTATGTAATTCAAAGTTGCAGAACTCTCAATTGCTGAAAATAATTAGACAACTTGGGATCATGGAACAGAGAAGAAAACACTGAGAAGGTGCTCAGGCAGCATTTAAACACAGCAGGATTGACTGTAATGTCTGGTGTGGGAATGGGAAGTCAGGTGCTGTTGCTATTTGCAAATAAAAGCTCATAACTGGCTAGTTCCTCACTGGATTGTAAGCACCATGAGGGCAGGGACCACACGTCTATTCATGACTATATATGAGTAACCTTCTGGTTATACAAATGCAGATTAGATCATAGGTTATACAGAAGGAAACATTTGTAAACAGTGATGGTTTTCCGATTGGTTAATGGGAAGTTTCTGCTTCAAGAAGTCTCTGACAAGTAGGATCAAGCCTCTCTGGCTCAGATGGTATCCACTGCTGTTGGGAAGCCAGATAACGTGGTGGTTAAGAGAGTAGGGGGTGGTCTTCAGTCAGACGGCCAGGGGTGGACCCTTGTTCTACTACTTACTAGTGAACAGCTTTGTATAAATTGCTTCCTCCATACGGAGCAGTTGCCTCATCTGTGAAATGGTGGTAACAGTTCTAAACTCATGGGGTTATGGTGAGAATAAAATGAGGAAGTCCACAAAGTGCCTGGAACAGCATCAGTAAGAACTTATAGGCACTGGTAAGTTCTCAGTTAATGTTAATGAATTGAATGTCAACAGAGAGGGTCTATGATGTATCTTTCACCATCATGTGATTCTGTGACTGGAAGGCAGTAAGAGCTGAGTGAAAATATTACCCCTATTCTCCGACGTAATTCTTTTAGCCAGCATTTCCCTAAGTGACGTCTATGACTATACTACTGAAAGTAATAGATGTATGAACTATTTGTTAATGGTCCACGACAAGATAAGGAGCTCAAGCCAGATACAATGCATTGCATCATTCATTGAGAAAGTAAAGCTAGGGAAAATAAAAGTGTCAGCTGAACTCTACAGTGGCTTAGTGATATGGACGGTTCATATTCTGGTATAAACTCCTTATCTTGTAGAACAGCCTGAGCCAAGGACCACATTTTAAGTAGAATGTTATAAAGAATGGTAATCCTATGAGAAAAGGGGTTTTCATGGTCAAACAAGTTTGGTGGAAAATATTACATGCTGTATATCTTTCTTGGGGTTTGATAGCATATACTCATAAATTAAAGGTCCTGAGAAACCCTGAATAAATTTGTTTAAATGTACTTAAGTCAGGGTTTCCTATACTTTCTTGAGCAAGCCACATTTGTGAACGTATGTGTGTCTGTTTTTGCCACCACCTTTAATATTTTTCTAGTAAAGAACACAAGCCATCTGACCATTTGATCACGATGACAAGTTATAAGAGTATGCCCCACTCTCCTCCACTCAAAAAAATACAAATCTAACACCTCTTAGTTAGAAAATTCCTTTCTTTCTGCCTCAATCATTCTAAGGAATGATTGTAAAATGTTTTCCTTCAACTAGATTCTTGTTTTTATTTTTATGCATAAAAAAAGGGGAAAAAGAAAAAAAAAGAGTATTTCCCTATACACTAACTTCTAGGGAAATATCTAAAAATCTTTTTCTCTGATGACTATTTAAAATGTTTATATCAATGTATCATCAAAGACTGGTTTTCAACGTACTAGGATCAAAGTGATTGTGTCTTCTACTGAACTTGATTCTGAATCCATTTACGTTAATTATTTCCTACAAAAATCTTATGTAGAATGAGCAGGGGCCCTAGAATTCCTTTGTGCCTTCAAATTAGTTCTTTGTATAACCTAGTAGGAAAAGGGACCTAGGTGCATATTTTTGATCTCTGGTGAAGTAAATCTAATTGAAAAAGAAATACAAATCAGTTCTAGGCTTTGTTAACATCCTAAGCTGTCTTGAGGGATGTGCTGCTTCGGAACCACGTGCCACGTGCATGCCTGCACACATATATGCACACATGCAGTTTCTGGGGCTGGAACTCAGATCTCTCAGTGAGCTCACATTTCAGAGCCAATGACTGGTTTGGAGACAACATCTTTCCCATTACACTCATAATTCAGGTAATTTCATCTGAAAGATTCAGAAAATGGAGGTAGTTTTCTCCATCGAATCATCCAATTATGTCTGGATTTTCCACTTACTTTAAAAATATTCAGAGAGTCTTTGAAAGAAAAAGACAGGGAAAATCATACTAACATCTCCTCTTTTGAGAAAAACCCATCTGGGTCAGTGTGAATTAGGTTTAACATAGTGACAAGATCCTCTCTTGCAAAGCCTGAAAAAGGTCAGCAGCCCACCCTGGTTTGGTCAACTTTCCTGCATCTCTGAATTCAGACCATTTAATGACAATGGTTAGAAAAACAGAATGGTTCCTGGTTTAGGATTCTATTTTACCTTGTGACCAGGGAATTTTTAACAGAGGCCATGGAAGCATCGAGATTTTCTTCTCTAATATTATTCTTTTCTTTTTCTGATACTTGTAGAATTCTCAGCTTCCCACTGTCACTGAATACACATATGGGGAGTCATTTACTCATTCCTATCACATTCAAGAAGGCATGAATGCCTTGCAAAGTAGTGGGAGAAAGGGAGAAAGGGACCAAGAGAACTTGATCTTAAACCAGGCATAGGATTCTGCTTACAATTACATCTATGTTGGATCTAATTACTACATGGTAAATTCAGCATAACAAAAGGTTGCTTTGAGATGAAAGAACATATTTTACTGTCAGTGAATACACTCTGAATACCAAGACAGTTATGGAGAACCAGTACAAACACACATTCAAAATAAAGCATAATGGATTGCTGGTCCTCAAACATAATACTGCTTTGAATCTTTTCAGTCTATTCATCAGACTTTCCTAAAATTCCTGGTGTCCAGGAGAAAGACAAGACAGAAGGGAAGAGGAGAAAGGTAATAACACTTTGAGCATCTACTGATCACAAGGCATTATGCTGGATACTGTCAGCATGTTACTCTATTTTGTTAGCCAGGCCTTTGTGGGAAGAATGTATGATGATTTTCATTTTTCAGATGATGGATGAGATGTACTCAGAGATCTGGCCCTTTTGAGAAGACTGTAGCCTGGAGTTATAATCACAGACTCTGGAGTTAAGACCAAATCTGTTTAAAAATGTAACTCTGCCCCTTAGTAGCTGTAGCCTTTGTGCAAGTCACTTCAGCTTTCTGAATCGAATGTTCTCATCTGTAAATTGGGCATAAAAACTGTACCTACCTTACAGGGCTACTGCCAGGCTGTAATGAGATGGTGCTTGTAATGTGCCTAATAGAAGGTCTGGCACACAGTACGCATTTAGTTAATCTCTACAGTATTGTTGCTGTCAGAACACATAGTCTATCAGGTGGGCTGCCCCCTCCCCACTCCCAATTTGACAAGCAGTAAGAGAAGAAGCTTGAGTTACAAAGGGCAGAACCACTCACACACAACCTAAACTGACTGGCATGCAGAAAGAAGCTCACTCTAAATCGACTCGGTCACCAAGTGTAAAGGTAACTGCGTTTTGATATTGTTGTTGCTCCCTGATTATTCTCTATGGAAGTGCGAAGTAGGAGGAGGGAAGAGGACAAAGGAAGAACTCACAAAAGCTAATCAGAGAACCCTCACTCTGGAGTGGAACTTGAGGTCACTTTGCAATGGCCCTCAAATCCAGCTGGAGTTCAGAATTTCCTGGGAGATAGCTGAGAACTATGGTAGGTCCCCTGGCTCTGCTCCTAGAGATTCTGAGTCAAGGAGTCTGCCAGGGATGGTTTAAGATGTTTCTGGAGTCTGAGCATCATCTAGGTTTGGTACACTATGACCTAGCTCCTTGCACACTTTCTGTTCCACCTTCCTTGAACACAAAATGGAAAACCCACCCAGGCCCAAGGACCATCTCTGTCATAGGTTGTGCTCTAGTCCTTGCTTTTTCATATATTGGTTTACAATGAATATTCAGATGACTATACCAGACATTCCGTTTTAATACAAGAGGTGGGATAGTAGTATGGATTTTAGAATCATAAAGAAATGAGTTCAAGTCCAAGCACTACTACTTACTAGCCGCCTGACCTCAGGCAGATTGCTTAACCTCTCTGGCTTTAGGTCCACTCTTCTAAATGGAGCTTTATTTCAGTATCTACATTATAGGTTTATCTTGAAGATTAAATTAGTCAAGACATGCCAAGTGTCCCTGGAATACAGCAAATGCTCAATAAATGTTTGCTGCTCTTATCACTATTCCAATTGAATGACTTCCTTTGCCTGACATTGAATACAACCAACACTGTCTCACTGAACATTAGTCAAAGAACAGGACGGGGACATCCACAACTCTCACCCCCAAGAGGCAAAGCATGTCACAACACTGAGGCTTGTCGGTGAGGGTAGTGCCTGAGGTTCCTGTGGAGTGCTTTCTGATTCCATAACTGAAACCCCATGACACAGACAGATACAATCAGATAATGATGGCAATCAATAACGATAACAGAAATTATTATTTATTTTCATAAACACAGAGTACGCACGTCCCGCTGAGTTACACGCATCACATGCCAGCATTCCCTTTTGGGGCAGTCAATCAATGGGAGATCTCACTATCCACCCGCAGAGGCAGGAGCGGGAGGGAGGGAGCGAAGGTTGAGAAATTACCCACACCAGAGTGACACATTCACAGAGTTAATCTAATCCAGGGGGCCATCCGGGTGCCATTGCAAGCCCGTGAATATGGAACAGGCTTGATTGATTTTTCACTGCAGTAGCTAAACACTTCATTGTTATTTGCGACAAATATAAGGAAAGATGAAACTGTAAAAGAATTGGATATTTAGCCCCCAGAGCAGCAATAAATCACAAAATGCATTCTAGAAAAATTAAAAATGGTAGGGGTGATCTGTATCTGTGTCCTAAGAGACCTTGGTTATGAAAGCATAAACCCCAAATTAAAATCTGGGGCAGTCATGGCTGGTCCCAACTCCACCAGCAATTTGCACTGAAACTGGCCTTAGGTGACCTGTCGTCCTGCAGTGAGCTTCACCACACAGCCACCACGGAGGCAGGAAGAAAGCACAGACCACATCTGGACAGAAAACATTTGATTCTCAGTTCTGCCTCTCAGAGCATCAGTTTCCTCTTTTTTAAATGAGGACAAACACATCCATCCCACCAGAAAGAGGGAGATGGCAATTCACATCCTATTTGCCTCGCTGGACCCTCCAGAGCATCAAATGAGACCTATAGCATGAAAGAGCATCTATCCTAGGTGCTTCTCACGAACTCCCACCCGACCTGCATCTTTTCCTCTGAACCATGGAAATCTTCTTTGCTCCTCTCAGGACACATACCCTACTCAGTGCTTCTCAAAGCGTGGCCCAGGGACAACCTGCATCAGAATCACCTTGAAGTTTTCCAGGAGGAGTCTTGTTAAAGACATTGCTGGGTTCAATGCAGACCTTCTAAACTGCAGTCCCAAGTGATATGGCCAATAGTTGTGTTCTAAAAAGCATCCCACGTGATTATGAGGACACTGTGGTTCGAGAGTCACTGCTTAAATTCATTCCATGTTGCGGCCATTTGCAACTTGTCCCCTCCTTGCCCCCTTGAGGACAGGGAGTGTAAGTTTTACTTATCTTTGTTAGACCCACATTGTAGAACTTAGCACCGTACCTGGCACAAAGAAGGCACTCAATAAATAGGACAAGAGATACATCAAAAAGTTCTACACGTCAGATGTCATCTTCATTGCTGTCTAGATCAGGGACCACACATCCAACAGTCTTGTATAATGGTGAGGGGCTCTGGGATCAGACAGACCTGGGCTCTGTCCTTGGCTCTGCCACTCATCATCCGTGGGGCCTTTTAAGCCAGTGCTGACCTCCCTGAGCCTCTGTTTACACATCTGTAAAATGGGCATGATGCTGAAGTCACAGGATTATGATGAAGAAATAATTGAAAAATGTACAAAAACTTCTCAGCCTAGAACTTGTCTCTAGGGAGAGCTGAATAAATGTAGTTGCTATTATTAGTAAACTTAAACTGGTGGTCTGTTTAACCAGTTCTCTAGAAAAAGGGTCAGGTAGTTAAAAAAGTTGTTTCATGAAAGTATCACTTGGGGAAAACAGCTAGTCTGTTTAGTCAACCTGCCTAATGCCATGACTGGTTAGCAATAATCCTTAAAAAGTTTTTTTCAAAATTTGGAACTGGTAAATGTTCATGCCAATTTACTATGGTGTCTTAGACTGTGGTTAGGGGGTTTCTGAATGCCACCAGTGGGATTTGCAAACATCAGGGTCATCCTAAGTGGGAAAATGTTAGTTCAGGAAAGTTACAAGAATATATGTGTCCTGAGTTGAGAGGAAGACAGAAGCAGTCACCGGCAGAAGGCACGTATGTAAAAACACGAAATTTCATCTTTTCTCTAGAAAACAGAGTACCCATTGTGTGCCTACCCTGTGGCAAAAAGGCCTTTTCAGCCCTCGCCCCTTGCATTCCACTTTGCTCAAACCAAGCTCATGCATTAAGAAAGCTTTGCCAAAGAATTCTGAGAGACAAGTCATCTAAGTTCCCTGCTCTGTGATCATGAATTAATATTTTCTTAGAAAGCCGAGGCTGTAGAGAGTCAAAATGAAAAGCATCAGATCTGGGGTCAGATGGACAGGGTTTGAATCCCTGCTCTGCCATTTTCTGGCCATGAGATCTTGGGCAAATACCTTGCCTGCCCTGAAAGTCTTTTCCACTTCTGTGAGATCTATTCATCTGACAAATATTCACTAAGTGCCTACTATGTGCCACGTGTTGTTCTTGGTGCTGAAGCTATGGGGAAAGAATACAGCATGGTTCCTGCTTTCATGGTGCTTACATTTCAGTGGAGGTTGAGGGGGCAGGCAGGGGACAAACAATGTATCAGGCAAAGATTAAAGCTAAGATAAAAGTGGCAAGGTAAGGACACCAAGAATGACCGGGAAGATGTTAGAATGCTATTTTCTCTAGGGTATTCTAGGAAAGCTTCTCTAAGAAGGTGGCACATGAGCAGAGATGTAAGTGAAAAGAGGGAGTAAAGCTTAGGATGATCCAGAGAGAATAACAGAACCTATGTGGGAGAACTCCATTGTCTAGAAGGATTGTCACCCTTGGGAAATGGAAAGAAGGGCATGGAGAACCTTGCTAAGTGGAGCTACACGAGACCTCTAGGTCTCTGTTTCTCCATGCTGAGGTCAGGATCTGGAAAGTCAATGTGTGTGAGTGAGAGGGAGGGAACAAGAAAAAGAGGGAGAGACGGGTTCTGACCTGGAAAAATAATGATGCTAATTAAGAAAACCATTTCAAATGCCCAAATACATATGTCTAAGTTTAAGAGCCATAGCTCTTGATTTTTAGCCTCAGCTCTAGAATAACCAGATGACAGACAGTGGGCAAGTCACGTTCTCTCTCTGAGCCTGCATCACACCTAAGGGCTCAGGTCTCAGAGGAAAGTAGACCGAGGTTTGATTCTTAGCCCTGGATGAATTTGGGCGTGTTACTTAACCTCTCTGAGCCTCATCTGTTCAATGGACATTTTTAACAGTGACCTAACTATATACATCATAAGGTAGCTAATGCAGATAGAGTATGCAGCAAGGTGTGTGGGATATAGTAAATACTCGATAAATACTAGATACTGGCATTTTTACCTGGTAGATACCTGTCTTGCCCCTCTCACTGGCTGTTCTAAAGATGAATCAAGGGATGAGGTAAGAAAACACTTTGAGATATAAATGGCACTTTACAGCTATGAGGTGTTATTGTTAAATTATCATCATGATTATTGCTTTAAATATTATGATACTGAGCAGGAAATATTGTTTTCATAGAAGTGCCTCTCATAGTCTCTCTGGGTAATGAATGATTGGATTTGAAAGGCTATTGTCCATGAAAAAAAGGGGGAAAAAATAGCCACATTCTTGCTTTGAAAAGCTGAGCCTCCTAGCACTGAAACAGAACTGGTTCATTACTCAGTGAGGATTAATTAGCTGTCGGGTATTATTAAACGTTCTAACTCTCAAGATCCACGTAGAACTGGAAACTCTGAAAGGGAGTGAGAGGTAATCATAGCACAGGGAAGAAAAAAAAAGCCACAATTGCTGGCAATGCAAATTTCAAGAGCAGAGCATGTTAGTAAATTATAGTCTGATTAATATCACGTCAGCTCATTCTCTGTTTGGAGTCATTGCTCTGAATCTATGGTCTTCAGGTTGCCTGGTTTTTTCTTCCTCTACCACTGGAATCAAAAAGGAAAGGAGGCTGGCCTTTTTGGTGCTCACATGGAAAGAAAGCGGAGGGTGGATGTTTACACTGAAATGCAGGATATTTGAAAGCTTAGGAAAGTAGAAGAGGGGAAATCACATATGAGTACTTATAATATTATAGCAAATGTGACTCCCAAGTTGGCACAGATAACTGTTGAAATGACTGGAGAGTAACAGAGGCTCATAAAAAATGATAGCTCGAGGAAGATTAGAGATGATAGAGTCCATTGGCCACAGATGCCCTTGTCTCAACCACTGGGTCTTGTATTAAACATGCAGATTCTGCTGGACCACCCAACTTGCTGAAGAGAGTCGACAGAATGGGTCCTGGGAATCTGCATTAGTAACCAGCATCAGGGGTGCAGCAGCACTGGCTTTGTCTAGTTCTCTGCCCGGCAGCTCACACACTAAGCTTGGTGAGAAGAAGTGTGATTCTCTGGCCCGGGGTCACCCAGTTGGTTAATAAAAAAGCAAGAACCAGAACAGGGATTTTCTAACTCAGCCCCACCTCAGAGACTCCTTCCCTGACTGATAATGTATAAGCCTACTTCCAAACATCACTGTCTTACCTTGGGGACAATCTCTGCTTGTCTAGAAACACACATATAGGCCTTCCTTCCTCTTCATCATAGGGATGGCGTCTCCAAGGGCTAACCACACATACATGAAAGAGGACAGGAATGCATAGTAGGGCCTACAGATGGCATCTGCGAAGCACCATCTGCACAGCAAAGAAGGGCAGGGTGACATCTGGGCAGAAGTCAATGTTGCAAACTTCCCCGTGGCACCTAATCCATCTGTTTCCCACAGGACTGCAAAGTCCTAAGGGCTGGAACACTGTCTTATTATTATTTTTTTGTACTGGTAGCGTAGTATTTGCCGCTTAGTAGACATCGGTAGAGTTTGTAGAGTGAATACAACAGTATGAAAAGGACATGAGAAGAAAAATGAACATGAACTTTCTCATATACATAGACCTACTAAGAGTAGGGGGTAATAACAGCGACGACGACGATGATCGTGATGATGATAATAGTGATACTAAAACAGTAGCAGGGAACTGACATTACTGAGTGCTTTCTGTGACACCCCACACAGGTAAGCTCTTGCCCACACACAAGATAGCACTGAGACCTCAGGACAGTCCTAGGAATTATGACTGTCATCTTCTCTGTTGCGCAGATGCCACACTGGAGGCACAAGGCGTTTATATAACATGTCCACAGCCACCAGAAAGAAAGCAATGAGGCCAGAATCCGAACCCAGGACAGACTAATGTTCCCATTTCTCCCTGCCCTCTGGTTTCTCAGCATTTGGAGCATCGACCCAGTAAGATGAGGCGGACTCGTATGGCCATTCTCCAGGCTGAAGGCACAGGCTGACGAGAGGAAACAGAGCAGCCCATGCTTGTTGGCTCAGAAGAGCTCAAGGGAAGACCAGGTACCCATTAGCACTGGGTAAACACGTGGCGGCCTAGCACCGTGGCCAGCAAAGTCTGTGCACAAACAGCATCCGCTCAATAAAGAGATGAACAAATGAACGAAAAGAATGAGCGAGCTAATCAGGCACGTGATGATCGTTCAGTTCCCATATCTGCTTCTGAACCTAAGGTGACAACCTCTTCTCCCTATATGTACTTCACGGTCTCCCTTCGCATGTGGTCTCCATAGAAGCAGCTGGTGTCTGAAAGCATATATTTTACACGGCTTAAAAAGCCCCTTGGGACTAAGGCTGGTCCCAACATGTGCCTGCTTTACTGCTTGCACTGAACACATCCAAAACTACGCTCATCACTCAACTTGAACCACTTTAACCTATATCTAGAGAGCCTTCCGTTAAAAGCCTGCTTTTAGAAATCCATTTTTAACACTACTTCCCTATGAGACCTTTCCTGGTCTCCCAGAACCAATGTAATTTCTCCCTCCTTTGATCAAACTGCAACTCTCTCTGACTCTCACTGCATTTATCTTCCTCTATTTAGTGTCATAATCATTTGTATATTAGTCCTACAAATCCTCTTTCCTTACCAGACTGTGCATTTCTGGAGGGCAGGAAGGAAGCTACTCAGACTAATAGTAGAGATCATTTATTGAGTCCCAGCCACAGAGTAAGGACTTTCCACCCTCGTTGCATTTTATCTCCATAAATCCACGGGCAGTAAGTATTAGGTTCACTGTTTAGTAGATGGAGAAACTAAAATAACTTGCATGACTAAAGCTCAGAAAGGTTAAATGACAGTGTGAGAGTCTGGTAAGTGGCAGAATTTGAACCCAGGCCTGTTAGATCCAGAAGTTCATATTCTGAATCACAAGCCTCCAACTTTCCATCTGGGTAGTCTTATCCCCTGGACCTTGAGTACAGAGGATGCTCAAGACAATTCAGATAAATTGAACAGGCAGAAGCTAAGCATATAGTAACGCGAGGCAGTGGCCATGTGGGTAAGTCCTTGGGGTTGAAAGGAAATGTATGGAGTCTCTTTGGGTCTCCCTCCCTCACACATTGCAGTTGCATCCCGTGGGAGCAGCCAGCATGTGGCCAAACTTAGGAGCCCTTCCCCTGACCCTAGTAGCCAAGGGAGCAGAAAGGCGCTGGACTCACCCGCAAGGTTGTGATGGTGGCGGGATCTCGAAGCCGGCCCTCCTCATCTTTCAGATTGTAGCCTTCTGGCCTTTTATCACGCTCGCTGACTTTCCACAGCTTCACAGTTTTATCTGTGGAGGGCAACCAGAGGAAACATTATAATATGGGAAAGCTTGTAAAGGAGTTTTTTGTTTTTTTTGGGGGGTGGGAGGAGTAGGGAAAGTAGAGGTGATGATGGAAGGAATGGCTACAGGAGCTGGCCCATGTCAAGGGTTTGGGTGCATAAATCTCATGTCATTTGAAGGCAGAGCTCACATTTCAAAACAAAATCATATATTGTGTGGGGACAAAGTCTCCTTGACAATGGGTTGTTAAATCTATAGCTTATACATTTATTTTGTTCATTCCATAAAAATATTTATTGAATACTAAATAGTAAAAGTAGCCACACATGTAGAATTAACTATGTCAGCACTTTGCATGGAGAATTTAATATTCACAATTGCCCTGAAATATAGGCACTATTATCCACATTTTAGTGTCTCATCTCACTGTCCTTCCCACAACCTGAAAGGCCCTGCATGACCTGAACCTCCAACTTTCTTGCCCTTTCTGATCTTGCTGTCCATCCTACTTCCTGCCACTCCCTGTGACCCTGCCACGTGACTTCCTTACAGCTCCCTGTACACATTAGTCCCACTCCTGCCCCAGGGCTTTTGCACTAGCTGTGCCTTCTGTCAGGAAAGCCCTTTACCATGTTTTTCACATGATTTTCTTCTTTACTTTGCTTTCTCTCTTTATGTCCCAACCTCCATGGGACCTTGCCTAACCAATCTACATAGAAAGGTTTTCCTCATCATTCTCTATCCTCCTCTTTCTCCTTATTTTTCTTCCTTTATTTTCACTACAGGACAACTTATTTGTTATGTTTTTTCCTCACTAGAAAGTAAAATCAGTATAGTGGCAGGGATTCTGTCTGTCTTGTTCAATATTATACCTCCAGCACTGACAACAGTGCTTGGGATATAGCTGATGTTCAACGAATGTGAGTTGGATGAATGAAGGAATCTCATCTATGCAGTGCATATTGCTAGCAACACTCAGGGAAATGAAATGGTAAAGAGATTCATCAAAATGCTCCTTCCCCCTTGCAGTCTTCTTGGGGTCCCCAGCTGGAAACTACCTTTTTCACCTTCATATGTTCCCTCACTTGACACCACTTGCTGACACCTGTCATTCTCTATAGAATAAAACGGGTGAGAACTCTAATGCCTACAGGGGTCAGGCGGGCCAGGGGACTGAGTGACAGGGGCTGGGGGCTCTGTGGAGCTGGAGAGGGCATGTCCCACCTGCAGGCATTCAATTCCATTTTATAAAGAAACATGTTCGGGCCAAACAGATCACACTTGTGGGCCGCAGGCCTTTGGCAGCCTTCTTTATCAGATCCTGCATTCATTATTTGTGCTTGTTCTAACTTCTCTTCTAGAAAGCAGGGTCTCAGGTGCCTTCTTGGTATCTTCCTCTCTGCCTGCACAAAGGCAGCTTGGAACCAGACAACCTTGGGCCCCATCCCATCAAGTCCAGCTGGCCATGTGGCACAGGAATATGATTCCCATGCAGTAAGTGCCAAACGAGTATTTCTTGAGTGACAAACGAATAGAAGTACAAGATTTAGCAGGGAAAAAACTATAAAATGCCCAGTTAAATTTGGATTTCAGATAAACAAGTAATTTTTTAGTATAAATATGTCCCGAATATTCTATCTTTACAAATAAAGATACTTAACTTTGCTATGCCTCAGTTTCTTTATTTGTAAATTAAGGAAATCTATGCCTTCCTCATGGGGTTCTTATGAGGATTAAATGAAACACTGTGTGCAGAGTATTTAATACAATGTCGGGCTTCTAATAATGGCAGCTGTTGTTAGGATGATCAAATTGGGCAACTATTCTGCAGTAATAACGTGTTGTTCTGACAGCGTTAGCTTTACCCATGATGACGTCAGCACATCCTATTTCCTCCCTGTAAGACTGTCAGCAGAGAGAAGCCACCCTTCGACCCTGCCTTCACTAGGATTCCCTTTCTCTTTTGCCCCCTTCATCTCACTTCTCCATCTCTCCTCACCAAATGCCTTGTCCTCAGAGGTTTGAAATGCATCACATTGTGCAGTAAGCCTTTAGGAACCATTTGGATAATTTTACAGGTAAGTGCCCTGGTTTCCTAATATCTGGGCATCACTTGGGTTGGCTGTGTCTGCTGGCATGCCTGGAAAGGCTGCTAGGTGTAAGAGTCGTGCATGCACCTGGCTTGTACTAGGGCAGAAGGCTTTCCCAGATGCTGGGTTGACTTTAAAATTTCCTATCAATAGAATACTCTGCTGGTTCTCCCCTTTCTGGATTTCCTGCTACATACTGAACTGTTTTGCAGGGTGACGAAGTAAAACATGGGCCATAGTTATACAGTCACTTGATTAGCTACCGATCAGCTGTGACTTAGAAGAATCCAAATCAGTGAATTTTCATACCTAGTATTTTCTATTGCTTAGCTTGGGAATGTTTCCTGTCCCATTTGCAGGGTAATTCTTTTCTCATATATTTTTATGAATGATGAATTGGTATGTAGAGAAATAAAGAAGTCATAGGAAGAATATAGAGAATAAAAATCACCTACAATCCCTCCAGTCACGAACAATCATTAACGATTTGCATTGATCCTCGTAGTATTTTTTCCATGCACTTTTTTTTTGGAAAAACCTATGATATAGGTAAAAACCTAATAATATTGCTTACATAGATTTTGCATTTTCTCATTTTATTTCCTTCTTTCTATCATACAAGTAGTACATATAATTGTAGAAAATGTAAATGAGCTTAAAAGTAAAAAAAAAAAAAAAAAAGAAATTAAAATCTCCCTCAATTCCACCGAGATGACTATTAAAAAAATTATATATATCTTTCATTATATTTGCATATGGTATTATATAATTGTTTTTAATAGACATAACATGCTATAACATAGCTTATTAATATATTTTTCTCCTAATCTTATCTATCTATTCCAATATCTACTCCTATAAATATATAATAATAGTGAGAGTTTAATAATTAAAGGTTTAATAATAAGAGACCTATTACTATAGAAGAATCATACAAGGGAATGAAATGACTATGCAGTCACTGAAAACATTATGATATTTTAGAAGAATTAAGAAGATAGTTCTGTTATTGTTATATTATTAAATAAAAAATCTGGCTGCAAAAGAGTTTACAGAAGATATCACATTTTTGTTAAGAAAAAACAGATTTATCCATACCTTTGCGTTTTTCTTAAAAAACATTAACAGTGGTTCTTTTTGAATGGGAATACTTTCATTATTTTCATTTTGTTTCTCTATTTTCTAAATTTTTTACAATGAACACAACTACTCTTGTGGCATAAATACCAAATCAAATATACCTTCCTTTCTCATCATGGGTATTAGAAAGCTAGATAAAGCAACGTATTTTCACCTGGCAAATAATCTCAAGATTGAGATCCATGATTGAATGTTGGTTATATTTTTCATTAAAAATTGTAAAGTTGGAAATATATTCTGGCAGAAAGTGAAAACTGTACCCAACTATAATGAGATAAGCACAATCTTAAAAAAAAAAAAATGATAATTGACAGTGAGTTCGATCCAACTCCCCATGGTTGGGTTGCCTGGGGTCATTCTTGACTTTATTATCACACTTTTTTTTTCTTTTTTTCTTTTTTTTTATTTTGACTATCTTGGAGCTTTGTGGATTAAAAAAAGTCTGAGGAACATGTGGCTGTTAGTATGAATAATGGCTCTTTCTATCTTCTGGCTGCTCTCTGAGTAGTTTATCATTACTTATGGCAGCTTTTAAACACAATCTTATCATCTATCTTCATTTTCTCTTTTGTACAGTAATTCCAACTGTCCTCCATTAATTTTTGCATGTTAACCTATTTGGCTTAAGGGAAATTCTCAACCTCAATATTAGTATAAAGAAGAAAATCACATAATAACATGGGAATTTTTCTTATAAGAATCATTTTGAGATGCTGTTGGCATATGAAATAGCATCCCAAATGGGAAGATAATATCTTTGGTAATCAAAAAACTATTTAAAAACTCGATTAACAGAACATTACTCTATATAATTAATCTTCATTGCATTTCACTGATTTCTTTCCCCTCCCCCACCATAAAAAAGAGCTAATACATCTTTGAATTTTATTATAATCAATAGGCTAAATTTCATAATATAAAGTAAGCTAGCTATAGCAGATAATCAGGCACTTTTTCTCTGCTTGAAAGTAATTAAGTCAAAATTATCAGAAGTTTCTTTTATTCTGAGTAGTGTTGAATCCGCAGAACATTTGAGTAAAACTTACACAGTAAAACTAAAAGGGAAGAAATGGAAACAAATTCATGTGGTTTGGCTTTCAAGAAAACAGGATTGAAAAAAGTAAACAGAACAATAAATACGGTTATGAGAAAGCATTAAATTACTTGGAATCTGGAAAAACAGATGAGTGGAAATCTGGTCATGTTGAGATAAGCCATGTTTGAATAACTTTAAACTGGCTGTTTTAGAACTGTCATTTTTTTAGATTTGTACACCAACTACATTTGAGGGATTTTTGGTTCATATGCATTAAAAACTTGTCCCCCCCCTTTTTTATGATATTAAAATAAAACTCATCATCAAAACCTAGAAAATGAAAATTATAAAAGTAAATTTATAGGTCAACCAAAAATTTATCATGAACTTTTCAGAGTGCTTCCTTTTAGACTTTAAAAATATTAATATATGATATAAATTTGATCACATTATATACATAGTTTGCACATTTTTAATTGACATATGAGCATTACCTTTTCTTTATAAATGCTGAGGGTAGGCACATAGCAAATCTCTTGCTTTTTGGTTTACATTTAAATGTATACTCCTCCTAGACTCACACATGGGATGAAATGAATCATTCTCCAGCTTATTTGCTTGGGAGAGAGTATTCAATTTTTATACACTAATTCTCTTAATTGTTATGCTACTCTGTTAGCACTTTTTAGTATATGATTTATTCTGAATTGTTTCTCATATAGATGGCTTCTTTCGGCAAGTGTCCTAAAAACGTTTAGGGTAAGTAATTCCACTATATAAAATAAAGACTTACCAGATTAATATGGAAGTTGACTCTATTCGACCCAACAGCCTCTCTCTCTGACCTATTTATATCACCTCTCCCTGAACCAACAAATGATGTTAGAAATGCAGAGAGGGAGAAAGAGAAAGAAACCACCTCCTGATCAGTTCTGTGGTTGGGGTCCCCTCTCTTCCTGACCTGTGCTCCTAGCTGAGAATGGAATTGTGTCAGAGATGCAGGCATCTGCTTAAACCCCGCCCAATACATTCAGGGATTAATAACTTCTACTCAGTATGCCAACCTCACAGGACGGCACGTCTAGTTTGCTGAAACGTGTTCCCAGAATAACATTCAGTGAATCTTAAGACAGGAAGTCACATTCCAACAATACTTGGAAACAATCTGCGTTAGTTGAAAACTGCAGATAACGTGTCTCACATAATTCGGTCATACATTTATTATTTTTTAAAAGAATAACAACTATTTTCTGAATGCTTATGCTTTGCCAGGCATTCTACTAGGCATCTTGCAAATACTACTTCTAAATTTTTCAACAACCCGCAAGGCGAAAGGAAAATTGAGTCTAAGAGACTGAAACATATGATTTGGATGACTATATCCATGAAAATATCAAATGGGAGATGTCACCTCCACATACCATTAGTAGATAGAAGGAAGTAGGCTGCATTCTGCTGAGGGAGCCATCTTATTTTATTGATTTTTTCTTCTATTTCTAAACTCTTCAGGTAATCGAACTCAGGTTCATGGCTCTGGAATGTGCTGTAAACATTGTATTCACCCCTACGATGAACCTGATTTTTACTCTGTAGGAAGGGGAGGGGGGAAACAAAACCAGAGATTAAGTCACATAAGCCACCTGCAAATTCATCAGTTCTTTTTTTGAGCAGAATCATTAGGGGTGGGATGGGTAGGCCATTTCAGCATGGGATAAGGGCAGGACCATGACAGCCACAAGGTCTACTGTAGCTCAGTGTCCTCCAAAATAGCTAATCATAGGCCCAAGTTGGTAAATATTAGCACCTCCAATGTACATGTTTATTTATAAATTATATACATGAACTTTTGCACTAATATATTATATTCATCATAACATATATATAAATAGAAGTTAACATATGGTTTTAAAATCAATATAATTTTAAAAATTTGTATAAATATAAGTTCTAATATTTACTTTCTGCCTCCTAATGGATGGCTTAGACGCCCTTTGGAGCAAGCCATCCCACGCTGATGTCCATATATACTTATATCAATCCCTTCAAAGAGCACAAAGCTATAGCATCTGTACTTTTCATTGGCCTTTTAAAATCTCATTAGATTCGCAGAATCTCTGAGAGGTAGACAGAGCACAAAAAAGGACAAGAGAAGCTCAGAGATATTAAAAAGACTTCTCCAAGGTCACACAGCTTCTGAGCAGCAGATGTGGGCATTGGATCTTTCCTCCACCCCACTCCACCCCACCCCACCCTCTTTTTTTCTAACATGAGTAACAAAACAGACAGGAGCACAGATGATATCTGTATCATTGGGAGATGGTGAGACTTTACCTCTGGCTTTCCCCTAGCTCCGATTATGCAAAGCGCAAACAGCAGGAACTAAATAAATGATGAGAGCATGAAACATAAAGGAAAGCATCTGCAGAAAGAGGCAAGAGAAAGAAAGGTGGAGAGAAGTAAAAAGGGGGCGTGAAACAGAGAGAGAAGGGAAAAGAAGGGAGGTTTTCTTTCAGGCACTTTAGGACCTGGTTACCAAGAGCTTCAAGGGTCAGGCTTTGGAAAACAGTATTCAAAAATTCAAACCAGGTCTTAAACATTAGTCATAAAAGCTTGACTCTTAATATAAAGCTCAATGAAAAAGTATATTTCTGGGTAGATATTGACCATCCAAACCCAAATCTCAACTTCCAGATAGGTAGTAACACCCTGGTCTTAAATGTGTTTGTGAGGGCACTGAGGTTCGTTTCTCCGAGCAAACTCTCCAGGAGTGTGGTTCTTGAGAAGTCACCCACCGAAGTGAAAAACAGGCTTGACCTACATGTCATCATATGGCTTTGTTTCTCAGGCTCAGTGTTCATTTCAACCCCAAGCCTTGTCACAAAGCTAAGCACTTCACTGCATGTTATCATCTTGGACATTTATTTTTTTATCGACCCAAACCACCCTTCTTGGAAAATGTGCCCCCCTTCATTCTACTAATGAATTTGGCTTCCCAAATATTTCAGTAAATTAAAATAGGCGAAACCTACAAACGGTGAACAGAAAACGTGGAGTGGAATCTTACTGGCGACATGCTGCCTTGGGTAATTTATGCTAAATAGCTCCTCGGGTTTCTTTTTATCATCACTATGAACCTAGTTGGATATTTTTTTTAAATTTGAAGAAGGTTTGAAAATCAGTTTTAAGAGGACTTTCAGTGCTGACAAACTTGTTACTAGCCTGCTTACTGCAGAGAGAGCCAGTCCACCTTAACAATAAATTTATGAGTGTTGATTTCCTACCATCCAAATCAGACTGTCAAGTGTGTGTAGTATGTGCCAGACCAATTAGCACTAGGCAGCTCTGGAAAAGCAGGAAAAATTCCAGGTCACGAAGAGCTATTAGTTCCTACTTGCCAACCACATTTTCATGTTTCCAGGGCCAATGGAATAGGCTGGGTGCCTGATTTAATGCTGAACACTTGAATTTATACAGAATCCCGAGGGATTATGATGCCCTTCTAGAAATTAATTGCAAATAATGTGCAATTACCAAATATATCACCTCTAAATGAGGCTTTCCTTTTTCCAGAGGAGGTGTAACACAAATGGCTTTGAGGCACAAAGCAGGCTTGAAATTGCCAGGGAAGTCTCTTGTGAGACGTTTTTTTCTTCACTGAGCCTCCCCCTGCGCCATGCTGGGTGGATCTCGGAGGCAGGCAGTGGCAGATGGGAGAGTTACTAGGACACAGACTGGCCTGCTGGAAACTCCAGGACCATGCCAGGGGAGGCCAAAGAAATCAAATTGGGCCATAATTCCATTCTGACAAAACAGAAGTGGACACTGAAAAAAACTCAAAACGAGAAAAAATTCCCAGTGGAACCCAAGTCTCAGGAAGAGATAGGCTTTTTGAGATTCTCTGGAAGTTAGAACTCCTGCTCAGAATGCAGACAGCACTCAGCTCTAGGGACCTTCGTGTCACCTACAGTGAAGTGTGTGCCCTGTGCATTGCTCAGATGGCATTTTGTGGGGTTGCACTCCCTTTGGTAGAGCGAGCTGTCACTTTCTTCTCTATAAACCCGAGTTGTCCTTTTCACATCTGTCGGCAAATAACTTTTTTTTTTCCCTCCTATGTACTCAGTAGGGGCACCTGAAATGAGTGGAGACTTAATTTTAACAGCTCAAGGAGAAATCTCACTCCAAAAGGAGGAGTGATGCTCAAAAAAGTACTCGTGGCATTTTGCAGGTCAGGTGAGATGTGAGGTCGTTTGGAATGTGTGATACCCAGGTTTGAAAAGATAAGGCCATGCCCAGGAAAGCCTCGATTTTCAGGTGCTTTTATGAGCCTGAATGTGGAACTGTTGATGTTAATGATTTTTTGGCAGTTTTTAGTTTGCCAGCAAAGCAGTAAGGTTAAGGGAAACACATGGGGATTAAGAAACAGTAGGAGGCCTCCCTTATAAAAAGAAGAAAATGGGCATTTTGCATTCACTGCCACTTACCTCCTGCTCTCGTTGAAATATTACAACCCGACCCCCCTTGTCCCCTGTCGCTAGTAATTCTCCTGTGTGGTTGAATTCTACCGTAGAGATAATGTCAGCTGAAAAGAAGAAGACAAAGGCAATTTAAGTAACTGCACACTTACTTTCAAGCGATAGATAATAGACATACTTTTCTGTGCATTTAAGGGCTTAGGGCTTGTCTCTGCAGTGGAATTCACAAGGATTTTATATTCTGTATTTTAAGTGCCACTAGAAGTGGCACTTGGGAAAGTAAATTTCCTAGATACCCACACTACTGCTTTGGTCTCTTGGAACATCTGGAGAGAACAAAAGGAAAAAGTACATTCAGACCCTTTTGTTTTGGGCAAGGGAAAATGAATTTCTTCATGGCTCAGGGAAATCTTGATTTTCTTTGATAATTTCTGCCAACCACAGATCCTGTACGTTGTGGCGTTTCTTTTCTTCTACATCAAGACACTTCTCAAATGGGTTTCAGTGGTGGCTATGCAAATGAGGACTGGGGACTGTGATGAAGCCAGGCTGGATGCCTGAAGCCCAGACATGGAAAGGAAGGGTTGGAACATAAAGAAATCATTGGGAAACTGCAAGTCATAAATTCAAGGAAGGACCCCACAAACGCTCCAGCTTAATCTATGCTCTTTCTTTTCTGGTGAGTCCAACACACCTTCCTGGATGAGCACGACCTAATTCTAACCCCAAGAGATGGGTGCTGAGAAAACAGGGTCATGAGGCCAGAGTGGAGAGGGCAATTTGTACCCTGTATTTCCAAACAGAGAAAATACACAGGCGCCAGGAACTCAGATCACAGATAATTGCCGAAGGAATGCCAGCCTGCCAAGTCTCTCTTCAACGCTGGTTACCCCCAGAGGAACAAAGACAGGTAAATTACCTATGATTGGATTTATTAGGGCTATTTTTAGAAAAATGTCAGAGGTTAATTCCTCTGCAATTATTCCCCTGCAGGGCTCCAACAATTGCTACCAAGAGTGCAAATAAGAAAAAAAAAAAAAAAAAAGGGCCGGGGAATTGTGACTATGGCCTTTGATAGAGGTACATTCTGAAGATAATGTCCATGTGAGGAACACAGAGGGGAAACAGTGAGCTGGAAAACTAAAGCAATTACCTCTGAATAATTCAAATCTCAGATCTTTAATACAATCACCATTTCAGGATTTTCTTTGTATGCCTGATTTATTCTGGTAAGCAGTGTAAAATTCTCCACTTGGTATGTAACTGTCCTTTGCCAAGATGAAAATGCTTCTAATGGTCATTCTTTGTGGAGACGGAAAAAGAATAAGGCATAAGCCATCATTACTTGCAAGGTGGGCACATTTTAAAGAATGATTTATGATGCCTTGTTTAGGCCTCTTAGATGATTGATCCTGGGGGTAGCAAATTCAAAGCCCTACAAGGGCCACTAGGTAACAAGGAGTGAAGGAAACCTAGTGAAAGCTTGTGTCCCCTTGTAGGGAACAAGTGGCTACTCAGCTTAAGCCAACTGTGACCACAAACTAGTGTATGTATTACCAGATAGTCCGGTCTTTTAAAATGAAGTTGGAAATCCAGATTTTTATGCAAAACCTCCTCAGTTTTATATACTGAGAACTATTTTTTTCAATGCCATGATGTTAAAAACATATAATCTTGTCTAGGGGCTGAATGTGGTTTGTAGGTCACCGGTTTAGGACTTTTGGTCTATGGAAGGGTCTTCCTTCAGAAAAGGCCTCCCCATTCCTCTTTCATTGATGATCTCAACTGGAAATGTAGTCCATTCCCTCAGCAAGACCCTCCGAATGAATGCTACCTTAAGGAAACATGAAATAAGCTGCACGCTTGTTCAGTTCCTGGTGTAAGGTAAGAAGGCCCATTTCTATGACAAGTGCTCACTGAGGAGCAAGAAAGCCCAGCAGGGCTGGGAAGCCAGCTGTCTCAAGTGAATTATTTGACCACTTTTGTTTGTTACAGTTGGTACATCTTGGCAAAGTGCTCTCATGAACAGAGGAGAGAAGAAGGCTGTTTAATGTTTGCCTCAGAACACCCCGGTAGAAAAACAAATGAGTGCTAGGATACACTTCTCATTTAGTTACTGCTTCTTAGGTAGAATCTAAGGCAGGCAGAGCTGTTTCATGTTCAGGCTTCTGTCAGGTACGAAGGAGTAAGTCAAAGCTCTCAAATTGCTTAAGACACGAACACCTCCCAGAGAGAAAGGGGAGTGGGGAAGCAGCGAGAGGGTGGGGAGACCAGGCCTGGGGAGAATAGTGCCGTGCTCATGTCTGCAGGGCTAAGATCCTGCTGAAGTGCAGCTTCCCCTCTTCCTCTCAGCAGCGGTGTTCCCACAGACCCCGGGAGTCCAGGTGGTTCTCCAGGGCTGGTGCACTGGGAGCTAAAAAGTGGCCCTTTTCTTTTGGTGAAGTCAGTGAAGTAGCTTTTTTCAGGGTTGGCCTCTGGCTCAGTTTCCAAGAAAACATCACTCATTGGGGAAAAAGAAAACACCTCTCTTTCTCAGGCATGCCATAGACATGGTCTTTTTGCTCAGACTCTCTGTGAAAATGTCTTCATTTAAGCATCTCACTTTTAAGATCTGCACAGGTCTAAACGGGGTAGGATTTTTTAAAAATCAATAATTCTCAGGCATGGATATGTTCATTCATTTAAACTACCTGTCACAATACACGATGTATAAAGCATTCTTCCAGACCTCATGGAGGACAGAGTTAAAAGCATGGTCCCTACCATCAAAATCATTTTTACTAAAACGTGCACCATCTCCTCACCCCATTTCTGTCACCATCTTTGAAAAGAACTCATCTGTTCTCCTTCACTTAAGCTTCCACACATGAGTTCTGCCTGATATATTTGTTTTTACTCACTATTCTCTTAGCCTTTATAAAGAAATATGTTTTCTTTTGTATTTGCTAAAGTATGCTGTCAATATTATTTGAGAATTGTTAGGAATGATCACTGGGCCCCAACTACCATGGTACCCACAGTTCTACCATTAGAGTGACTCCTTCACACTGAAGTACCAATCCAACACCTCTCTTAAATGCAATTGATGCTTTGAAGTTAGAGTGCATTTTGAACTGTATGTAACCAGAGATATGCACATTGAGTGTTGATCACATATAAGATCAAAAAAATGTATCCATGGAAGGAGAAAGATCAAAGAAGCAAGGCCTAGTAGAGAGCACAAGTCTAGGCAAGTGGGATCTGTGACCCGACCAGAACCTAACATGAAGGCACCAGGTATGGGGATTTGGAATAGCCAAGCAGAGGAGAAAGGAAAACACACACACACATACGCGCACACGCTAAGATTCAAGCTCAAGTCTAAGCACACAATCCAAGTATTATTATTAGAACTCTGCATTATGGGACATTAGGCATGGTCCTAGCTAATAAAAAAGTCCCCTTTGTTTTCCAAGTGTTATCATTATTTGTGCTATGTCTTTCTCAAAAAACTTGTAAGGGAAAGGGGGATTGGCATGGCAGGATTCTGAAATTCCTTAGTCCTCTTGCCAAGTCCTTACCTTTATTTTAACCCTGCCAGCCAGCTGGTCTGTATTTGACATTGTTTATATCTAGCTATCGTCTATGCCATTGCAGCTTGAGTTAATACCTGTTTTGAACTTTCATGTTTCCTGACTCATTTATCACTGCTAAGCCAGTAGGTGTAACGAGAATACTGCCCCATCCATCTCTGCATATCTTCATCTATGACTGTTTAATAATTGATGCAAAACTCATGAATCATCCCACATTCCAATTTAAGATACTGAAACTTTTGATACAAATACTCTTGTGTTTGTGTCATACTTTTTGGTAGAGCAGTTTCAATTGGAAAACTTAAGCTGCTCAAGACAAAACAACTTTTATGAGTATAGAAATTGCATATGGCAAAAACAATAAACTAGCAAACTAGATAACTTCATCCAAAATCTTGGTCAACAGAAATCAATTTATCAAGTTCAACATGACTTTTGCCTTTAAATGACCAGTATATATGACATCATTTTATTAAATGCCCTGACAAGTCATGCCATTGAGCACAAAGCTGTAAGCTTAAGTACTTTTCCTCTGTTCTACACAGATATGGATCAAGTACACGTTTTTGACTAAAAACAAAAAACAGAAGCCAAAAGCAGTTATAGAGGTCGAATGCAGTTAACGTGATTTGAAAAAGAAGTATGTTCACTCTGTTCTACATTTTTTGTGTTGATATAATTTCTACAAGATAGTGGCCTGGTAACCCCATTTCTAGTTCAGCAGGCACTGCTAAGACCAAATATTTCTTTTTAAAAACAAATCTGAGCATCCCAAAAAGGTTCCATACTAGTAATTTAATATAGACAGTCTCCATTTATCTGAATAATAGAAATTGACTTGGCAATTATATTCACATGATGATGAGGCTGAAGAAAACAGGGAATCCCCTGCTCCATGCCCTTGTCTCCCACGGCACCGTGCTAGGCTGGAGTCTGCAATGCCAAAGCACTAGGCTGAGGCAGGCACCTGGATTATTAGGCGATGTACAATTCAAAAAGCAGGGTGAGTGTTTTGACAAAGTGATGACTCAGTTGAAACTTAGAGAGGACCTAAACCCAAATCCTCTGATGGGGCAAGATTTTACTGACCAGGTCACTAGTACTGGACTCTCAGCATCAATCATAGGGACTGAAATGAGAGGGTAAAGCAATTTAGCCTTCAGAGCCTGTTACATGTCTTATCTTTCATCTAAGAACCATTTGGTAAATAATACTATAAAGTCATTTACCCTGTATCAGCTTACTATTTCAAGCCACTCAATACTTGGCTTTCTTCTCCAATGGTCAGGTTGACTCTCCACACAGTTTTGTTTCTTCAGCTGGGATAAGGATACCCAGCAAGGATAGCAAACAGGTTTCAAAGCGAATGCCAATGGTGAAATGGTAGTAGTTGCCAGAAATTTTTTGTTGAGAGGGTTTTGGGAGGTCACTTCCAGCTTGCGGTGTAGGGATTAATTGGCGATGGGTCCTACAGTTGGGGGAGTTAGCATGGACCTCCTTGGTCTTCTCTACATAGGCACTTCTGGCTAGTCTGGCAATGATTTTGCAGATTAAACAAATGGGGTTTTCAGGCTTCCTAGTGGGAATTAAAATTACTCCTTCCAACAACATAAATCTGTGGATTCCTTTTGGGTTCTGGTTCACAGTCCAAAGTCAATAATAGTCCATTTTCTCAGATTAGGTTTTCTCTGGTAAGTTTTGAAAACTGAAATAGTATGTTGGAGCATATTGTCCACCAAAAGGGGGGGTGGGAGAATGAAGTCTGGTGAAGGTCAAAGAAGATAGGCCTAAATACTGCTACTGTGATTGTGTCAAAATGGCCTTATTGATGTTAATATATTGTAAAATTTTTAAAAGTATCAGACAATAAAAATGTGTGTAAAATAATTTCAATTTTGTTAAAATATTTTCATTTCAAAATATATCTTTAACTGGTAAAGCAATATACATTAAAACTTCCATTAATACCAAAATAATGATTAAAACATAAATGAAATTTCCCTCACAATGTGACCCCTCCAGAAATAGTTAACTCTTATAAATATATACACACAAATATTCATAGAAAAAAAAAGTCTGTCAGGGAGAGTCCAAAATGATATTATTTTGTAGGATGTGAATGATTTATTTTCTTATGGTCTTTTTTTTCTAATTTTTAAATATTTCCTAATTTTTTTTACTGTGACTATAAATAAATCAGCAATTCTTAATTTTAAGGAATTTTAATTGGTTTTCATACCGAATAAAAGAGTTCAGCATTTATCTCACCATTTATCAGCACTACTTCAATTTCAGTCTGCTCCTGCAGACCAAGCTGATCAAGGGCAGATAGTGTGTTGTGGCAGATTCTCTTGGCTAGAGCCACTCCTACCCAGTGCTTGTCTTTCTTGTCTGTCTCCCACCGTGGAGGCTAAAAACTCAGATACTGGCTTCCTTCCCAGACTCCCTTACGGCTATGTGTGGCCATGTAACCCAGATCTGGCTAATGAGGCATACAAAAAAGTCTGATGGGAGGTAGAACTTCTGGGAAGGATTTTTCTTTCCTGAATAAGAGGAAAAAGGCAAGTAAGGGCAGGTCTTCTGGCTGCACTGACTACC
This sequence comes from Eidolon dupreanum, assembly GCA_028627145.1. NCBI lineage: Eukaryota > Metazoa > Chordata > Mammalia > Chiroptera > Pteropodidae > Eidolon > Eidolon dupreanum. Next base: position 19,928,988 of record CM053515.1, on the reverse strand, counting down.
CCTTGCTTCCTGCCTTTGTGTGTGGTTAGATGTGGCCATGATATGTGGAGCTGTGGCAGCCATCATGTGACCATGATGAGCCTAAGGACTTTAAAAAGCCAAGAGGCTGAATATGATCCGGAAGAATGAGACAATGTCCTTGACGATATCATTGAACTGCAAAAACCTTCCTTAGGGACAGCCTATATCTGAACTTGTTAAATAGATAACCTGTGGTTGAAGCCGCTGCTAGCCCACAGATTTTCCATCATTTGCTTCTAAATGCACACTAAGAGACATTTCCTTCCATCTTTGTTTTCCTCATAGCACTTTGCACAGGATAAGATTATTAATACATGTTGAATTAGAAAACATAGGCCCTTGTCCAGCAGTCTTCAGGCACAAACTCTCGCACGCACATTTTCATTTCATTTTACCACACGACCAATTTTTCTTCACACTTGCTTGGTTTCCAGTACAGGTATTGAGGTGGTTTGTTTATCCCCCTCCCCCATGTGGAAATGATGCATTACTTTTTGACCACTCAAATATGAAAGAAGATTATTGGTATAGAATTCCTCCTCCCAGTTAATCATGATATTCATCATAAAATTATGACTTCAAAGGGGCCTAGCCATGCCCTCCTTAGGAGCCAAGTTCTCCTTGCTAATGTGCAGGAAGCCCACCATGCTTGCTGAGCTGTGAAAATCCAGATGGCAGGAAGCAGGTGAGTAATAAATGCCATGCTGTCCTCATTAAAATGCATGCAGCTTCTCCACACTGACCAAACCCTTGGCACTAACCAGCTTTGAGAAAACCCAGGCCATGTGGGTTATGAAGATTGCCTTTCACTCAAAACATGTTTCTACAACATAGAATCTGAGGAGAGAATTTTTCTGTGGTTGGAATAAAACTTGCCTAAAGGGTAAAGAAGTTTGAAAAATAATAAGTCCTTTAAGTACTGAAAAATCCAGTGGGAAATTGGTTATAGTCCAGACTTGCTGACTAACCACAAGTCTGTGGTTACAGTGGAATCTGCTGTCAAGGTGTCTACCATCTGTCACTCACTCTTTCAGAAAGCAGAGGAGTAATTAACTGCTCGGGCAATGCAAACTGTCAATCATTCAGATCCATTATCTACACAACATGAGACATCTACTGCTGACCCCAGTAAGTGGGATTTCAGGTCCAAAATGAGAAAGTGCCATCACTTCTGCAGGGGCACAGGAGATCTTGAGCAGGTAGTGTGCCACCCACACACACTTAAAATGGAGTCTTTTGGGCCTGCCTTCAATCAAAAATTTTGTGGTGCCAGATGCTCTGAAGTCAGGAAGACATGGCACCTGCCTCGTGGAAGCTAAAATTCCCCATGTTTGTAGGTTGGCTCTGATTTACTTTTTTAGGGAAGCCTTGGGTGACTTCTCCCCAAACCTGGACACCTCCCTTTATTATGCAGCCTCACTGCACCCATACGTCTCCTCCAACATAATTATCACCCCATACTATTAGCACTTATTTTGATGGTAACAGAATCAGTTTAAATGCCTTCCTCAGTCTCTAAATTGTAAATTTTGCAAGGAACTTGTTCACCATTCAACCCTCCTTGGTGCCTAGCTGAGCATCTTAATATATAACAGATGCTTCTTAATTTTCTCCTTCAGTTAGTTGATCACTGAATGAGAGAGCGAAAGAGAGTCCACACCAATGTGGACCAACACAGAGAGAATGGTGACCTTCACCATAGTACTGATGAACAAAATATTTATACTGGATAAATGTAAAAACATTTTAAGGGTCATGAGGGAAAGATAAGTTCTTATTTGGAAGAGTATTTTATGATTTTTAGAACCAGATAGATTGATTAGCAAAGAACAAGTTTTATCTTAAAAAACTGGCAAAAAATTAAGGGTCCTATGAATTACAGAAAGAAAGAGCAGATGGGCTGGTGAAGAGAGAGTGCTAGAATATGGTGTTATTTGAGAGAGGGCATGGAAGTGGCAATGAGACAATTCAAAGTATATTTTGAGCAAATAGGTGTGAGTTGCCAGGAATCTATTTAATGAACACCTATTATGTGATTGTCATGGGGCTGGGTGCCAGGGAGATGCTAATAAACAAAACATATCTGGCCTTTGCCTTCAAGAAGCTTTCTATCTAGAGGACTGGGAAGTAGTGGTAGACTGGGATATGGTAAAAAGATGACGTTCAAAGACCTCATAATGGAAACCTTTGAGCCACAGAATAAGAACGCTTATTTTGACCTAGAGGGAAATGGAAACCACTATGGGAACTTCAGGTCACTCATATTTCATTCATATCCTGCATTCAAGGTCTTTGTATTTCTCTAAAGGACAAATTGAACACTAAATACAGTATGTCCCTTTGCTGAACTGTAGATGGGCCTAAAGAAATGAAGAATAAAGTAAGAAAGGGTTTGGAATTTTCCTCCAAAGACATGAGGTTTCCATGCCCAGCAAAATAAAGATGCTGCTACAGGTTCACAAAGTATTATGCTAAGAGTTTTTCAATGGCATTGGCAAAGAAAATGGAAAGTATTAGAACCAAATGTTCCATTTACAATTCTATATGTTTCTCTCTCTCCTTGTCTCCCTTCTTCCCTCCCTTACCCCTTTCTCTCTTTCTAGCTAGGAGTTGTATTGTTTCAAAAATATAAAATATTATTCTCTTTTGGAAAATGCATATATTTTAAAGCGCTGAATGCAATACTTTACACATAGTAGTAAACAATAAAACAATAAAAGATAGAATGAATAAACTATTGTTGATTTTTGTCATCGGCATGACCCGATATTCCATAAATATTCATCAGGCAAAGGCACTATAGTACACCCTTACTGCTTTTTTAATCCACTGAAAATGGAATATTTAGAAATTCTATTATATTTGATTTCATGTTCATGTAGTTTAGATACCAATGAATAATATAAAATATAGAAAAACCAGGAAAGACTAAATGTTAATAGACTCATTCATAGTTCCATTTATTCACTCAATGAACATTCTTTGAGCATACCTACGATGTGCTAAGCACTATTCCAGATATTGAATATATATATCAATTGATACAACAAGCAGAATATCTGTCCTTATGGACCTTATATTCTACATGTGGAGAAAAGATAATAGTCAATGAACGTAATGAATTACACTGTATTTTATATACTATTGAAAACATGTAGCTGAGTAAGGGAGATTAAACAGGGTACTTGTGATAGGCCTCTGGAAGGAGGTGAGGGAGCTCACTATGTAGATATCTGTAGGAAGAGTGCTCTAGACAGTGTGAACAGATGGTGAGAAGACCCTAAGTGAGAAACATGCATATGTTAGTGGACCAGTGTAGCTAGAGCAGTGCAATCCAGGGGAAAATGAACTGAGAGAAATGAGAGGTCAGATGATACAGAATCTTGCAGACCATAGCAAGTACATTAGCTTTTACTAAAAGTAAAATGGCCACAACAACGTGAAAGTACTTAATATCACTGAACTGTGCACTTGAAAATGCTTACAATGGTAAATTTTGTGTTATGTACATTTTTATCATAATTTTTAAAAGTGATAAAAATTGAAATCGAAGGTTGTTGGAGGGCATTGAATAGAGGAGTGATGGAGTCCGATATTTTACAAGTTCCCGTTTGGCTGCAGTGTTGAGAGAAGACTGCAGGGGGCTACGAGGGATCAGAAAGTACATAGAGATAACCCGGGTGACATGGTGGAGGCTCAGACCATGACATCGGCAGAGGTAGAGAGAAGTGGTCAGATTCTGGATACCTACTGAGAGTTGTCCTGACAGGATTGCTGATGGGTTGGTTATGAGGTATGAAAGAGAGGAATCAGGAGTGATTCCAAAGATTTTGCTCTCAGTGACTGGCATGACGGAGTTGCCACCACTGAAACTGGAAGTTTGCAGGTTAAGCAGGTTTTTTTGGCGGGGGAGAGACCAGACATTCAGTTTCAGGCATGTGAAGTATGAGAGGTTCATAAGTAAAGATGTTGAGCCGATAATGGGAAATAAGAATTTAGAGCTCAGGAAATGGGTCTGAGTTGGTGATATGAAAGTGGGCGTTATCAGCATTTCAGATGATATCTAAAGCCTTGAGACTGGATGAGCTCTCAGGGAATGTGTGTATGTTAGAGAGGAGGACAAAGAGCTGACCCTTGGGGCATTCCAACTCCAAAAGGTTGGGAGGAGAAAAAGAATCAAGAAAACAAAGAAGGAGCAGCCAGTGAGATGGGAGGAAAACCAAGAAAGCTTAGCATCCTGGATGCCAAGTGAGGTGCAGAAGAGTGATAAATCATGTCATATGCTGCTGATGGGTGGGTAAAAAGCTGCCCATGATTTAAATTGTGGAGGAAACTTTTGACTTTGACAAGTACAGTTTCTGTGGAAAGGTCAGGGTGAATGACTGGTGTGAGTTTCAGAGCAAATGGGAGAAGAACTAGAGACAATGAATATAGACAACTTTTTCAGCAGTTTTGCTGCAAAGAGCAGCAAAGAAATGAGGTGGAAGATGGTGAGGGAAGTCGGGTTCAGAGAGTGTTTTTTATAATATCATAGAAATGACAGCACATGCTATATATGCTGGTGAGAAAGTTTCAACAGCCAAGGAAAAAATTAATGGCGAAAATTAAAGAAGAAAGAGGGTGGAATTGTAAATAAATGGATAAATGAATGTGTGAATAAACTAACCAGCAACCAGGATGGGTTCACCACTAACAGCTGAAATAAAATCTGTACAGCTTTCATTCCTACCCTCAACAGAAAGATAGATAGGAAGAAAAATGCTATTGTGACCCTATCTTCATATAAGGATTAATAGGACCCTCAAAACATTAAGAGTTTCTCCCATAAATCAGTATTTCAGAGATCAACGTGATCATTATGAATGAAAAATAGCCTCCTGGTTTTCTTTTTGTTTCTTCCTTCCTTTCCCCTTTTCTCTTTCTCTTTTTCCTTTCTATCCTTTCCTCTTATTCCTTTTTCAATTCCCTTTGATGCTATTCCTTCTGCTCCCCATCTCAATGTCCATTACCTATCTGCCTTCCAGGCAGAAGGCTGCTCGTGTATTTACACTTTCAAATGATGAGAAGTCTATTGCAAAGATCACTTCCCCATGGATAGCTTGACCTCCATATGGTCTTACTTGGGTAACTTTCATCATTACTCCTATTATTATAGAAAGAAACAAGTCTGTCAGAGGGAAAAAAAATAGCTACACTCTCATCCTGCCCTGTGGAAGATTTATAGACACTTTGCAAATGACCAGACCCAGGTAATGGTGCCAGGAACCTTCCAAGTGATTTGTAGATCTCCTTTCCAGGAAGTCAGTTTTTAACAGAAAAGTCTCTGAGTTGCACATTCCTTTATTACAGTGTGACTACTGGGAGAAGGTTGCAACCATCGTGCATTAGACTCATTGAAGTTAACTCGCTATTAACCTGGCCTCAAGGTATTCCAATCTCAGAAGAAGACCAGTATTGCACAGCTTAGAAAGTACAGTTTTTCTTTGAGACTTCTGTTTGAGTTGGCCTACTACATGCCAAGCACGATACTGAGTCCTTTATGTATATGCTCTTTCTAAATCTAAATCATCATCCTCATTCATTAAACACCTACTTTGGCCAGGATCTGTGCTTTATGTTTTATATTACACCATTTAATTGTCACTCAAACTCCATGCTTCCAGGATCTTCTCCTATTTTTCAGATGGAGAAACAGTGGCTCAGAAAAGTTAAAATACTTGCCCAAGTTTGGAAGGCTGATAGTGGAGCGGAGATTTGAATCCAAGTCTGGTTTCGAAGCCCATGTTCTTAACCTGCCTCCTGGGCCTCATTTCTTTCTCCTCTTCCTCTTATTATTTCTTGTCCCCACTCCCTTTTGTCTATCTTTCCCCTTTTTCTGATCCTCTCATAATCTTTCACTCACAGTGACAGGCTTTATTTCTCAGCATGGCAGAGTAGATCTTCTGGACTCAGCCTTAACTTTTTAATCTCTGGTACTCCTCATCACACACTTGACACTTTAGCCAAGTTTGGACTCCCTAAGCAAATCTGGCCTTTGTTGACCAACATTCACACCACTTCATTTCCCCGGGACATTCTGTCCATTACTTGTGCGTGCTGACATGCTATTCTCCTACGGAGTAGGAGATCTTCACTCTTTTAGTCTGGGGACCTAGCATAGGAACAGGCAGTTAGGAGGTTTGATCAAAATTCCTATTGAGTGGCCAAATGAAGAAAATGAAACATACATCCTTCAAGGCTTGCTCAAATGCCACTACTCCATGAAGCTTTCTGTGAGATCACCTGATTGGAAAAAAATCCCTTCCTCACAACTCCTGTAATTCTCTATACTTTTCACATGCTACCTCTGACATTCTCTCTTATGTGTACGTGCTCTGTTTTCCTTACTGAAATGTATTCCTATTTCACTCATCTTTGACTCTACTAATAAATTTCTCAACCTGGAATTTATTCTCTTAGAACTAATCCTTATTCTTCTCCTTTCCAAAGGGAAACTTAGTTGACAATTAGTCTCTTTTAGAACCCAAGTAAGGACAGTTTCCATTTAAAGCTTCACTAAGCTGGCATCTTCTTATGGGGCACGATCCATTTATATTGGATTATGGTACAAATGTTGACAGACTGCTTAAATATACTGTGTAAGCTATCTTCTTAACTAGATTATAAGTTCCCTGAAGACAGAACCATATTTATTTCTTTAATACATATCAGTATCTAGGATCTCATTCTATGTATAGCAAACATGACATAAATGGTCCACTCTTGGAGATTTAGGATTCGCGTGGGACAACTGATTATTGGCCTGTGTACTGCAAATGAGAGTTCTCCCCATAAACTTAAAGACACATATGCTCTATTTTTGCCTACGGCTTATTATTTTTAGTGGCTTATTACTATAGGCTCATAGCCTGAGACTTCTCTGAAATACAACCAGGACTGGAGAAATCAAGGACCAAGGCCATTTTCAGAAGCATTTCCTTCAAACATAGCGGATATATGAGTAGTAGGACTAGGACCGTACTCCTATGTTTCTCAGGACTCTACTTTTGGGGACATTTCAAGTACTGATTCCAACAACCTCAGTTACTGCCTTTGGAAAGTGTGGAAAAGCTTAGCGCATGAAAAAGGCAATAACCATTAACTGTAATAACAAAATTCCTTTCTTTTTAACACACACCACAGCAGGTTTTTCTCCTTGATTATACATATTGATTATTTCTTACAAAGTCCATGTGAAGAAATTAAAGGTCAATATTTTATCAGGCAATAGAAGGAATAAAACCTTTAAATACTAAAAGTACATACGCAACACTGGCCAAAATCTCAAATACACTGTCTACTCTTAATGGTAAAATGTACTAGAAACAGTTTTGAGGATGTCTTGAGATAATACAAACTTTTGGTAATTTAGTGCTAAGGAAATGCTGTGAACTGGCCTTTTCCTACCTTGCAAAACTCATCTTAAATCATCTCCCTGATCTCACTACATTCTAGCACCACCAGTTTACCTTCGGGATCTCCTAAGTGCCACGCTTTTTCTGACTTTGGGATTTGTAAACATGTTGCACGTGCGCTCTCTCCATCTCTCTGTCTCTCTGTGTGTCTCCTCTCTCCCTCTTTTCCTCTCTCCCTCTCTTGTAAATTTTAGCTTAAACAGCACTTCTTCAGGGAAGCCTTTTTTGACAGTCTGTTCTAAAGTTACTTTACATTGCTCTCTATAGTACCCTATTCTTACTCTCCTTTAAAGCATCTGTCAAATTCATCATTATATGTTTGTTTGGGTGCTTTCTGATAATTTTTACTTCCTTATAGGACTGTAAAATTCACTAGGTCAAGGATCATAGCTGATTTTTTTTTCACCGTGGTATTCCTGGCCCACAGCCCAAGGTTTGACACAGTAGACACATAATCAATGTTCCATGATAGTACAGTTTTCTAGAATATTTCTTACTAGTTCCTGCCTGACCACTTGGGTTCCTATCCTTTTTCTAATATTGATCTTACACACAAACATGCTTGGTGTTCAGTAGAACTGGGTGTAGCAGACCTATGAGACAAAGAGAATTTAAAAACCAATGAAATCTGCTTCATCCTCCTTAAAAATCTACATTTGTATCATTCTCCTAATTCTCTTTAGCTAATCCTACACATGAAAACACATGCATTGTAAAATGTATACACACCCTTCTGATACTTAAATTCTAGCCCTTGTCTCAGCCAGTCAATACACCCTTTCAATTTTCAAGAAGAAAAAACACCAGAGACTGGGTGGGAAGATCTTTACATGCCAAGTCTGACCCAGTGAACTATTTCAGTCAAACATGCAGTTTGAGTGAGATTGCTGGATGGCTGAGAAGGGATTAGACAGTTCATTAATGGATGAGCCAGCTTCTAGGGCCTGTCGGTCTTTGCTCTGTGTGCCTGCAGTTAACAAAGTGACACAGTGAAGGCTTCTTGAGTGACAGGAGCCAGTGAGTCATGTGGAATAACGGCTGAAATAGCAGCTACCCAGAGGCACCAACCACACCCTTAGGCTCAGAATCCCAAAAGTGTACACAGTCAAAAAAAGGTTTGGTGTCAGTGGAAAATTATTTGCTGAGCACCTTCTATATGCCTAATTTAGGGCGTTGTTTGAAAAATAATTCTAAGAGGTAGTCAACAGCAGTCTCTGGACCCCAGTGTAAATTCCAGCTTTATCACTCACTTGTTGGCTCATCTTGGGTATATTTCTTAACCTCTTTCTCCCTATCACTTACCTAATCTATAAAAGGGGGAGGATGTTACACTGAGGATTAAATGAAGAAATTTACGCAAAGCACTTAGGATGGTGCCTGACACACATAAGCACTAAATAAGGATTAGAATAATACTTTACCTAGAAGTAATATAGTGAATGGTTAACAACACTACTTTAGATGTCAGAGAGATGCCATTCAGCTCTGCCACTTATAACTGATGTGTCTTTGGACCAGTTACCTGAATTCCCTGAACCTCAGTGTTGTTATCTGTAATGTAAGAATAATAGTATCACTTTGGAGGGGACTTATAAAGATTAAATGAGATAAGGTAAGAAGCTTAGCATGATGTCCAGCACATTGCAGACACTCAATAAAGATGATAATTTGTTGTTATTTCTTTAAATGAATTACTCCTTTGGATCCCAGAGAAGGCAAAGCCAGTGTTCACTACTCCACATCACAGGAGTAAATGGCCCAGAGGACACCAACTGCAGTGGATGGTCATATCTGACCAGAAGAGTTGGTTTATTCGACATTGCAACATTAGCCCATGCAAAGTTTTCCACTTTTAAAAGAAATTGCCAGCATTATATATATATATATATATATATATATATATATATAAAAATCTAGATTTTCAGCTTCTTTAGAAAAATAAAAAGATAGGAATCATTGGGCTGGCATTCCCACATGGCCACTCCTGGCTTAAGCTGGGAAGTGGCTGACCCCTGTTAGAAGGGCACAAAGTCTTGAATTTACTGCATCTCCTCTCACTCAATAGTGTAAAGCCGACCTTGAGGCCAAATGTCGGCTCTTACCTATGTTCCTGAGGTTTTCCTCTCTCTCTCTCTGCTTTCATCTTTGATGCTACCTGGCCTCTGTGCACATTTGAGTTAGCAGCTGCTGGTCTCGACTATTCATGGGTATCCTCTGAAAACTGAGACCTCTACAAGGATGCATGTAAGGAAGCAACCCCTTTATCCACACAACCTCAGGCCACGTCTGCACTGGCAAACAAAAGTGTAGAATGAGTCAATTCCGTAGCTAAAGGCTGGCCTCTCTGCTGAGTTGAGCACACCTTGCAGAATCGCCTCTGATCCAAAAGTTGAACCCATAAATTCACAATTTACTCACCCTGAATCTTCTCCAGTTGCATTTAGACTGAGGGTGGAGGATATGGAACAAAGGACAGGGGTGCTATACAACAATGCTTTAGAGCCAAGTTCTCTAAAATATAATCTATGGATTATCAGTCCCTCAAGATGTTGTTCTTTGGGTGAAAAAAGTCAAATACTTTTGGAAAGTAGCTCATATATTATCTCCCATTTTGGGAACTCGTTTTGGCAATTAAAGACTCAAAATTCCTGTAAGAAAGACATTCTTCTACAATTAATTCATTTAACAGATATTGAACACTTACTATGTGCCACGCACTGTTCTAAGTGTTGAGAATTCAGCATTCACAGACAAGAACCCTGTGCCCAGGTAACTTATTCTAGTGTAAAGGAGAATGCTTCACTGTTTCCAAATTTCTGATTCTACAATGCTACTGGGAAATAATGTTTTATACAGAGTGCATAGCTCTTTTGCAGAACCTATCTTAAGAGGTCCTTCATGATAAAGGAATGATAGATATTTTCCCCCCATTGATGCATGACAAAATAAGACCCCAGAACCCTCCTTGGAGAAACACACTATTTCTTGAAAAGTCAGTGAGCCCACTTGGGCAGCCTCTGTTTAGAAAAAAGCCACAGCCTTATCTGGGACCTCAGATTTGGCAACGGTTTCTGAAAATATCACGGGAAGGGTTAACTTGACTTTCACCTCCAAAGCGGAGCTGTTTTTCTCTGCATCTAATATGACCCATTTGGAAATGTATTTGTTTTTCACTGTTTAATCTTCTGCATCACCCACTGTTGATTAGATTTAATTAATTTATGTTTCTAATGAATTTAGAAACTCACAGCGCTGTAGCAAGAAAAATTTCAGACAGCATCTGGTCACCAAATGGATTGATTACCTTGTCTGCAAAAGTCTTTCGAACATCTGGGGCCTGATTTCGTGAAACATCCAGAGGCTCTTTCAGAGGTAAGAAATGCCCAGTGAGAGGAAAGAGAGGGTGCTAGAAATAGGTAGCATTGCTTTGATTTCTAAATCTGGATCCTGGCACTCCCCCAACATGAAATCACATTTTGCTGCTCATTGGCACAGTTTCAATGGCACCAAATAGACTGATCTGAATCTATTTTGTTCGACATAATCATAATCCACCGGGCCTGAGCCCAGGCTGCCACCCTGTGAACTTCTTTGGCACTTCCTTCCTTGTGGAAGCTCCTGCTGATCATTAAGATGAAACATTTATAGAAAACATTTAGAGAGAAGCACTTGGCTCTCATTCGCTCAACAAACATTGTTGGGGGCCCACTGTGTGCCTGGCACTGAGCCATATGCACCTCTTCAGTAGCTACTCTTGGCCGCAACCCCACAAGGTAAGCAAGCGCTGCTCCTCTGTTCTCACAGATATGACCGAATACTGTACAAAAATAATAATTATTAATGTTACACGAACACAACTAATAAAAGACATAGACACACATGTCAGACTCTACGTGAATCGCTTTACATGCGTTAACTCCTTTAACGCTGACAGTAAAATCATGAAGTAAATGTCGTTATTATCATCCCCATTTTACAGGTGGGAGTACTGAGGCACCGGGAGCTTATGTCACTTGCCCAAAGTATCCCAGCTGGACTTTGGCAGAGCCTTCTAACATAAGCAGTCTACCTTGAGGGCTTTTTCTCTTAACCACTCTGCTTTCCTACTGCTGGATAACATTCATGGAAAACTTACTATATGTTAGGCACTATCCTTAGGGAATTTGCTGCATTATATTTTAATGATTCACACCTTATACCATGGGTATTATTTCCAGACGAGGAAGCTGAAGCCCATAAATATTGACTTATTGGAGTCACGAGGAGAACTATAACTGGGCTAGGACTTAACTTGGCTCTGTGGGGCTATCAGGTCACTTTCTGCTGAGGTCCCTGCTGATAGACTAGAGAAAAAGGGCTGGTGTGAACTCCATAGCCTTCTCAAAGACACATAGGAAAACCGCTGGCCATTCAGAAGAGGAATGGTCTGGCTGCTTTGCACAGCCCAGAACATTCCAGAAAAAGAAGAGATAACGAATGTACAAAGACTAAGAAAATAGCTTCATCTTAAAGAGATAAGTGAAAGATGTTGGAAATCTCATTGCCTGGCTGGTTTTTCTGGCTTAACTTCAAAGAGGAGTGACTGACAACCAGGTGGGATGCTGACAATAAAAACAACAATGAAAAAGCCTGCCACGCCCAACATCTGAAATTTTCTGAACAATGGATGCAGACTGTTTCACAATCAAGTTGCCACAATTATGTACTGGTGTTGAAAAAACCAAGTTGGACATGATTTCTGTGGTATAATATCATTTACTAAGTCTTGCTACTTCTCTCATTTACAAAAAAAAAAAAAAAAAAAAAAGCCTTATTTCCTTCCATTCTTTTCTTGCCCAAGCCTCCACCTCAACACGACCATCTGTCTTTTTTGGACCTCTGTACATACTCGCTCCCTGCTTGGAACCATTTCCATCTCAGTGTGCCCCTTGGTCTGTCTAACCCCTAGGTATCCTCAAGTCTCTGACTGGCCATTTCTTCCTCCAGGAAGTCTTGCTTGACTTTCCTATTCTGGGTGAGGGGCCCGTTTTAAATGTAACCTGTTTCCTCCTATGTCAGCACTTACTACGATATACAGTAGTAACTGCTTGTCTATTTGTTGGTTTCTTCACTGAGAGAGCATATGTTGGTTACTATTGTATGTATCCCCAGTGTATAGGTCTGGTGGATAATAGATGCCCAATACATATTTAATTGAATGGATGATTGGAGGGATTGTAACATTATAATATTCTCTTGGCTGGTCTCGCTGTTTGATATCTTTTACTTTTACACTTCATGCTACATCCTAGAAGTCATTAAACTTCCCTTTAAGCTTTCATCATGTCATGTCATTTGCCTTCTTATCACTTCCCTTTGAACACTCACATGAAAGTCAGAATAGCGATACTCTCTGGGGGAAGGGAAGAACTCAGTGACAGGGGGCATGGAGTCCTAAAAGTGTCCTATACCTTGATCTTGGTAACAGTGACCTGGATGTATACATATGTAAAAATCATTGAGTGGAACATGAAAAAAAATGCACTTTAAGTAATTAATACTTCAATATAAATAAATAGATCCTTTGAAAGTTTATTTCTGTTGATAGAATAAAAAGTGGACTTTCTAGCTCCAGAGTTCAAGGTTCTTCACTCATTGGCCCACTTGTCAACTTGCTTGTTCAAAGTCATTTTTCTAATGCACATGCCCTGATCTTCTCATGTGTCCCCTAACTCTTCTTGCCTGTTTCCCCCTCTATGCCTAAAATCATGCTATCTTATCTTCCTTTCTCTTTTACCTTTTGGAAGCCCCTCCCGTTATTGAATGAGCAGGATGAATCCATCCTCCACAAACCTCATTAACCTCTCTTCTCAGAACCCCGACTTCTGTGTCTGGTTCATTCATTCATGCCAACATTCCTTGAGGACCGTAAACTCCTTGAAAGCAGAGACTTCATCTCATTTTCATTTTTTATATTTAGTATAGTACCTGGTACAATGGTAGGTTCTAAATATATATTTGTCGTGAATATAATGAGAGCCTACTATGTGCCCAGACCTTGGGCAGCTATGGGCTTGTGTGTACAGAGATTAAAAATCAGCTTGTTTATGTCCTCTAGAGTGAAAACTCAGTGTCAGTGTTAAGATGATGGACTTAGGATTCACACATGGTTTCAAAGCCATGTTTTAGAACCCAATGGCTCCACAATCCAGCGCAATTGACTGTCATCACCAAAACTCAGTTTCCTTATCTGTAAAATGGGGACTTTCTCACAGTGCTGTTGTAAAGATAATATGAGAACTTAATTTTTAATTTTATTAGTGAATACTTATTGAATTAATCATTTTGCTAAATAAAACACAATCACATCCATATAAAGTCCATGTTCTTAATATTATGCAAAGGATTTAGCACAGTGACTGACTCCAGGCAACACTTAACACATAGTAGATATTATTGTCAGAGCTATTAAATACAGACATACAGTTTTGGTGAGAAAAACCTAGGAATTGGTAAAAATGTATAAAGCAAGAAGAGTGGGCATCTTGTGAGACATATATAAGTGCAAATAAACACTGAATGATTTTAATCCATGAGAATTTCCTTAGGGAAATTCCATCACACCCCATTAACATTGTCCCAAAGGCAATAATTAGCCTCTGATCTTTACATATTTAATATCTTTGAAAAAATTCTGTAACCATAACCATATTGAAATAGTATACAAAGGCAACAGTATCTGGGAGTTACATGCCAAAGCATTCTACTGTAGTTCTAGCTGACATAATTCTTTAATCATTGTAATTCCTGGTGCTTCTCTGAAAACTTTTAACCTTGGGATAGCTCTTTGATAGCTCAATAGGATTTTGACAGCAAGGAAAAGGGAACACTGAGGAACAAGTTTGCAGTGTGTTCTTACACTCTCATTTAAAAGACAACAGTTTAATAATTCTAATTCATATATCCTTCTATTCATGCAATCAATAATTCATGGCAATTCCTCTGCAGCATTTTAGTGACAACAGAAAGGGCAGGATATTTCTTCTCTCCCCTTCGCCTTCCTTTCTTCACTTAGTCATGCCTGGAGCCTGGAGAGTACAGGATCTCAAGAAAACAGTTTCCATGGTGATTCTTCCTTTGAGTACTCGCCTGTATTTCGCTCTTTCTGGGGTGAATTAATGCTTTTTATTGCTTTCATGCTAAATATATTGAAGATTAGATTTGATTTCCTCTGCAGTGATACAGTTTTATTAGGAAAATGGAAAGTAAAAACACAGCATGAAGTAACTATATCTTTTTGCCACTACACAATTGGAAAGAAAAGCAAAGCATTTCAGAGGAAAGAAAAAAAACAACCAGCCATGGGGAAATGGATGCAGGTGTCTGGAAGCTGGGATGTGCATGCATGCATCTCAATGCTAGAAAGCCTGCCTTGGGAGGGAATGGTCTTAAGTCCCCCACATGTTGAAAGTGGTATAAATTGACCATATAACACTGAGTTATAAGACATAACCTGCTTTTTTTTAATGTACTGTACTCAGCACAGAAAATAGAAGATCATATAAAACAAGAAAATCTTCAAACCCGCGATACTGTCCCTACTCTCTATTTTATTAAGAAGAATTTTGCTTTCTACTCACCCTAAGTAACCGGCCTTATTTAGTTTTCAAAATAGTTAGGTGACCCTCCTAAGACTCCCGTGGCACTCTGACATAGCACTTATCACACTAATACTTACACCTACTTGTTCACCTTCCCCACTAGACCCTAAAAGGGCAGGGCCTATGTCTTTTCTGTTCACTGCTGTACCCTTGAGCCTAGCACAGCACATAGAAGAAATAAAAATTATGATGGGAAAACTATGAGAGTAACTTTGAGACACTGAGGTCTCCCTTGTAAAGCATCAATGGGCTGGTGTATTGGATGGAGAGGAAGCAAATCTCAGCGTCAGCGACTGGTTTTCAGCATCTCTCGGGTCCAGAGCCCTGCTTGCTCCATCCCTACCTTGAAGACCATTGGAGGGTCAAGGGAAGAATTGTGGGAAGGGAGGGGCAAAGAGCAATGCCTTGCAGTGACACCTTCTTCTCCACATCACCCATCCAGCCTGCATAGTCATCACTAGGCACCAAAGAACCAGAAGAAAACTTGGATTGGAGCCAAGGAGTAAGCACTGAGTGTCTATGCCAAACTAGGTACTGCCCCAGGTGCTGCTGGGGGCAAAGAGTTGGGCACAAGAATTTTTGTTCCCAGGAAGTTTAGAGTCCAGATGGGACCCTTTGGGATCAGGCAGAAGGGGGTGTGGCTGAGGACAAACACAGACATCCCTGATTATTTACAACAATGCCAACAACTAATATTCATCGAACAACATGTTGGGAACTCTTTCAAGCATCACATAGGCATGGACTCACTTGCCCGTCATAAATAATCTAAGGTTGGTACTATTATTTTTGTTTAACATACGAAGAAACTGAAGCTTAGAAAGATTTGGTAACTTGCCTAACATCCTATAGCCAGTTAGTAGTAGAGCCAAGATTCGAACCCACGCAATCCGGTCCTTGAGTCAATATCTTAGCAACTGTACAATTCTGAATCTCAGCCTCATGGGCTCTCATCTGAGAGAACTACTCTCCGAAGCTGTCCCATAGTCTCTTTTGCTGTGTGAATTACCCAAAATTCATTATGTTCATAAATGCCTCTGGATAATTCTCAGGATGCATAGATGGTCAGATAAAATTCCAAATTCCAAAAGGAAAATAAATTCTGTGGCTCAGGAGACATTTGAACAGAGCGACTTACAAGTCCCTCTAACTATGGCATACACTGTGGCAGGACTGCCTCTGGTTCAGAGACGTTTCCATAGGGACTGGCGGCTTTCACCCTATAGACCTGGCACACTCCAGTGTTCTGAGGCAGCTCTACAAAAGGGCTCTTTGGGAACTCATTTGCTGAACCACCTTGCAGGAAATTAAAAATTCATCAGCTATATACTTAACTTCATCCCATAGAAAACAGTGGCGAGAATAAGGTCTCAGTGTATTAGCTCATAGGCACTTCTCTTTATTTCGAAGAGCATGGATCCCCTTAACTATGTTAAACGTATGCATTAAAAGAATAGGACCAGAAGGAAGTGTTTTAAGGCTTAAGAGAGAGATTAGGAGGCTTTAAATTTACTTTTGCTTTATTGAAATAATTCTATTTTTCAGTTTTCTGTAAAAAACATGTATCATTTTAAATATTACAAAATAACTCACTTTGGAAAACACAATGACTCCTCAATAAAAGGAAAGCAAAGATAGGAAAGACAGAGACTGATTTAGCGTTATTTCTTAGAGCTCAGAATTAAGAAGGGGAAAAAGGTTTAATCTCCAGCATTATCTATCCTACTGTGTAGCTCCTATAAGTGGAATATTTTAAGATTGTTCATCTGTATTTAGTAATGAGAATTATAACTTAGTAGTGAAAACCTGGAGAGAGAGAGAGAGAGAGAGAGAGAGAGAGAGAGAGAGAGAGAGAGAGAAGAGAAAGAGAAGAGAGAAAGAGAGAGAGAGAGAGAGAGAGAGAGAGAGAGAGAGAGAGAAGAGAGACAGAGAGAGAAAGAGAGAGAGAGAGAGAGAGTGAGTGTGTGAGTGTGTGTGTGTGTGTGTGTGTGTGTGTGTGTGTGTGTGTTTCTCCAAGGGAGAGACTGGGGCTCAGAGATCATGTTCTTTTCACACCCAGGATCACAGAGTTAACCCACCTCTGGGTCTGCTGGACTCCAGAGTCTGTTGGTTAACACTTTGGTTTCCTGCCCTTTCCATCTGAACAAGGTAATGCTCCATTTATAACCCAACAAAAATTAGACATTTCATCAGCAACAGCCTGAATAGTCATGGGGAGTCTGATCAGGAAACAGAGATATTCTCTGCATTTTTAGAAGAAATTGATGAGGTCTTTCAGGCACTTGGTGGAAAGAGGGAGGGGGAGAGCTCTAGGCACCTACGAGGTGTGAGTTTGGAGAGAAAAACACGGATTAGATATGTCTTCCTGCCGGAGCTACATGTGGCATGCCAGCTGGCTCCTTTTCCAATCGTAGCTTTATTAGCAAATCCAACATTCATATTTTGCTAATCTTCTCATAAATAAAATATTATACATGTCACGAAGACATTCCTGATACAGACTGTATTCTAAGTAAGCTAAAATGAAGACGGAAGCAGGGCATTTTCAGGTGTACGCAATTATTGCAATTACTGGCATTCAAAGTATGCAGTGTCACCGGGTCCCTGATGTTTGCTACATTCCAAGGAATACAGTCTGCTGCTGAAACTTTTTCAGGGTCTGGAGGTATCTGGTTAGGAGCTTTCTGTTTATAGTACTGGGAAGAAAATTAAAATTATTTTGCCAGAGACTGTATCCATACTATACTATATCTGTTGTCAAAAAATTAGCACCTATGTAGCAGAGAGAAGGCTAACTTGCATTTCTGTGTATTCCTCTCCTCTCTCTTCATCTTCCCTGTCTTCCCAAAGAGCAATCAAGAGCTTGAGCTTTGAAGTCAGATGCATCTGGGCTCAAAGCACAGCTCTGCCACCTATTAGGTATAAGATTTTGGGAGAGTCAGTCACTCTCATTCCCAGTTTCCTTTCCTGTAAAATGGTGAAGAAAATCTTTCCTTTTTCATAGGTTAGTTGTGAGGATGCAACCAGATAATGCAAATAAAGGAGCTAGAATCAGACCTGGAGTCTGATATGTCCTTTATAAAGGTTAGACAGGGAAAAAGTGACATGATGGCAAGAATTTGGGGGCAGAGTAGGTATGTTCATTAAAATTGTTTTATCTTTCCTCTATGAGGAAAGATAAACCTCTATGAAGTTTATCATCTCACCATGAGTTCAAACTAATTTCTTTTATCTATATTGTTAGTTATGGCTTTTCTTTTCAACCCTGAAGTTAGAACCATAAATCTCTCTCATGGACTTGATGATTAAGATAAGGTCCAAGGACTCTTTCCTCATTTACTGTTTAAAAACCACCTTTTGTGGAGATTTCTGATGGGTTGCAGATATATTTATGACTCAGGCCTCCTGGCAAAGCTCCTGATGCTGACTCATTTGTTACTCCAGGAGGAAAGAAGGCAGCTGAAATCACCATTCATTTATTCTTCTCACTTATGATGAAAGGTCAGAGGTAAGGCACTTAGCACAGGGCTGAGTATGAGAATCAGAATTTCAATAACATCTTCTCAACCACAAGAGAAAAAAGAACTTCTAACAAAGATACACTCCTGAAAGTGTTTGTAAAGTCCTCCTGAATACACATGCTAGAGCATTGCTCAATGTTAATATTCTGCCTGATGCCTCAGGCTTTCAGCTCCAAACTCACTCAACTCTGGTTCCTCCACAGAGCAAATGAAAACTAAGTGACAGTCACTGGAAAGGGAGGTTGGACAGAAATAGATGGCATGGAATTTGGAATCTCCACAGTGACTATGGCCTTGAAATTAGAAATAAAGGGCAACCTTGCAGAAGCGTAAGAGGAAATACAAAAGGTTTCATAAAAACAATAAAGCCCAGATTTATCATTATGACCGGAATAACAGCATCAATAAGATCATCACTATTGCACTGTACCAACAAAGAATGTCAATAACATTTAGAGCATGTAAGAAGTTTAGGAACATGCAAACCAATAAAAGAGGAAATACTAATAGCCTCCTCTTCTTTGAGTACTCTTTGTCAGGAGCAGGGACACAAAGTCTAAATGTATGTTTTCATTTATCCTCAAATGGTCAGACTATGAGATTGGTTCTCTCACACATTTACAGCTGGGGAACTTGAGGCTTAGAGAAGTAAACAGCTTGCTCAAGACCACACAGTCAGCTAAGACTGCTCTAAAGCCCACTTTCTGCTGTGGCTGCTTTAGCAAAGAAGAGTTGTGTTGAAAACAATGCTACCCATTGCCTATAAATTATTAACATACACTCACTGCAAAAATTATTTTGAAGTACTTGACATTCCTCTTGGTTCTAAATGTAGGATATGGCAGAAAATTTGGGCCAAATGTGGACTTCCAGGCCACTGTGAACTCTTGGCATTACTTCCTTTACAAATGTAAATCAGTGGGGTGCTTTATAGAGACTCTTACATTCAACTATAAACATTCGAGTAACACATTCCATGCAAATTATATGGGACTGTGGGATAAAATTTATTGTATTTACAAAGCACAGGACTGGGTGGTTAAAAAAAAAAAAAAAAAAGGCATTTATGGGATTGCTAAAGGTTACCTGAGGTCAGTGTCAATAGAAATATTTTTTCAAGACATAAAATTGTGCCTGTAGAGAGGGACTGCTATCTGGTTTTAATGCAGCAGATGCTGCCATCAGAGCTACCCTTGCCCCACGTTGTAAATGAATGAATACGCTCTCTGGAGCCCACCCATCAACATTTGATTTTCAGCAAGAAACATATGGGCTCATAAAAATATACTTACTAAGGTTTGAGACTAGAGAGAGAAGATGACAGGACACTGAGTTCCCAAATGAAGGCTTTTCTTTCTAAACCTGGGCTAGACCAAACCTTCCTCAGTCAGGCCTCAAGTTGGCATCCAGTATGAGAAGGGCAAGAGTAGCTTGGGGGCAGGGAAAGTGAAACATGTTATCTTTCTCATGGTTAGACAAGGTCTAATCACTATCGGGGGTGAATCCTGCCTGCCAAGGCCCTGCCTTAAGGTCTTTGCAACATACTGGTTGACTAGTACCAATATTCTGTATTGAATTTGTTGGAATCACGACAATAATGGTAGTAACAGTAATGATAACAACAGCTAACATTTATGAGTGTTTCCAGGTACAATTTTAAGTGCTTTATACCTATTACTTCATAGGGTTGTTGTGAAGGTAACATAAGTCAGGTACTATTATCACCCCCTTTTTATATATGGAGAAACATATTAACTGCTCAATGCATGATATCTCATTCAGTGTCCTCATAATTATCTGTGTAGGTTGGTTACTATTCCCACTTTATAAATGAGAAAACTGAGGCACAGAATGGCTACATGCTCACAGCCTCACAGCTAATAGGTCAAAGAGCTGGCATTCACTTCCAGGTTTGTTTGCTTTCCCAGTTCATGTTCTTTCTTATCTGCCACATTGCATTTTTGATACCAGTATTGCCTCTGGTAATCCTGTGCCCATATCCCACCCTTTTCCCAAGTCCTCGATCCTCCTTTCTCCCACTCCGACTGTCCTAGTGAGGCTAAGACACAACATATTTCAGTATCCTGAGCTGTCGAATGGGATAACATCAATGCCTACTTCAAATGGCTGGTGTCACAACCAAAATCCTATAATGTGGGGAAAGGTTTTACATGGTGCCTCCTATATATAAACACTTGATACCCATTATTGGAATTAGATCACAGCTTTTATCACCTTCCCCTCTCCTTGCCAAAGTCACTTCCTTCCTGGGCCCAGGAAGAAACTGAGGACGAATTTCCTAGGAGAAGTAAGAGGGCCAAGGGTTAATGTGTAGAAGATGAACTGAGCCAAATGAGAGGAAAAGGAGAGGGAGAATTGCTTTGGATCTCATTGCTGGGAACCCCCATCTTTTTTATTATTTGTATAAATCACTTGACTGTGAAGGCATCACAGGCCAAGCCTCCGAATGTGCCGATGATAATAAATTGGGTAGCACAATAAATAATGGGGAAAACCAGGCTGCCAAATGAAGAAGGATTTAGATCATTTAAATCCTAGGCTATGAGTTGTCAAATCCAGTTTAATACCGATAAGTGTGGGATAATAACTCATAGCAAACATTCCTCCCCCCTCTCAAAACCTCAACCATAGCCCTTCTAACCCCTTCTCTCATCTCTTGAAAACAGAGAGAACCCCAAGGGGATTTGCAGAATGAAAGGGATGGTATATACTGACCAGAAATGAGCCCAAGTTATTACATAATAATCCCAGATGCCTCAGGTTGGGCTTAAAGCAAATACAGAGAGCTAATAGAATGCTGCAAGGTTCGATTAGCTGCAGAGGAGATTCTAAATCAGAGCAGGTTTTATACTATTAAACTGGATGGGGAAAAGAGTCTCACAGTTGGCTATGATGGAAAAATGGAAAGGATTAGGGAAACACAAAAACTATAGGCATCACTGGGTAGCTAAGAAGTTGCCTGAGGGTGGAGTCAACTCTGAGTGCTGAAAGTAATGTCAAAGCAAGTTATCATTTAGTCATCAGAATGACCCATTCTCAGCAGCTGGGGCCACCCTTACAGGCCTCACCCACACTCAGAGACATGACCAAGTGGGTGACAGAACCAGGATCTTACCTGATTACATTGGAATTTCAAAATTAGAATAATCAGTCATTGCTTGATTTGATGACAAATTATTTCACTTATTCAACAAATATTTACTGCACACCAAATATGTGCCTGGCATTGTTCTAGAGCTGAGGGGACATTATTACACAAAACAGATGAGATACTAACAACTGAGCATTTTCACTGAGCCACATTCTTTGCATGTTTTAGCTCCTTCAATCCTCACCACAATTTAATGACACAGTTATCATCATGGACTGAAATGCTTGTGTCTCCCAGTTCATATGGAAGCCCTAATCTGAAATGTGATAGTGTTTGGAGATGGGGCCTTTGGAAGGTAATGAGGTTTAGATGAGGTCATGAGAGTGGGGAACCTTGTGAAGGGATTAGTGCCCTTATGAGCACACCAGAGTGCTTGCTTTCTCTATTTCTGTCATGTGAGGACACAGGGAAAAGGTGGCCATCTGCAAGCCAAGAAGAAAGCCCTTGCTGGGGAAATGAATCAGCCAGAACTTTGATCTTGAACTTCAGGTCTCCATAACTGTGAGATATAAATTGCTGTTGTTCAAGCCATTTGGTCTCTGGTATTTTGTTATGGCAGCCAGAAAAGCCTAAAACGGTTATCATCATCATCGTTTTATAAATGAGCAGGCTGAGGCTCAGAGAGATTAAGTAACTTGCCCAAGATCATGCAGGAAGGAATGATGCTGATATCCAAACCTCATCTGTCTAAACCCAGATAATGTACACAGCTTCCAAATGAGGAAGTAAATCATAGCAGCCATTGTGATAAGTGAGGACATCTCTGCTAGCTTGCCCCCAGTACCATCCCCTTTCCAAAGTATATGCATAGCTACATTTCACAAGTGGTACATGGACTATAGTAAATTAGAACTAAAGCAAATTATAATGTTCTGGCTCTGGTGTAATCCGGTGAGTATAAGTGTCATCTTATATTCTCTGCTATGTAATTTGGCAGTAAATTATATACTATCTAGATTCTACATGGGAAACTCTTGTGTTTTCAACAACAGGTTCTCAAAGGAGGAAACTCATATATCTGAGTGCTAAGCAAATGACAGGTAAACATCTCTTAATTAACTGGCTTCAGCTCTGCCCCTCCCGTGTGTACCAAGTAACTGAGACCCAGATTTATGATGGGCGAAGAGCACATGGCTGGACATTGTTAAAGCTCTAATCATAGACCGCACTTCTCAGGGAATAAAGAGGTAGGAGGGCTCTCTATTCTGACTTATAATAGAAAGCTTAAAAACTAATTCTGTTGAGGTTTTTATTTTAAATTAATTAGTAAATTAATTTAAATACTTATTAACTACTATGCATAGGTTATAACTAGAACTGTGAACATCATAGTCCCTGCACTTGAGAATATCACTGTCTGGTGAGAGACACAGACATGTGAAGCGGTAATCGTGATACAGTGTGATAGAAACTAAGATAAGGAAAAGTCCTGAGTGCTACAGTAACTTTTAAGAGGATCCAACCTGGACTTAGAGAAATCAAGGGAAGTTCCCTGGAGAAAGAATCCTAAGTCTAATTCTAAAGGACAAATGAAAGTCAGCCTGACCAAAGGGCAAAGAATGTGGGAGGGAAATATACCAGACAGAAGGGATAGCTCATAAGAAGATCTATGGAATATGGCACATTTGGGGACCAAAAGAGACTTTAATGTGATAGGAGCATGAAACGCCAGGGCTGGTCAAAAGAAAGAGGTGTATGCAGATGACACTGGAGAAGTAAGCTTGGGGTTCATGATGAATGTCTTCATGGAAAATAGAAAGAGGAGACATCAAGAGTTTTAAGGAGAGAAGTGAGAATTATGCTTTGAGAACACTTTATTGTGGACTTGGCTGTGTTTCATCACTGTGCTTCTCACATTCTGTGGTTACCGTTCTGCTATCTACCTCTACCACTATACTGAGATCCTTAAAACAGGGCTCCTGTCTTATTTCTCTTTGTATCTCTAGTTCCCCAGTGCAGTATCTACTGGATATTTGATGCTCAATACTTATTTTCATGAATGATGTCTATGGGAACCCTTGGTAGACTTGAGGGGACTCAGTTGGCTGAGGATGTATGACCAGAGAGGTCCTTCACTTAGATTCCATGGACCTCCTGAATTATATGCAAAAACTAGAGTGTAAATAGGTGCATTTTTTGAGAAGTAAGGGATCATCACTCTCATTGGATTCTCAGAGGGATCTAGGTTAAGATGTCACAATGATTACGAGGCATTGCATAAATGGTGATCCTTGGGAAATGTAGTTTTGGAGTCCTTGCTAGCCAGGGGAGACCTCTCACAGGTGAAACACCAAAGGACACTTCACATCAAAGGGAGAAAAATGAATTATCAGGCGTGGATGTGACCTAAATGTTTCTAAGTGAAGGAGATGAAGAGGTGGTGAGAGAACATTCCTCTGGTGAGAGGATGATGTTGGCAAACCTCGGAGATGTGCGGCAATTGCCATCCCGAGTTGGCAACTGATAGGTACCTAGTCCTTAAAGGAAAGTGCCCTAAGTTGATCTGTAAGGAGCTTGGAAATCACCACTGGAAGAAGCGTTCGTAAATGAAGAGGACTTGGAGTCACAAAACCCAAGGAAACTTTGAAAGGCTATTGCTTATCACTGGAAGAAAAAGATCTTCTGGAAGCCACCTTGCACCTCCCTCCTTTTCTCTTTCAATAATGTGGGTCTGCAAACTTAATATTTTTAAATGACAGAGATTATATATACACATACAGGGAGAGACAGGGGGCTCTTGATGGATAGCCATTAAAATATTTATGAGAATTCTGCCTCAATAGAAAATTGATGATTTTTACTTATATTCTTAATTTTTTTTTTTTAAATAATGAGCATGTTTTTGCTTTTATAGGCACCACAAACGGAAAAAAATTCCATTTTGAAGAAATGACGGTAGGACAAAAATGCAAAAATTAGTTTTCTAAAAGAAAGAGGACCCTAGGAAAGCTCAGTACTTCTCAAGTTAAGTTCCGCAGGCCGTGGAGCTCCACCACCAGAGGAAGGTTAACATGCAGATTCCCGGGCCTGACCCCAGTTCTACTGAATTAGACTCTTTAGGAATGGGACCCGGAAATTTTAAAAAAAAGAACCTCCTTGAGTAATGTTGATGCTCATCACAGGGGTTTTGAAAACACCTGGTCAGTAAGGATGAGGCACAGGAAGGAAGGTTCAAAACTAGCAGGTGACATATTTGCTCCATCTGTGTGTGTATTATGGACATTAAGAGAGGCAGGAGTCAGAGATGAGCTTAATGGACCTTAAATTTCATTTAGTGAATGATTCTTTCACCTTCTAAAACATTTTCACATACATTTTTTAAAAATGTACTCATAATCTGACGTTGGAGATGGTATAGCCAGATCAACCTCCCTTTCAGGGAGGGGAAGGTGGGAGCACTAATGGAGTCCCTGCAGACAGCATCCTTCCTTTCGGATACATGTGTATTTTTAGGATCAGGTTGGAATCAGAATCCAGGCATAATAGCAGCAATGCAAGGAGCCGCCTCTCTCAGGAGGTGGTGAGCAATTCCCAGTGCCCTGGAGATCGTGTCAGCTAAGGAAGAACTGGGTTACCATCTCTCAGGTTTTCTAAAGCTGCCAGTCGTGCCAGTGCAGAAAAGTTGGCTTCCAATACTGAGAGACCACGATTTTAGGTCACCTAATTTGTAATTTAGTCTATCATGTCATATTTGATATACTCTTGTATGTCATCCTAAATTCTTCTGAAGCAGAGTGGAGTAAAAGTATTCTACTTCAACAATCTTGTTTTGACAGATCAATATCAGCCTACTTTCCAAATATAAATAGGTGGACCAAATGCTGTTTCTATGCTTCTAGGTGAGAATTTTTTTTTTGTTTGTTTTGTTTTTTTGTTTTTTTTTTTTTGTTTTTTGTTAGATGGGGGGACTCTTGCCTGGGTTTGCCTTCATGCTGATTCTTCATGGAGGTAATGGGATTTCCTTAATCGAGCCCATTAGACCATCTTCTTGTAATTATCACAGGGGCCAATCTGTCTATGTAATGGGCTCTGGAGGAATCAAACCTTCACGTTCTTACAAATGAAAATGTTGTATATGTGTCAGAAGAAAATCGTTCTGAAGAATTACTGGATAACCATCTCAGCAACAGCCGGGGGGGCTTTGCTGTAATACTGCAGAAAATTGCTGGATTTGAAACTTTACTGCTCCAAAGGGTATTTCTTTTTTTCCTGGGCGTTTTAATAAATCTAAAATGTGCACGATGCCAATGGCACGGGGGATTCCACACCATCTGGTGAGGTTGGGCAGGCTGCTGGCTGTCTGCATACTGTAGGAAGATACCAAAATCTCAAGGTTGGAGAGACTGCCAAAACTCTGGATGGCTTTGGGTGTAACTAATGACTAGATCTGGCTGGATGGGTTGGCCAGCTATCCTGGTTCCCTGACACCGTGGACAGGTATACAATTTTTCAGCCAGTGCTACTTGAAGATAGTCACACTGTGCAATCACATTCTAATTTCTTCATTCCCTTTTTTTTGCAAATTTTAATGTACAGCATAGAGAAGATAGATCCGTGAAGAGGTAGTCATGAAAAGCTAAGAATTAAACAATGACTAAAACAGAATAATAAATAAAGTAATCGTTAATGGGTTGAATTGTGTTCCTCCCTAAAATTCATATATTGAAGTTCTGACCCCCAATATCTCAGAATGTGACTTTATTTGAAAATTGGGTCAGTGCAGATGTAATTAGTTAAGATGAGGCCATTGAGGTGGGTCCTAATCCAATACCACTGATGTCCTTCTAAAAAGGAGAAGTTGGGTCACAGACGTGCACACAGTGAGAATGCCACATGAACATGAAGGCAGAAATCAGGCGGATGCATCTATAAGTCAAAGAACACTAGGGGTTGCCGGCAAAGTTTCAGAAGCCAGGAAAGAAGCACAGACAGTTCCTCTGTCACAGCCCTCAGAAGGAACCAACCCTGCCAACACCATGACGATGTCAGACTTCTAGCCTCCAGAACTGTGAGACAATAACTTTCCATTGTTTAAGCCACTCAGTTCATGGTGCTTAGTTACAGCAGCACTGGTAAACTAACATGGTAATACATGAGCCAGTTTCTATGCTAGACATTTTGTTTATATTTTAATTCTCTTTAATGACAGTCTTATGATCTGAAGGTTGAATTATTAATTGGTAGGAAATGAACGGCTGGGCAGGTGGGGGAAGAATTACCTTTTTCCCTTTTCACCATCAAAAGTACATTCTAATAGGATTTTCAGTTTAGGCTGAACTGAAAGGACTTAAGAAATGATGCAGGATTCAAACATTCCCTACGTATGTGACTTCGTTGAAAATTTATAAAACTATCATATGAGGCTGTTAGAAAGCATCATGTTTTTGACTCTCCCCAACTCTCATGCATGTGAAAGGCCCTTTTCAAGAGAAAGAAAAGGTGAGATAGCTCCATATGCTAATGAGAAGGAACTGGTATTAATTTTAGCTATGTGACTGATGACATTTTTATTTGTGGACTAAAGGGGCATCCTTCATTAAGTCTAATTCAGTTTAAATCTAAAACACAAAGGATATACAGTGCTTTATTTTTTTCCTTTTCTGATTCTGCTTAAAACTTATTTCAATTCTCCTCCCTGTCGAGTGAATTTCTCCCAAGCCTCCTCCAACAGGCCCTCTGACTACAAGGAAGAAAACAGGCATCAAACTATGAAGCCCAAAGGAGAAGGAACTGAACACCAAGTCCTAAACAATGCTCCCCAAACATAGTCACAAATCATTAAGCAAATATCACTGCCAATCACTCTGCCTCCGTATTGAGTGGTCTGTAGCCAGGATTACTAAGATTAAAACCAGGACCAATGACATGCAAAAGTGGGTCTGACTAGTCTTATTGATCCTTCCCCACTGAGGGAATCACAGGTTAGCAGGCAGAAATCAATTCAACTGCATTAAGCTAAGCCAAGTGTAGATTTATGCATATCAATCATGCTTGGAAACATCTTTATAAAAATGGCAAAAAATTTTAAAATCTATATACAGATATGTGTATATATAGCTATACTTGTTTATAAATTCTTCTCTATTTATATAGATACCTGTTCCTTTTTTCTTTTTATAATATTTAAAAATATGAAACAAAATAGTACAGAACATAAAGCTGTTCTTACATTTCCTCCCACTTCCAATTTTGATTCCTTTTTTATTTTCTTAATAAAGGAAGTTATTTGTGTTGAGATGTCATCAACTTGGCAACTTTAGCTGCACCCCAGATTTTGGGATGCAATGGCAGAGCAGACACAGATGTACTGCAGCCAAAGAGGCCATGGAAGCCATTTGCTCTTGAGAAAATCATCATTTTTGGCTCTGCAGATGAAAGGAACCTGGCCCTTAGGCTTTAGTGTACCGTAGAGAACACAGAATTCATTTTCTTCCCTCCTCCAGTGAGAATGCTCAGGCTGGGACTGAAGAAGGCTTTCAGAATGAACAATGGGTGGAAAAACTGCCCTTCGAGCAGTGAGAAATGTGAAATTCCACTCCTACCCTCACATGTGTCACCAGGGAACCAGCCTGTGTGTACCATCAGTACTGGGCCATGAGCCAGGCAATCATTTGTACTCAGGGGCTCAGCCTTAACCTAAAAAAAAAATCATCAGAAGAGCCAAAGAGGGTTCCTCCTCACTCCTCATCTCTAAGAAACAAAGAACAACACATTTTATTGCAAGAAACTGTGGCTCTGACTGAGAATAGCTTGGAGCTTGTTTTTCCTTTAGGCCAGCTTGGGAGCCTTCTATCGACTTCCAAGCCTGCCTTGCCTGCTAAGACATTTATCCTCTGCCTTCATGGCCATCCACAGCCACTTGGGCCTTTTAAATGCATTGCTGGGCTTCTGGTGGGTAGCCTGTAAACCAACAAAAGTACTTTCGTCAAACACACATGGTCAGCACCATGGAGATCCGGCTGTAAAGGGACCAGGGGTCAAGTTTATATTCAGGGTAGAATATAAACTGTCCATTTTCCTAATTCAGTAGGAAAATAAATCACTGACCAAAGCTGGCCACTGTGTCAATAGACATCTGTGTCTTGCAGCACAGTGTGGGTTGCACTGCCTTATTTGCCCACAATTCTAAAATGCACCTTACAAAAGAGACACAATAGAGCATGGAACAATGGGCAAAGAATGTTGAATCAGAATCAGAAGGCATGAATAAGTGACATAACCCCCAAAATCACAGCTCCCCCAACTCTAAAATGAAATGTAGAACTTCAACTAATATTTCAAGGTTTTTAGTATTTTGTGCATAAAAATGGGATAATAAAGACCAGATTCACGGACCTATTATGAAAACATATTAGCATTCTAAGCTGTTAAGTGACTTATAAATGTTATTGCCATATGGACAGTAGAAATTTCTTTAAGGACTTATCTATCTTTATCATAAACAATCTGGCACAATTATCAGGGTCCTATAATTTGGTAAGTCACCGAATCTCTGAACTTCGGTTCCCTCAACTAAATTGTTCACCTTCTACACAAGACGAAAATGAGGCAAAGGAAGTACTGATGTGCTTTAAACCCATAAATTGTCCTAGTAATGCAAGCAATTATTATTTAGAGAACTCGTTTTGACTTTTGGCATGATGAAGCACACAGTTAGTTCTTGGCTCAATGACAGATTTTAATTGGGCTGGCTATGCAAACCTTATAGAGCCATTACGTGCTACACCTGTGATGGCCGTGCAGCATGTTACCAAGACTGTTCAGCTGGGGACCCAGAGAACAGCTTTCCACCACTGTGCATAATCCTCCTTTCTTTAAAGGGGGGGGGGGCGGAATTAACAGCTGCTTTATGGTCCCTCATATTATCTCACCTTCTTGGTGAGCTATTCCAATCTGATCCACCTTGACTGAGCTACATCTATCACTTGGGCCTGGATTGATAAACATCTTTGAAAAAATATTAACTCTGACTTTGAAATGGCTTTTGGGCTGGGAATAAAAAATAAGATGTCACATGTGGTACTCGCTGGATAAAACAGCCCCTGGGTGACAGCCAGAATCAGGGGAAGAAAGTTGATCTCTGTTAAGTGATATGCTTGAGAGGAAAAAAGGAAGAAGGGGATGAGCAGACCGCCGAGCTCTCAGAGCGTTTATTCGCAAGTCTGCAAAAGGAAAAGGAGAATGAGGCTGCTGGGACAGGGCAACTCGGCTCCTAAGATTCTCACTGATGGCACAAAATTATTTGGAATTTTCTTCCTTCCCCCTCCTCCCGATATGTCTGTCTCTCTTGAGTAGCATGAGAAATATATTTTGCTGTTTGAATTTCTTTTAAACCTTGGGTAAAGCAGCCTGCGTTGATAATTAGTGATTAAAAAGGATGCAATTATAAAAGCTTACTATGTGCTGATCATAACATTCTGAGTTTACATGTGCTTATCTCATTAGATCACAAAGATGCTATGCAAATGTTTAATTCCCATTTTGCAGACATGGACACTGAGGCTAACGATGTCTGACCTACCAAGTTCACGTGGCTGAGTCTGGCTGATTCCGGTCTTTGACTTCAATAACTCTTGCTTTTCCATAAGAACATGCTACCTGTTATCTGTGAAAGAACCATTACTTAAGGGCTGGGTACCAGGCCTGACTTACATCTGTGACCCCAGTATCTAGGACTGTGCTTGTCACCTTCTAGGCATTTACTGTAGAATTTAATTTTGAGAGAAGAGGTGCTTTCCAAATTACTTATCATCTCTGGAATGAGTCTGGCACAAGAGAGAACACATCCAAAAGAGAAAGCATCTAGATGACCTAGCATTCATTCCTAATCATCTCCTCTGCCTTGAAGTCAGAGGGAGTGATTCTTGTCCCCTAAAGGTGGGTCACTTGGCTGTGAGACCATCCTGGGGACATGAGTATGTCCAGCAGCAGGTGGATCATTCCAGCTGGCAAGATCTCAGGAGGGCCACTTGTGCTCTGTTTCTTTCTTCTGCTTTGGAAGAGGTCAAAATGAACCACTGTACCCTCTGTTAAAACCAAACTGCCTTAATTACTGTAGCTACATAATCAGTCTTAAAGTAAAATAGATGGATTCCTCTCACTTTATTACTCTTTTTAAAAATTGTTTTACCTATTGTAGTTCCTTTGACTTTCTATATAAATTTTAGAACAATCTGGTATTGACAAAAATTTTTGGTGGCATTTTGATAGAAACTGTGTCAAATCTATACATCAATTTAGGGAGAATTACATCTTTAATAGGTTGAGGAGTGAGTGCTTATGCTTCTAAATACCAAATAAGACTTATTTTGGGACTAAGGTCACAAATTCAATTGCCCCCAAAAGGGCTCCATGTACCAGATTTAACAACATGTAGTCTTCTTTGGATGGCAGATTGGATGTAGAATTATATTTCTCTACTATAAGAAAACAGTAACCCAATCTGATGTTAAATGACAAGAAACTCTCAACTTTAGCATTAGAAAGAATAGGGATGGTGGTGATTACGGCTTGCTGAAGAAAGCATGCCCCGATGAAGAGGGCAACTGCCACTTAAGTCCTCCAGTTGTTGAGACGATGGGAACAGCATTAATATGTCTTCTGGCTTCTTTTCCACAGAAGCCAGAAATCCATGTTTAAAAAGATCTAAAATGCCAGCAGCTACTTTGAATTCACATAAAACAAAACAGGTGAAACATACACCTCGGTAGGCTGGATCCAGATGAGCAGGAGCCTCTCTATGGTTTCTAAGTTAGAGAAGGCAACAAGAGAAGGTCTCCAGCCTCAAGGAGATTACACTCTAGCAGGAGCAACAGACAGACGGACACCACATAGCAGTACTGCATGCCCTGGTATCAGTGGGAGCTGCAAGAGCACGTGGAAGGATCCTGAACTCTGCTTTGGGAGGTCAGAGATGGCTTCCCAGGGAACTGAATTTACACAGCAACATGAACTAGCTGATTCAATATGGGCTACTTAATCCATAGCATCTCAAGCAAACATTGATAGGATCAAAGAATACTGCAAAGCTCCCTTTCTGGGCATCACAGAAAGTAATATCGAAGAGGTCATATCGTTCAATGTTTCTCCAAATGTCATGTCACTTCTTAGGAAGAATTACAGAGTAAAAGCTTTTCAGAGGTGAACTGCTTTTCAATCATCTTAGAATAATTCTGAGATTTTTAAAATCACAAGGTCCTGCCTCGTCTGATACCTGCCTGCCTTTTCAGCCTCCTCTTCTCTCTCCCATTCCTGTCTTCTTTTTATTTTTCCAACACATCAAGACTCATGCTGTTTGTATTTTATCAGCCATGCATCCATGCATCCATCCATCCATTCAACCACCCACCCACCCATCTAAAAAATATTGGTTGAGATTCACTATTCCACATACTGGATTACAATTGTGAACAAAGCTGACTCAGTTCCCATCCTCATGGAGCTTACATTCTAATAGCAGAGCAGACAGACACATACAATATTATGCCTGGTGTGAGGAGTTCTATGAAAGAAAAGTTAGACAGGGTTAAGGCATAGGGAATAATGGTGACTGCCATTTTCAATAGGGGGTTGAGGAAGGCTTCTGATTAATATTTAAACAGAACTTAAATGAAGTGATGGAGTAAACCACAAAACCACTGGGGAAAGAACTTTCTAACAAGAGGGAACCACGAGTGCAAAGAGCCTGATGGGGGGAACATGTTTGGCCTATTTGTGAGTAGCAAGAAGGGCGATGTGCCTAGGGCAGGAGAATGGTAGAAGATGGTACTGGAGGGGACCGGTAATGTGAGACTATGTAGGCCTGGTTCACAATGGGATTCTACCCTCCTCAGTGTAAGCAGAAGCAACTGACAGATTTCAGCAGGGCAGTGATATGACCCGACCTACAGAGAGGAGATGGTAAGTGGAGCCATGGAAACAGAGAAACCTGTTAGGAGGTTATTACAATAGTCCAGGTGAGAGATAGCAGTGGCTTGGACTAGTGTAGTAGCAGTGAGGGTGGTAAGAAGATGGCCAGTTTGAAACAGTCTAAAGATAAAGGTGACAGAGTGCATGTAAAAGGAGTCAAAATGACGTCAAGGGTTTTACTCTCAGCAATTGATGCATTTCTTGAGACAGAGAAAACTCTGGGTGCCTACTACTTCACGAGGCTGACTCCTTGTCATGACTTAGATCTCAGTCCAATGTCCCCTCTTTGGAGAAGATTTCCCTGACCACCCTTCAGCCTGTTTGCAGCTCTTGGTTTCATTATATTTCTCAAGATTTACAAATATCTGAAATTACCTTATTTTATTTGACTGACTTATCATCTGGATCCCCCACTGGAATGCAAGCTTAAGGCACTGGGAATAATGAATAGGCCCAAGAGAATAGGACCATGCCTATTTAGTTTATTGCTATATCCTCAGTACCTAATTCAGTGCCTGAACTGTAAGACATGGTCAATAAATATTTGTTGAATGAGACTTGGAAAATGTGAGACAAATTAAACAGCTCTCCAGGTTTCTTTACTGTGCTTCTTTTTATAAAGCAATTAGCTGGTGGACGAAATAATATTGATTATCTAGTCCAAGCTGTGCCAGCTTTGGGGAAAGAGAAGTGAGCAGAAAAAGCACAGTCCGCACCCTCAGGAAGCTTACACCCCTGGTGGAGGTGGTTAGTAATCTCACACATGTGACTTCCGCTGTGCCAAGAATTCAGAAGGCAAAGTGTAGAGAGCATGAAGAGTGTGGAATCTGGGGATCCAGCCCTGTCAGGGAGCACAGGGAAAGCGCCTCTGAGCTGAAACCCACAGGGGTCACGCTGTGGGCCTCAGGGATCTCAGGGAGTAAGGTCTATGCTTGGACTACAGATCCCAATTTTCATGGTGCTTCTTGCAAGAAACATGTTTTGGCTAAAGTTGAACAATCTGGCCTTCTCGGGCTCTGGGGCTGAGCTGGGTTAAGAACTTGGATGAAGATGAGCAGCTGGTTCATGATGGAATGAGGGTTCTGCATTTAAGGTGAGCTGCCTATGAAGAGGCAACACTACTTATTTAAACTGGGCTGATGTGAGAATTAACAGTGTTAGTGTCTATGAACAGCTTAGCATGGACGGTGCCTGGGATGCAAGAAGTGCTAAATATTTGGTGATAATTATCGTTAAATTTTAAATTCTTGAGGTTATTAATCATGTTAATAGTCTTCCCCCACACACTTACCAAGCAGCACGGTACCTTGCACATAAAAGGTGCCCAATAAATACATGTTGAATGAATGAACGACTGTTGCCTCAATAACACACTATTTTAGATCTGGCCAACCATTCTCACTCGTGATGGGCACATTAAATAGAAATAAATTAGGCCAGATCTTTCTGTGTGGTTCAGCTGTCTCAGGTTGGTAGCTGCTATTAATGATTCTTGCTAGCCAAGGATACTTGGTAGCTTGAATGAGAAGTCTGTCTAGTCATTGGTTTTAAAGTAAGGATAAGTTATATGGTGGGAAGGCTCAGAGAATTCAATGATTTTATGCATCAATAACTTGCAATATGAAGGCACAGCCAAAGTCCAGGAATAGTTGCTACTAAAATGGCATTCTCCTTTGCTCTGAAACCCATATGCTGGATTTATACATGTGATTTCTCAGCTGCTACCATAATAGAGAAAGTGGTTTTGAATGAACACTAATCAACCTTTCTCTCCAGGGGCACCTTGTACCTGAAAACCTCCAAGTCCTTTGTAAACAGTTAAGCCTCCCTGTCTCTAGGGGTGGGACGAGCTCCTGGATTTTTGCTTAAATCAAGCAGAGCTGAAGGAGAGAGCCTGCAATCATGAGCAACGTGGGTGTCCAAAGGGATAATTCTCAGGCCTCTCACAAACCAAGACTTGAAAAGGGCCAAAACAATCTGCTAGTCCCCTAAGATGTTTTACCTAATAAGGATCTATCACAAGTCCCCCTAGTGTCAGGTAAGGAACGAATGAATGGTTGGAAATTAGAACAGTCATTTTGAAGGGCAATTTGAGACTAATTGTTATGATAAGCAGACCTTTTGACTCAGCCATTCCACTTCAATGCATTTTTACTAAAGAAATCCTAGTACATGTGCTAAAGAGGCATAAGCAAGCTCCTCGTCCTTTGCTGTTATCTGTGGGAATAAAAATCTGAGCTCAATCTCAAATTATATCTATCAGGAGATGATCAAATAGTGGAATAGTATGCAACAGTTAAAAGAATAATCCAGTACATATAATAATCTGTCCATAATGAGACAAATTATGTGAAAAAGTGCAATATACCTTGTGTGGTGGCATTAATGTGTGTCCAGAAATTCTTTGATACTCTTTTCCTTAGCAGCTGGAACTTGATTAACCTCTGATTGAAAGTGGGCCAGACTTAGTGACTCACTGTAGTGAACAGAATATGGCAAAAGTGACAATGTGTCACTTTCAACACTAGGTCATGTCATAAAAAGGTATTGTTTTTTCTTCTTTGATCTCTCTTTCACTCCACTGCTCTCCTATTGTTTGCTCTAGGGGAAGCCAGTTGCCATGTTGTCAGAACACCCAAGGAGCCCTGTGGAGAGGCTCATGTGGCAGCCTCCTGCTGACAGCCAGTGAGGGACTGAGTCCTCCAGCCAATAGCCATGTGAGTGAGACATCAAGGAAGTAGGTCCTCCAGCCCCCATTCCGCCTTACAGGTGACTGCAGTCACCTCACACCCTGACTACAAGTTCAAGTTCATGAGAGACCATAAGCTAGAAACCTTCAGTGTAGCCACTCATAACTCCTGTCACAAAATGTGCAATAAAAAAAGTTTGTTATTTCAAACCAATGTTTTGTGACAGCCATTGATAACTAGCATACACTTCTATAAACACAAATCTTAAAAATTTAATATGTAAATAGAGACAAACATGTTGAGAAAGGTCTGAAAGGAGATGTACCAAAGTGACTCTAATGGTTATCCCTGAGGACTGGCATTGGGAGAGTGGCGGTGAGATGAGCTTCATGTGTTCTAGCTCTATTTTCTGTTGTGTAACACTTTATAAATGCATCACTGGCATAATTTCTAAAAGCACTAAAAGGGAAGAAATGTAATTTTAAATTCCACTACTTTAAAATTTCATGGTAAATCAGATAGGGCTGAGGCTTACCTTTGATCATCTCCAAGAAAAAAGGTTGCTTAGCAAACTTGTTTAATAATAAACAAGGTAGTTAGTGGAGCTCTCCAACTTCTTTAAGAAAGCCAACTCTTGTCAGTTATTCTTAAAAATAACCTCAGCACAAGTCATATACAATAAGTGATTATTTTGACTCATGTTTCTTATCTATTGGCAAGGCAGGTCAAAGAGACCTTTATTTGCACAACACCGATTAGCAATATTCTTCCTTCTAAAGAGCAGCCAAATTCTTTTGAACCATGACAAAGGCACCTCCATTAAAAAAGCAAGTTACACATTAATGCGTGCAGGTTGTATCAAGCAGTTTAAAATCAAAGAGGTTTTGTAGTCAGGAAAAGGTATTTTTAAAGTAACTTTGTATTGGATTTCTTTTAGGCTTGTGCTAATTTGTTTTTCAACTTTGAGCCTGGGGGTCTGCATCATTTAATGGAAGTCGTGTGCCAAAGACCCCTGATTCCTGTCTGTAGCTAGAGTGGCTGCAGGCAGCAAAGCTTCATGCATTTTCAGTAAAATTGGGTCCAGAGCTTAGTGCAAGATGCCTTCTGGGTGACTGACCAGAAATTCAATCACAGCACATTCATTTCAAAAATCCCTTTCATGTATCATTTAAAAGCAGCCTGCATATTTAAATTTGCATATCTCTGACCCTGGATTTTGGAAATACAGGAGAAGAATGGATTTCTGCTTAGTTTTCAGGATGATGGGAGGGAATAAACCAGAGGCATTTCCTCTCCTTGACTACTGGGTAAATTTAGTGCTTCTGAAAAATTCTGAACCAGCAGTTCTGTAACATAAGTCACTGTCCCAAGGAGCTCAGGAATAAGAATAACATTTATAGAGCGTTTTATACTCTACAAAGTCCGTTAGCATTCACTGCTTCACTTAATGGGCAGAGAGGCTCTTAATTACGCTTTCTGATGAGGGGACAATGATTCTTTCAATCTCAGCATCTGCAGAGATTACTCTGGTTTTCCTTTCGCATGGACACACTGAAGAAATAATGATGCCTGCTCTAGCCACCCCAGGCTGGGAAAGCGTGCACTGCAGCAGGTGTGAGACTGGTTAATTCCTCATGCTGCAGCGAGTTCCAACTTTCTTCCCATAAACTCGAATGTGTATGCGACTCTTTGCTAAGGATGACAGGAAGGTTAGAAGTGACCTGTAGGGGCTCCGGGACCTGGATACCTGTGTTCGAATCCTGCCTGTCATTTTCTAGCTGCAAGTTCTGGAGCAAATTATTTATCTTTTAAATATTTTTAATTATTTAACTTCTCAGTTTTCTCATCTGAAAAACAAGGCTGATAATAATCATACCAACTTCATAGGGTTTTCGTGAGTTAAGCAGGTGAATTCATGTGGAGTGCTTAGAAGAGGGTCTGGTGCAGTCAATACTTAATAAAAACAGTAGCCACAGTCCCTACGCACAGTGAGCTGCGCGGTAGTTTGGATGGTTAAGACAACACATCCAACATTTATTCATTCAATGCATTATTGAGCAGCTCTCTGATGGGCACAGTGCCAAGCTCTGAAGATACATCAGATGTGTCCCTCTCCTCAGGAGGCTTACATTCTGGCGGAGGCAGACAAAAATAAAATTAAATAAAGGCCAATAAGTAATAAGAGGCTTAAAAATAGAAAGTAGAGCTTGAGCATGAAGGGCTGGGTGGGAGGGAGTAGGATACTCTTTGATGAGAAAAGCCAGCTTGCAAAACACGTGGGGAAGAGCTGTCCCAGTGGAGGGAACATATGAGTGAGGGCCGTGAAGGAGCAAAGAGCTTGGTGGGTTCGAGGAACCAAAAGTGGCACGGAGAGGTAGACAGGGCTTGCAGATCACGGAGAAGCGATATGGTTTTGTCCTGTGCGCAAAGGGAACCCACAGAAGGGGTTGAGGCAGAGAGGTACACATGGTTTTATATAAATTATATAAATTTATGACATGTAGTACAAATTTAATGTATATAATTGTATTACATATCAATACCTATCATATACACATACATACATTTTTTAAAATACTACTGGCTGTTCTGTGGGGTGAGGATTATGGAATGGAGTGAGTAGCATAGGGACATAATAACAGAAGAGACACATGCCAGCAGAGGAGTGCGAGTGCCGTTGGAGTTTATAAGAAAGATGTAGAGAACCAGAGAAAAGAACACTATCTGAGGTGACCTTGAGGAGGGTGTGGCTTTTGGATATGCAGGGGTGTCTAGAAAATATAGATGGCTTCTCTACTGTTGGATATTTAGCAAAAAATCCACATGGATCTTTCCTGGAGTGTCTAAAATTTAATGTATGGACCTCTGAAATCTGCATATAGGTATGATATGGAGTATCTCTTGAATCCCAAATTACAATGGCACTTAGACTACCCTTTGGAACCAAACTGCAAGAAAGTTCCTGAAATAACCGTGACTTGATCTGCACTTTTTGCCCTGACCTTGCCTGGGCTTCTGAAGGCCAGGGAAACCTACAGAAACTAACTTCCATTTTCCACAAGGCATCAAGGTAAAGCAAAAACTTTCAGTGCACTGAACTGAAGCTGAGTAAACACAGGCAGGCTGACATCCAAGTGAAAGTGATTAAGGAAGGACACAGAACATACCTGACCAAACAAAGAGCTAGCATCATGACACTTCGCCTCGGTTTGTTTTGCCTACATCATAGTTCTATGCATGCAATATTTCTGCCTGGTAGACCACTCCCACCTCTCAATATTCACATCAGTGATGTCAGCATTCTCTGGAATTGCTCATACAAGCATTCTCTTTGGATTAGAGCTTTATAATGGTTAGAAGATTGAAATTCCAAATGACTGCCCAAAAGGTTCAACCTGCAGCAGCAAAAGAATCTGCAAACTAGCCTCGGAGGAGCTGGGTTCAATTCCTGACTCTGCCATGAACCAGCTTCGTGACTCTGGGCAAGAACTCTTATCCTCTGGATTTCAGTTTCGTCTTGGTTCAAAGTTATCGACAACTAACTCAAAGATTTGTTGTGAGGATTAACTAAAATGTATGTCAAAGATTTTCTCAAATTAAGAAGATACAACAAGTACGTCCAATTTTTTACCCGACATCTTAAAATGTTTAAATATTTTCCTTTGCTAGAATTAGCCAATTAGCTAATTAATGAATTCTGCACTGAGCTGACTCTGTGAGAGGCAAAAAATCTTGTCTGCTTTTTGCTAACCCTGAATCCCTAGCATCCGGTGAAGTACCAGTACCTAGTAAGGCACTCAATACGCACATGTTGAATGAAAAAAGGAGGAAGAATAACAAACAACAAAAATCACTCCAGGGAATGGATGAACACCTCTTTGTGGAAGCAGAGACTATGGCTCCCTTTTTACACATATGGATTCTCAACAAGCAGACAGGTTCAGTTGTGCTGCAAACTAAAAGTCTGTGGCAAAATTTATGATGGAACAGGGCCTAATCCTGCCTCTCCAGCCTCCTAAATTTGTCCACTTTCAATCCCTGTTTTCTCCTACATGTAATGTTTTTTTTCCCCCAAATGGAATTAAAGCCCAATGTTTTCCTAATGCAGTCTTTCACTTCTCTTCCTTAAGCCATCTGCTCTTTTATCTGTCAAAACATTGATTTTATTCAAAAACTTTTAATTAGAAGCTTCCAGGCAGTTGCAGAGTTAAGTTTAGAAGCTTCCAGCTTGTCTCATCCTCAGCAGCTGCAAGTAAGGCAATAAGCCTTATGATTTAAATTCATTATCATCTCCATGTTGATGTCATTTTCTTTTCCCCTGCTACTGCATTGTTCCAGGAAGTTACATAAGGCTTAAGAGCCACCAAACTAATACTGCTTCTTAGAAATGACCTTTCGGGGAATTTTCCTTATGTGATCAGATGCTGGTAAAGCTATGATAATAAGTCATATACTTCCCTTTCTACTTCACCTTTTACCCAAGGATTATTGAAAGCTTTACAAACATTAATTAAGCCAACCTCATAACACTCCAAAAAAAAAAAAAAAGGAATTATCTACGGCAGAAAACTAAAACTGAGTTTAAATTGTGACATATTTCAAGTTAGCTACTCAGCAAGAGAATTACATCTGTTCTCTTCTGTCACAGAACTGTCTGCCTCCTGTGTGAACTTGGAAAACTCCTATTCATTCTGCAAGACCCTGCTCAGGAAGCCTCCCTTACTTCTACCTTCCAGGTTTAATTAGGTGCATCCCCCTTCTTTATGTTCCCCCAATCCCCTGTATGTCTCTTTATACAACCTGCATTAAATTTTTTGCAGTTCGTATTTTTACTTATCTCTTTTCCTAAACATCAGTTCGCTAAGGATGTGCACTCATTTTTCTCACTGAGGACAAGTATAAATTAAGTATTTTGGTGTCTTCCAGATCTATCCTGGCATGTAGCAGATATTCAAAACACATTTGTTTAGCCGGACAGGATTCCTGTTATTTTTTTTTTTCTTTTTTCTTTTTTTTTTTTAATAGACTATTTTTTTAGAGCAGTGTTACGTTCACAGAAAAATTGAGAAGGTACAGAGATTTCCTGTACAGTTCCTGCCCCCACATGTGTAGACATCCCCATTATTGTCCCTCCAGAAGAGTGGCACATTTGTTACAACTGATCAACCTGCAGGCACACGTCATTATCACCCCAAGTCCATAGTTCATATTAGGATTCACTCTTGATGTTGTACATTCTATAGGTCTAGACAAATGTATAATGACACGTATCCACCACTGTAGTATTACAAAGAGTAGTTTCACTTCTCTAAAAATCATCTGTTGGGTCTTTTATCAGTTGTCAAAGCACGCTTTTTACAATAAGGCCAAAAACTCTTAGCTTATAATGTAGCACCAAATTAATTTTTAAAAAACTACAGGGCCAGCCACTATGGAAAACAATATGGAGATTCCTCAAAAAACTAAGAATTGATCTACCCTATGATCCCACAACCCCTCTACTGAGTATTTACCCCCAAAGGCTTGAAAACCCATATCCGAAAAGATAATTTGCACACTGAAATTCATAGCAGCATTATTCATGGTGACCAGAACATGTAAGCAATGGAAGTGTCCTATGATAGACGATAGGCTAAAGAAGCTGTAGTACATATATACGATGGAATATGACTCAGCCATGAGAATAGATGAAATACTGCCATTTGCGACAACCTGGATGGACCTTGAGATACTCATGCTAAGCTAAATAAGCCAGATAGACTAGTGGTTACCAGAGGATAAGAGGGAGGGGAAAGGTGGATAGGTAAAAGGGGTCAAATATGTGGTGATATAAAGAAATCTAACTATGGCAAGTGAACACACAGTGTGTGTGTGTGTGTGTGTGTGTGTGTGTGTGCGCGCGCGTGTCTTACTATTAAAATATACAACTGAAACTTACCAAACTTTGTTAACCAATATCATAAAAAATACATTAAAAAAATAACTAAAGGGCAAGGCTTTTGCAATCCAATCCATTCTAATCGCTCTGTAATGTACACAGACTGGCATGCTGAAGAACTTATGGTTCAGACTCACCCAGATCACACTGAGTAATACAGCTTCTACTCTGTCTGCCTTATAAGTGTCTCAGGGCCCTAGGAGACTTAAGTTCATGTAGAGCTTGGACCACTGGGTCTCACCTTATTTTGCACAGGACCATATATTAATGATGGGTCCATGTGAGGTGATGATTGGCAAACCCATTTCTCTTGACTTACTTTTCTCTTTCACTTGAGAGGAGACATAGGGACAGAATTGAGTGGGGCTGATGGCATAATTATCCTGAATCCACTTTAATTTATATAAAGAAGCAAAACATTTGTTAACTCCAGTGCTATAGCTGTTGTTAGTAGTTAATTATTGTGATAAGTCTAACCATTATCATTACTTATCAATAGTTTGTTATAAAACCATGCTTGTGCCTGGTTGGCCTGCAACATGACTCCAAAGATGGTGAGACCAGCCAGTGTTCTTAAATAAATTTTGAGTAAGAGGTGAAAGGTATGTTTTTTGAAGTTGACAAACCTTTTCCATGTTGTGTAAAAATTAAGAGATAATTGCATACAAAGCATTTAGCACAGCATGCAACACAGCAAACACCCAATGAATTCAGCTATTCTATAATAACAATAATAACTATTTATTGAGTGCTTATTAAGTGCCAGGAACTATGCCAAGTGCTTTAAATGTATCTGCTTAATATTCCTGATAATGCTATAAGTTATTATTTTATCCCTATTTTGCAAATGAAGTATATAGAATTTATGTAATTTTCACTGGGTTGCATAGCTAGTAGGTGGGAAACTGTCTGTCTCCAGAGTCCAATAAGCTACCCTGCCCCTCTTTAAGCTAACAAGTGGCATTTATTAATTACAGTAATGAGAAAATGTATGTAAAGCCCCTAAAACGTACATAATGCCTGGTGTTAGTGAATGTTGACTGCATGGTAGTCAATCCCTGGCTTGATGAGGGAGGAGAAGGCGGGACTCACTGATCTGAGATATATATCAGGCAGCAAACTGCTCTGAGCTCTCTGCAAAGAGCTTGCGCTGGCTCTGTGGCAGGGAAGGGATGGAGGAAGAGCCAACAAGCACTACATTTTCAATTTATCCTGGGACCTAAACCTTCCAACCTAAAGACATCTTAGGCTGATGATGGCTCTTCTTAAACAGCTTTCACTCCAAATGGCCACTTAAACATAATGGAATGGTATGATTTCATGCAAGATGCTCTTGGGACTAGTAGAATTCCTTGAACGGATAAAATGTTTAAAAATGTTAATGATGTTGGCTAAAACACAAGAACAGTTTACTGCAGGATACTGGATAATCTTTCATATGAGACAATAAGTAGTTCTGAACAATATAGGCTTAATGGTATGACTCTTCCTGAATTCACTCAAACATTTCCTGGAGGACTCAGTTTCCCACCTATTAAATGGGGATGATAACAGTACTGATAGCTCCATATCAAGCGGTTGTGAGGATTAAATATGATGAATCTAAAGCACTTAATGCAGTTTTAGACACACAATTAGAACTCAATAAATGCTCAGAACCCTTATTATTCCAGGTGATATTCTAAGATTTTGGTCAATCGAAATGAATAAAACGCCTACGAGTTATCATAACCGTTTTTGAGTAGTTATTTCTTACATGTCTGCAAACTCTTTTGGGACAGAGTTCTGGTCTAATCCATTCTATTCATCTCCATCTATGCAAAGTCAGGCACAGAACTTGAAGCACAATATGTCCTTAATAATTGTGACTTGAATGAATGAATGAATGAATGAATGGAGTCATGAGACCCAATTCTTGTGTTTACGAAACTCGTGTGAGGGAAGAGAGACACGTAGACAAGAAACTACAGTGCAGTGTAATTGTCGTGGTCAAGCGCTCTGGGGTCACAGAAGCCTGGTTGACTAGCATCACTGTCCCAGAGGCAAACTGGACCAAGTTCAGGCAGGCAGGTAATAAGTAACATGTGCAGAATGGCACCAATATCTGACTGTAGTCACTTAGAGTTCTCTAGTTGAGCCTCTGTCATTTGGCTAATGTTCCCCACACATCAG
The DNA here is from genome assembly GCA_028627145.1 of Eidolon dupreanum. NCBI lineage: Eukaryota > Metazoa > Chordata > Mammalia > Chiroptera > Pteropodidae > Eidolon > Eidolon dupreanum. The sequence goes on along the minus strand of CM053515.1, from coordinate 19,885,472 downwards.
TGCAGTGACCTGTGACCCTCCTGGCCCCAGGAGCAGCTCTGTGAACCTGTTTTGTTACATTTCTGCCCAGAGCACTTGGCTGTAACAAAGTGGAGAGGGGAGAAATCAATACAAGCTGAACTGAACGCACACTTAAAACATCAGCCTTCAACTCTGGAATCACGTCCTTGTCACTAACGTCCAAAGTGCTTTTGCTCCATGATCTGCTCAGAGTCTAGTAAGCAAATATGAATGAGGAAATGGAAATGACTCCGGGGCATGGGCTGGAACTGTGCTAGATTATAAATGGGAACGCACACAGCAATAGCTTCCCAGGGCGGTGGAGTAGAAAGAACATGGCCTGTTTAAATGGCAGCTGGGGATCCTTGGGTATGTTTTTCAAACTTTCTGAGCCTTAGTTTTCTAATTTGGAAAGCATAATAACTAATAACGGTAAGACTGTTTTGGCAACTCAATGAGCATTAATGCATGTAAAGTACCCAACACAAGACCTGATCTTGGCTGATACCCAAACAAATGGTAGCTTATTAGAACAGCTTTTCTGCTGCTCATAAGGTGAGCAAGGCCAAATGCAATGAAAATCTCTTAATAACCACACAAATGCTACCACAATTTAGGTTTCCATAGTTCTGTGCAGAGAATACCTAGTAAACACCTATCATATGCAACATACCATGTTAAGGGCTGGGGACCAAAAGCGAATAAAACAAGGGACATTCCTTATAAGAACAGAAATCATTTTAATATAATTCTTGAGAGACTTCATAGAAAAGAGAATGTACAAGGTGACAGGATGCACAGAGAGGGACGACTAGCTCCATGTGGAGAAGATGGAAGCTGATTTGAGTTTGAAAGATAAGCACAGAGTCAGCGATACAGGAAAGGTTAGGGAGGGCATTCGAGGCTAACGGAACCACACTGAAGAAAGACAGGCCTCAAATAACATGGAGTGAATGGGGTGCAGGGACCTGAGGCTGGTGCTGTGGGCTGGTGCCTGGTGAAAAAAGCCTTGTGGGCCTACTTTTGAGAAAATGTACCCCAAGAAGAGGTGAGCCACCAAAGGCTTTAAGTAGGAACTCTGGCTTCAGGATGGAATAGAAAAAGCTGGTATTCCATACAAGTATTGAGGGCGTTATTTGTTTATTCCTTTCCAACACAAGCAAATACAGAAGTCCGTAGCCCCTCCTGGGTGGCCCAAATCAGTGATTAAACAACGAAGGATGACTTCCGGACACTTAATCATTCTCTAATGAACAAACTGCTTCAAGCAGGCATCTCTTGGCTCTCATCCTCCCTGGTCCCCCAGAGTCCCTATTCCTTGATCACATATTTGTCCTCTTCTGCTACGTCTGCAAGATTGAGTTCATTACTCTCCATTATGCGTCTCCACTCAGTCGTAAGTAACCTTAACACAGAGGTCACAGGTTCCAGCCCTTTTGGTGTCTGCTAAGGTTAAGATAACTAATGTCCCTCTAATCTCGAGAAGTGATCAACCATGCCAGACAAAAGATGAACTGTCTGTACAGATCATCGCCATCCCTCTAAAGAAAAAACAAAACTATATATACATACATATACATATATATATATGTATATACATACACACACACATATATGTTTGTACTCTGCTCTATCTAAATTAGCCTAGTAAATATTCAGTTATTAATAAAATATTGAGCTACTTTATTTAATCACAAATTTCACTGCAAAACAATTAAGAGTTTTATTCTTCTCAGATATAAAAAGAGCTTGTGAGGCCAATGATTAGAGTCTTTGGTAGAAAACAAAGAGTTGTAAACAGAGGCTTCAGAAGGAACAAGTAGATTTTGTGAATAGTCACACGCACGATTTTATAATAAATTTACCTCCTTTATTAAGTCCCACAGTAATGATGAGGATTTTTAATATGTTGAATAAAATTTAAAATTATATTTACCAAGGTCAGGTACATAGATGTAAACAATAACTATATTTCACCTGCCAATGCCCCCACTTATAAATTAAAGGAGTTTTCATGTGATATCTGAATGCTTTCACATGGCTTAGCTAGAGTGAGCACAGGAAACCCAGGTATTGAGTGTGTTCCCACACAGTACTAGGATGATTTTCAGAATTACTACCACTCTGGTAAGAATAGCTTCATAAGGAGGTTTACCAGCATAAGAGCAATAAGGTAAATTTACTCTTTTTTTATTTGTCTGAGCCTTAAAGTGGGCCTGCATTTGAAGAACAGTACCCATAACGTGGGGGTAACAAGATAAACTTCACAAGGACAAGAAGTGATGACAAACCCTTTAGTTGGCATCTGACTCATTATTGATGACATCCATACTAATATAAATTGTAAAAAGGAGTTAAATTGTGCCCAGCTTGAAAACATCCAGACCATTCATTCTCTCTTCACATCTAGTATGCTGGCCTCTGTGCTTCATCTGGATTCTTCCAGTCCTGGATACATTATTTTTAGAATTTGGTTTCCTCATCAGATTTATAGAGAAGACAGTTAATTCACATTTTGCGCCACAGGAAGCGCTGGGAATAAACTTGATAAGAGAAACTCATTAGTTCTCCCAAACAGCCATCAGGAAGACTTTAATTAAGTCACCCCGACACAAAGAATTGCTTTAAATGGATCACCATTTCTCATGTCACAACTTTCGAATCCAGCAGTCACCTTGGGAAAGTGTTTAGAACAGCTGTTCTGGGCAGATCTTTTTAGACTCATCATTTGTCATATTCTGGTGATTAGAGAATTAAGATGGTGGTACCAAAATTTAAAAAAAAAAAAGAAGAAAAAAAGAAAATGAATATTAAATCACTAATAATGAAATGAGGAAAAAAGAAAGAGCCAGGGAATCTCCTGAAGGGCCCTCCTTATACTTCCGATTGAGGGCCTCCCTTAAAGGCAGAGGAAGTTTTTACTAACCCTCTCTACTCCTAAAAGTTGCTCTTCCACATACTCAGTAGTCTTTGATGTATTTTGTTGATGATTAAAAAAAAACCAATCAAATACCATTCTGAAACAGAAAATTCATTCCAGTATTTTTAGGTTTAAACAAGATGCCTGGACAAAAATGTAAGAGAAAACTTCTCTAAATTGATGTGTGGTTAGACCATTTTCAGAGATATGACTGCAAAATTCCACCCCAAGTAGAAAGGACTGTGTATAAATCACTCAGCAAGCAGTGGGTGGGGAGGGGGAGAGCAGTCTGGGGCCTTGGGCAGCTGAAAAGAGTCAAGTTAACATCTGACCAAAACCAAAACAGAGGTGGAAAATACATCATCCCTCCTGATAACAATAGCAAACTATTATGATCACTAACCTGCTAAATTCTTTACCTGAATGATTTCATTAACCTTCATAAGCACTTCATGAGGTGAGTTCTATTCTTTTCACTTTTGAATGACAAAAGTGAGGCTCAAACTCACATACACAGTAGGTCATGGAGAGACTCCCACAGGATAGAAGCTACTGCACCTTCCTGCCAGAGGCACCCACAAAAAGCTTAGCAGAAGCAATGACAGCACAAAATATCTTTGGTAGTGTTCTTGAGTTTCTCCTTTCATATGCGGAGACTTCACGAAATATTTAGGTTGAGGAGGCAACCACAAAACAGGCATATTAGAGAGTGTATGGAAGTGTCTCACAGCCTCAAAATTTGAACCTTATATACTTTCCTTAGTTTGACTTATTCAAGGAATCAAAAAAAAAAAAAAACAAAAAACAAAAAAAACAAAACACAGGCTCTATAGTCATCTAGTTTATAAGCATAAGTCATTTCATTCACATTTTGCCTGCAGCTGGCAGTCCATGTTAGAAATAAATGCTCCTGGCATCAGACTCCTAAGATGCTCTCAATTTTAGCTGGGAAAGTGATGACTGTCCCCCTCTATAGCTCATCTTATGTGGCACAGAGTGAATCGTCCCACTGGATGACTGCCAGTGAGGCTAATAGAGGGCCAGAGCTTCAAAGTGGGGGATGGTTCAAGTGTTTATTCCCACTGAAACACTAATTACCTGAGGTGCTCTGGGGAAATACACCCTCCTAGAGATTCACAATGAACAGTTAGTTCCATTTTAAAGGCTCTGAAAAGTCCAGCAATTAAAAACTGGTTCTAAAACTGTGGTAGCCAATGGTTTCCTAACAATTTTTTGGGGGGTGTGAAACAGTTATAGCTATATTCCCTCCCCTTCTCCACCATCTGCTGTCACTCACTAACTGACGCCAACCTCATCTCTCACTCATCCACAGTCATGGCCTTCAAATCTGGTCTCTCCCTGCAATCATGCTAACTTCATATTCCTTCTTGTTTCAACAGAGTGATGTCTTTAAAACATGAACTGCATCTCATTCCTTCTCTCTTCATAATCCTTGTTGGCTTTCCACTGCATTGAGGTAAAATCCAAACTCCTTCCCAGAGTCTTGAGGCCCGACACCAGCAAAGGCTGAGGCCACCCCCTGATGTCACCTTTTATCATGTTCTTCCTCAGCACCTTCCAGTCTTCACTTACCTCCTCCCAGCAAATATGCAAGTCAAAACTTCCCTGATTCTGGACATATGCTCTTGCCTCAGCCTGAAATACTGTTTCTGAAATATTTCATAGTTCCTCCTCCTTTAGGTCTCATTCTTGCTATTCTCTCTCCATACAAAGCTTCTGTAACCACATGCACAGCAACCCTCTTCTTCACCTTTCTCAACTAGTTACTTTCTATCATGGTGGTTTGCAAGTGTGGTCCCTGCATCAGCAACACCTGGAAACTTGTTAGAAATGCAAGTTCTCAGGCCCCACCCCAGACCCGCTGAATCGGTAACTCCAGGCATGGGGCCAAGCCATCTGTATTAATAAGCCCTCCAGGTGAGTCTGATACTCACTAAAGTTTGCACTGTTCTGTGGCAGTATCCTATTTATTTTCTGCATGTTTATCACATACAATATTTCTTCTTTGTTTATTTAATATGCTTTGTCCAACCTCTTCACTAGAGCCATAAGCGTTGTAAAGACAGGGCATTTCATCAATCATTGTTGTAGTTTGAGACATAGCTGAGGTTAATTGATATTTCCTGAATGAATAAATGACACAGAACACACCTTGGGAAATACTGCTTTAAATAGGATCTGTATTAGCGTATTGAACTTCAGGTGTCACGAGCCGCATGCCAATTTTTCTTCATTCTTTGATTGAGTATTTTATTGACATCTATTATAGGCCAGACACTGTTTCAGACAATATAAATTCAAATTTGAACAAGTCTTGTTCTGAAAGAAGTTATAGATAAGTGATATAGAAAAATAGGTAACCACAATTATTTTACTCTGATAAGTACTAAAATGAAGTTTAGGAAAAACCATCAAAAGCATTAGAAATACAAATTTACTTGTCTTTGACCTAGTTATTCAGTTCTAAAAAGTTAATTCTAAGAAAATAACCAAGAATGTATCAGATTTATCAAAAAGAATGTTTATCACAGCATTATTTATACTAGTAAAAAAAATCAGAAACAACCTAGATGTAAAAGCATGAAGAATAATTTAAAAATTACCCTAGACATAAGATGGAATACTAAAAAACTTATTGTAATTTCAAAGAATTCTTAATGGCATATGAAATTGTTCACAATATATTAAGTAAAAAACTGTATAGTTTTATACGGCATATATACTATGTGTAATGTTGAACACAGAAACATACTTAAATATATTGGAAAAGTGTACACCAAAATATTAACAGAAGTTACTAGGCAGTGTGGTATCAGATAATTTAATTTTTCTTTTATACTTTAAATTTTATAATTTAAATTTTCTTTTATACTTCTCTGTATTTCCAATTTTTCTACACTATTATTGTCAGAGAAAAATGTCAAGGGCAACAGGTCAGAATAGAGGGAGCGAGTAAACCTGCTCTGTGGAGTGGAGGGTAATCAACACAGGAGGTGTCATTTGAGCTAGGACTTGAGAACGCATGGGAGCCAACGTCAGGAAGAAGAGTCAACACAAGCAGGAGTCAGGAAAGTGACAAGTGTGTTTGGGGGGCAAAGAAGTAGCTCAGTGAGGCTGAAGCAGTGGTGGGGGGATTTGTAGCTCTCCACTCACACAGAGAAATCTGTTTGTTTACCTTCTTAAAAGAAAACAGAGCCCCATACGGACAGTGGCATTCTTTATTAATCAAAATCAGAGTTTACTTATGCATGATGAGCCATCCATGCTTCACAGGGCTCTCTTCTCAGCATTTTTGAAAAGCCACAGATGGCTTTCCCCATTGTGTAAAGAATAATAAAAATAAATAGAAACCATACCAAGGGTTCACTCTGGCTGGATTATTATGAGATAACATCAGATGGAAGAGGAAGGAAGGAGGAGGACATTCAAAGATATTCTTATATCTTAGAGCTAAAACTCCCAGTGCCAGAATTCTAGAGGAAGGCTTAATCCTATGGTCTGGCCATCATCAATGGCCAAGATTACTGAATGAGCAGTAAAATACCTCTTTGATGCTCATTCATTGCTCAGCACCAATACAGAAATTTCAAAGGCCATGATAAGTGGCTTGACAACCTGGAGACAGATGATAAGGTCTCAGCTTCTGATCACTAAACACAATAAATCCCTTGTGAACAGGTGCTACTAATTTGTTTTTAAAAGGCCCATCTTGTGCTGTCAATCATTTTCAGGTCAATTATATGAGAACCTGTTGTTAACCTGAAGCATACTTAGATTTAGCTAAAATTCAGTAAAATATAAATTTTGGGAAAGTTCTATGTTTAAATAGAGGGAATTGCCCAGGAGATGATTTATACTGGAGGATACCAACTCCAATGTCAACAGAGCAGTGGCAGATGAGAAGTTGTCTACCCAAATCAGACCTTCCTTTCTTCAACGGGTATCAAATTTTAGCTGGGCACATGATGAACAATTTTCCAGCTTTCCTTGCTGTAGCAGACATGCTAGAAGCTTCTATTTTTCCTGGGCATCCAGTTAATCAATGTTTTCCAGTCTTTCTTAAAGTTAAGAGGCCATATGACTGAGTTCTAGCCAATAGAATGTGGTTGGAAATGATGATATACCCCATATCCTGGGCCATAAACACTCCCAAGCTAAATTCCATCTCTGTTCTCACTTTCCAGGAGAAGAGAAACGATTCCAAGAGCCTATCTACATGAAGTCAGAATGTGTGTACCCTCTGGGCCAGAAATCCCACTTCAAGAAAGCTATCCTACAGAAGCAATGGCACATGCACACGCACAGAGTCATTTGTATGGACATTCACTGCAGCGTTGCTTATTATAGAAAATTGGAAACAATTAGAATTATATCCATAAGAAAAAAGTTAAATTCTGGAATATTCATACTGTATAATGCTATGCAATCCTTAAAAAGGGTAAGATAGTTTTACATGAATTGACATGGAAAGCTCTCTGAGACCAATTGTTGAACTTAAAAAGCAAGTTGCAAGATAATTCAGTCCCTAATCCAACAAACATTTATTGATGGTTTATATGTCAGGCATTGTTTTAGATACTGGGGATAAACTAGTCAACACAGACAGAAACCCTTGCCCTTATGAAACTTAAATGCATAGAATTTTTATACACACACACACACACACACACACATATATATAATATATAGAATATATTTATAAATATATATATTTTAAAATCATAAACTAAATATTAATTAGTAATACAAAAAATGCATTGAAAATATATAAAATAAATATATTTATTTCTAAATACAAAGAAAAGATCCATAATGAGACCTATCAAATTGTTCATGTCAGTGACCTCGGGAGGACTGGAGGTAAAAGGAGAGATATTAACTTTTTGGTCTATATTCTTGTGTTGCTGAAATTCTCTTTGGTGGAATGCATTCCAATAATGGAAGCCACACACTGCTCTGCAGAGGCCTAGCCTTGAACCCGAGGGCCAGCGCTAGAGAAGAGTGAGGAGGCCTCTCTTCCCCTTCCTCAACCAGTGCCTTCATCTGGCTTTAATTATTTATATCCACAAGTGAGATTTCTCTTGATCAAAGGCTTCTGTGGCAACAAGTTTAAGAACAATCAACCTTGCTCATTATCAGAAAACTAAAATACACAACAGCATAAAGATAAAAACCTCATTTAGGCATACCACTAGGCTGAGCCCAGATTACTTAAGGCTTTTAATGCTCTAGTTCTTTTATTGCTAAGGCTCTCCTGCTTGTAAAGGACAAGACTGCAGCTTTTCAGATGTGAAATGACACTCAGTAAACATCGAAAATGAGTTCTGATATGAAAAATACATTTTCAAATAGATTTTCTTTGTTTTATTTTATTTTAAAATTGTTTTAGCACCTAAAAGACCACTGTAATAGTAAAGATAAAGTTAATCCAGTAATGCATTTACCATAGTAAACCTCCAGAACAGAAACACATTACTTCCCTCTGATGGAATTTTAAATCAGCATAAGGGATTAAACAGTATTATCCAGCTGATGGAAAACGACTTGGAAAAAAACATGATGAATCATGGGAAATGACCACCATGTGTACCACCCGTTTATGTTCCAGGAACTACTTTTGCACGTTCCATGATTAATATGTCTGATATAATTCTGAGTAGGTGGTGTCTTTTCTCCTTTATTTTCTCATCTTTTCAAAAGGTCTGCACAAAGCAAAGCCAGGCTTTATGTTCTTCTTTCTGACTGTGGTTTACAATCTGGATTTGAATCAAAGTGGTGGAAATGGTCTCAGGCTTCTATAACTCCTATTATTATGTGTAGTTGACTAGGGAAATCTAGTCACATTCTCCCTAGTATTAGCCCATCCACCCAAACCATGAATTACAACCTAACTACAAAAATGTCTTAAAAATACAGAGTGAATGGACTGAAGGACACATGGAACCCCAAAACAATCAAAGTTCATTTTTTTTTTTTTTACCTTTCTGTTTCCTTTTACATTTGAGCAATTTCTTCTAAGTTTTGTTTTTATATATATAAAATGAAGCAACTAAACATATTTCAGGGACAATTGTATATCGATCCAGCTTTGCCTGAAATATCCTAATCATAGAAGCCATTTTTAAATGCTGTAAGTTTTTAAATGTGACTAATCCAAATAACCTGTTTCTCTAGTGCTCAGTGACAACCTGTCTACATAGACCATCTCTTCCTCAAAATACCGCATTCTTCCACATTCCCCTCCCTTCTCTGCCCAAGATAATTCTATAGTAACCTGTGGTAAGGTAAAGTCAGCCACAATGGGAAATAAAATACCTTCATGCTTATAAACAAATTATGAAAGAAAAATACATTTTGTGGACTTCTGTGGACTCATAAGGATTAGACTAACCTTAAGATGCAATTTTTTTTGACTCTCTGGGATCTTTGTATATTCTACCTTGGTGAGTGACCTAACTGCTTTGTGTTTCAGTTTTCCTGAAAACTGATAGAATTAGGATGGTAATATCTACTGTGCAGAGTTGTTATAAGAGTTAAATGAGATGCCATCTGTAAATATTCCTCATGAATATTGATGCAAAATTCTCAATAGTAAATTGGGAAACCAAATTCAGCAGCATATTTTAAAGATTATACACCCTAATCAAGAGAGATTTATTCTAGGACTTCAAGGGTGGTTCAATATCTGAAAATCAATCAACATACTATACTACATCAATAGAATGAAGGAAAATACACACATATATCAACCGATACAGAAAAAGTATTTGACAAAAATCTCACACCCTTTCATGATTAAAAAAACACAATAAATTAGGAATAGAAGATATAAAAACTCCAAAATGATAAAGATCATATACTAAAAACTCATAAATAACATCACATTGAGTGGGAAAATACTGAAAGCTTTTCCCCTAAGATCAGGAACAAGACAAAAATGTCTGTTTCATCACTTTTATTTGACATAGTATTGAAAGTTTTAGCCAGAGCAATTAGGCAAAAAAATAAATAAAAGGCATTCAAAGTAGAAAGGAAGAAGAAAACTTTATCCACATATGACATAAACTTATATCTAAAAAGACCTAAGAATGCCCAAAAACCCTGATACAGCTACTAAACGAATTCAGCAAAGTTGCAAGACACAAAGTGAGCACAAAAAATCAGTTGACTTTTTATACACTAGCAATGAGTAATCCAAAAAGGAAATCAAGAAAACAATCCCTTTTACAATAGCATATAAAAGAATAAAATACTTAGAAACAAACTTGCCTAAGAAGATGAAAGACTAGAACAATGGAATATTATTCAGCCAATAAAAAGAATGAAGTTCTGACAAGCGCCACAATATGGAGGAACCTCAAAAACAATTTGAGAGGTGAACGAAGTCAGACAAAAGGGCAATTGTTATATGATTCCACTTATATGAAATATCTAGGATAGGCAAATTCATAGAGACAGAAAGTAGATTAAAGGTTATAGGGATGAAGGGAAGGGAGAAGTGAAAAATTAATGGATACAGAGTTTATGTGTGAGGTGATGATAAAATTTGGGAATAGTGGTGACAGTTGCACATTGTAAATGTAATTCCACTGAATTGTACAATTAAAAGGGCAAGAACATCAAATTTATGTTGTATATATATATTTCATGAAGTATCATTGTTGAAATCAGTAATAGCATTGTGCTATTACATATACAAAACCACTCAAAAATTTTCTGTGCACAATTTAGAAAAGAAAAAGTCACCTTTACATGTTAAAATTTAGAAATACTTTTGGCTACTATAGCTGGAATGTATACATTTTAATGGATTAAATTTCCTTCATCAATTCTAATATATTAATAAAAGTGTGTAAATGTTAAAAAATTTATATATATATGTGTGTGTGTATACATGTGCATATATATATGTGTGTGTGTATATATATATATGTATATGTATGTATGTATATATTTTTCTGTGAAGGACTGAACTTTCCGGCACTGAGGATATTCATGAAAAACTGGATGATCGCTCAGCAGAGAGATCCTAAAAGGAATTTACACAAATGGCAGGATGTTGGACAAAATGAGGGTCCACAAATAGAAACATTTCCAAGGTTGAGCCATTTCTTTTCCTCCTCAGGCAGTGGCAAATTTTGGGGTTCCAGCATTTCGATAATTTACAATCTTGGTCTGACGACTTCCCCACTCAAAATATTTGTATCAGTCTCCTATGCGAGATGTCCGCAGAGCTTATCAGGTTTTACAAAACGTATAAAATAGTTTTTAAATTCCAGAGTGGATCAGATTCCTCTGTGAAATTGTAATGTAGAAAATAAGTTTCTCCTAACCCTAACTGCCTGCACTAGAATGTGTGAATGAGAATATCCAAGGACATGACATGATTAGGAAAGCCATAATAAAGATGCAAGTGTAATTTGCACACACGCTGCCAACCTCAAACTCGGAGGCAATTTAAGTAAAAATTGTCATGGCTATTGTGAGTGTTGTCACTTCTTGATTTTCTTCCTCCTGGGGACTGTGTCTTATTCATTTCTGGTCTTACTGACGGCACACAGCCCTGCCCCTTTCAGACATTCAGCCCAGATCTCTGAAGTTGAATTTGCACTTCTCCTAGACTTTCAATGCTGAGTTTTCTATGACAAAGAGGACTATGAAGAGAGGAGACAGGTCAGGGGCTCAAACTTACAAAGCAGGGGCAAATGGCCTAGTCATCAAGACACAGAGCTGGGCCACAGAAGGCGTGTTTAAGTAACAATCTGAAAAACTGAGATTCTAATCAAACACATCTGTGCCTTATATGCTCTACCTGCTGTCTTGCCTGAAATGAAGATGCTTAAATCTCCATTAGTGGGGCAGGGCCACCCATCTATGGAAAAACAGAGCTGGACTCCAATCTGCTTTGTGGGTCCTCAGAAGGACTGCCAGCTGATCAGAAAACATTAAATGTGGAGGATCGAGTGTGGGGCAGGATGAACACAGCTGGCTGACACAGCAAGCAGTTACGAACAACAACAAAAACGCCATTTGATTCGTGGACTGAGCCTATCCTTCTGGGAAATCTCTAAAAGAAAGAAGCTGGAAATGACATTTCAGTTCTGATTTTTCTCGTCAACTCGGCACTTTAAGCCACAGACTCAAAAATAGCACTCCATCTAGATGATGTCAATGCAGTGCCACTGGAATCTCTTTTCCTTTGGTCTTTTCAGAGTGATCTGAGCTCTTTTGGAGATAACCTTGGACATTGGAGGGGCCGGGTACTGGAAATGGGATTGTACCCACATCTCGTTTCCAGAAAATGGATTACTCTGCTCACTGTTGACTCTCGGATTTCCTATCTTGAGATCTGAACCCTGGGCCTGATGTACAGTGAGGCGTGCCACCGGCATTTGCTGAAACCTTGACATCGCACACTGCCGTTCATGAGTGGTGTCAGACAAAGGAGCGTATTAAATGACTGCCAGCCTGATGATAAGGCCAGTTATTACCGAGGTGTAGTTTCCCCAGGTCTAAAGACTCATAGTGGTGGCACTGAAGCATGCCGGGGAGAAGATAAAATTTAATTAATAATTTCCTTTGAGGCCAACAGTCTATTACAACTATGTTCCTTGCTGTTTTCTGCAATGACCTTATAGCTCATAAACATTACAGAGGCATGCTTGGTCATAGTCTCGTCCTTCCAGGTTCAATTTATGGCTTAGGTTGCACTGCATAATTAGCTAGACCGAAATGAAGATTTTTTTCAGATGCTACTGCGGGAAATGCTACAGGCTTGGCATAAAGCAGGTGTGTGCCTCCCTCCCTCTGTTCAGTCTGGTGCCTGGAATAGATAGGATAACTTCCTGGATTAATAATACGCATGATGGACGAAGCTAAGGAAGAAGATGAAATCTGTTTCTGAGTTATGGGGGGCACACGTTGGTTTCTGTTAGAAGTGGAGAGTGAATCTGGACAACTAAATTAAGTAGCTTTTTTATATTCCACAGAGTGGCTCGATAAATGTTTTTAGAAATATAAAATTGCAAAGACTGATGTACTTGGGGGCAGATTTTCTCCCCTACAGTAAAACACTTGTTCCTTTAATATGGAACAATTTACTTTGGACCTATTATGTGCTGAACACTCTGTGGAGCTGTGGAGGAAACAAACAAAAACTTGCCCCACCCCCACACTCCCCACCCGCCACGAATCTTAATCATCTTTGGGATCAGTGCCTGGCATAAAATCTGAGAAACAGTATGTGTTTAATAAACACCTGTTGAAATGATTCAATGAATTAGTTGTGGGATGTTTTATATTTTGAATTACTGAAAACATGGGCAACATTTATATAGTTAGAAGAATAATAAAAATTGAAAATGGTAGTCTCTACCTTCCTAAAATTGAAAACCAATGTTTGCTGACCTCCTACCAGCAGACCCTATGGTACCAGAGATACAAAGGACACTGAGGTAAGCACTGGTTGAGATGTCAAGGTTGACTGTCCACTAGGAACAGTGACTCCATCGCTTGCCAGAATGAAACCCAAACTTAAAAACCCTAAATATGACACTTTCTGCCTGTATTTTGGCATATTACTCTCCACATCCTATGCTAAAGCCAAATTAGATTGCTCCTTATTTCCTCTCAACACCCCAAGGTTTGTTCTAGCACTTAGCCAGAATAGAATCTCACATGCCTGTTGAATGTATAAAATAAAGAGAGAATTAATCACTATGCCTTTTGCTGTTGGCATTCTCTCTGGTTAGCTGTTCATTTCCAATTACTGGTCCATTAAAACTCTATCTGTTCTTCAGAGTCTACTTCAAAACCATCGAGAACATGGTAGTGCGCTGTTAATGTCCATTTCATTCATTCGTTCATTCATTCATTTATTCATTCGTGTATATCTAGCCTCATTTAGAATGGTTATGGCATTGCAGATGTTGGCTGAATTGCATGAAAGGAGAGGAATATCTATGGCTTTGTGAGGATATGTCTTCAGTGCTAAAGCCACCTTCCTTCCAATTCTCATCTACATCACAGATGATGATGATGATGATGAGAGCAGTGAACACTTTTGACAAAACACTTATTTGCTCTGGACTGTGCTAACCTCCTCATGTGTAATTACCTCATTCACAGAACACCACCATGATACATGTGTCATTATCTCATGTTACAAGTGAGGAAACTAAAACAGACACATCAATGAATCTGCATCCAAATCTATAGCTAGTAATGGTCATGTCACTATGTCAACCTAGCTCTAAAACTTTGCTTTTAGCCACTACATTATTCTACCTCTCTCTTAATTCTCAAGCCATCATAAATAGGTGTGAAAGTGCGTCTACTGAGTTACAGCTAAAAAAAAAAATTGGGTGTTACAGTTGCCTGTTTGATGCCAGCCAGCTATCCAAACTTGTGCAGTTATTCAATCACCTGGATATTTAGTCAACACAAGCTTAAACATCTGGATATTTGGAAAGCTGATGCTCAAGTAAGCATTTCAGATTTTATATAAATACCTAGCTCCAAATGATGCTGAGACAAGGCATTTTTTTTCCCCTGAAAACAGAACATAGATATCTGAACTGAAAAATAAGACAATTTTAGACAAATAGTATATATTGCTTACTCATTGCCAATGGAAAAATGAATTTTCTTTATATTCTACCACATCATTTCATAGAACTGCTGTTGCCTTAATGTGATATTTTATGAAAACAGTTGATTTAAACCAGATCAAATCCAGCTGAGGTTCAAATGCAGAGAGAAAGAAGACGCTGTGAATGAAGTGAATTATAGGCCAATCCAGATTCTTCACCATCCACGGCCATGACAGAATCAGAATCTCTTGTAGATATTTAGGGTCTTAACATGGCTGCTCAAATCAAAATAAAGACACCACTCTGAAACCCTTTTACATTTAGAATATCTCAATTTCAGTATTAACCAAGGAAGCTCAGGGTCCAGAAGTTTCCCCTATAGCAGGTTTCCCTGTAGCATACCCACAATCTCTCACTAGCTTATAAAGTTACAGAGTCCAAAGAGATGGCTCAGTCATTAATGCATCTGCCTGGCTTATCGATGTTGACTTAACTCCTCCCATTCTTAGCAGATTTTTTGGTTTGCTCTCGCTTTCTCTTGATTTTCACTTATTGCACATATCACATTGTAGCAAAAGGTGTGAAAGCCTCCAAACCTAACACCTCAATAGTTGTTTTCTTTCTTGTCGATTTTGAGTTGAGTTGGTTCACAGTTTTCCAACCTGTGCTTCCTGAATGCCAACCACCTTGGTTTTTCTACTCCCTTTGGTTATTTCACTAAATCAAATGCCTGACTTAATTGAGGAGAGATGAGGTGGGGGGGGGGAGGGGGAGAGGGAGAGGGAGTGTGTGTGTGTGTGTGTGTGTGAGCGAGTGAGAGTGAGTGGGCGACCACACTCTCACCAGACCAGAAATGCTAAAGAGGGGGAGAAGGGGGAGGAAAGGAAAGGAGGAAGAGAGGTTAAGGGAGACAGAAAAGGGGGTGTATGGATTGCATGGATAAAAATGTAGATATAATGGTGCCATGGGGTAATTTATCAATATTAAAAAATTCCTTTAAAGTGCTGTCACATATTCTGACTCAAATTCAGCATTTAGGAAATTTCCCCCAATATGCAAAATTATGTACAGTAAAGGTTATTAAGATAGCGTAAAACTAGAAACAACCGTGTCTAAGCATAGCAGCTAGGTTAAATAAATTAAGGTGCATTTATATGGTAGATTTTTATATTACACAGCTACTGAAAGTCATATGATAGAAGAATATTTAATGACATATTCGTGACCTATTTCCATTACAGACGCACACATGCCAACAATCTCATCTCCAGGTTTAATTTCTGACTCAGGTTGCACTGCATAATCAGATGGATTGAAATGAAGACTTTCAGATGCTACTGCTGGGAAACGTTGTAGGCTCTGTACAAGGGGTAGTGTGGTACAGTATAAGGCCTGGCTTTAAAAAAAATGTATACGCATAGAATCAAGGAAAAAGTTTTCACAAAAATGTTCACAGAACATATTTTGGGTGCCTGAAGGATCTCTGGTTTCTGACCTATCATTTTCTCTTCAGTTGTTGATTAAAGAGCATAAATAATTTTAAATTTTTCTTTTATGCTTTTCTGCATTTCCTATTTTCCACAGTCTACATATTTTTATAATCAGTTAAACAGCATGCTGTTTTAAAAATAATTAATGTCAGAGGCTGTATATAAATGGTTTTGAAAAAAACACTCCTCTAACACAAAAGAAACTTCTTGTAGGTGGGTGCCTTGCTTTGCAACTCAAAAGACAGGGGTGTAGGACATACATCCAGGTCCAAGAAAGATGTGATGATTTTCTAGGAACAGGAATCAAGGTCTTTAATCACTGAACATCAATTCTATGCCAGGGCTCTGCAGAATTTTTTTCATTATCTGGTTGGGGACCGTAGGAGCAAGAAGCCAGCTTCTGACTTAGTGAACCACATTAGTTAACATCACATCCGGAGAATATCAGGGGCAAATAAGAGTGTGTGCATGCACATCTTTCTGCATGTTCCTGTGTGTGTGTGTGTGTGTGTGTGTGTGTGTGTGTGCGTGTGCGCGCGCGCGCACAGAAGGTAATTCTAGGATGTATAGAATTTGGCTCACAAAGAAAGAAGATATTCTGCAATGGTAAAGGGTTGATTAGAACACCTCAAAAACTCATGTGCTGAGGAGAACAACAGACTGGTTAAAAACTTACCCTTTCCTTCTTTAAATGGAAATAAGATCTGACTTCTAGGTTTGTCTGTATTGTGGAACTATGTGCAAAGGTTTGTCTAATGAAGATCAGTTGGTCGATTGATCTAATCTATCTACCTATCTATCTACCTATCTATCTATCTACTCTGGAATTCCATATGGAATCTCAGTAACTAAAACTAAAATGTGAGATGAGTACAGTCTCAAACCCCTCAAAGAACACATCTTGATGTATCTGTATATAAGAAATTCAGTCATTATTTAATGTCAAAGATGTTTCTACATTACCCTGAAAAATCGCTGTGAATGAAAATTCTTCTAGACCTACTTTAATTAAGTAAGGATCACATCGTCACTAGTAACTCTGGGAGAAAGTGGTTTCCAGACAGCACACCTGAAGAGTGATGGACATTTCCCAAAGTACCTAATGCTAAGAGTATAGGTTTCTCTGCCCATACTCTCTCCACCTATGATCACAAAGAGAGAAACAAACAGAAAACAAAAACCACCTGAGAGTGTGTAGAACAGTTCTGAGGAAAATGGCTCACCAGGGCGATTCCTGAGATTAGGGTAACTCTAGGATCATCCCCTCCTCCTCTCTCTTTTTCTGTGGCAGACGTTTCAGTAAACACTACTTGAAATGCATTATTGTGGTTCACCCAGGTTGTCAAGAGCTTACCCAGATACTCAGCCAAGTCCCAATTATGAAGCTAGCACCTTCCTGTTTATTCACATCCTAATAAGACAGATGCCGCCATTTCCTGAAACTCCTGACTGCCACAGCCCTCTGTCCACCTGGGGGGCTACAGATCACCACCACCACCACCACTGTACTGCTCTCAGGGGCCAGGAGCCTTATGGGCAATTGAAGATTTTCCCACTGCCCTCTGCTTTCTCTGAGCTCTTAGTTTGTATCTCTTTACTGCGTTTTAACAATCTGTTTTATTTCTTCACCCATGTTAATATTTCTCAGTATCATTTGGAGGGATTATTTCACTTGATTCTCCCTGCCTCTTCCTCAGCCCCCAAACTGGCAGATAAAAAGATGAAGACCCCCTTTTTAAGTATGATGTAAACTAGCAAGCTTCTTTTCATTACAGATCATTCTGCAGAGAAAGAGAAAAGGCTCCTAAAAGCAATAAAGGGGGAAGCTCTCTAAATTTTTCTATAATTCAACCATCTCAGGAAACTTTTATTTCTGACCAAGCTAACAATAACTCTTGTTATTTACTTTATGCTTATTACAATCCCAGTCTAATGCATATGCTTTATAGGGTTTATCTTGTTTCACTTTTCATGACGCTATGAAGTAGTTACCACAACAAACCCTCATTTTGCAGGTGAAGAAACTGAAGCATGGACCATCAAATATTTGCCCAAAGCCACCTGGCTCTTTAGTAGATTTAGGATTTGACCTTGAGGGCCATCAAAAATCAAACAAAAACGGTGCTTAAAATCACTAAGTTATTTCCTTCCCATGGTCTACGTTGGGGGTCACAAACTCAGATGGCAGGCAGATAATATCCACGAGTTGTGTGGGCTGGGAGGGGACTATGGCAGCCCTGGACTTCTCAGATGGGATCTACTGATGTTATCTGCTGCCCTGCTCCAGCTAGCTGTGACCATGAAGGACCTGTGTGCTCACTGTGACCAGAGGATCCAACTTTTCAAGAGAAGATGGAAATAGGGATCATTTGCCTTTTAAATGTTGGCAACCCATTAAAAATTCTTTAAACATTGGGCCAACTCTATACTGGCCAAACAAAAGTCATCTGGAGGTAGAGTTCAGCTTAGAGGTCACCAGTTTCCAACCCCTGTATTTTTCTTTCTTCCAACTCAAACCTTGACAGGTGTGATAACATCCTGCTTCCATAACACAAAACATCTCTGACCCAACCACTAAATCTCTTACTCTCTCTGTTCACTGAGGCAAGGAGCTGAGTGGCAAACTCTTTCCCATCTCTGCCCTAGGAGGCAATGTTCGACCTGAGCAGGCTGGAGAGAAGCCTGCTTTTCCAGTCAGTGATGGAAATCTGTCCCCCTCTCTCCTCCAGGCTGTTGTGTTGGCACCTCTGGAGTTGCCTCTGGCTTTCTCATATGGTTTAGCTACAAACTGGCTTCCACTGAATTTAGCTATATTTAATATCATGGCGAGAAAAAAGAAAAAAAAATCCCTCTGAAGCTCTGAAAAATGTAGTTCAGCTTCAACTTTCTCTGTCTAAATTTTAGAGATGATGGTAAATTTCATGCTCACCAGCAACATTTTCTCTTTTGCACACTCTGGTTAAAAAATAATAATAAAAATAAAGAGTAATTGCTCTACAAAGTAGGGAGGTTGAATTTGGCAGATAAATCTACAATCTTAGCATTAGGTAATTTGGAAAAGCACTTTAAAATCTGTAGTGAAGGGTACTCATTGTAAATACAGCCCTTGGGTTTACAATTAGACTGCCTGCCACAACAGAACCTCTCTGCTTTGGGGTTTAGGCTCACACAAATCTCTGTATTCATTCATCCCCCCAAGTTCCTCCTAGAGACCTTAGCATCAGCAAATCAATCTTGCTCACTGTTGTATCCCCAGCACCTGGCACAAACATTAATAAGTATTTGTTGAATAAATGAATAAAATGAAAGAAGGGCTCAGATCTGTTGGGACCAAGATAATATCTATGTTGTGATTTATTCATTCAAATATGTTGGAATGAACTCAGGTCCCTAAAGAGCGTGCTTGAAGAACAAAAGGTGGCTGCTGATTCAGATCACTGAGACTTTTGTTTGGCAGTGTACGATAAAATCTGAGGGCAACAGCTGATTTTCTCTGAATAAAAAAGGGGGAAAGAGGATTTCTGAGTGGATGTGTGAATAAAAATGAGGACGAAAATACCTGTAACTCGGGGGGCAAATGGGCAAGACGTGGGAGCAAGAAAAAAAGATCGTGGAGTATGTGACATAACCCTCAGTCCCTCCTTAAAATTTTCAGTACAGTATTCACTATCATCAAAAGTTTGGGAGTCAAGTTCCACAGCCTTAAAAGTATAACTAGCTTGCGTGTCCACATGGAAAACAAATATGAATGCAACCAAGTTCCTTCCTAGGAGAAATAAACATTAAGTTAACCAGAGAACCAAAACCTTACACTACAACATGAAAAACTGCTCAAAGATACTTGTGAAACATGACTGATTTATGAAGAGATCTTTACTGCGGATTTGCTGTGTGCCAAGCTTGTCCTAGGTCTCAGTGATGTGGTGGCAAAGAAGACAGTCAAGGTCCCCTGCCTTCAAAGAGAGGCAATAAATCGAAGAAATGGCTTGGCATCAGCAATAGGAGCTTTGAAAGGAATAAAGGGGGTGACGTATGATAAGGATGGATGGGATTCAGCATTAACTAGGTGGTCAGGGAAGTGACAGTTGAACTGAGACCTGAAGGATAGAAGACAGTTATATGAAGATCTGTGTATAAAGCTTTCCAAGAATGCAAATGGCCCAAGGTAGTACCTGGTAAGGGATGGGGAAGAGGATGTTGAAGATGGTCAGAGAAGGTAGGCAGGGGCCAGATCAAGGAGGCAGAGAACATTACTAGGTCTATAAGGAGAATGAGTGGACGCAAAGACTCAGAGATAATGACTGAACCACCAAGGTAAAATGTAATCACAACACAAGGGCCTTGCATGCACCATCTCTGGGGGGCCGTTTTCAAACACTGGACCTCCAGGGGGTAGGAAATAATGTAGTCTGGTTAATTGCCCTTCGGGATGCTCTGTGTATGAATGTAAAACCAGGGATTATCCAGCCCCAGATGCAAATGAAAAGGGCACAGTGGGTCACTGGTTTTCCAGAAGACTCTTCTCACTTGAGGTAGAAGTGAGAATGCCAATTACCCTCATTTCTGTGGAAGGGACCTGGGAGAGGAGAAACATCGAGAGAATTACGCTTCCGATTGGCTTGCAAATCATAACAATCACCCCAAAATTAAGAGAACAGAAAAAAGCCCCTTTGCTCTTGGGACCTTAAGTGATTAGAAAGAGTTGTTATTTGGCTGATTTTCACACTTCATTAGCATATGCATAATTTAACAAGGGAACATGCTGGGGGCTGGCACGGGTGAGGGCAGCTCTCCATACCCACAGACTAGAAACTGGGGCAGTAGCACTGGGAGTGCTTAATTACGCCAGCAAGGCAACAGAGATCAGCGTGCAAAGGGGGATGAGCGCTGATGGAGCCTTGGAACAAGCGCAGATTCTCTGATGTCTGCTTCCGCCCACGAGCACACCTGAGCACACCTGACCTGAGAGCTGTAAGGAGCCCTGCTTGAATACCCCTCCCAAGGACAAAGTCATCTGTTAATCCTCACGTGCCCCACTTCTCTATCATCACCCTCCACAAGATGGCTATATTTTCTTCTCCAAAAATTTAGAAATACCAAGAATAAAGTATTATGATTGTTCAAATCACATTTCAGTATGCATTGAAGAGGAGGAACTGGAGTGATGGTTTGAAGGCTGAATAAAGTGAACTCTAGGAGAAGGGTCAGACCTTCCAATTTTAATTCTGAATTCGCTGACTAGATCCACAGAGCAGCAAGGACAAAAGTCTCAGACAGTGCTTTAAATTAGTTAACTTTTAGGGTTTCTGTTTTTCCACTCAAAAAAGTATCCTTTAAACCCCAAAGAAAGATGAAAAAGAAGGCACTCCTAAGTAACCTGCTATGGGAGGACTCAGCTATGTCTGGCTACCTCTCATTCTGGACTTGTTTCTCTGTCCTTTGAAGGGACACATAGATAACTCAAAAATCGATGGTATGGGTGTTTCTGAAAAGATGTAGCAAAGAATCTTAGAATTCTCACATCACGTCTCACCTTTTCACCATGTTCAATGTCATATAACTTTAAAACTGTATCTGTATCATATTGATATATCTTGGTCCATTGGTCTCTCTTGAGATGATTTACACATCTTTTTCTGCTCTGGTGCATCCTCGGCATCAGTTTTCTTCTGTTAAGAAAATCCTGACTTACCTTTGTCTCAGTCTAATTCATTGTGAGTGTGAGAGTGTGTGTATCTTTCAGGTCTGCAATAATTGCCATACTTCATCCCCCTGGCAACAGTGACTGGTTCAGGCACAAAAAAATAATTCAGTTTGGACCAAGGAGAGTTAGGTCCAGACTTTTTTTTGCTACACTGAGAAGATTCCAACATATTATTCTCTCCCTTCGCATCAACTCTGCACAGCTCTCCAAACATGTCAAACATTTTCATACCTCTGTGCTTTTGCAGGTGCTATTCCACTTCTTGAATGAATGAAGAAATCCAATAGTTCTTCCATATGTTATTTTGGCTTGAATTCCCAAACCGTATGCTACCATATTTAACTTAATAAGCATGTGTTCACTATTATCACAGACCTTTAGCTGTTACATCAGCAAGCATTCTCCCCTTTTTCTCCCAACAGCCCCCCAACTTTTTCCTTTGTCATCCTCAAGTAAAATTTGAGTGGCACCGATCCCTCCCCCAACATGAGAGTTAGGCCTCAACTAGCTTAAGTTCATCAGGTATTCCATCCCACTAAATACAGGAAACAGATCTGGAATGGGCACAGAATGCAAACAGACCTAATGAGATGTTAGGAGATACCTCCTAAAGATTTAAGAAGCTGCAAAACCCTGTACTATGGCAGCCAACTCTCCATTATAGAGCCTGGAATAGCTGCTGGGTTTACATAAAGAGCAGAATAGAGACTATAAACCAAGGGTGACATAGCCGAGCTCTGAATCAAGTCTTCTCTGAAGCTAGCATTCCTTTGAACTTTGAAGTTGTATGTGTGCCAAATTTTTTATGAAGAGAATTTTTAGTAAGATTTTTCAGCCCTTCAAATGAAAGATTCTTGACCAATATAGTGCATTCATCCATTCAACAAATATTTGAATACTTATTATATGCCAGATATGGTTCTAGGAATTTTACAGTATAGCAAGAAACAAAAAAAGAAAACAAAACAAAACAAATATCCTTTCAGGGCACAGATTCCAGTGAAGGGAAATATATAATAAATAATAACATCGATGAATAAGTAAAGCATATCGTAAGCCAGAAGATGACTATGAGAAAACAATGAAATCAAGGCAGATCAGCAGGGTCAAAGGTGGAAGTGTATTTCGATTCAAACAGGTAGTTAATATAGACTTCATTGAAAAAAACATTTGAACAAAGACTTGAAATAAGGAAATTGGCTATACAGGAAGAAGAGTAGTCTGGGTGGAAGAAATAGCAAGTGCTAAGCCCTTGAGGATTGGTGAGTTTAAGCAGCACCAAGAAAGCTGTCAAGAAGGGAGAAAACACAGGAATGAGGTCAGAGAGGCCACTGAAGGACTGATGACGTGGGGCCTTACAGGCCACCATACTCAGCCTTTTACACTGAGATGGAGACTCATGGGAAAATTTTGAACAGGGGAGTAACATTGTAATAGAAATCAATCTGCTACCTTAAGAAGAATAGATTTAGGGGTCAGAGACAAGGGTGGAAGCAGGAGACTGTTGCAACAATACTTGTCAGATACTGGCTTGGATCAGTGGAAATGAAGAAAAGAGACTGGATTCTGTATAGACTGAAAAAAATAGAGCTGATAGAATTTCCTGATGTATTGCATATGGAGTGCGAGTCAAGAATGACTCCGAGGGTTTTGGTCTGAGGAACTAGTAGGAGGAAATTGCCATCAACTATGAAAGGCACAGCTGCAAGTTAGAGAAGGTTTGTTCAGAAGATGATCAAGAGTTCAGTTTGAAAATTTTAAGTTTGAGATATTTTATTGAATGCCTGAATGGAGCTTCTGAAGAAGTAGTTGGATATATAATTGAGTTCAAGAGAGAGAGGACTGAAGATATGGATTTAGAGTTGTCACCATATAATGTATCAAGTCACAAAACTGGATGGAATAATGGAGTAACTGTAGATAAAAATGGATCCAAGAACCAATTCATTTAATCAACTCATTTAATCCCCACAATCACCTTATGAAGTCAGTTACTGCTGCTATCCTAATTTTACAGTTGAGGAAATGGAAGCTTAGTGATGTTAAGATCATAGAGCAACTTGACCAACAGCACATGTGCTCAACTGACTATAAACACATAAGTAGCTGAGCTAAGACTGAAACTGAGGCAGCCTGGCTCCAGAGTCTGTGCTCTCAGCTATTAATCAGTACTGCTGCCTGTTCCCAAGTGGGTATGGTTAATTGACAGATGGATATTTAGGATTAGTGATAAAGAGAATGTGCAGGACATAAGAATGGTCAACTGAGCTAAAAGAACTCAGTTTCCTGCCTCCAGAGCTAGAATGGGTTGTAAATTCAATGCCGAGACAAAGGTAAGAGCTGAAGTCATTGCATTTAAACCAGTTTGCTCAGTGGCCTCATACTTAGATTCAGCATCCTACATAACCATCCTAGACGCTGATTCAGTAGATACTGAATGGAGCTTGGGAATTTCATTTTGATATGTGTCTGAGGAAATTCTTTTAAGAAACACTACCATAGGCAATCTATTTTGGCTTGTCTCTGACAGCTCTCCAACCAAAAAAGACCAATAAAATTGGTCTTTAATTCATTATAATTTCACAGATGGGACTGGGACAGAAGGAAGATCTCTGTATATGGCTAATGACTACAGCTTAGCTTGGAAAAATAGTTTGATATTCCTCATAAAGATTTTTAGATTTCTGTTATTAGGTGATCAATTTCATACTTGAACTAAATTGATGTTACTTATTCATATTAGTGAATAAAATGATGCTTGAACTCTGCACAGCAAACAGTGGGTCTTTCATATTTGCTGAGAAGGTAAAATGTGTGAGAAATTTATATCTTGCATTTTTCAGTGGAGACACAAGCTTAGTTGGATATCTTCACCCAACGACAGCTGCGATCAAGATGTAACAGCATTTAACTCAAGCTAATAAGTGACTATTCTTTATTAAAAAAATATTGCCAAGGCAGAGCTATAAATAAATTGGGTTGGTGTGAATGCCCACTTCCTTTCTAGTTCTGATCAAATAGACAAGTACAGAGTTTCTCAGAAATGCACATAACTCATGTATTTCACCAGTTGGGTAAGCCCAGAAAAACATGAGGAAAATAGCTAATATTTGCTCCCCATTTGGTTGGAATCTAAAGGTAATTGCATAAATGATTTCCTTCAATACCAAACACCATTGCCAAATGTTTACACATCCTATTGCTTTCTGTTTCTACTTAAGGTTTTGAAAACAGTCCTTACAAATTCTTTCAGTGATGTGACTAATTGCCACATTAATATGGTGAGGTTTCATTTTAATTTCAGAATTTTTTCAGAACCACTGACTCATCAAATTCATTGGTTTCACTGGGAGGCTATCAATGAAATTTGACTAATTTCTAAAGCAGAAAATCCAAGAAAACAGTGATCTCTACCTCCCTCTCCTCTCCACTTTTCTGTACAAATGAAAATATGGGAGCAAGAAGGAATAATTTCTCATTCCTATCCAACCCACTCTCCGTCAATATCCATTCATTTAGCCATGTTGTGTTAAATATACTCAGCAATGTAGTGCTAGTGATTAGGATCGTGGACTCTTAGTCACATGGTCATTAGCATATTATCGGTTTCTTCATCTATAAATGGGACCAGTAAGAGTATCTACTTCATAAGGACTGTTAAGAAGATTAGATAACATACAAAATTACTAGCATAGTATCTGGCACACAATACATGCTCTGCCATTGTCAGTGGTTGTCATTTTTATCTATGCACATGCTCATCTGGGCACAGACATGCGCACGGGCTGTCCCAACTTTTTGCCACTCTGCATTTCACTATTACACTCGGTTGCCTAGTTGCTGCCTAATAAGCATCTCTGCCTCACCTTTTCCACTGCAACTACTCATTCAGTGGTTTTTGCTGCTGATTCAAATGATGGTACACCAATGAATGATAACACCCACATTAAGATGGCCTTGCAGTGGTCTGACATCCAAAGAGGATTTCAGAAATGTAGTGGCATCATCATCTTCATGAGAAATAAAAAAGCAAAGGCCATCTTCATGCGGGTCCACGTGTGCTTATGAAGTGGGTCACTCAGGTGATATTCTTCCAAGTCTAAAACAAAACTGTCTCTCAGCCAGGTCAGCATAACAAATGGAGTGAGCAGAACTGAAATTACCTGCCTGGTCTCACTATGCACAATGCAATTTTTTTTAAGGGTTAGGTTCAGGTTGTTAGGAGGTAAAATGCTACTAGCCTGGCATCTGACTGCTCTGCTAGCTGCACATGGCAGAGCACTCTTTCCAGTGACGCTCACAGAATCTCCCCTGTGTACTACACACTGTGCCAAGTGCCTTGGGGGAAAAGAGGCAAATATGACAAGATCCCTGAAGTCAAGGTTATGATAATCCACGGAGCACACTATATCTCTAGCAAATGCTTAGCAGAGGACCTGGCCCGTAACTGATGCTTAATAAAAATTTGCTGAATGAACTAATGTACAATATGAACAGTCCCATCTACAAGCCCAGTGTAAAAATGAAACTAAGCAGGCCAAATTTAGGAAGGCTTCTTGGTAACTACCATTGCCAAAGGGCATTTTTTGTCTTGCAGCTCCAAAGCCTGGTCAGGAAGCATGAACTTTTGCTTAGGCCATTGATTCCTGGTGAGTACACTCACCTTGTACTTACCGCCATTACCCAAAGTCCATTCTGGTCTTTTGCAGTAGAGACGGTGACTGATACAGGACCATTGGCAATGGGAAGAATCAGTTTAACTTCACCAGCTCTCTCCGATCACATAGAAACTTCGCCTTTCAAAGTGGAAGTAGAAGATCAGCTAAACTCTTCCAAAAATTTTGGGAGTTAACTCTTTGTTTGCTCTCGACATCCTTGCTGTTCTCACAGCATGGAGACGATCCACCGTGATCCATATAATAACAGGTACCGTTCCATTGCAACTGATAGAAAAAAGTGCTCTCACGTCCACCCTGTTGGCCAATATTTGTAGTGTGAATACGATCATGCTTTAAAGGCTTTTAAGACACTCAAGACCTTGAGGATGCACCATCTGTGGATTCTTGTCATCACATAAAGCAAATAATTGCTTTTTAAAAAATCCATGTCAATATTGCTAATTTTTTCATTTCCACAAGCTACTCCACTAACCACCTCTGGGTATTTACACAGTTTATTTAATTATGCAGTGGTGTTGTGTGTACTGAGCATTATACAGTGGGTCTGTGTGTACTGAGCACGCCACTTGGATTTTTAAAACCAGCTCTCCTGCTCTGTTTCTTTTCTCTATTTTTAGCAGGAGGACAATAACCCCCGTCTTTCTGGCCTCTGGAAGGATTAATGTTTCTAAGAGCTGTAAAGCTGAAAGACGCTGCCTCCGTGCTGAGTATGATATAAGAGGATATATTTGTACCTAGGTGCTTAGAGAGACCTATCTGCTGGGCATCTCCTGCTCCCAGCCATTCCTGTGGTCAAATGGTACTTACTGAACATGCAGTAACTGTCTTGTGAGCTCCAAATTAATGCAGGACTCCTGAGAACCTAATTTTAAAACATTATCCTTCTTTGTTATCCGTATTTGTTTGTTTCAAAGCCTGACACTTTAATTGGCACTGAGGACTCCAACGCACAACTGTAATTTTCCTTTTGAAAGCTGCAGCCTGAAGATGCACGGTTTAGCTCCTGGACTTCAGTGGTTGGCAGGAGCTGTGCATCCACAAGTGCCAGTAAATGCCATGAATATGGAAGAACATTGGAGCTTGTCTCAGGTGCGGGCTGGGAAGCAAACAAACAAGCCATTAATCTTCTTTCAGAGTCGCCCTTCCCGTAAGTACTCCATCCTGGACAGGCAGGTGTCTTATTTTTTGTTTCCTTCTCAGGAGCTTTCCATTTTTATCCCCCAGTTTCTTGAGGGGTTTGGCAAGTCTGGCTTTGATCCTCTAATTGGCTTTTACCTTCCAATCCTCCTTGATTCCCCCAGAAGGCAAACCGGCCCATTACTTGTCAATGTTATCCCAACTTTTTCCACTCTGTTGCCTCGTTTGGGTTCACTTCTTCATCTTCCAATGAAATCTGACTTTGTCAAGCCTCCCGTAACCCTGGCTCCCCCTACCTTCCCTTGATGAAGGCTTCCCTAGCTGTCATTTATTTCTCTCACCCACAACTTCCACAGTCATTGGTTTGCATCTTCCCTATAACATAGTCTGTGCTGATTTGTACCCATGAGCTTTTTACCGATGGAAGCATGTGGGAGGATAAATCTTCACGCAAGAGTACTGAGCAGGAGTACTGAAAAGGTGCTTAGGAAATATTCTTGGAAAAATGGATGCTTGAATTAAATTACTTAAGTACTTAAAAAATTCTACTGATGTTAAAATAACACCTATTGAATTCTAACCATGTGCTGGTATGCTAAGAACAAAATCAATAAAAAATAACAGTAGTAACAATGAAATTTACTCAGCACTTAACAATATGCCAAGTACATACATGTTTTATAGCTTTGCTTGGGTTTTCTCTTTGAACCCTCTCAATAACTTTATGAGGTAAGCACTAATATCAGATGGGAAATTGCAGCTTAAAGTTAACTTTCTCTAAGGCAGGTAGCCAACAACTGCAGATCTGGGATTCAGATCTGCCTGAAGATCTGCCTGACCTCAGGGTTTGCTCTTTTAGCAACTTTATCGCACTGTCTTCTTTTTCCTTGGAGGCCCATTCAGAAAGATCTATACAGGCACAACCAGAGTGACTTCCTCTGAGACTTTATAAAACCTTATGTATAAGGATAGGTGATGGACACACTGAACACTCAGAGGTGACTTTTCAATTTCTGTAAGGAATGTCTGTTGATTCCCATTCCACAGCAGACAGAACAAAGCCATGGCTAAAGGAAGTTGACCCCAGTTCTTAGGGTGTGTAATGATTTCTTCACTAAACAAGGAGGGGGCTAGTCTAGGTTCTTATAGTAAACCTTATTATCTGGCAATATGCATATTTCTCCTGGTCTTTGTCTTAGAGGTTAATTGCGCCAGGCTAATTTAAATACAAACACAATAAAAATTTTAATGAGGGGGGGAGGGGAGGGAAAAGATTTGGGGTGGTACTGGTGGAGAGCTCTATTTACTTTTGGTGAATGTCTGAACTACAAGAGTCAAAGGTCCATGAAAGAGGTATGAAACCAACTAGGGTTTCTCACCTCCTGGCTGCTTGAGGCTATGCACATTGCATACCCTGAATATATGGGTTTGCAAGGGAATATGAGTGGGCTACAGTTACTCTGTGACACTGTAGAATGGCACAGTGCCAACCTAGCCTGGACAACACATGTCCACTTTCCAGCCTTGGGTTAAAAGTGCTATAACCCACAGGAATAGAGGGGAACAAAAGAGATTCAGCAAGAATGGGAATAAAGTATGAATCACAGAGAGAGGAGATTGCCATCAAAAGCTTTAAAAAATCTGCCAAAGCTGTATAGCTCTCTGCTAATGACTATGACTGTAATTTCTGCATATTTTAACAGATGTTCTGTTTATAAAACTGCAAACGGGTTTAGGGGTTATGAATAAAGCCAGGAGGCCCTGGAGATGTTTCTTTGTATGATTAACTGACCACAGGCCATTTGTTTTACAACAAAGATGCTCAATGATCCATAGTCCATGATTTATATCAGCCCATGTATACTAATGGCTGATGTCTCCATGGTACTTCTCATTAGCATCTGAAGGGGGATTGGAGGAAAACAGATTATGGGGATAGCTCCCCATTGCTCGACATGATAGTTCATTAGTGGGTGTGGAATCAATATGAACGAAAACTAAGATAATCATAAGCTGAAACTTGAATTATAAATTATAACAATTAAGGAATGCAATTTAACGATGAAAGAAAGAATTGGCATTTCATAACCTTAGCTGTATGCACCTCGGTAAGCTGGGAAGGAGAGGCTGTTTTGTATCTTACAAATAGACAAATCACATTGAAATTCTAATAATAATAAACATCACAGTGCTAACCTGTATTGATCACTTAACTATGCCATTCTGCTGGGTGATTTACAGAAATTATTTCACTTCACCCTCACAACGATGTATTATAAGGATCTCCACGAATTGGAACCAGAAAGGCATCAAGGTTTGGGCATCCACGGCTACTGGCTACTTTTTTCCTTTCTCATGACCCTTCTGCTTCTCTCTGTCTGTACTCTAATGCTCTCTCTGCCAAATGAATTTCTCTGCTTACTTATATTCACTACTGTCTTATTCCTTCTTAGCCCGACATCTCATGGTTTCATCTTAAGCTCTAAAAGGTAAATAACTTGATGGCATTTTCTAGTCTAAATTCCCAAGAGAAGGAATCTGGTAGGCTCAGCTTTTTTTTTTTTTTTTTGGTGGTGGGGGAGAGTGGGGGTAGATGGTCATTCTAGGCCACATCAGAGGTCACAAGCCAGCCTATTGATTGGCTGTGTTTCTATCCATCTTTTCCCTCCAGTCCAATCAGTTGTGTTTGGATGAGGTGGGGAGAACACTGGGCACAAAACGGGGTCCCTCTATGAACGCTTGGAGTGGAGATCAGCAGGGCAGATTCCCTCAGATGAGGAAACCACCATCAGCAAGTCAAGTTCAGCCCTGAGGATGAGGAAAGGCATGAGCTGTGGAGTCGGGCTATTCTCCTCTGCCTCTTGGTTGCTGCACCTTAAGCAGTTACGTTTTAAGACGGAGCTTTATTCACTCATCCACAAAATGAGTGCATTATGATTACCTACTGCATAAGGTTGTTAAGAGAATAAAAGGGATGTACAGGTGCTCGGCATAGTGTCTGGTACAGAATCCACACTTAATCAATACTAGTTATTATCGTAATACTATTAACACATTTTATTATTAACAAATTATAATTACAATAACTTCCGTAGATAAACCCAAATTAGAAGGTTAGTTCTTCAAGCAGCCCCACTTAACCAATGAGAGGGAGGAGCATGTGTCGGTCATTCAAGTCGACCAGGTAATTTTGTTTTTATTATGAACGGACAAAAGCTGGGTTCCTCAACTGGTTCTAACCTATGAGACTCTTCATGTCTAATTAAGGCTGGGGGTGCTTCCAGACTCTCCTGAATGACCTTCATAAATGCCTAACGATTCTTGGGGTTTTAGGAGTCCCATCCAGCTCTGAGCCCCTAGTTTCATTTCTCCTTTTCTCCCACTGAGAGTCCTGCCTTCCAAATCTGCTTTCTCTGCTTTCTCTTGAATGTATCAGCTCCTTCCATGTGAAATCTCTGGGTCAGTACCCGACATCTGGCATAGCTACCCCTGAATTTGTTGGATAATTAAATTCTACCCAAGAACTCAACAGGGGGTGGCAAATGAATACCTGAGGGCACTGCCTGGCTCTGGAAGTTTCATTTGAGTGCAAATTATCACTATTTGTGTATATTTGTAAGCACAAAAGAATTAGTAAATGCTCCTGGAACATCATCTCATTCCATCTGTTGCCAAAGTTCACATTAAGTACCAAATCCAAGGGAAGATAATGAGTTATGTGAAAATGAACTTGTATTTGGAATTTCAATATCCCCAGGTGATGCAAATAGGCACATTTGAACTTGTTCTGAAAAATCTCAAGCTTTGGGACCTGAACATATGGTCTGAGTTATTTAGCCAGATAAGACAAGGGATTTCCTACAAGTAGGGTTTCGTCAGCAGAATGGTAAACAACTGTCCCTCAGCTTGGATGCTCCAAGTAACGGTGGGAGTGAGACAAGGATGTATCAAGATCATTCCTCAAAGGACACCCTCAAAAAAAGAGACCAGGCCTTCATCCTATGCCCCAAGGCTCAGGAGCCAGCATGAGTTATGCAAGTGCTTTGAACCCAAAGGACTTCTGGGTAATTGGAAGGAGTCCGACCTGGCTATTAGAATTAAGCCTGAGATAAACTTGACTCCTGTCTTCACTATCAACATGAATAAAGCCAGAGCCATAGGAATGTTCATGCCACAGGAGGCAGGATACACAGAAAGAGTAGGAATAAACTGAGCTTCACATGATGAAAATGCTACTTCTCTCTCAGAAACACGTTTACAGAACATGCCAAACACTGTCAATTTCTTTATAGCTATTATTACTTAGTTTAAATTAGAGTACTTTTAAAGTATTTATTAGGACATCAATCTCCAGGCAATTTGTGATGCAAAATTTTCCTACATTGTGTATTTTCAATGCCACATAAAACCCACCATTACAGTGACACAAGCACCATCAAATGCCTTGTGTGGGAGAATTTTCCAAGACAGTGCCGGGTATTATCAGCTACATTTGTTAACTTTACTACAATTGAGACACTTTTAAAGATAAAGGTCATTAATATTTCAACACATCATTAAATTTAAATTCAGAACTGAGAACTGTTATAAGTGAGAATCTAACCAGTTTTAATTAGGCATTTAATAAAAATTTTCTATGTGAAGAGAAATACTCATTGGATGTCGGGAGGAAAAAGCCACCAAAGAATGAATGTTTGAAAAACGTTATAGTCTAGCTAAGTTATGCGGCTTAATTTGAGTCATCACTAACAGAGCTAGCAAATTAAGTTTCTTAAAAACTCTGTGACACATGTAGCTCTTGAAAACATAAGGGAAGCTCAGGCCGGTTAGTCTGGAGTAATGGTAAAGAATATGAATGATAGTGTTAGGCACCTATGTTTAAGCCTGACACTTGTAAACTATGTCATCTTTGGCCAATTATTTTGCTTCAGTTTTCCTATCTGTGAAGTGGGTGGGGGGAGTAGGACCTGGTATATAGTTGTGAGGATTAAATAAGGTGACAGTCATACCTAACATTTATTGAGCACTTACTATGTGCCAAGCATTTTTATAGGCATTTTAAGATAGCGTATATTACTTAATCCTCATGAAACCCAATGAAACAGACATTTTTATCTGTATTTTTAAAGATGAAGCTGAGTTTTAGTGAAGATCAATAACTTGTTCAGGTGTCATTAGCAGCATTTGGCAAACCCAGAACTAGAACTTAAGCCCATTTGTGTCCAAAGTTCATGGTTCTGCCGCCTGCCTTCCCCCCTCCACCCTACTCCTCACCAACTGCCTTTTAAATAGACAATCTCAGTTACACTGACAGCCAGGGTTGTGCTTGTTACTCAATAAATATTCACCAAGTGAATGAATATCTCTTTTAATATTGTCTAGAAAGACAAAATCAGGTTCTGTTTAAAAGCAACAAGAAGTCCCTTAAATTGAGCTGAAATTGTGGACTTTCTCAAATGAATTCTTTATGTGCTGGACACTAATCTTTTCAAACTGGAACAAAAAGAGGCCGACGGAATGGCTGCAAAGTGTGTCTGATGGCCTTGACAACGAATGGCAGCAGGATGCTTGAGGAAAAGCATAATGTGCAGAGGTTCACACCTGTGCTGAGCTCTAGAGAAGAAATGAGATCGAGTAGGAACAGTGGGGCCTAGTGGGAGCATCTAGAAGTGAAGAAAAGCATTTGAACACTTTAATTCAAGGAGGGTACAACTTCCTAAGCTACAAGAGTTGCTTCGGCCTTCAGAATAAAGCTGTCAGGTCCCAAGATGGTGGCACAAATAGCTGCCATTCTCCTTGCTCAAGCTGCGGGGCTCAGATTTTATGTGCCGGGAAGAGATTAACTTTATTGCAAGGAGAAGGATTTAATTGCAGAGAGCGATTAGCCAAATGATTAGATCAATAGAATGCAGGTCAAACTGTGCTCAGAAAGAGCCGCAGCTCTCATTACACGGAAAGTGAAGACTGGGAAACCATTTGGGGACCCCGAGTCATTTGAGCACGAAGTCATCTGCAGATCTTTCAGGAGACCGCAGATGCACTCTTTTCTTTACCCAGCAATGATGTCGTACTGACTCAAGGAACATTTACCAACCTCCCATCACCACTCTTGAAACTGGAGAAAGCCAATAAAACAGCTGGGATTATTGAATGCTGTTTTTAAAAGCAAGAAAGAATTTTGCCTGGTCTAGCTCTTCATTCTCTAATTGCAGCAAAAATCAATGGTTTTGAAAATGGAAAGCAGATACATCTTTTCCATTTATCTAAGAAGATGTTTGGGCAGAAGATAGAGAAGTGACATCATCTAATACACTCCAGTTTTCACACTAGCCAAAGCCCTCCTCTTTGATCAGTTCTGTGTTGGTATTTATCTTTGGAAGAAATTCGTGGATAGCAATAGAACCTAGTAACTCAGCTATGACTGGAGTACAAACTATACCTTAGGAGAAAAATGGATTGGTTCGAAAGTGGTATTTTATGTAAAGGATACCATAATGGTTCATAATCACCATCTAAATGAGTATACAGAAGAGAAGTGTCTCAAGGAGAAAGCTGTGTTGGCCAGCTCACAGAAGTTGGGACCCCAAAATATATAGCTCATTACGTATATCTGATAGGCAGAGGCCACAAATTCATTTAATTAGCAGCACCTCAACAAGAGTGAATTCCTAGTTCTTAACATTTACCTCTTAGAATCCAAACCATATAATGGCGAAGTCCTAGAAAACTGTCTGAACCTACCTTGTCCACTGAAGCAGATGAAGAGAGAATATTGAGAAAAAGGCCAGATCTTTTAGAATTCTCTGAAAGGCTTGTAGGAGCCATTTCACTTAACATGTTTGTGAAATTAGGCAGATGATAATACGAACTGAGTATGCCACCAAACATATGGGGAACTATGGAGGTCAATATGTGTGTGTGTATATATATATATATGCCTGTGTTGCACTTGCACACACGTGTGAACACCCACACCTATGCACACTCATACATGTGTTTGTAAACACGCATGCACACATGCACACACGCCTTCATCCAAGGTCACCTAGAGTGACAGTGATCATAACTGTTCTAAGTTTTAATCTCTTTCATCAAGCTGTTTTAAGAAGCTGTGACAGTCATGCCTACCGAGGAAGCATCTTCTCTTCCCTGACAGTGTGGTGCTTCATTTTCGCCTTTCCCACTTGGGGCTGCCATTCATTTTAGGAGTAAAACACATGACTCCAGGAAATGGCTTGTGCATAGGCTTTAAGTATATTACTACTGTTCAGCTTGCAATAATTGCTCTAGAATCCTCTTTTGTGACACCAAAAAGAGAAAGAAGACACACTTGACTCTTCACTCTGTCATATTTTTTGCTGTGTGCTTTCCTAAATGCAG
Source organism: Eidolon dupreanum (assembly GCA_028627145.1). NCBI lineage: Eukaryota > Metazoa > Chordata > Mammalia > Chiroptera > Pteropodidae > Eidolon > Eidolon dupreanum. The sequence continues at coordinate 19,850,550 of CM053515.1, read as the reverse complement.
ACTGACTCCTAATTCCCTGCAAAAACTTATGTTGTCAGCTATCATCATATCTAGCCTGGAGCTTCCCCAAGAAAGAGAATGGACTGACAGAGGTGTGCCAGTATAATGGAAGGAACTCTGGGGAAAGAGTCAGCATATGTGAATGTTAGCTCCAGCTTAACAGGTAGTCACTAACTGGAAGAGTGTGGACAAGTGGAGTAATCTCCACTCTTTGTTATCCTTGGCTGACAAATAAAAAAGGAAGTACAGGACAGAAGGACATTTGGCCAACTGCTGACTGTCATGTAATGCAAGAGATGCATCCGCCTGGAAAAGTGCAAAAGTGTACATGACACTGAGGCGGGCAACAGGGGAGGTTAGTTTGAGCCTTAGCTCTACTTCTAATTGTCAGGTGACCTTCAGCCTCCCCTTGTAGGTCTCCATTTCCTTATCAGAAAAATCAGGGTGTTGGTTGTATGCCCTAGACTCTAGTTGCCCAACAATCTTGACAGGCTTAAGTGTGGACACAGGGCCAGTAGCATCTGCAACAGCAGGACCCTAGGAGAGATGCAAAACTTCAGTCCCCACCAAGATCCACCGAATCAGAATGCGCATTTAACAGGACCCCCAGGTCTACTATAAATGGTCCAGTGCCTGGCACTTTCACAAAACATCCATTTCATGAGAAACTGCACAGTTTAGCTGAAGAAGTATGGCAGTATTTGTTTATAAGTATACCATTGCATAGTTAAATGTCTAGTCAGTCCTCTCTATTCCTCCTCTCCCTCTCTGATCCCAAAGTGCACCAAAACTGCTATCCGGTATGGGTTTAGAAACATAAGAGGACTGTATTTCATTTAAAAGATGTTATGCCAAATTAGATATAAATTGTGCCACAGTATTGCTTACACAATAGTATTTCATTAAAGATGTAAAGCAGCTCTGGGAAGTAGTTTTTATCCTCATTTTACAGGTGAGAAATGTAAATTTTGAAGAAGTAACTTGCCCAAGAGCTCATGGCTGGAACTTGACAGAACTGGGATTTGAACTCATTTCTTATACCAGAGCGTGTGTGTGTTCAACCACCATGGGACATGCCCTTCCTAGCCACTCGGTTAAACCCCCCAAGGCACCTTCTCCCAGGTGTTCCCACTCAACCCATGTGTCCTGCACATCATTCTTTCTACTCTGCCTCCAATTATACAATAGTTTAGAGCTCAGATGTCCAATGGGATCGGTAGCCACATGTGGCTATTCAGATTTAAATTATATTAAAAATTCAGTTCCTCGTTGCACTAGCAACATTTCAGGTGCTCAGCAGTCACAGGTGCCTAGTGGTTATCATGTTGGACAGACAGATATGTTCCATCATCAGAACAAGTTCTCTTGAATAGTGTTGTTTAAGAGAATCAAATTGCTGGTTATTACTCTGTCATTGCCTCGTCCCTAATTTTACTACTTCTGAGTACTGATTGCTCTACTCTTAAATGCGCACACTTAGAAAAGTCATCTCAGCATCTTTCCACTAAGGGGTAAGAGGCCATCTTGGGGAGAACCGAGGGCTCCTGTCTATCCAAAAAGATGAGAGCCCTAAAACTTGACCCTGATTTTCAGGTTCAAAGATCATATCTACACAGGAGAATCATGCTTTGATGTGCCTTTGCCAGCCTTCCAGCCTTGGCCTTTATGATTCATCGTGACAACTACTCATTTCTGTCAGGGGAAAAAAAGTCCAATCAGGCAGAGTTTTATTTCTTCCCTGAAATAAAACAGAACTGACTGGCCAAGGTATCTCCAGGGACACCCACTATGGGGCCTTAAATTACCCAGTAACACTTCTCGTCAATCCCACTTCCATGTTGGAGTTTGCAATCAACATTTATCTCTATCCGACAGACCATCTGCAGGTTTCTAATACCACTTTTATTATTACCTTGTAAATGTAAAATCCTCGAGGCAGAAATACCAGCTGCTAACACGGGAGAGTGCATGAGCACCTACTTCTCCAGTGATGAATGTCCCTGGGTCCCAGAGTCTTGGCAAAAAACATACCGAGGATTTGCCTGGAAATTGTGTCTTGTACAAATCCAATAGTAAGAGGCTTTGGGGGCAGGTCTCTCCAGTGATCCCACTGACTGGACCCTTCTCTGTTAGGTATAAAGCCTTCTACTGGGTCGTCAGCCTTTCTACTTAGAAACTGAGGCAAATGATAGGGACAGAAAGGAATTCTTACCAAATGTTCATAACCAGACACACCCTAACAGTCTCTTTCTGACAGGTATAAATGAACAATAATAGCTACTTATTGAGGGCCCTGCTTTCATTTCTCTATTAATTTAGCCATTATTTGCCAAGTGTCTATTTTGTGTCAGACGTGTGCTATGATCCGTCAGGTCCCTAACTGCTCAAGTTCAGTCTCATAGAGCTCTCAACCTAGCAAGGGAGCTAGACAATCAATCTGGTAAGCACGCAAATAAATATGTAATGATGAATTTTAATAATAGCTTGGAATGAAATAAGATATGGTGGTAGAAATTAACAGGGGACACTTTATTTAATACATTAGTTGGAGAAGACTGTCTCTGAGGAGGCGGCCTATCAGCTGAAACCCGGGGATGAATGAAGCAGTTAGCCAGGGTAGGTAGAGTGAAGAGTAGAAGATGAGGCCAGGAGGTGGCCAGAAGCCACATAGTGCAGGACCAGCCTTAATAAGGAGTTTAGTGTTTCTGAGAACAAGGGGCACTGATTTGAGGGTGTGAAGCAGCACCCTCATGTGCTTCATATTTTTAAAAATTATTCTAGCTGAGGTGTCAAGGATGGACTGGAGGTTGGTCTGGGGCTGAGAATGGAAGCAGAGAGACTGGGGACACACTGGCCTCCTAGAAGGTAGTTTGGACTCACACTGCAGTATTGAGAATAGAGACAAGTGGAGGAATTTGCAGGATATTTAGGGGGAGTACAGGAAGGACTTGTCGGCTGACTTGTGTGGGGTTGGGGTGAGGAAAAATTCAGAAATCAAAGGTGACTCTTACATTTCCAGCTGGAAAAGCTAGTGGGCAGAGGTAACTTTTGCATTCATTATTTACCAGCCTGATGCAAAAGCTTGTATTAACATCTCTCTTTACAAATGGGGAAACTTGGAGACATCAAGAAACTTGCCCAAAGTCACAGTCTGTGAATGCTGAAGTCAGTGTTTGGCCCTGTGACTGTCTGCAAAGCTCCATGTGCTCTTTCCTTTGACTTCACTGCTGAATCACCATGATTTCTCAGTTGCTGGCTTCAAATCCCTAAGGCTCCTTCCTATCTCTGGATCAGCCGATATTAAGTGTTTTCTTTGGCTCATCTCTTGCTCAAAACATTCCTTCTCTCTAGAAAACTCTGTCCCCTACCTCTACCTCCACCTAGCTACGTCTTCTCCTTCTCTAGAATCTTAGACCTGGTTTCTATTCTCCTGCCAACTACTCCCTTAATATTCATCAAACTTGAAAACAACTACTTGTCCAATTGTTTGATATTCTCACTAGACTGTAAGTTCTATGAACGCAGGATGGATCCGCAATGTCCATCACTGCCCCTCTAAGGCCTGGCACAGTTTCTGAAACTATTCAGTAATAATTCAGTGAATATTTGCTAAATGAATTCTTGTCATTAATGAAGATGGGATGAGGACTTGTATAATTTAACACAAGGGATCAGGAGCCTGAATTTGTGTTCTTGTCAACATGCTGCTGGGAACTGGGACTTAGGAGATCCGGGTTAAGTTTAGGCTTTTATTACTAACTAGTTATCTCTGTAATGTTTGGTTGGTCTCATTACCTCTCTGGACTTTAGTTTGATTTTAGCTCAAAAGAAAAAAAAGAGGAAACTAAAACCTGGCTCTCTGACCTCATGGGGTGAGTATAAAGTTCAAATATAAGTGAAAGGGCTATAAGATATAAAAACCACACATTTGGAGGGTGTCTCATCTGTTACAGCATGAAAATAACATCACTCCCCTTCATCATGGCTCAGAGGTGAAGATTCTGGAGTCCAGCAGACCTGAGGAGCCACGGTTCTAATACGTAGCTGTGAACGTTCGGGTCAGTCATCTTCTCTGAGTTGAACTTATGAGAATTGTGTTAATTTCACAGGGCTCTTCTGAGGAGTAAATAAACTCTAGTATATTGCAGTGTGTGTGTCCATGTATGTGTATATATATGTACGTGTATGTATATATGTATGTGTGTCTACATACGTATACATATATAGAGTATAGAGCAGTGCCTGGTGTATAGGAAGCACCTAACAAATCCTAGCCTTATTATTCATTTTTTAAAAAACTTCCCTTTACACACACACACACATACACACACACACATACACAGAGTCCACATACCAAATTAAATTCCACACCCAGAATGTGGGGGTTAAATTGTTTGCAAATATCTTTTTCAAAAATGTCACCAAGGATGAATATTATGTCATAACCAACCCCGGGAGCAGCTTCTTCAAGCACAGCTTTCTTTAACTTCGTACCAAGTAGCATGCCACTCCCAAGACACCTTGTTTGTGGAAGTCAAGTGGCAGTCACATTTGGAGGCGAGCATCAGTATACAATTCTGTTCAGTGGTGACAAATCCAACCGAGCACTAGCAGCTGCCTGAGTCCTCAGTGAGTTGAAACGAGCCATGTGAGAAGACAATTTCTTAAATTTCTTAGCATCAATAAAGCACTTCCTTTTTAAAATCTGCCTCCTAAATCAAAACCAAGACCTCTCATTTTCCACTGCTCTGCTCTGCTGCTACTCTGGTTATTAGAAAATCGGCCACCTAGATGTGTTTGGCTCCCAAATACCTGAATAATCAAAACATAAGGGGACCTGTTTAAGCATCAGGAAGGAAAAGTGGTGGGACAAAGGGCACCCTGACAGCCTGCAAGAAGAGCAGAATCCAGGAGTGAGTGGGGACAAAACAGAGAGAGCAAAAGGGAAGCGTCCTGGTAGATCTCGAGAGTATAGATGGGGTTGGAGTGGAAAGGACAGAGGAGACAGGACATCAGTTGGCAGGAGGCAGCAGATCGTGGTGGTTAAAGCCCTGACTCGAAGCATGCAGAGCAGAAGCTGAGCTCCAGTACTTGCTAAATGTGCACTCTCTGAACCTCAGTCTCCTCATCTATAAAACTGTGGTGAGGATGAATGCTCTATCAGCAAGAGTCTAGCACAAAGCATGCACTCAGTAAGCACTTTAAAATAGATTATGGGTAACAGAATGGCGGTAAAACGCCCCATTCTTGAAATAAATACTGAAGGAAAGGGAGACAGCTAAAAAAAAAAACTTCTCAACATTCTTCAGTTCCTTTTTTTCGGGATAATGTTAGTTTTCTAATTTACCAAGCTTTCAAATGCTGTTTGCTTCCTTTGACTGAATAGTCTACTCTTAGGGTAGGAAGGATACAGAGAGGCCGTTTATACTGCTTCTGTAGGGCCAGAATCTTCTCCACAGCACCCTCAACAGATGTGCCGGGCACCAGTCTGCTGTGGGGCAGGGAGGACAGTGCTTGCCCGGAAGGTCCCTTCTCCTTGACAACTTGGTTATAAAAGCTCCCCTTCTTAGTAAATCAAAGCACACCTCGCTACTAGTAGCAACCACTAATCTTAATCAGACTTTGCTGTTCAGTTTCTGTAGTCCTCTTTTAATCCCTAGTCATCTAACACCCCTCTCACAAGCTCTCATAGAGTGCTTCTTGAGGGCAGAGACTTGTTAAATCTATTGTTATCTCTAGCATCTCACAGGATATTCAGCACACAGTAGATGCTCCATAAACTTCTGAATGAATGGTAATCAAGGCATCAAAAGATTTAAAGGGCATCTACTAGGGTGGTAACTTTTGGAAGCTCAAGCAGGTAAAGTAAATGAAGGGCTTGGCTTGTGCCTAATTGAGGAGCCACTTTTCTGCATTTGAATTCAAAAGTTCTGCCTAATGATATTTGAATTTAAATTGTTTCCAAAAGTCCATTAGCTGAGCAAGCCCATTTCCTGTTGGGTAGTAGCTTGGGCCCCTGAAGTTTGTGACTCCATTTTAAACCCACTTCCACACCTCATTAGAATTTTGAATCTCCTCAAATCTCAAATACTACCTTTACAAATGCTAACTCACCCTCCAGCATCCCCAAGGATGGGGCAGGCAAGACTTTCAAAACTTAATTATTTAAAAATTCATTACCTTCTCAAGAAAGCTGCTCCCTTACAATTTTACCCAATTGTCCCTTTGAGGCTGTCAAAACAAACTGAATTCCTTTTCTGTTTGATTTCTCCACAAATATTTGAAGATATTTACCATCCCCTTCAGCCCCACTAAATGTTCTTCAGATTAAAGTTCCTTTAGCTGTTCCTTGTCAAGATTATGTCAAGATTATGAAACTCTCACCAATCTGGCCATTTTACCATGCCAACGTTCCTCTTCGAAGTGCAGTAACACACAAGTGCGTACACTATTATTAATAGTGAAAAATTTCAGAAAAGATCCATATATACAACAATAGGAAACTGGTGAACTTTGGTACATATCTTATAATGGACAGTTTATGCACCTATTAAAAATTATGCTGAAGAGCATAGAAAAATGTTTCCATTCGAATGTTAAATAAAGGCACATTACAATACATTGTATACAATGTGACCCTAATTTTACTTAAACTATGTTATTTAAAACCAACTTGAATACAATGACAAGGTGGAATGAAAACTAACGCTGCCCAAAAATTGCTTCCATAATCAGAAATAAAAACAAAGGTTATTTTTTTTAAACATGATTTTCAGAATTTCATTAAAAATTTCAGACTCTATATCCTTTAATACTGAAAAGTCTGAGATTGGCCCCTCCCTTGGCCTAGCTCATTTTTCCAACATCAGAGGTCCACATGGGGCAGCGTTTCCAAAATCTATGGGCTTAGTCCCTATCCCTCCTTCCCTCAGACTAGAATACAGTTAGATTGAGGGTGGGGGCTGAGTATATTTGGAAAAAGACTCTCAGGTGATTTTGAGGCATACCACCAGTTAAGGATCAAACTAGACACTAGATTTCTGTTAATGCTGCCAAACATCTCTTTTTCTTGGCAGCCACACCATTCTTTTGACTCACTCAGAGTTAACTAAGACCCTGGAGGCTTTTTCTGATGAGCTGTTCTTAAGGGCTACTCCCCTCCCTGCGAGTGTGCAGGTGGCTCTGTAAAACTTCAGGGAAGATACTGGCATTGCTCCCCATACATTTGTCATTATTAGGTTTGGCCCATCAATCCAGACTGTCAAAATTGTTCTGTTCTGGCTCCTCCTCTCAGCTGTGAGTCATCCTACAACTCAATCAGAATGACATTTAAGGTGCTTCTCTTGCACACGTCCTCTTTCCCAAGGTCAGCATTCCCAATGTCATCAACCAGAAAGCCTGAGACATTTTTTTCTTCACCGTCTGACCTGGAAATCCTCTAACGAGGCAGCTGACTGCATAGCCTGGTCACACTGAGGCCAGGCTATCTTTCTCTTTTATCTAGATCCTGGAACGTGATTTGCAAGTCCTTTTTTGTTACGTAAAAGGCTCTAGGGTTTTCAATGATTAAAGTAATATTTGCTTAAGGTAAAACATGCTTCAAGCATATGGAAACATGTAAAATAACCACCCCCATCCCCAATCTTACTTCCCAAAGGTGATTATCATTAAGAACTTAGTGTATACAGAAGGCTCTTTGTTCACCTCTCCACTAGGCTCAGTTTCATCTCTTTGACCAACAGTCAGATGTTTCTGCCACCCATTTCATAATAATTATTTAGTATCAACTTTAAATGATCAATTCAGTTCATAGCTTTTGCTTCCAAAAGCACCATCTACAGCGGCCTATGAGAGAGCAGAGCAAGTTACAACCTTGTGGGTCCTTCAGCAACTTGACTGGCCTAGATGGCTGCTGTGAGGCCTGCACGTGGAGGGGTACAGAAGAGTGCTTTCCACATGACAGCTGCGTTAGGGTCATCCAGGGAGCTTTAATAAACAGCTGCCCCGGATTTGCTCCCCAGTGATTCTCACACAGTAGAGCTGGAGTGGGACTTGGGACTATACTAATACTCCAGGCCATATCGATGCTTGGCAACAAGGTCTGGGCCCGATGGATTCAGACCTGAGGCCAACACGCCTGATGCCATGGGCTTGGTGCTCTGGTGCCATCTGTCCTGCCTGCCTCCAGTCACCCTCCGCACCGCCACTCCCCACGCCCCGCCCCCCCCCCCCACATACACACTGATTCTTCACCTTTCAGTCACACCACTTCCCAGTTGAAAAACTGACATAGCTCCCCACTCTGGAAATTCAGGAGCTCTCTTTAGAAGCCTTTGAAGCGTCTCATACCTGACCCTTACCTGTCTTCTATGAACTTTCCTTCACACAGGTTAAAATTCAACCATCCTTTTTGTTCCATTCATCCTACAGTTTCTCTGTCTTCACTCTCATTGATCTCTTCCCCTGCACTCCTGCTTTCTTTAAGGTTCATGACAAATAGCGCCTCATCCATGAAACTTTTCTTGATCACTGCCCACCTATTGCCTCCTCCTAAGAAACTAGAAGTGATCCTCTCTTCCCTTGAAACCCGTTTCATTATTTTATATTTTGATACTCACCTCTTTCAATTTTGTATTATAATTTATTGAATTTATCTTATATCTCTGACTAGATTATAAGTCAACATATAAATGTATGTTGAATGAATGAATGAATGAATGAGTCCACAAATAAGCATATACAGGATAAAAGGGGGGAAAAGTATGGAAGAAGAAGAATCAGCAGGATCTCATCTGTATCCTACTTATTCCAAGAAAATACTAAAAGTATATAAATCCACCAGCAACCAATCTATCACGTGCACAGGCACAGCTTGGTTGGTGGGTTCCTATCAGCATAGTTGACCTTGAAGGAACTGCTTTCATCTCCTTTGATAGAAACTCACATTTGTTATTCTTCATATCTTTCCCCATAGCCTCAGAGTTTGGAGACTATTACCTGGAGTATAGGTAAGATACTGAAAGGGTGTGGGGTTCCTAGACTGAGTGACACATGTTGTATATATGCCCCTTGGTCTGGTTCTGCCATTATCAGATCTGACCCGTTTACACCCTGCTATCTGACGAATTAAGGCTAGGCCTTCAAAAGTTTCTACATAGGAATAAAGTACAGCATGCTGTAATTATCCTGCCTCATCCCCCCTACCCACAAGAACCAACAGATGGCCTCCTCTTCATCTGAAAATCAAACACTCCTACCAAGGTCAGTTATGCCTACAAATCAATGTAGGCTTTTCTTCTCCTCCACAAAATCTCCAGCTGGAAATCAGCTCTAATTCTTTCTCTTGCTCAGGCCTTCCTCTGAATAATATATTTTGAAAATGCACTATTTTGGGGCCAAAAAAATCTATAAATCTGAGCCGATTCATCGCTTTCACCATCAGGCTCTTGCTCTCCTTCCTCTTCTGCTTTGTCAGACAAAGACGTTTTATCGCCATAATTTCTCAGTGAGCTATGTGGAGAGTTCTCTTGTCACAAGATTCTTTATAAATGATTTAAAACATAAAGATGGGCAGAGTCTCAAGAAATAAATCTGATGTAAATAAAGCACTGGGAGGGATGGGGGTATGTGGACAGAGATACAAGCATAGGACAGCAGAACCAAAATGGATTGCAACATGGCACCTGTCTTTGAATACAGACATGCCAAAAGTGTAAATTTGTGATTTCAACTAATAGAAGAATAAGGAGATGAAGAAGACTAATTTCAGAAAATGTACTATTTAAAAACAAGCTCTAGTTCTGGTATGCTTGTAACTCTCCCCTATAAGATTTATCTTTCTAAGATTTATTTTTCCTTCACCATCTCAACACTCAATAATGTCCCTTGAAGCTCATATCTTTCCAGATCAAGTTCCAAGCAATCTCCTCTATGAAACCAGCTTAACTTGTTCCTCCCTTCTCCAGGCTGTCAGATCACTTTGCACATGTGTATTCCAATGTACCAACAAGATTCATTAGTGTTGCCTATCATACTGGGTGTTAACATCCTTAAAAGCAGAAGAACTTAACAGCACAGCGTGGGCTTTGGGGGCAAGCAGATCTAGGGTGAAATATCAGCCATCTCTTACTAGCTTGGGAAAGAAGATTCTCTAAGACCCTGTTTTCTTATATCAGAAACAGACACATTCCCATCACTTACATGATAGGGTTGGAATCAGAAGTAAATGAAAAAGTGCATGTTACTGAACACCTACTTAAAACCTAATAAAATGCCATCCATTATTATTAAACTTATTTTGACCCCTTGCAGCCTATGCTCAACCAATGCTTGACTGCAGAGATGGGTTTAGCTTTTGGCCCCTCTGATTTCATAAAAAGAATACTCAAGTACACAATTCAAGTCACACCAGAGTTTCCAACATTTCTGTGGGGTAAGTAAAGGAGGTATTAATATTCCCATTTTGCCAACTGTGAGATGCAGATTGAGAACTCAAGTAACATTACTCAGGACATATAGTAAGTCAGTGGCCAGGGTGATACTAGGACTCAGTCTTCAAATGTTATATGACATGTAAAACTTGGTCTCACATTCTAGAAAATGAGTCTACCTAAAAATGGCATGGCTGTCCAATTATTTGCACTGCGCTGAGCACTTTTAAAAATATGCTTATTTTACAAGAAACAAAGTTTGTAAAATAACAAATCAGTAATATGCCAGAATAGGGACTGGTTTCCCAGTTTAGATCAGAGCCTTGCAGATGAGAGCATAAATTTGAAAGACCGATGTTTTCAAAAGCGCAAATCAGATTATGTCATTCCCTTGCTTCTCAGCCCTTGAATAACTTCACACTGCCCTCAAAATAAAATCACTCTCCTTGTCATAGCCTGTAAACCTCTCTATGGTCTGGATCCTGCCTATCTCTGTCACTCTTACTTTTACTTATTAGTCCTCAAGTCTCACTAGCCTTCTGTTCCACATACTCCAAGCTCATTACAACCTCAGGGTCTTTGCATGTGCTGATTCCTCTATGAGAGTCCTCATTCTCTAGATTTTCCCTGTCTTAGTATCATTTTGCTATTCAGGTATCAGTGTGAAGATCTTCCCTGCCTATTCTATTCAATATTGGGTTCCTCCTGCCATACTCTATCATTAACTTGCTCTAATCTCTTCATATCATTTATCACCATGTAAAATTCTTACTTGATTTTTAGGTTCTTCCTCTCATGATAATATAATGTCTATAAGAACAGAGAGAGACATTGTTGATCTTGCTCACTGCTCTATCTCTAGCATGTAGAATGTAGTCAGTAAACATTTACTAAAGGGATGAATAAGCTTTTTTTCATCACCAGTAAATTACCCAGATAAATCCTATGCATTTACAGTCTAGACTGATAGAACATCCTTGAAACCAAAAACAATACAATCCCTAAAATTTGAACTCATAGGAAGAAGTGAGACAACAATAAACATTCTTACATCTTTGAGAACAAAAGACTTTTGTTTTTATTTACATCCAAGGAAAGCCAAACCTTTTGGCAAAGGGGACTGTTTAGAGACACTCCCTACATTTGAACCAAGAGGTCACACATGCTTCTTCTTCAGCTTGAAGCTCAGCCCTCTGCTCTGGTTTTAATCTGGAAATTTTATCTTACAGCTTGCATGTCACTGCTTTTGGTGGACTTGCTCTGTTGCCAGAGTTAACTTAGAGTATATACCACATAAAGATAAAATGTGTATCAAGAAAGAAAGAAGAAATCTTTAAAGTAGTTTAATTTCCAGGATTAACTTTAAATTTAATTTAAAGTTTAGATTTGGAAACTTTTTTCTAATGTTACAGTATCTAATCTACCTAAAAGTTAAAATCCTGGAAACCAATTCAATTAGCCATGTCAAATATGCATTCTTCTGTAATGAAGGATGAGACTGTTCTTCTCCCTAGCCTCCTGAACTTTCTTCCTAATAATGTGAAACAATAACAGCACGTAGCAGCCCTTCTGTAATCCAGCAGAGTGACTGTAAAGCCCAGAAGAACAGAAGTTCCTGTTGTCTCACTTCAGGTTAATTTTAGAAAGCAAAGTTGGAAAACTCAAATTTACATTGCTTACAAGTAAGCAAGAGCCATGTGAAAGCTAGAACTGGGAATCATTTCCTTACTGGATCTCTGGTGGATAATGTGCGTGTAAACTGAATCCAGGCACAAACTCCAAGCTCTCTCCCAGTGAAGTCCATTTTCCTCTTCCTCATTTTTAAACAGTTAAGCCACACATTCCCCTTAGAGTGCCATAGAAAGTTACAGAGAGCAGCAAAGGTTTGGATTGGAGATATTTATATATGTATATTATATATAATGTATATATATTTGACATTATATATTATATATAATATGTCAAATTTGATAACAGCATAATTTACTGAAGATCAAAATGCTTACTAAATGTGAGGTTATTTCTATTACAAAAGTTTAGACCACAGAATCATTCTCATTCTCCCATCCCAGCCTTAAAAATCAGATAGAGGTCCATGGCATGAAAAAAATTATAGGGAGGTTGTCCAAATTGGTGCCCAGAACTCAAGTTGCCTCAGTTTATGTTCCTCGTGATATCTCTTTGGTTTTAAGGCCGATAAAGGCAGATGTTGCATGTACAGCAGCAATATTCTACTCTTTCCAATTTATGAGTCAACATTTTGACTCCCTAGGGCCCCTTCTTCAATAGCTGTAGGATTAGCATCTATGAATATCCATTTGGTCCTTATTATCACAGAAGAGGGTTGGCCATACATTAAATAGTTAAGTTTTGGGGAAAGCACTGAGGGAGGAGGGGTGTACATTAAAAAAAAGTAGATTAGTGAAACTCAACTGTGGTAATTATTGAAATGGACTTTAACAGAGAGAAAGCTGTATAAAGGCATTTCACAGCAATTAATTGGGCCTCTCCTAGTTTTAAATTGAGAAAAATAAAAAAAATCAATAATTTCAAATGTGTCATACTTACTGACACTAATGAAACCTCCTGAATAAGCATTTAATGCAACTCCACTACTATTTTAAATTTACGTTCCTCACTGAGCGAACATCACAAGGTCAGGTCAGCTCCCCTGGGCTTCATGGAGCTGATGCTGTCAAATAGACAGGACTCTGTTCATGCTGTATATGGAACAACCGTTGAGAGAGTTGCTGAGCTGTCCGTGGTGCTGAAAAAGCAGCAACTCTTATTTATTCATCAGGAGACACGTTTAGTCAGAAATGACGTGGTATTTCATAGTGCTGTGACCCACACTTCCATGTCTACTTACGGGGGCATAGAATTTTCTAATACTCTGATTTCCTAGAAAGCTTTGGTTTGATTAGTCTATCCCAATAAAATCTCTTTTTACTCTCTGTGCTTTCAGATACTAATAACCATATGAAGGTATTAGTTTGCACTTCCTTGCATTTTTCTTTGTAATCTAAGTGTTCTATCTCTTAAAATAGACTGAAGTTCAAGAGTTGTGGAAATAATCACGGATTTTCTGGGCTATTTGGATTCAAATTTAGGATCTGTCACTTATTAGCTAGGTAACTTGAGTCAAGTTATTCTCTGTGTCTCGGTTTCCTTATCTGTAAAAAAATGTGATTACCACCTAGTTACTAACTTTTGGGAAGGGTCAAATGCAATGGTATATTTTAAAGCGCTTTGCAAATTAATATGTTATAAAATTGTGAGCATTTATCATATTGATTTTTTTAAATATTACATGGAGTAAGATATTCTTGTCACAGCTTTCATAACTAAAGGTTTTGTCTCCTTCAATCTGGAACAGGCCTACAAAAATTAGGAACCCACTTTATGCTTAAGGAATCTTAGACAGTTATGAATGTAAGGAGAGACTGGCTTGGAAGAAGGCAGAGAAAGTTGCAAACTGAAATTCAGACCTTACTGAATCATCAAAAACATCTAAACTCTTGGTCATCTCCAGGCTCATCTTATTCTCCCCTTCCCAGTTCTTGGCATTCATTGAAACAATGCCCCAGTCAGCACATGATGTATACACAGATTATCTAATTTAATCTGAACATTCCCATTTTCCAGATAAAGTAACTGATTTTAGAATGATGAAATAACCTGCTCAAAAAAAAAAAAAAAAGTGGCACAGCCAAATTTGAAGACAAGTTATTCTGAATGCAAAGCTACTCTCTTAATCATCATGTCTACAGCTCTGTATATCTGAATGTGTCCTTTGGATGTGGGTTAACTTAGAAGTTGGCCAGAATTTCTTGGGTCTCTTCTTCTAGAGAACTTTGAGAGCACATTATCTAGCATATCAGAGGTCATAATGAACACAAGTCCTTTTGGAAGCAGGGAGATACAGGGAAATTTACTGTAAATTCTAACCTAAAGTAAATCTGCCAGATTACATGATGCAAGAAATCAGAAGAATAAACTGAAGTCACAAATGCACTGACTTACAAATGACAAATTCAGCATCCATAAACCAGTTAGAAATGATTTCCCTGCATAATAATGAAATTCAAATAAGATGTATTTGGGTGGGTGTTTTGTTTTGTTTTTCTATTAGAACTCAAAACTGAGCAGCTTTAACAATGTTATTTTAAAATTACATTTATTGTGCAATTCCTTTTCCTTCTATTTAAGTCTGTTCCATTCTTAAAGAGCCCGTTGATATTCCCTTTCCTCCATGAATATTCACAGATGGCCCAACTCACAGTAATTTAATCTTTATATTCATAAAACTTCTGCCTCTAACATACATTTCTCAACAAATCACCTATACTGGAGGCTGACTCATAGCAGATACTCAACAACTATTCGAACTGACGTTGGCACTTGCTACACTTCACTGACATCACTTGTTGAATGTCTGTTTTCTCCCCATCCTCTCATGGGCTCCATTAGCTCCATGAAGTCAGGACTACTATTCTGTTATATTCACTATTGTATTTTTTGAGCCATCATAGGAGCATATACATATATATATATATATATATATATATACACACACACACACACACACACACACACACATATATGCATTTATAATTGGAATAAATATAAATGAAGAAATAAAGGAGCCATCTGAATTGACAGAGATGATCATGCTACATTGAGTGCTCACATCCCCACCCCTATCCCAACAGCTATTGGTAAGAAGTTTCAAATTTAGTTCAAGTGGATAAACTATGTTCCTAAATAAATTTATTTTATTTGACATGAGAATCACTTTCAAAGTAGAATAAGAGATTTGTGTTTGGAAATCTTGTTCCCAGGCATACAAAAACAAAAACAAAAAACAAAAAGCAGCATGGATCATAAAACTTACATGAGAATAAAAAAGAACTAAAAAGAAATGTATATGAATACTTTTCAAGGTCATACAAGATGCCTTAGCTCTGTATATTTATATATTTATTCAATAATATTTACTGTGGTAGATGCTGGGGTTAGAGAAGTGAACAAAACCACTGCAGTCCTGCCCTCACAGAACCTATATCTTAACATAATGAGAACATAAAGGAAACCTCTCCCTTTTATTTACACAATAAGTATCGATAAAGAATCAATTCTATGCACAGTATTGGATTTTCACTATCCTAGCCTTGCTGCATCTCTGATATTACCGAGTGTAGAGCAGATGACACAGCAGTTAATCTGATTTAATAAATCCTTTAATTCTCTTGGTAAATACTGGGGAAGCAAGGGGATCATGAAGAAAGAGGGTCCAGAAATAGACTTTAATCCCTTTTTCCATCTTCTTTCTATACTCTTAAATAGAAATACTAAGACAATTCTTTGAGAGGGAGCAATGTCTGCCTTGCTTAGGGGAAAAAGAATTGGGAATGAATATATTTAAAATGTGTGTGTAATAGTCAAGGATGCTTTCTTTCATGATGGGTGTCCTGGCCCCTGCAATGGCCACAGTTGAAGGAGTTAAGGAGTAAACCTCACATACATGCATATCTTCAGGGATCCTACGATCCGCAATGCACTTTCTAGTACAGTTTTTTTTCCCTTTTTCTTTGTAGTGATTGAATTTTCTATTCTACGTTTAAGTATTACTTTTTTTCTAAAATAGCACATTCTCTTATAATTTTATATATTGTGTTTGGATTAATAGTACGATTTACACAACATCATAAAGGAGAACCTTACGTGTGAAGGACTAAATCAACCGGTGAAATCCACAAACTAGAATCAGAGGCTGGTGTATTGCTTTTAAAATGTTCCTTATTTATAGAGAGCTTAACTGCATTAAGTGCTGAAGAATGTACTGCTTTCTTTGTAATGGGTTTTTATGGCCTTAGTCTTCAGAAGCTCAGATTCCATCTGTGACAGCAGACTGTTGTAGAATTCGGCTATTAATAGCTGCTGGTACACACTTAGTCAGAGCTAAGAGGCCCAGGGCTGTAGAGACAGCCAGATGGAGATAATACCAGAGGGCGACTGCATGGACAAAAAGATGATCTATTTTTTTTTCCAGTGCAAAACAGACAACACTAAGAACACGACTCGTTTTATTGGAAGCCAAATTCTGAGGAAACATTTTTTTCCTTTGGAATTCTCAGGTCTGCTTCTAAATCAGATGTAATTTATCCCTGTTTCTGTTGCTCAAATAACTCTTTACAAAAGGTACAAAGACAAAAACATCCTGGTGGGTTAACAACCTTGATTTAATAAAATGTAATCTTGATACCAAAAATCAGGAGTAAGACAATTTGGCAATTAAGGAAAAAAAAACTTTGACACCAGTCTTCCAAATCAGACATATTCTTCCTAACACAGAGAAAAGAGGACAACAGATAAACTAATTAACACACTAGAGATATCTTTATAGGAAGAGCAAAATAAAAAGCCTGTTTAATGTGATTTAATATGATTATGGTCTTGTTCTAATGAAAATAAGAAAAACACAGTACAAGACAAGAATGATATAGCTACTGCACTTAATGTCATGTTCTGATTCTTTTGGGCCAAAGTTTTAAAAACACCAAACTTTCTTTTGTTTTTTAAAAAATTTATAATAACCTGTCAGGTGAATAAGGGGAAAACTATTTTTTAATAACAAAGCTGAATGGCTAAATTATATTTTGGTGGGGGTACCTTTGTCAGTTGCACAAAATGTGGGTTTTATCATTTTTTAACATAGAAATATTAATGGGAATACTTGTATGTGATGGAAAACAATACCATTAAAAGGTAGACAAGGGATCAGCATTTCTTCTTGTTTGGTCTGCAAAATGAGTAGAATCACACTGTTCTCATGAAGCCAGGCACAGCTAAGGGTAAGAGGTATAGCCTCAGCTACAAACACAGCGGCTTCTATGGGCACTTTCTGCTCTCATGCTTTAAGGAAATTCCAGGCAAACTGGGAGATGGTGTGTTAAGTAACAGTGACCTATTTCATTGAGATACCAAAGAAAGAGTCCTGAAAACAAACAAAACCAACCTATATGAAAGAGGCAAAGGTGACGAGTTTCAACAGATGGGTAAGGAGGCCAGGATATCTCAAACTATTCAAAGAACCCAGAGTCTACCTCATGCACCCCCATTCACCCATGTAAGTACCCTTACTCTACAGAGAAGCTCTTTCTTTTTAAAATAAAAATAGGCAGTCCTAAAATTATGATAATCTATTTTGATTACAGGCAAATTAGTTAATGGTTTAGGTTCTAGGATCATACTGCCTTGAGCTCGCAGTCTTTGTCTGCATATTACCAGTTGCACAAAACTGGGCAAATTCTTAACTTAGTAAGGTTCTACTTTTTCATCATTAAAGTAGGTACAGTAGGATTATGAGGGTTACATATTTCATGCAAACCATGCAGCCAAGTGCCTACTAAAGTCAATATTCAATAATATTTCTTCTTCCTTTTTTTAAAATTAAAAAAAAATTTTTAAGTGCAGTAGGTTCATGATTTTATATTAGTTTCTGGTGTACAACATAGTCATTAGACATCTATAGTCTTACAAAGTGATCTCCCTGATAAATCTAGTACCTATCTGACACCATAGTTATTTCTTCTTCCGTTTTTAAAAAAATTATTTATATTTTAGTTGTATTACTATTACACACACAGTGCTACTATAAGTTAGAAAGAGCTGAGTTGAATCCTAGCTGAGAGACTTTGATCAATATTCCCATTTACTCATCTGTAAAACGGAGATAATCATATCTACCTTATAAGAACGCGAGAACTAAATTAGGTAATTTATGTCAGATGCTTAACACACTATCTGACAAGCTAACTCCTGTATGGAAATTAGGTATTATGATTTCACCATCATAATCATACCCACCCAATAATAAGGTTGATATGACACCTAAACACAACGACCATAGTGTGCCTGACCTTAACATAGTTCACTCTTTTTCCAAGTTGGTTAGCTGGGCTGCATGTATCACATATTATAATTAACCAATGATCTCTTTTATGTATCAGCTTTAAGATTTCTTGTCTCCAAGGTCATTAGGTGTCTTGCTACCATACTATCACTTTACAAAGCAACTGAGTTATATGTATCACATGCTCTCTGCAAACTAGATAGGGGAGGCACATTCATCCTTATTGTCATACTTCTGTTAATATCTGAGAGCCAACTACTTAAAACGTTTCTAGATACAAACAGTAGATACTTCACAGGCTGCTTTTGTGTCTTACTTCATTTCTAGCATTATCATTTCTAAAATTTCTACATGAGAGCATCAGTTTTAAATGCTTTCAATGCAATGTATCAAGCTCATCATCAAACAATGCCTTATGTGCAACATGAGGGGCTCTGAGTGAGCACATTCTGGAATGGGATTTTTATCTACATTCCTAAGTAGCAGGGAGACTGTGCTGTGCTACTTTCCTTCTCATGGAATGTTTACTAACTAGCTAATAATTTTGTTATCACTAACTACAGTGAGAGTGTGTGCAAGGATCTGAGTAACCAAAGCTCTTAGGCCACTATGAAACAAAAACCCGTCTGTACCGTCATCCCAGATTCCCTCAACCTGTTTGAACACTGCAATGGAAGCATGGCATTTTCCACTCAGACTCTGCCTTCAGTGTGACAAGGTGGCATCTAACTTCAGGGCATTCAACGGTAATGAAATCTTGACACCTCACCTACTGTGGGAATGACATGTTGAAACAGTTTCTCCACTCTCCCAGGCATTTTCATATTAAGCTTTGCTGAGCGGGAAGTAATGAGATGGACCATGGAGCGCTGTCAGGCAAGCTGTGTGTCTGTCTCTTCCACTCTCTCTTTCACTTTCTCTTCCACTGTCTCTCTCCTCCCCATCCTCCCTCCAGCAGCACAGCTGACAATGTCGAACATTTATTAATATCGATCCCCTTGTCTCCTAACAATCAATATTCATGTCCAAAGAACCAAATACTATTCAATGTGTAGAACTGCATTTATTTTCACATAATACTGCAGGGAAATTAGAGATGACTCATTATATGAATCAGTTTCTCTCTTTAAGATTAAGAAATGACTGCCATTTCTATATACATCCCAAGGTTTTAGGTAATGTGGCTTTAAAATAGCCCTGGTGAAATGCTCTTACTACTTCTCTAGTGACATTAATCTATTGCCTAGTGATTTCCTTGGTAAAACATAATTTATGATATCTAGAATTTTAAAAAGGATACTTGTTATACATGGCAAATTACTTGTCTTCTAATAATAGAAATAGCTAACATTTATTGAGGGCATGCAATGCACCAGGCAAGGTCTTAGGTGTTTTACATACATAATCCATTTAATTCTCATAACTCTACGGAGGTAAGTCCCATTATTATTATTCATGTTTTATATGAAGACACTGACATTTTGTTTAGGTGATTGGACTAAGGTTAAACCTAATTAGTGGCAGAACTAGAATTTAGAATTAGTCCATCTGAATCAAGAGCCCAAAGTCTTAACCACTGTTATACATGCTTTTCTTGGTAAATTGAATTATTTCAAACCAGTTTTATTTTTACTTAGCTATAAATATTTCACTTGTGTCAACTCATTAACATCCTTATTTCAGGTTTTATTCACTATCAATGCTCAGACCTCTAACTAGTGCTGTAATACTTTTTTTTCATGTGAAAAGTCATAAACCTTTATGATTTTTCAGAAAGGTCAAACTCTTTTGTTTCAAAACTGGATTTCAGAAATCAGGATAAAAATGGTCTCAAAAATTTTGTAAGAATTTTGTAGTTATACTCTAGCAGAAGAAATTTAATGACAAATAATTCAATTATTTTTCATATATAATATTTGGTGAGAATATAACATTACAAGTTTCCTTCAAGAAAACATCAAAAACATATCGAGAAACACACTGAAAACCATGAAACATGGCCAAGTCAAATAGGCATTTCTGAGACTGATTTCCCAGTCTACCACTTTAAGAGGGAGCACTGAATCATGTCAGCAGGTGAGCGTGCCTGGGCAGGTGTATCTGTAAAGATGATGTCCATCTTTGGTTTGTCAACTGTCCACTCTAAACCTGGGGTGAAACGGCCATTGCTTCATATCCCTCCTTTTTCTCAAGTTTCCAAGACTCAGAGGATAAGAACACTGCACAAAACCTTAGAAGTCAGCATCTTCTAGCCCTCGTAAGTTTATCGGTGGGGTGTGGGGGGAAGAGGTCCAGAAAGGTGGCATGCTGGCAGAGCCTGGGCAGACCCAGGTCCCAGTGCCAGTCCTATGCATCTCCTACCACCGCATGCTCCTTCTTCAGCTTAGGCTGCATGGTAGAGATAACCAGTAAAGGATTCCTCATTTGTGAGTAAGGCTGACATAGTGTCCCCTTCTCTTAATGGTGTTAACCAGAAACTGCTTTACTGTAAGAAAAACAGATGCTAATTCAGTATGAAAGATATCTTGTATGTTAAATATAGCCTAATGATCTGGGTTGGAGTCCCAGTTCCGCCAGTAGTAAGCTTTGTGACTTTAGGTAAGTTATAAAACCTTCCTAAGCCTGAGTAAGAAGGTGATAATCTCAATGGCAACCTCATTGGGTTGTGATATATAAATGCAATAATTCATATTTGATACTCAATATATCTATCACATAATAAGCGCTCAATAACTATTATTTTTGTTATCTTTTGCCAAATTGTGACTGAAAATCACTATTAGGTCTACAAGTAAATTTTCCCATTACTCCTTACCCATTCATCTGCCAACAAACCTACTGCAGCCGATATACCACTTGCTAAATTCTCAAATAGATGAAAAAAACCTAACTCACTCCCCATCCTTACTACATGCATATCCTCCACCCATTTGGAGTATAAACTGAAACTACTTACAATGTATACTTTGGCTATGGGCCACTGCAAACTTCTCAAGGCTCTTCACTGGGAAATGTCTCTGGCTAATGTAATGAGAAAGGCCCACCCCTAATAACTTGGTAGCGATGCACTGGTGAGTTATCTTATACAAGAGTTATTTTGTCACAATTACAGCAACAGAATAAATGGCCAGAATTGCATTTATTTTCTGACTTCCTTTGTTTAAGGTGCTGAGTCAGAATGAGAGAAGATAATTCTAGGTAACTGGGCTACCCTTATATTTTGTAAAGCTGAGCTGACTCTTAGACCCTGTTAGCTCCTAGAGGTATGCTGTTTGCCTGCTTTCCTGAGCTGAATCCTTTAGAGGCTGCTGCTCTTCTATTTCTGGGCTCTTTTCAGAGAGGCAGATACCTTGAAGGTTCTGCAGCTTTGCCTAAGGAGTGACAGATCTCTGTCTTTTGCAAAACACAAACATTTGTGGAGCTCTGAGAACGATTCCTTGTAGAGACAAGTCATTGCCAAAGGTCACAAAAATAGCTGCAGACACAGATGTAGTACTGGAACACATTCATCAGTATCTGGTTAGATCTTTCGTATGTAATTTGTGAAACTGACTTTTTCATGATTTGCGGTCATTGAATTTGCCCTCTGCATCAAGACATTAGGAGACCATGTTGCTCTAAATTTCCCAAAGCCTCATAATATAGCTCTTGACCACTCATTCAGCCATCTGTCTGTCCATCCATTCAATTATCCAACAAATTTGTATTGAAAACTTGGTGTTAATGTCAATAATGGCAAATAGTGGCAAATAGTGTCCTGGAAGAGCTTATAATTTAGAGGCAAATATCTATATGACAATGTTAGAGAGTCATGTGGGGAATGGGAGGAGAAAATGATGTGGCTATCAAGTCACTCCGTGAAGTACGAGGACAGCATTGTCCAG
This sequence comes from Eidolon dupreanum, assembly GCA_028627145.1. NCBI lineage: Eukaryota > Metazoa > Chordata > Mammalia > Chiroptera > Pteropodidae > Eidolon > Eidolon dupreanum. The sequence continues at coordinate 19,828,321 of CM053515.1, read as the reverse complement.
CTGAAATAAAATGTGAGCTGAACATAAAGTTGAAAATTTTCTAGAAACCACATTAAAAAGTAAAAAAAAGATGAAATATTACCTTTAATTTTATCTTTTAGTTATTTTATATTTTATTTATCCCAGTGAACCCTAAATATCATTTTACATCATTTTTTTTTTTTCGTACTGAGTCTTTGAAGTCTGGTGTGTGTTGACATCTCAGTTGATTTCCGGAGTATGTTTTCTCCCTAGCACCATGTTCCACCCTGCAGTAAAAGAATGTCTTTCTTAGTATTTCATGAGCCTCTGGTGAGAAGTTTCTGTGTTTGTATCCCTAAAAGTGAGCCTAGCATACACCCATCCTGCTATTAAAGTCTTTACCTGTTAAATAAATATATGCAAGAAAAATAAAAATAGCCACCCACCCCTTGCCAGATTCTGTGTTGGTATTTTGCATACACTCTTCTCTAACATGTATAATGAATTTGTAAGGAGACACTAATATCTCTGTTTTATAGGAGAGGAATCTAAAGCACATAGCAGTGATTTCCCAAGAGGGAGAACATACAGAGGGAGGGAGGAGGGTAGACTTGACCTAAGGGTGCGCCGCAGCATAGGGGTAAGGTGGATGTGGAAACAGGGCCCAAGATATCTAAAGAGTTTGTCCTACGTCCCATCCCCATAGAGTATGAGAGTGTGTGTGTGTTATACTAACACGTTTATGACTAGATTGTTTAATAGATCTTAAACATCTTCATATAGTTTCCCTTGGACCCCCATTCTGTCTCTCCGGACAGGGTTTTCTTGAAATAATAAAAACACATTACTAGTTCTCAAAGGCAAAGGGCATTTTGGGAAGAGATAATCGAAGAAACTCTCAGAAGAGGCATTAGAGGTTGACCCCAATCTTTCTCTCTCCTTCTCCTTCAACACTTTCTGAAAAAATGAATACCCATCCTCCCTGTGAACAGACCTCTCCCAAAACCATCCCTTCCACTCTTTGATAGGCTGGACATCAGAAGATTGTCCACATATTGATCTCCAGTTTCCCTCTCTATGGCTTCTAATGAATTAGAAGCTGGCTCTAATTGTGCTCCACGCAACACTCTTCTTCAGATAGGTATCACATGCCTCAACTCTTTGATACCAGTGAGGTGGCAGAAAAGCAGGCATTACTTTTGAGGACCCCCCAAAAAGCATACCTTCCAACTGAGTCCTAAAATGCAGATGCAATTTCTGAAAAAGTTAAGTCATGTGTTTGCGTCAGCTGGGAGGTAAGCATAAAAACTAGAGCTTGTCCGTATAAGATTTATATTTCCTCATTTTTACTATAGCTTAGGAAAAAAATTTATTACAACTGCTGAGCAAGCTAAATAGTCACAAGCAACTTGGAGAACCAAGATTCCATTAAAAATAAGTCTGTATCAGTTTGTTCCCTGTTCCTATGTATCTGTTTTTGTTTTGTTTGTACAAAACAGTGCAGTGATCACATTGTAAAGTATATAAATATTGTCCACCTGAAGCTTAATATATTGTATGCTGTCTATACTTTAATTTAAAAATAGTGCAAGCCAGAATGATAAAATACAATAGAGTTCTAATTTGCTAAGTTCTTCGCTGTGTTTCGACAGACACTAGCCCCCATACCAGTGGGGAGTAGAGAGGAGAAAGGGAATAAAATGCAAATAGTGTCATCATTTCTGGAACTTTATTCACCCTTTCTTCCCAAATGTTTATTTTTGCTTCCTTAGGGTATCAGGAAGAGCATGTTCTAACACAATTGTTCTGAGTTGTTGCCAGGAAGTCAAGTTTATCTTTAGCATCATCTCTGAGCAAATAGCACAGACAGAGGAAAATGATGTTTGGGGCCAAATGTTGAAAACTTGAGTCTTGTGTAGCCTGGGCTGAAAGAGCAAAGAGCTAAAACGAAAAGCTAATAATGTTGGTACTGTTTTTCTCTACATGAAATTCTATTTAGAGGTGAGGTGGTAGTGAAAAGAGGATGGGTTTCAAGTACCAACAGGTTCAGGTTCAAACTTAGCCTTGATCAATTGCTGCCTGATCAAGTACCCTGGGACAAACTTAATTCAACAAATATTTAATTGAATGATGACTCAGTGCCAGGCACTTAGCCCTCACAGAGCTTAATGTAACTTACTCTCTGAATCTGTTTTTATATCTAAAAGAAGGATGTGCATTACTATTTGCAGGCCTCTTATAATAATTAACGAGATAACATGTAAAATTATAAAGCTCAGTGCCTAGGACAATCATTGCTTAACAAATCTTAGATTCTTTTGTCTTCAGAATAACCAAATTAATCTCTCCTTTGAGTTAACTTGTGATTTAAAAGTACAGCTCTATTACAGAACTAAAAATAAAATCAACAGATGGTTCCATAAATCTAGACACTTGCCAAATACCCCAGTTTTTTGGGGAGGTCCATCAACTCTGACAACCAGATACTAAAATTCAGTCACAGATACTAACACTTCCAATTGTCCTACTTTGACTCCAACTTGGTTTTGCACAACACAAAAATAAATTGCTTTTCTTGTCAATTACCAGCAGGTATAGTATACGTAGCATAAAAATCAGAGCTATAAATGATCCTGAAATATTGGAACTGCTCATTTAAAATTATCTATTGATTGCCTATAATGTGTGAGACATTGTGGTGGGATTAGTAATAAGAGAAACAAATATGTCCCTGACTGGATAAAGCTTACTCTCTAGTGGGGGCAATGTAATGTCAGTCCTCAGGGAGGCCACAGCCAGGAAAAGAAAGAAGACAAACATGTATTAAATAATAATGGCCAATATGCTACTGTACCAAGCATTAAATGTTGAACTGAAGTCTCTAATACAGGGATTCAGAAAAGATGACATAGTCAAGAAGGCTTTCTATTCTCCCTGTACATAAAGGTCTAAAGCACCAAATCTCTAAGGAGAAGTTAGCTGTAATAATATCTGCTCTCTCTGAATGCATATAATCCTTTCAATTCCTTAACTGTTCACTAGTACAAATTCTACCTGGGTTCCACCTCATCAAAAAGGCAGCATTAACTATTCTCAGGTAAAAGATAATATTTTAGATGTCACTGTAGCATTTTTAAAGGCACTATTAAGTCTGACTCTGCTAAAAAAAATGGAAAAAAAAAGAAGAAAAGTTTGAGTTAAATGCACTTTTTGCATTTTCTTAATTCTGAGAATCCTCCAACTTCCCTATGGGCAAGAGGTAATCACAACCCAGGTAGCTGATGCTGTCCCTCCTACTACCTGAAGTGAAGTCAGATCCATCTAGTAATGAAGAGGTTTGATATTAGGAAGCTTTTAAAATTCTAAACCTATTTGGACTGGACAAGCTTCTTCGGTGAATCCTGAGACGGGGCTTTGCCCATATTCACCAGCCACATCATTCCAAAGCCAGAACAACCACATTCCATTCTTGGCACAGAATATAGTACCCTTCCCTTAAAGCACTGCGTACTAATGCCTTGGTTGTGTCCCACACATCTGTTCACCCTGACTTTCTTCAGTCTTCTAGATTAGAATTGCTTGATCAGTCACTGAGGGATGAACTTCATGGGAACCTATGATCTCTCTGAAATTGTATGGTCATTATGTTTATCTTTCTTAGCATTTTTTTCCACTGTGGGGAGTAGCCTTAGTTTTCATAAAATTTTCCAAGGGCTTCATGAAGCCTCCCAACTCTCCTCGCCCCTCCCTCCCCCAACTTCCCTGCCAAAGAAAAGGTTTAAGAATCTGTATTTTAAATCTACTAGGGTCAATTTGCTATTTATATCATTTCCAAATGGCTACATTCCAACTATAATTCAAAGAAAAGAAAAAATGACACACTGAGAAAAATATTTCAGTGTTTCTTATCTGCTAATAACAAAGTACTAACTGTTGGAAGGATTGGCTCCTAGACTCTCAACTAGTAAACTGGATTAAAATAATTTTAAATGCAGATTTTTTCTTTGTCTTAATGCTTAAAAAAAAAAAAAACCATGTGTCAAGGACTCTGAATGACCAACTTGGGTCTTGATTTCATCATTTTTTATTAGCTATCTAATGACACTTGGTAGTCTCCTACTATATTAAGATATAAACCTAGTTACTTTGTATCTTGCAATTGACTTGCTTTATTAGCAAGGCAAATTATAAAAACTGTCTCATCCTCTCCTCCCCAGCAGGAATAGAGTACAGGATTTTAGGTTTCAAATAATCCCAAGGGAAATGTATTCCCAATGAGCTCAGATCCTATTTTATATATTCCTGAAGGGCCCTTGTAATGGATTGGAGTAGGATCAGAAAAGTCACTGGTGTTTTCTCACTTGAGAGAAAAAGTATGAGTTTGAAGATATAATTTCATTGTCCATTTTGGCCACATTCTATAATTTGGAGGTGGTTTTGCTTGTTTTGTCTCTTTTCCAGAGTTATCATGACCATGAAATAATAATTTCAAAAATTTATTGAAATTTTTCAAAATGCCAAATAAAAGGTCATTTTTTTTCCCTGGCCTTCTTAGATTCATGCTCTTTCTCTGCTGGCAGGACCCCCAGCAAGATGTCACTATTCACCTGTGAGTACTCATGTTAAGAACAGCCAACCACTCACCTGGAAATCCTGAAACCACAGGCAGAGCACGCATGGCTCCACTCTGGGCAACTTAATTTCTGGAAACAAATTTGAGATGCCAGTCACAAAGCACCCTGGACATGGAAAACATGCCAAATTTCATTATAAAGAAGAGATTAACAAAAAGCCAACTGTGTTTAGCACCTACTCTTCTTTCCAACATTTTGCATCTATAGATTACATAGTTTTCACAGAACTTTTACATACCATATTCCATCTTTCGTGAATAACCCTGTGAGGTGGCAGAGCAAACTTTCTTCCATCTTTCACTTGACATTTGACCTTTAGCCTAACAGTGATCTGAGATTAGGGCAATCTTCATAATCAACAAATCCCTTTCCCTAAAACCCTTTAGTTTTCAGAGCACTTAGTATTACCAAACCTTATAAAGTCTCATGAGATCTGCCCTCTACCACCTCTACAGACTCAGGCCATGCCACTCTCTCCTTCCTTCACCAGCCTTCAAACATACTCATTTTCCTTTGATTCCTTCAACATGCCCCAAGCATCAGGGCTCTTGCATATACTATTTCCTCTTTCTGATAGACTCTTTCCTCACTTCTTTGTGTCATTGCCTCATTTTCATCCTTTATCTCTCAGTTTATGTCAACTCAACTGAGATTATCTAAAGCCATCCCACCACGGTTATCCGATGTCTCAACCCCTCATTTGTTTTCATCACAGCATAATTTATGATTATTTCATTTACTGGCCTTTGTTTTGTTTTTGTATATCTCCTCCACAAACTTGTAAGCTCTGTGAGGACAGGCACGGGATGGGGTCAACTTACAGTTAGAACTCTAGTGTATAAACCATAGCCAGTGCTGACAGAGCATATGTTCAACTACCATATAGTGGGCACTAGGTAAATATTTATTGGGGGAAAGAAATAAGCAATTTGAGTATGTACATTAAGTTTGTTTCCCCCGTGCATGTGTTAAAGCAGAAATGTTGACTAACTTGTTTTAAAAAGATCTCTCCAGCAAGTGGAAAGCTAAAAAAATATCTGTATATATACAAACACATTATATACACATACTTATAAATATTTCTATATATGATCACGTGGGTTTCTACCAAGTTAAGTATGAGTTCTTATGGAGATCTCCAACTTTAATTCATTACCGCATGGACCATTTTAACCTCTGGCCCTTGCTTACCTGTAAATTCCCACTCAAATACTGAGAAATGACCGTTAATGACTAAAAGGCGGCATTAGTGCCTTAATTCAGTGCTATGTCCCAAGTATAGTACTTGGCACATAAAATGCACGGGTTGATTTACTGTTGAGTTTACCCAATAATTTCAATTCTGGAAGGGACTACAGCTAAATTTGCAAATGTTACCAAATATGGATTTCCAAGACTAAAATCACAACAGTTTATTAGGGCAACAGTACAAGAGGGTGCCCTAACAAAGGTCTGATTTAAGTGTGTTTATGCAACTCTGTGAAAGGAAAATGACAGTAATACATCTAAGCCACACAAAAAGGATTTGGGCTTTCCTGAAAAGGATTCGAGTGGCATCAAATGATTTGTTTCTCCACAGCAATTTACATTTATTAAAATAGATAATAGGCACAATCATTGTCAAAATAGAGCTTCCACCCTGTACAACGTCTTAATGTATTCTTGAAATTCCTGACAAATAGGCACAAGGCCGTGGCAGATTAGGCTCTAAATGGGGAGATCGCTCTAATAGCACAGCAGAAAAACCAATCTCACACTTCTGGGAAGAAAAATAAGACCTGAGAGCAGCCTTTGAAGGCAAAGGGTATAGCACAAAGGGAAAGGTACTAACGTGATGCATCGGCTGGAAGAAAAACTGGGCTCAAACGTGACATTCTGCATTAATGATGCTAATTTATGTCTGGGTAAATGTGTGTGTATGACACAGAGGAAATTTGAAGAGGTCTCTATTATACCACGGAGGAGCTCATCTTGAATCTCTGGAAAGGGTACATGCTTTATACGGAGACTGCCTCACATGGGCACATGTTATCTTGACCCTGTGTCAGTTTCATATGAACAAATCACTTGTCACCTGAAATTTATTCTGGATTGTTTCCAGTCCGTTCTTTACACTGCAGCCAGAATGGTCTTTTTGGATAACAAATTTGGTCGCTGCCCCCCACCTTCCTCACACTGAAACATTTTAAGTTTCCCTTTCCTCCTAGGATGAAAAGCAATGAAGGCCTCATATACACTGAAGGTTTTGCAAAATGTGGCTTCTCTCTAATGCCCACCCTGTGGGAACTCAGCCAGGCAGGTCACCATTTCCTTCTCTGAATACATACTCTCTCTACTGCTACTGCTGTAGGGCCCTTGTACTTGCAGTTCTCTCTGCCTGGGTCAACCTTCCATATTCTCCTACCATGGCTTCCGGTTTAGCCCATTCACCCCTTCACCAAGGAAGCTTTGCCTTCTCAGGTCCAACCCTCTTATTGCACATTCCCACAGCACCACACGCTCTGCCTTTATAGTGCCTGTCACAGTTTCAATCGTACATTTATCTTTGTTATTCTTTGATGAATGTATTTCCCCAGAGGGCCTTGCGACTCCATTCCTGGTACCTAACCCCATGCCTGGCACACAATAAGTGCCCAATAAATATCTATTCACTAATTGAATGAAAAATGATCACACCATCCACCCACACTATTGTCGAGTCTTTCCTGAACATTCAAGTTCTTTGGATTATGAAGAATATATCATTTCACACATTTGATTGGTCACTCTTATGATGAGTAGAGGATATATCACTGCTAGTCATTATAGTTTCCAAAGAAACAGAAAGTCTCTTTTATTATATGGGTCATTAATATAATGAAATGAATATTGTATGAAAGGGGATATGAAAACACCTCTCCAGAAGTCAGCTATGGTGCTGATCATCTACTCATCTAATCCTTAAAATAACTGCTATCAAGTAATTTTGCTTAACTTCACAACATCTCAAATGCTACTATTGGTTTTCAAGCTCTAATCATTGTGCCTGGATTTCACTCGACACAAATTTACTGAGCATATTACAGGCCAAGCACTGTGTTAGACTCTGGGATACATGCTGAGCAAGAGACACAAGGTGCTTACCTTCAAGTAGAGGAGAAAGCCGACACAGACTGATAGCCATTTCAGATTAGTGAATTGCAGAATAGTGTGTGATTAGCACTGAGAAGTAAAGAAGTCATGTTCTGAGAGCGAGATCATGCCCATTGTTTCACCATGAGCTTAAGTGATCTGCGTGCTTCACCAGGATAACCTGTATCATTTTTGCTCTGTGGTGTCAAACAGATCACAGTGTGTTCACTGTGATGAAGGATTAAAGGATTTTATGTCCTAATGTCATGGTCTCCCAGAAGGATTTAAATGTATTCACTTCCTCAAATTAAATAAAAGAGCAGGCAATACACAGGCATATATTTCCTAAGGAGTTACTATAATCCCTCAAAATCTCTATTGCTAGTTCTGATGTACCTCGAAGGATCTAAGTGCCTTGCTCTCTAAGATGTGTATCTCAACAGAGCATCTGTTCCATGCCAAGAGATTTTTCATTTGGTTTTAGTAGCAAGTAATGCAAGTAGTAGTTAGTGGTATAGAACATCTTAAAGACATCTGTGGAGAGGGTATAAATTTTGCAAATATTGAGTCAAGACTTACTTGATAACCCTTATAAACATTAAGGCCTAGAATAGTGTTTGGAGCAAAACCGGCCCTTGGTAATTATGTTAAATATTTGCTGAATAAATGGTGATACTTTAGGAAAATTAGCCAGTTGAAGTATAGGAGTGGAGTGGAAAGAGAAAAATTAAAATTTAAGTGGCTTGCTTATCAGGAGCAAAAGCCACAGAGAAAGGGCACTGAGAACAGTACCCTCTCATCCCTTTCTGATGAAGACCAGAGACTTATGAGGGCTGGGCAGGAAACTGGGAGAATCTCAGGAACTGACAATAGCAGCCCTGAGGTGTCACAGCTCAAGACTAATGCTCCAGCCTACCGTCTCCAACGGAGAAGAACAATCAGCAGATTGTTTACACTCCTGAACAAATAAACTAATTGTGTCTTTGTTTTAAACCTAACAAATCATAGCTTGATTACAGGTCATTAGTGACCATTAATACACGAAACTATTTGCATTTCACTGGTATATCTGAATTACACAGTCTTGCCTTTCACACTAGCTCAATCAAGCTTGCAAAGGGAACCCCCTCTACCCCTTATCGGGCCTCAAGAGGGACTTAAACTAACAATTAGCCTCTAGAATTAAACGATGATGCAGAAGAATTAATTATTTTGGTTCATTGTTGATCTCCTTGTCGAACCAGCCATTCATTCCCTTTGTAGAGAAGACATGTACTCTGTGCCCAAAGAGTGTGCAATCGCCTCTCCCCACAAATTCTTGATTATTCCCAATGACTCCCAATGCATTGGCCAACATCACAAACCTGCTTATGTGATACTAGCTAAGAGTCCTAGATGCACAACATGATGGCTGATTAGAGTACAGATAAATAAATGCAAGGAGCACATTGGGAATTGTCAGAAATATCAAGGTGACAGGAAGAGTTTATTTGGTAAAAACGTGGAGGCAGGATAGAGAATATCGCAATGTACAGGTCAACTGGGTAATCTAGAATTTTAAAAAGTCTATTTGGGGCTCTGGATTACCCACAGCAGAAGCCAAGATTCTTGAAAAGAATTGGATGATGGCCAAGTCTCTGTTTCATTTTGTGCAGAGCAGTTACGGGGTGATTAACAGAGATTAACGATTTTAGCAATGTTTGAGGACTTTGTAACATAGCAGTTGCCATTTGGGAGCAAATCCATGGTCCATCTCATCTAATGTCCGGTTGCTTCAAAAACATTTGCCCCAGGGAATGCCACTTTTGACTACTAATGTGCTGCAGCCACAGAATTAAGAGGAATTGCTAACAAGGCAAGTAACCGCAGCCTGTATATTGCTGAAACCATTTTTACTTCTATTCTAGGCTCGCTCTCCAGCCCATGAGTCATGCCTCAGCTCAACATGCATCATGACAACACAAAGCTCTGTGCAGTTTAAAAGCTCTTTCAAATGCGTTCTCCCACTCGTCTTTATATGAGCCCTACGAAAAAGTTAGATTATACACAGTGTAGCAGTGGTGGAAAAGGCAGGCTCTAGAGTCAACTTGTTTTCAAATCCTGGCTTTTTCACTTACTAGCAGGCTGACCTCGAGCAAGTTACTTAGCCTTTCTACACTTCACCTGTAAAACAGAGATAATAATGGAACCTACCTTGCAAGATTATTGTAAAAATTCAAATCGTAATGAATGCATGGAGAGTGCTTAGTATACTTAAACATAACATATAATAAGTGCTCAAGAAATCTTAACTGCTATTGTTTATCTCTTTCTCCTCCTCCAAGACCACCACCACCCACCATGGCCACTGTTTTTGCCACCACCATCATCATCACCGCCATCCCCCTTAGGAAGATAAGGAAACTCAATCTCCAAGATAAGACTTTTTCCTGAAGTCATCAATCTACTAAATAACTCAAGTAGGATTAAGCCATTATCTTCTGACCATACCATTCTCCCTACCTGGAACACTTTCATTCCTCTCCCCTGTACCTGAATCCTCCTCCTCACCCAGGTCTCAGCTTAGCCATCTCTTTCATGAGCCCTCTTGAGGCCTCTGACATCTCACAATCTCTCATACTTCCCCCATCACAGAACTTCTCTACTACATTATAATTGCCTGTTTTCCTGTCTGTGTCTCACACAAGGCCCTGAGTTTCTTAACAAAAGAGATCAGGTCTACGTTCCACACCTTTCCATCCCCAATGCAGAGCACAGTATTGGGCACATAGTAAGTGCTCAATAAATGCTTAATAAAAGATGGATGACAGACTTTCATACCAATCTGAAGCCACATATTAAAAAGTATTACTTCTTACTGGAACACTTCTGGAAAATCAGAGATAGTCATACATGGCTTCAAACTTATAATTTTAACCTCATGTTGGAAACTCAAGGCAATCTTAAACAAATTCTCATGCATCCCATTTCTGAAGAAAGTAGCTTAACTTGTGGAAATAATGCCTTAAAGTGACACTTACACTATGTTAACACACACATTCATTTTATACTTCACACTTACTCATGAAATTATGCACAATGCTGATATAGTTCTCAAGCCTTTAGCATTTTAAAAGAGACACCTTCTTTGTACTTTGAAAGGATTTTTCAGAAACATTTACACTTGATGAAGCACGGAGAAAAGCAGGCATTCATCCTTGCCATTCTTTCTCACAACAGGCTCTTAAAATTCTGACTCTGAACCGTCTCTTTCTCACTTACAGCTTTTGTATTTTTGAGAATTTTGAGTCTGATGTGACAAAGACCAGAAAAACACGACCAAATCACAAAGTACGTCAATCCTTCCCCTCTCCCCTCGCTTCCTGGAGATAGAGGGCATAAAAGTTGGAAGTTCCAGGGAAATCCAACCAAAGTCTATCTAGTCCGCTCTCATTAAAGTAGCATCACTGAGGGCAAATCAAATAAAACTCAGACCCCCAGTCAATACCATATTAGAATGCATTAAAAATGTTATTCGACTGGGAGAAATGAAAGAAAGGTACGTTGGAATTACGACAGATAGAAACTCCTTTTTAAAATAGGTCAGGCAGAAAAACATAAAATTTTCCATAGCAAGGGCTGAACTCCACCTCACATCACAAACACCCCAAGGTATTATTTAAAAACAAACCCGTCTACAGCCATGCCACCCTGAACAAGCCCGATCCCGTCTTATCTCGGAAGCTAAGCAGGGTTTGGCCTGGTTAGTACTTGGATAGGAGATCATCTAGGAAGACTAGGTGCTGTAGGCATAAAAAATAAAAAAAATAAGGGATTGTAAGCTGACAAGGTCCTTGCAATCTGTGAAGTCAACCAAGGGCTGCCTCACCTAAAAAAATAAATAAAAAATAAAAACAAACTCTACTCTCTCATCTTATATATAAAGCACTTTAAGAGACATAACCTATGTGGAATCTACCTATGTATAAAAGTTGCATAGTTCTCTTGGGACATCAACGCCTGACACGTCCTTATCTATAGGCTGATAGAGAATAAACATATATACACATACATTTACAGAAAGACATACACTTGCTCTTCATTTTCTTCCTTTAAATCTTTAACCACCTTTTAAATAAATATTCCTTTGGAAATGTTCCTTTCCCCATTCCTTTTAAATAAGCCCTTCTCTTCTGAATGTCTTACTCTTTGACGTGTCTACGAGTTTTTACCTACCTCTGTTACAAACTGCACCTCAAGGATACTCTCTGATGATTTTTAAATAAAATCTACAGTTCTTTTGTACTAAATTTTATTTTCCAGGGCCTAAAACAACAGTCAAATGTATAGGCTATAAAGCTAAATCACTCACCACACAGCTTCAAGAAATGAATTTTAACAAGCGAGCAGAAATCATGTCACCTCATCTAAATCAGGTGGGATTACTTAAGGGTCATATTGAAAGGCTTCCAAACATTTAATGCGGGTGGGAAGTTGCTGTTTTACATACATAGATTTCTAGATCTGCTTTCTAATTCAAAATTACCCATTTAGTAAGACCCTTCATTCTTCATGAAATACAAACTGAGAAGCTCATGTTGTCTTTTTCTTTGCCTCCTAACCACCCCCCCCTTTATTTTGTTAAAGTAGTTAATGTATAAGTCTGGTCCACTAACTTATTCTACATACTTCTCTAGCATCTACAAAGCAGGATCTGCTCTTGTCTAGCCTACTCTCTCTCTCTTGGTAATTTTATAACCAGCCACAATTTGCATTGCTGTGTACCAACATGTTTCATCTAGATGTGTTCTTGGTTCTTAAAACAATAAGTCAAACGATGGTTCCTACCTGTACTTTCTTTTTTAAATGTGAATTGGTTTGGGTCCCACAGAACAACTTTTAAGCATTTGGAACTATTCAATACTTCCACATTGCTACTTTATTAAGAATAGTAGGTATAAATAATAATACTAATACCTTTATTTCCATAGGTGCTTTCATCTGGATAATTCATGCTTCATTATTGTGCCACTAGTCTCTGTCTTGGGTTCTCCCTTGGCTCCTGTGACAAACACGGGGTTCAGATCCAGACTCCAGGAGGTAGTGATGTTTCAACTTTTGGTAACATACAGGTGCAAAACAGACTCCCCAGATCCCCCTATGTTCTCCTTGTGTGAGGTTGTTCCTGACCTGTGACAGCTACCTAATAAGGTGACACGAGCAACACTACAAAGCCTCTCTGTGCTTCAGCCGCCTTAGCTGCCTTCCAGTTTTGGAGGACAGGAATTCTTAAAGGGTCTCTGGACTACCAGCAGCACCAGCACCTGGGAAACCTTTAGAAAGCCAACCAGCAGGCCCATCCCGGACCTCTTAAATTAGAAACTCTGGGAGGAGCCCAGCAATTTGCATTAACAAACATTTCAGGTGATTCTGATACACATTACAGTCGAAAACAACTGTCATTGGGCGTCTCAGGAGTTGTGAGGAGGCGGAGTGGTTAGGAGCGCTATCGTCCTATAGTGAAGGTGGGGCCAGGTGCACAGAACACCAAGTTTTTCAGGTAAGGAAGCCTTCACAATGTAGGGCTAGGAGCAATGGGTAAAATATGGAGAGACCGCCCTGGTACACAGAACAACTCTGAGGCAATCATAACTATTCAGGAACAGGAGCGGCTTATTTCGCTGATTAGAGGGGGCTTCCTTTCTCTTGAATTGTTTGGAGGTATAAGATTATACAGTAGGAGAATCTATGAATAAGGCAATGCAAAAAGAAGTATTAAAAAGGAAGATGCAAGGTTTAAAAAAGCAAAATTAAGCCTTAATAGGAAGCTTCGACACAGCATTAATATAGAGAGGTTTATAATTAATCCATTACCATTAATTTTTTAATAGCTCAAAGCTATTACCTTTCAAAACTATCCTACTGATGGTGCATAGAGCAGATAATGGGTTTTAGTTTCCTAATATTTTATTCCATATTCAGAAAAGAGCAGCAGTTGGCTAACACTCTCATAAGATTTAATTTATTATTATTTGAGATTATATTATTTAAAAGTGATCAATTACCACTAGCCAGAACTGGTACTGGATCAAAGATTAACTTTGAGATGTTAACTTATTTCTCCTTTGTTTTATAATCAAAACAAATGTCTTCCGAAAGGAATGATTATGCTTTAGGACATATACTGTACTAATATTAATGAAAATACAGCCTACTGTTATTTAACAGTTACTACATTCTATGTATCTGGGACTGTCCTGAGCATATCACATACGCTATCATATGTAACACAGGCATACCTCAGACATGTGTGTTTGGTTCCAGACTACCGCAATAAAGAGATAATTATAATAAAGCAGGTCATAATCTGTTTGATGGTGGAAGGTCTTGCCTTCAGTTTTTAAAAGACATAATATCTGTGAAGCACAATAAAGCACAATAAAACGCTGTATGCCTGTACTCACAACCACCTGAGGAAGTTAAGCACTGTTATTCACAGTCTACAGCGGAGGCACCTGGGCTTAGAGAGGGTAAATAATGTGCCCAAGGTCATAGATCTAGCAAGGGGTCAAGCCAGGACACAAACCTAGCTGCCTCCAGCCAGTGTTCTTAAACACTTAACTATAGACATACCTCGTTTATTGTGCTTTGCTTTATAGTGCTTCACAGATTTTTTTTCTCCTACAAATTGAAGGCGAGACCTCCCAACAGCAAAATGATTGACTCCCTTTTTGTGGTGGTCTGGAACCAAACCTGCAATATCTCTGAGGTATGTTTGTATATTTTTTAGCATAATCCTGAACTCTAGGGATTTGGAGAGCAGAAAGAATGTATTGTCCAGTGCAAATAATACTTATGACCATTTAAGGCTTCTGGAAATACTAAAAACAACCAAACAACCACTTATGGAATGTTCGACTTATGTCAGGCACTTAACTAACCACTGTACAACTACTGTCTCAATCCTCACAACAACCATAGGAGGTGGTTACTATTATTGTCCCAATTTTAATATGGGCAATTACGGTTAGAGGATTTAAGTAATAAGCCTACCTTAGTAAAGAACTCACTGCTCACATAATCAAATAGAAATGAAGCAAAAGACGTACATAGTGCTTAAAAACCACTCAGTGAATGTAGCTTCCCTGCCTTTACGTTATGTTTCCAGAGGTAATAATGGTGCTGGTGATGATCAAGCCATTGTCTGTCTTCGCTATTGTCTTACTTGTTCCACATGATGTTTGTCAGTTAGGTATTTGAGTGCAGTATGCAGTTGTGACGTGAAACTAGTTCATTGGCTTTTCCACATGTTTAAAGGTCAGCAAAGCCTAGTGCTTCGAGGCTTGTACGACTGGCCAGGAGTGTGGCCCCAAGACTCTTCCACTTGGCAACTGTAATAATGAATGAGACACATCTCACACTCGTCCAACAATCAAAGGGCTATAATACATGTTCTACCCAAAGAACGTTATGCTAAGGATGTAGGTGGCCAATATCTTGCAGAGCGTGTCAACAAGAATGAACACTGTTTTCCAAGACTACAAGATTTGACCTAGTTTTGAGTTCAGTGCAAATTGGTTTACTCGGTATTCTAGTATCATGGGAAGAACTCTATTTTAGGAGTCAAAATCTCTGGACCTCAGTCTTGTCTTCACCACAATCCAGCCATGTGATCATGGGCAAGTTGATTAAACTCCTCTAGACCTCAGTTTCCTCACTGAGGAAATGAAAAGAAAACTCATTCTCTAAATTTGTTGTGCATAGTCGGCAAGAGCTGTAAATACTTTGCAGAAATATAAAAACCATTCACAAATATAAGATGGCATTGCTGTTTTATGTAACTTCTTTTTTTGATTAAAATTTGGCTGCTAACATATCAACCTGGTTAGCCAAGTTGGTTCACTGACTAACTTACAAGGCAAGAGGAAGGGGGACTGTTTAAAACTGATAATTATCAGCTGTCCCAAAGATGTTCGTGGAACTATTTGCTCAGTTGTTTTGATGGTCAAAAGGGATTCTTTTCCAATGACCTTCCCTATAAGCCTAACAAATGCCTAGGTCAGTGAACATCGGTATGAAACAGTCTGAGAAAACTTTCTGAGCAAAAAAAGGAGTATGACTAAACTACTGTGTTACTAAATAAGACAGACACTCTCCAGGTAGCTAAGCAAAGGGGCTTAATCTATCTGCCAAAGATACTTTTGGGTTTCTATTCAGATTTCAAGGCACCAAGTTTTTCTCCCTAGCATGTCCATAGAGAATAGAATTTGGGAGATTAGTTGGGGGAGCAATGAAAGGGGATAGTGTAAAGGAAATTTTTATTCAGGTGGAAAAAAGAAATTCCACCTGGAGTTAAATTTGGAGAGATGAATGAAAGGTAGTATTTAGTACTATCGTCTGGTTTTACATCTTATTGGAAGAATTCAACTGAGAGACGCAAGAGCAAAGATGTAAAAATCAAGGAAATGATTTCTTTGGTGCCTTTACATTTATCTTGGACTATGGTTTCCTCTCCAATTATCTGACAGTTAAAAATGGCTTTGTGATGTGACACCATCATTCTGCTTTTCTTATTATAGTTCTTTTCTTAAAATATTTTGTAGGTCAACACAAACAGGTAAAACTAAAGATCATAAGTATATATTTTCCTTGGGCCTATATTTGGAAAGTCATATTAATTCTCTCAAGTCACTAGTCGTGGGGCTATAAAGCTGAATGTTTGATTACATACTCAAACTCTGGCTCTAGATCATCTTCCCAAGTTTATTTTCAGTACACCTGAAACAGGTTTTGGAGGTTGCTTAGATCATGATCGATGACTGTGAAGGAAACCAAGAATTCTCAAACATAAAACATGCCATTCTTTCCAAAGCCAAGATCATCTCATGAGTGGACAGTGGCATTTTCCTGCCTCCATTTCTCTGATAAAACATACTTATGCTCTGTCACTAACAGTCACATTACAATACTCTACACTGGACCAGCTGTTCCTGTGTACAGACTTCTCCAGTAAGTCTGGTTGTCACTAATCCACTGATTAAACATCTTAAGACTGGCTTTGGCAAAACATGCCAGAAATTCCTTCAAGGCAATTAAAACCACCTTCGGTGTCAATAAACACAGACCGTGAGATCCTTCACGTGCAGCGGGGCTGTTTCTGACCAGTGGGCTCCGGGACACTTTTACTTAGACGACTTTTCCATCTTTGCAATTGATTTTTACTGACTAATCTAGACCCTTTCCCAGCCCCCTTATGAAATGATTGGCTGAGGTCAGAGATATCATCTTACTTTTACTGTTTCAGCCAAAACACAAGGGCCACAGGGACTGTGAACCTAAGGGCCACCCAACCTCACTGCCAAAGCCCTTTTGCCCAGACCTACAGGTAAGAGAACTTGAAAAGGATTCTCGCTACAGAATGTGCTGTTTGCTAGTGTCCACTTATCGCTACGCTTCTGGGGTTCAAAGCTGATTTTCATTTGAAAAATGATTAATATAACTTCAAGATAAAAGGAAGAACTCAGGTGAAAATTACTACACTGATATTCTGAGACTAGTTCTTTTCACACAGTACATGCTCATGAATTGTTTTTCATCATAATGACAGTTTAATAGTTTTCATTATGTAAACAATATATATACTTATTTTAAAACCGCAATTCATTATAGAAAACATAAAGGCAAATAGTAAAAATGACTTAAAATTTCACTAGCCTAATATGACCATTGTTAATATTTGATAGCCGTTCTTTTCATAGAAACTTGTATAAGAGGAATCATACTATACGTACCCTTTTTATCATGGAGGAGACTGCCTTTAATTTTTTTATAGTCTTATTTTTTGCCTCTCCCCTATAACCAATGTTAATAACCTTTCGTGTATTTTTTTCATACTGATATCTTCATATACCAACTCATATGACATCAATGAGCTTTCAGTTGCTTAGTCAATACTTGCTGAATAAGTAAAGAGCACAATAAAAGAACAAACACATAAACAAATGAATGGAATAAAAAGTAAATAATAGGCTATGTTTTTATTTAGCTGGCCCAGTTTCCAAGTGATTGCAAAAACAATACAGCACATCTTTTGACATCTCCCGTATGTATTTAAATTGCAGTGGGGGTAGAAGAACCTTGCTTTAACATGTTTAGACGGATGTACAAGTTTAAACTCCCAAGAATATGTAACTGGCTGCTGTCTTAACTATAGAGTCATTATCAATCTACTCTCAAACTCAAATCAAATTCAAAAACCACTTCCTAAGCCCTTGTGTGCCAAGCACAACTCTGTCCTCTGTAGGATAGACTAAAGAGGAAAAAATGTGACGACGCCTCTTTGGAGTTTTCCCCTGGTTGGGGAGATAACATGCATGTCCGCCTCTTTCTAGTGACAATGTGACTGGTTCTAAACCTCCAGCAATAGGTGACTGGTAAAGTTATGCTTTAACTATAGGAAGTTACAGAAAAATGTTCACAGTATTGTATTTTGGACAAAAACAAACAACAATAGATATACTATTTTACTTATAATTCCAGTATTCATCCATTACTTTCTCTTCCTCTCCCCACTCTCTCTAGATTGCTGGCTGAACCTGCGCCTCAGTTTTTGCATTCGTGAAATGGGGATAATACCTGTCTATACCTCAAAGGATTGTTGTTATGCTTAAAGAACTTGAGGAATTCAGGACATACTTTATGGAAAAATGGGGATTTGCGGCAGGTCTCGTAGGCACCAGTGAAGTGGGGATAACATGTGGGGCAGAGAAGCAGGAGGTTCTAGGGGTAGTGTGGACCCAGTGCGAGCCAGCCCAGCTGGTTTGCAGATCAGTTAAGACAGACTCAGGAGATGAGAGGAAGAGCAGGAATATTACGATTTACAAAGACAGGAGAAAATTGTGAACAGACTAATCTTTTTAAAGGGTCAAACAAAAGTCGGAAAATAACTGTTGCCTTTCGGCATGTGCCAATGTCTAGATCAAGGCCATCCACATGAGTGGCTCAAAGGTAACCTGCTCACAAGTCACTGGAAAAAAGAAAAGCCTGGCCTGCACAACGGGCTCAAATCCAAGTTTCTAAGACTTATAGGAAAAATTCTGATGGGAAAATTTCCATCTCAGATTGTGCTGAGGAAGCGAAGGGACTGAGTAAGCATGTTGGCAGCAGAAGCACAATGTGGTAATCAGACTGCTTGTGCCTTTTCACCACTGTGCACAGAGTTCTTCAGGTCCTGGGGAGACCTTAGCAAGCGTTTGATCTCTGACTCTGCAAGGGGTCAGAGAACCTATAGAGAAATACACCTTGTTCCCAAATAGAATTGTGCCAAAACCTTGCCTGCTACATCCTTACGAAGTGGCCAGAGGGTTCTACCTTCCAAAGCATACGACAGCAGTTCCACCCAGGCTAACCCTACAGCACTGGGATGGAATTAGATACTTGTCATTGCAAGATATGTTAGCGGGAGCACTGAACTGTCGTGGGCTCTTCTGTCAGCTCAGGGTTCCAGGGAGGCTCTGCTCCCCTCTGTGCTGTCTTCTCCTTTTAAGCTAGCACCATTGATGAATTCCTGGAAGCATGTCCCCATGGATCTGAACTGCCCTAATTACATCCTCTCACCCCATCTCACCTGCCCTTGCCTTTCAGACAGAGGAGAAGGGGATGAGAGGTAGATTTTAATATTACAATTCCAAATCATCATTGAAGCTTGATGCTCCTAGAAGCTGCTTTAAACATTTTTAGTCCTCTGAGGAAGCAAAGAGATCTCCTACTAACCACCACAAATCTTCAACTGTCTGTCCGTCTGTTCGTCTGTTCATTCGTTCGTCCGTCCGTCCATCCATCCATCCATCCATCCATCCATCCACCCACCCACCCACCCACCCATCCATCCACCCACCCATGCATCCTTTAAATTTTATCTTCTAACCACTTAGGTCCTAACCTGTGTATCATTTTTAAATCTTCATAAAATTTTACATAAAAATGTCTCAAAAACTTGGTATTCTCATTTTAATACCTCAAGATACTTCAGCAGGAGAAAAATGCCCTAAATATGCACATAAAATGAGCTGAGATTTCATTTTTTTTTGACTCCCAACTATAATCCTGAAAGATTGCAGAAATGCAGACAGCCAATATACTTTGAAAAGGGACCAAAAAAATCACTCACTAAAAATATAACCCCAGTGATAGTTTATAAGATTTGAACTTTTCATTTACTTCAAATCATGCTCCCAATTTTTTGGAGAAAGCTAGAGATGTCTGGAAGTCTAAAGCCAATGACAGAGTCAGGTTTGCTCAAATTTGCCTGGGTTCAAATTGCATTCAACCACATATAGTATTAACAACAAAAAAAAGTTAACATAGCTTTCGGAAATGTCAAATTTGAACCCCATGAGAGGCTAGGTCATTAAACAACCATGCTGGTTGTCATATTGGATCAATCATTCTTTGAAGTTACCTACTCACCAGTTTGAGGGAAATTAACATTTCTGGGTCATTAGGTTCCATGTACTTATCCACAAATGATGCCCTCAGACCAACATTTCATTTAATATAGGTGGGCAACTCAATCCCAGAGAATAAGCTCCTCACCCCTGTATGTAATGGCAGATGCTGAGGAGAGAGCATGCCTCCCTCTCAGACCAAGTAAAAGGTCCTGGGGCTTTGGGGAAAAACAAGGACAATGGGATCAAAGTTTCATGCTTATGTCTTTATGATTATTTTTTCTGATCTTCACCCCATGTTTCCTGATCTGAACTTAAACACTCTGAAAACCTGTGACTATGTGACTAGTCCTAAACCTCCAGCATTAGGTGACTGGTAAAGTTATGGTTTAACTATAGGAAGTTACAGAAAAATGTATTGTGTTTTGGACAAAAACAACAATAGATATAATACCATTTTACTTATAATTCCAGTATTCATCCATTACTTTCTCTTCCTCTCCCCCACTCTCTAACACATGCACATGCGTGCACGCGCGCACACACACACACACACACACACACACACACGAACACACACACTGGAAAAAATACATCAAAAAGTGTTTATGTTTGGGACTAGAGGCAAATCTGATTTTCTTTTTTACACCTATCTTTATAGTCCAAATTTTCATTAGTGAACACATATTTTGTTTTCACATAGCCTCTTTTCCTATGTAGTATTTAACAAGATTTACATTCGTATTCTTATTTAATGTTTGTGCTTATTTAATGTATATCTTCCCAATAGCATATAAGCTCTATGAAAGCAGGGTATATATCTGTTTGTTTCTATTTCATTGCACACCTGGGTCTTTTTTTTTTTTTTTTTTTAGCATGGTGCCTACCATATAGTTAAGTATTTTTAAAATGATTACTAAGTAAAAACTGGGGGACACTGCATAGAAGAGGGATGGTTATGTGCGGTGATTCTAACAGGCTATAGAACAGTTAGGTTACATCTCTACTCTCCCACTCATTTTCTCAATATACTCTCTCCCTTGTTCACATTTGCCTCCTATCATCACACGAGACTCTGTTCTCCATTCGGAAAGCCTTTGCCACTCTTCTCCACCTGTCAGAATCCCACCGAGGCCCAGCTTTCCCCAGGAATGGCTACTCCTGTTCATTTAAGCTTCCCTCTAGCACTTACTGCCACCACTCGCTTGGAAAAGAAACATTTTTTGAACTTCTACTAGATTCCAAACACTTTTTTTAGAACAGGGTCGCAAACTACAGTCCACAAGCCACCACTGGATTTTGCAAATAGAGTTTTGCTAGAACACAGCCACACCCACATGCTACAATGGCGGAGTTGAGGAATTGGGACGTAGACTGTATGGGTAGCAAAGCCTAAAATATTTACTATTTAGCCCTTTACAGGAAGTTTCTTGATCCCTGTTCTAGAACATTTATATACCTGAACAAAGAAGAGATAATACAGAATTTTTATCCTATTAGAAGGTTATTCATAGGGCAATATGAAATCCAAAATATCTAAGAGCTCTCTAAAAAATGCTGTAATATACCTAAATTTGTTTTAAGAACATATGTTTTTGAGTCACACATACCTGCATTCAAGTCATGAGTCTGCTAATTGATTACACAAATTCTCTAAGCCTCAGTTTCACCATCAGTATAATAGAAATCCATTCCCTGGTTTACTTAATAAGCATGTTATATGTGTTATTTGCCAGGCACTATATAAGGAGATGGATAAACGATGGTGGAAAAGACCTAAAGGACTCACCTAATTCAGCTTTCATTGTAGATACTTCTGATGGTTGTTGTGAGGATTAAATGATATAGATACATACATTCATGTATCTGTGTTTCATGTATACCCATCAATCTACAACACCATACATACATATATACATAATACTTAGTACATCTGTATAGTCCAGGTAGAGTACTTAACCCAATTCCTGGTACACAGCAAGCATTCAGTATACGATGGCTCTTCCTCCTAATCATAATTACAACAGAAGCTCTTTTAACAGACCTCTAAGTAACTGACTCACTAGATAAAAAAATGTTTTCCATTCTCTCTGTAAAATGGGCCTATCGCATGCTCTACACTCACAACTAATTTAGTGGGCTAATCTCTGGTACACAGGCACACTCCTGCTTCTTCTGATTGAGTTGCATGTTTACTGAGAGTCAGTGTGTTTGTGTTTGTTCCCACATCTCTTGAAGCCAGCTGTACTTGTTATTTAATTAAATTTCATGGAAGGTGATGAAAAGAATGGTGTAAAAGAGAATGATTGTTTCATATGAAAACTAATTCAAATGTTTTCAAGAGATGATAAAGAATTGTTGAATTAAATGTGGGAAAGATTAAAGACTGGGGACAATCTTAAAAAGCTAGAAGGATCTGTAGCAAGATTGCCTCTCAGGTATCTATGCTCTGACTCAAACTCAAGAAAAGCAAATTTAGATATGGTCTTTCTCATTTTGGGTGTGGTCTATGTAAGAAAAACATTACAACTCCCAATATGCAGACCCATACTCTAAGATCAAGCTTTGATTCTTCAGTGGACTCTTCATCACAATTAGGCAATGATGTTTAAAATTGGTCTATCATGTTTTATAATTCTCTGCCTTAACTTTTCTAATTTACTGTCAACTATTGGTCCCAAAAGCGAGGAGTAAGATATTCTTTTGTATTTAATTCTCACATACAAACAATCACGTTAGAAGGAAGCATGTTGCCTCATCACCTGCCGTATTTTATAGGTAATAAGACAATCAAAGCCTTCTGGTGGTGACGACCTCCCCACAAGAACATGCCTCTCACAAAATATCTCCTTCAGAGAAGAGGAATCAAAATTAGAATGTCTAGTGAAGAGCCCCAGTTTCTACTTCATGAATGTGAAATGCCCAGGATGCTATAAAATCACCACCATCTTTAGCCATGCACCAATGGTAGTTTTGTGTGTTGTCTGCTCCACTGTCCTGTCAGCCTACAGGAGGAACAGGCTTACAGAAGGATGCTCCTTCAGAAGGAAGCAGCACTAAAAGCACCTTGAACCAAGATGGGTAAGAAACCATCCCAATAAAATACATTTTAGATGCAAAAAATAAAGCAATCAGAGATATGGCATGATCTGTCTAGGCCACAGAGCTAGTACTACTGGAGGTGGGTCTAGAGCCAGGCAGGCTCTGATTGTACCACCTCAGCTACCTGGCAACTACAGAGAGGCAAACACAGCACTGACTCACACGGTGTGGCATAAGTGAAGTACATTTTGAGAAGGACAGAGTGTCATCTGCCCAAATAGATAGAAAGATCCTTGAGAACAAGAATTTATACTTTACTATAATCCCCAGCACACCTACATAGCATCTGACAACAAATACGATAAATAGATTTTGTTAGCATTGATAAATTTCCTACTTTGAAACAGAGGGAGAAATTGCAGCCTTCTTGATTTCTGAAAGAACCCAGTTCACATGGGGTTTATAACCCCTTCCATAGAGTATACACTAGCAAGGGAGAAATTCTATTGTGCCTGTCGGATCGTGTCACTGAGAGCTCAGCCTCACTGATTGGCACATGCTTTTCCCTGTCAGTGTGGCAAGATGAGCAGCGCCCTGCTCAGCAGATGGTTATTTGTTCCACCAGCCACCTTTGCTGCATCCCTGATTCATTCCAGCCCAGGACAGTCTCCAGCATTCATGCTGCAAGGCAGCTCCTGCCAATAGCTTTGCCAAATGGCTCCTCTCAAAGTCATGGGCCGCCCAGACAGACTGGCTCCTCCATCTGCAGCAGCTTTTGGCAAAGAGAGACTTCCCTTTCTGGCTCCACCTCTTGGCTGCACCAGAGCCTTCTTGCCAGAAGGATGATCTGACCCATTAGTAAGTATGGCCAGGCCTGTAATTCTGGAGCCATTTAAAGCCTATGCCTGTGTCCTCCAGACTCACCCTTGAGCAAAACATTAGAACATACCAAAGAGATGTAGATGATCATAAATACAGATGTAGTGTGTCACAGAAACCTGTAGCCAGAAAAATCTATAGAGAGCATGCCTCCCCTCCCCCATCTTCAACCTCATTTTAGTAGATCAGAAACTGAAGCCCAGAGAGTAAAAGTGACAAATTATGGTGGCAGAACTGGGAATAATACCCACTTATAATGTAACCCACATCACTGTTTAGAATACTGCATAACTTTCTAATTTTCCCTCCATTCATTTCCAAAGTCTTGATAAAAATGGGACTCTCTAAATCGGTACTGATTTGAAAGCATATTTCTTTATAAAATCAATAATCTTTGCTTTGCATCAACATCATGACTTTTGTTTTAAACAGGTGTGTCTATACACTACACTGAGAAGATTTGCTGCAAAGTTTAGGGATGTGGGCTTGACCATCAGATAGACCTGGAAGCAATTTCTGTTCTGTCACTTACTGCTGGGTAACCTTGGACAAGGAATAACCTCCTTCTGCTTCAACTCTCCACTGACAGGGATATAAGGACTGTATCAATCTAGAGAGTTTTGAGGATTAAATGAGAAAAATCCTTTAAAGCCCAGAGTCTGTCGCTGGCACATAGTAAGCCCTCCATAACTGCCAGCAATCAATATTATTTACTATTAACACTCAAATCTGCAATAAATGGTTTTGGTATAGACAGTACTGTGCATATAAGTAGACATGCCAAGTGTTCTTATTTTCCCCATTAGGAAATTCAAGTTCATGAGTTTAAATGACTTATTTGAGGTTACTTAGAGAAATAAATGCAGGACCAGAGAGTCCTTCTTGCCATTTTGCTAAGAAATTTGCTTTAAAGATGATAGAATCAGGAAGAAAAACATTTGAACAAATAGTGTATATACATAAATAAACACTGCAGCATCTTATGTAATATAAAAACCTGAAAACCATTATCCATCTACCCACTAGGGAATCACTAAAGAAACTATAGCATACAGTAATATCATGGGCACTATGCAGCCACTAGAAAAAAACAAGGCAGACATAGGTGTCCTGACATGAAAAGCTCTTTCAAATATACATCAATGAGTGGGAGGTTAAAAAAAACAAAGTGCAGTGAAAGCAAACAGTATGCATTCTGTTATTAGAGGAAACCATCCTTCCCCCCATGGATATCTGTACATGTATATTTAAATATTTAAGTATACATACAAAGGTGGTTCTGAGGAAGCATACCCAACTACTGACAATGGTAGCCCCTGGGAAGGTGGGTGTGGGGATGGAGAGTGATTTTTTAATTTGCTTTATCTACTTCTATAATGCTTGAATCCTTTCAAGCAAGAAGGCAGTTATATATTATTTGCCTTATAAATCAAGACAGAGAGAAAGGGGAATGACAACAATACAGATGTTGTGAACCAATAGATCTAATTTGGGTGTCCCTGGCTCCAACTTGACTTCTACGAAGTTACTTAAGCTATGTTACCCTCCTCGAGTTTCTTGTACCGCTCCACTCTTTGGTAAAACCCTTCCTGGTGATATTTTGAACTCGAGGGTCCGAGTTCCATCTTTCAGACCACCTGGGAATGCTCAGCATCTTGCTGCAACAGTCCCTGTTAGAGCTCTTTTTAGCTTTTCCACCCCATGCACCCTGTTGACAGTCACCGAGCTGATGTCACTACATTAAGTGGGGAAGGTGCCCTGCCATTCTGGGACTACATCGGGTTCATTACGTGACAGCAGAATCAGCAATGTGTGATGGAAGAGGCTGTCAGTCTCCCAAAATCAAGCCCAGTAAACATGGAATATATCCTCTCACAGGTAAGGCACTCTTTGGTGTAGTCCATCTAGTAGACTTCATCTTTCTCAGGTTAAAAACTTGCCCATAAGGATCCCTCCAGATCCTTGCCCCTTGCCCAAAGAGTTCTCATCATTTCTTTACATTTGTTTTAAGCAGTTACATCTCTTCCTTCTCAAGCACCAAGCTGAGTCTGACTTCCCCTTCTACATACCTATCTCCTTCTATTACCCACCATGACTCTTTCACCAAAGAAACCAATTAATACTAATTGGTTTTCCATGGATTGCACACGTGCATATTCTACCATCATTTCTCCTCTTTCAATAGTGAACTTGGAGCATAAGAATTTAAGGGTTCCTAGATTATTTAAGTCAAAGCTCCCAGTGGTCTTGTAAAAAGAATCTATCCAATGAGATAGTTATGTCAGAGCTGATTTTCAGGCTGATTCTAGAGTTCTACTGGAAAGGCAGAAGAAGGAAATTGGCAGTAAAGATGATAAGTTTAGTGAAAGTAAACCCCTTTTATTAATGGGGGATGAGAGGAGCAGTATTGGCGAGCTACCCTGGATAAAATGAGGCCTCGGACACCTTTTATGTGCAAAAGAACATTGGCCATCACACAGCTGCCTCTGTCCCCTCCTTTTGCTCTGCTCCAGGACATGATATGAGCTGCCATCAGCTCTGGAGAATGGGTGCCTAGATGGCCCAGTGGGACCATCTCAGCTCAGCCTGGAAATTGCCCTGAGTGTTAGAGGCATGGAGAAGGCTATAAAAACCCAGCTAATTCTCACATTTTAATTGCTCGATTTGATAAATATTTTCCTCCTCTTATAGAGTACAATAAATCCGCAGGTCACTAAAGATTCTGGTGCCAGGTGGTCAATTCAGCTCCCTCTCTGTGGGACCAAGGGGGAAGGTGCAGACACATGCACGGCCGCACTGGGGAGAGGTGGACCAAGTGGATCAAGCAGCACTGAATGGGTGCCATGGGATGTCTGCAGAAGGTAGAGCACAACCTGCATCTCCCTGCCCCCCTAAAATCTGACAAGAGGCAGCAAGAGTGGGCAAAGAGCACATGCCTAGAGTCCAGGCAGTCACGGAGTCACGGGTTCCAACCTGGTTCTGCCACTAACAAGTATGTCCCCTTAACACAAGTTTCTTTGTATCTCCAAATCTCAAATTTCCATTTTCTGAAAATATGGGGCTAATGTAATCATTCTCTCATGGTCGTGGAAGGCAATTCAAGGAGTAAACACATGAGAAACACTTAGGAAAAGGCCTGCAATACAGACAGAACTCAAGAAACCTTAGTTCTCTACCCGCAGTTAAGTGTCTAAATTGGACCCTTCGTTTCCTCGTAAATGCAAATGCCAGAGTCTAGGAATGTCAGTCTATAGCTGTGCTCTTTTCATGGCGCATTACCAATATTTTGACAGGACTGGCCTAATATTATTCACCCCAGGTTCATTGGTACGTTTCTGACCAGCCCTCATAAAGGGCTTGGGATTGCCCCTGGGGACCTGAATGCTAATAATGAATACTTGCTAGTGATTTTCAATGCACTCTGGTTATTATGTTTAGTAGCAGAACACTTCCCATCCCCAGAAAGGTCATTTATAATAGTATAAGGCAGCTTCTGCCCACCTTCCATTTCACATTTTTCTGAGAACAGCAGAGAACTCAAATATTCATCCATATGCATTGGAAATACTATTCTGACCTGGCATTTGCATACGAATATGCCAGAGCAACTTCAGGAACTGCAAGGCAGCTCTCCATCATCATACCAGCTCTGTTTATTTTTCCAGTGTCTTCTCAGCACCTTCATATCAAAAGCCATTTTCATGTACCTTCCCAGTTTTATTAATCATAGTTTCCCTCTTTCTTGAACATGTGTGTGGAGAAAGCAGGGACCTTTACTTCCTCATTTTTAATTTTGTGCCCCTAAGAAGCTATAACACTTCACAGATCACACAGATCTCAAGTTTAGAGACCCTTTAAACTCAACCTACCCGAGACGGGACTCTTCTTATTCTATCACATTGCTGAGAAATGGCCATATAGTGTTATTTGAATAATTTCAGTGTGTGGTTAATTATGCTTAGCAAGGCATTCATTGTAAGGTACTTTTTGTTACAATTTTTTTCTACCAAGCCAAGATCAGTTTCCTTGAAATTTTTCACTCATTGGCTTACCTTCTGCCCTAGGTGCTCTTCTCCTAGGCATCTCATCTATTTACAGGGTTTGAAATACCTTTAATATGCCGGTGACATCCCAATTTATATATCTAGTCCATACCTTTCTTCTGAGCTTCAGACCCAGATATCCAAGTGTTTACTTGAGAGTCTCACTGTGAGACTAGATATTTAACATGCCCCTCAAACTAATCAATTCCCAAAGTCTTCTTCCAGTTTCAGTGGTGTGGCCCATCATGCATCCATTCTTATAGCAAAATCCTGGGAGTCCTTGACATAGTCTCCACCTGCTTCTCTATTTCTACCCAATCTATCACACCAAGTAAATCCTGTCCACTCTTCTTCACAATGTATCTCAAATCTATCAAATTCTCTCCATCTCTACTGCTGCCACCATCCTAGAGTCCAGCCATGGCCTCCTAATTATCTCCCTGCTCTGCTTTCACTCCTGTCCACTTCCGGCCCAGCCTTATGACCCCAGCCCACACACCAGCCGGCCTGAGCTTTGAAAAAACAAACCTGATCACAGTTTCCCCCTGACCAAAATCCTTTAATGGCTTTTGATTCATCTTTGGATAAAGTCCAAACTCCTTATGGTCAACAAGGCTCAATGTGATCTGGTCCCTAAAGGCCACTCCAGTTTCCCTTTCTAGCATTTTATTATAAAAAGTTCCAAATGGATAAGCAAAGCTGAAAAAAAAAATTACAGTGAATATCAGTGATTACCACCTGGCCTTTATCATTAACATTTTCTATTTGCTTTATCATATATCTACCATTTATCTATCCCTCTATCCTAGCCTTAAACTTTCTTGTTTTGAGGCCATTCCAAAGTAAACTGCAGGCTCCAGTCTCACTTTTGTTGCTCCTCCTGTTCCCTCCATTCCAGCCATAGGTATCCTTCCATTTCTTGAATCTGTCCAACTATTTTATATCTCTGGGCTTTGAACCTGTTGTCCCTTCTACCTGAAATGCCTTTAACTCTTAATTCCCAACTTTTCCTTTAGTTCTCAGACTAAGCTTTCTCTGAGAGGCTTGTCTCTGAGGCCCCACTCTAAACTAGTTCTGCCTTTCTGCCTTACATATGGTCTCAGGGCGTCTCAGGGCACTGCATGCTTTTCCTGAATATCGCTTATCTCAATTGGTAACTATATATTTATTTGCAAAATTATTGGTTTAGTGTCTACCTCCTCCACTAGACTGAAAGCTCCATGAGGACAGAGACCATATCTGTACTGGAACACACTGTAACACCTCTGCAGAAAGTCAATTAACATTTGTTCAAGGAATAAAGGCAGAATAAATCAACTACAAGGAGGAACTACATGGAATAAGTGAATTTGTTTTTCCTTTAATAGATATAAACAATATGGGGTTTTAAAGGCCTCTGAGAGAAGACAAAACTTACTTATTGCCAGACTATAACGAGCAAGTACATTAAGGCAAATTAATAAATGGCAAGATCTATGGCTCATGGCTGGGTCAAGAAGGGACTGGTAGGTTGTAATGACCTCTCCTCCATTTCCACTAGCTCTTCCTCTCAAGTTTGGTCCAAACCGACACATCAAGGAAAATCAGTGCTTGCTATGTAAACGCAGCTTAAGCAATAACAACAGCTATAATGTATTGAGGGCATTTATTGAGGTCTGGCTCTATATCAGGTACCATCTTGAGTGCTTTCTCTGTATTAAATAATTTTTCCTATAGCATAGGTTCTATTGTTATTCCCATTTTTACACCTAAGGAAACTGAGAACAGAGTAGTTGTTTTAAAACATGTTATTTGACTTCCCCCTTCTAACCAGATTGCCATTCCTATAAACTCCATCTGTATAGATTATTCTGTTCCATTTGTGAGTAGGAAGATTAATCTAGAAAACTCAGACTGCTCTAATGAAGAGGGTTCTAGTTGCTTCTAACAAGCTTAAAAATATAGAAAGAAATCCACATGTAGATCAAATCTGAGAGATGAACTCTTGGTTAGGAAACTCATAGTTCTGTATCTGAAAAGTAAATAAAACCATTGTGCCTTTGTTTTGTGGTTATTCCGATCCCACCCATGCTTTTCCTCATATATAACCCATATACATCCTGCAAAGAATTTTACCCTAGATGGGAATACAGTTTACACACAAAGATAAAATCATTGTGATCTTCCCCAGAACAGTAGATCATGGTTATAGGAAAATGAGGCAGTGCAAATTTCCTAGTTAAAGAGCACAGGCTTCATTTCAGACAGTCTCGAGTTTGAAGATAAGCTCTTCCCTTGACTAACTGTGTGACCTTGGCAGATTAGTAATATCTCTGGGCCTCTGTTGCTCAGTTTCCTTATTTAAAAATGGAAATAACACCACCCACTTAGCAGGGTTTGGATATATTAAAATGCTAAAAGCTCAGCGCAGTTTTGGGACATAGAAGATGTTCAAAGATGGTAATTTTAAAAAGGGAGGAAAGTTAGAAAAAAGTAGGGAAAGGTGGTAACTTTAATGCCCAGAATGAGAGTCACTGAAACATCTTTAATAAATACACATCATGCATTTCTTTCCACAGAGAGGGAGAGAGGGAGGGAGTGAGGGAGGCAAACAGACACTTAGGATATTGGGTAAAAGTGTCCTTTAGCATTTGCATTGCTCTTAGCTGGATGAACTTGCCTGCAGCTACCACTTACAATGCAAATTGAGCTTAGAGTCCTTCACACTAACTACACAGCAAAAACCTTTCAGCTTTAAATAGAGTACTGCAGTGTGAAATGATCTGAGCCCAGGAAAGAAAAATTCAGAGATAAATGGGAAGATCTTGGCGGAAAATAATCTGACATATCTGGGCAGGTATGAAAATGCAGAAATATCAAAAGAGACAAAAAGAAAAGCAAAGACTATAGAAGAACCTAGAAGCTAATTTCTCGGAAAGTTTAATAAAAAGAAAAAGAACTTTGGGGGCAAGCCCCCAATAAAGTGGATTTTAACAAAGAATATTTTGATTGGGTGCTCTTTTAAGCTGTACTAGCACTTCTAAGGTATTCATCAGAAGAGAGACCCTTTCCTCTCTGGCCTGCACGAGAGCACGGATGCCCCCTAAAATAAATAGATTAAGACCACAGAGAACTTCCCGCTCTACCCAATGTCTGCTATTGACATTGTCTAAGTTCCATTTTTTTTTTTTCTTCCCAGACCCTCACCAAGATCAGATTAAAGAATCTGGAGACCTTCTGTGAAATACAGGTTTGTTCAGTTTGAGTGTTAGGGGAGTGGGGAAGGGGA
The DNA here is from genome assembly GCA_028627145.1 of Eidolon dupreanum. Taxonomy (NCBI): domain Eukaryota; kingdom Metazoa; phylum Chordata; class Mammalia; order Chiroptera; family Pteropodidae; genus Eidolon; species Eidolon dupreanum. Next base: position 19,796,958 of record CM053515.1, on the reverse strand, counting down.
GGGAGGAATAGATATCTGAAAAATTGATGTAGAAAGATTTTAGAAAGCTCTTTGCTGTAAACTCATGCCTCATTTTTGACTTTATAAACCCAAATATTTTATCTATAGTCAGAGTTTACAAAAATTTCATAAAATAGGAACAAAGATTAGGTAGTATTTAGGGCCCCGAAAGTGATAAAGAAAGCCGTTTTTAACTCATTTCTTCATTCTACAGATGACACTTCTATACACGTGGCCCCAATTTACCCGTCTTCCCAGCTCAGTAACTTTCCTTTGCCTGCACTTGGATGCATAATGCAGTATGGAAGAAAATATGAAGGCAGCCCTCTCTGTTGTCGCAAACAGAAAGAAGTGCCCCCCCAAAAGCCAATAGACCCAAGGCCAACTTCTCTCTTGGATGACAGGCTCAGACACAGAGATAATCATATTCTTCCTGGTAACTGAGTCGGTGACAAAGCACAAAGACTGAGAAAGAACATCTTATAACCACGTTGTCATCACGCAAATAAAAAGAATCAGCAAGTATGGTGTTTGGTATCAGTGAGGGACAGGCTGAACATATTAAAAGCCATCTCTAAGCCCCTGGAGGCCAGAGCTCATACGACTCTGCATAATCTGTCTAGCACCATGGATGTAGTAGGCTTGCTGCTCTCCAATAATAATGATGAATGGAGAATATATTTTCAATAGTGCTGGGCACCCTTTCTATCTAAAACTTCCAGGGATGTTTATAGAAGATGACACCTTTACCCCCAAATTGTCTTTTAATTTCTTTCAGAGCTTGAACTCTTTTCTTCCTCCCACTTCATGTCTCTAGTAGTCTTGATTTGATGAAATATTATCAAAATTTTAGCATCAAAGAATAAGAAATCTTAAATGAACACACCTTGCTACATTATCCTAAAGCACGTTCGCACACATTTTTCTCACGTGGATATGACAATGTGATAACGCAACACTTTATATGAGTAGCCTACCAGTAGAAAATGAAAACAAAAATACAAAAGTTTGGTATTAAAAAAAAAATGCCTCCACTCTTCACACACAAAAGGCAGAATGAGTTCCACCTGCTGACTTTCCCTGTCTGCCTGCCAGGCACTCAGGCTAATGTCAGAACAAGCTGGGAGGGAGGGAGAAGAGGAGAGAGAGGACAATTTCACCTCTTGGCACAGCTCGGCTTACTGAACCCTCTTGCTTTCTGCTGGCTGTTGATTCAGCAGAAACTACTGCTGCAGAATTCATAATGGTGATTTTTAAAGGCCCCACTGATCGCATTGCTTTCCCCACGTGTCAGACTCATTCGCTCGCCTCTGGAACACCGTTTCCCCAGCCACCTTTTCATTTCTTGCTAATGTACTTTCAAGGAGAGAGGGGCTCGCCCTTTTGCAAAGGGCCTTTTGGGGTTTTGATTGTCTGAGCAGGTAACCCGGCCGGAGTGATGAACCGGCAGGAAATGAAACCATGCCCTCCCTGCAGCCACTGAGAGACAACATCATTTCACTCAGGGAGGGGAGGACCCGCGGTCCTTCTGGGCCCCTTCCTTCCTCTCTCCCGTCAAGATCCCTGCAAACATCTTGGGGGGAAGGGTCATCTGCCTTCGGGGGGTCATTTTTTCCAACCCGGAGCCCCACCCCGAAAAGCTTAGTCCCTGAGGGCCATTTTAACTCCCTTGGGCGCCGGGTCCACCTGCTGCTGAACGCGGGGCTTGCCTCTCGGAGCCCGGATGGATGTGGGGCGCACTGGCGGCCGCCCCTGCGAGCGGAGCCCCCGCCCCAGCCCCGGGGCCCGGAGGAGTCTCCGCCACTGCGCGCCCAGCAGCCCGCGGAGCACCGCGATCCGCAACTTGCTCCCGGCCCCAGCGGCGGAATGCGGCGGGGCTGGCGTTACCTTCGGTCGCATAGCTGTGGTCGCGCAGGAAACTGTTGTTGATTTTGCGGGTATCAATGTCCTCCTCCATTGACAGCAGGTTTACTTGCGTGGGAACCAGAAGCCGGCAGACAAGTATCCATGATCCCTCCCCGCAGCCAGTCTCACAGGAGAGGGGGGCAGGGGAGCCAGTGGGACTGCACCATGGTCCGAGCCTGAGGAGGAGACGGGGAGGCGGAGAGAAAAAAAATAAAAACCCGGCAATGGAGCTGTCACCTCCTCCGCTCGGGATCTCCGAGGCTGCGGCGGCTCCTCCCGCGGTGCGCTCACTCCAGCTCCAATTCCCAGCGAGGATGCTGCGCCTGCCTCCGCTGCCTCCGGTGCCAAGATGCGCCGTGCCCCGAGGGGCTGGTCCCGCCCGCCGCCCCGGAGGCGCTCAGAAGCGTGGCTGGGGAGATGCCCAACAGGTTCCCCTCGTTGGCAGCCGCTCCGAAATGCAAAAAAGATCCCTCCTCCCCCTGGGAGAGCGGGCAGCCGCGACAAAATGGTGCCTTTCTGGACCCGAGCTGCAGTGGCGTGATGGCAGGGGCAGGATTCAGGCTGGCCCGGCCAGGGTGAGGGTGCTGGTCCCACGGGAGGGCGGCTCCCGCTGGCGGGGGCTAGGAAGCCGGCGGGGAGCTGGGCAGGTCGCTGTGGCCGGCGCCAGCGCACTCACCCTCACACCCACACGCGCGCACTCGCAGCTGCTGCTGCTGCTGCTGCCGCTGCTGCTGCAGGAGGCTGGAGGCGGCTGGTGCATTAAAGGCGAGGCTCCTCCCAACCGCGTCAGCAGCCCCAGGACTCTTCCCCAGCAGCGGTGGTGGCCGAGGCAGAGGCTGCGGCTGCTCTCTGCTGCAGTGGAGCGCACGCAGCCGCGAAGCGGCACCTGGGCGGCAGGCAGCGAGCTTGCAGACCCACGTGAAAAGCATAGATGCACACTCCCAACCTCCCACCTCCTGAGCCACGCAGCTAAGGGCGGCGTTTACTCTAGCACCCACAAGCCGCTAGCTCGCTGCCTTTTTCCGGACACCTGCGCTTCAGGACAGCAAAGAGAAGTGGGTTCCCTTGGGCAGGCAGGAAGCCTACATCCAGGTCTCTTTTGCTCCCCCTTGTATGATGCATGCAGCCCCTTGATGAAGCTAAAGGGCAAGGCCTGGGGTTGCAAGCCTCAGAAAGAGAGGCGAGAATGAGAAGAGGGGTCAGCGCCTAGTTTAAGCCCTCTGTGCTGGAAACAGAAGGGAGAAGAGGGGCCAGAACTTCTTTGCGATCGCATCTGACTTCATTCATAGTCATAAACATCTTCTAATTGTAGGCGTCTATGTCTAAACAGGCAGAGGGAAGCAGAAGGCTGAGTTGTGCATCTAGTTAACGGCAGTCATTCTGAACAAGTCCACTTTCATCTAGCCCTTTGCACTTTGTTTTGGACGAACCGCTGCAGGCCCTCTTGTAGGTTTTGCTTGTGAAGACAGGACACTTGCAGGACCCCCTTACATTTGCTGTCAACCTGGAAAGTACCTTGGAGCCCTGTGCCAGCTGAGAGCCACTGCTACCCACAGGAAGTTTCCAACATCCAATGAACACAAAAAAGAGGCCTGTCTTCCTACTTCAACTAGGAGAAAATACCAATTTATCTACTCTCCCCAAATTGCAAATTCCATATTTGAAAGAAAAGTAGATCATTCAGTTATGAAACAGCCAAAATCATTTATGAAGCAAATCAAGTCATTAGGAAGTCTGTTTGGAAAAGAAATTGCCCCAGTTTCCTCTTGTAGAAGGGATTCATTTCAGTGGGTGTCACCGCAGGGAGAGACATCAGCAAATGTCTTGCTCAGTTAACCTCCACAAGTTTAGCTAGATGAGCCCAGAGGGACCTGTGAGTTAATTATATACATACAATGCTTCGGCTAACACAATTTAGAAAGTATTTGAAGTTCAAAAAGATGGGAAAACAAGTCCTTAACTGAAGCTGGGAATTGCCACTAGATTTCCATGAAGAATAGCTGCTTCTAGCAGGTGGAAAATGGCATTGTCCCCATCTCCAGAATGAGACTGGCATGTCTCTGCAAGAAGAGAGTAGGAATATTCTTTGGTACAATTTTTTGAAGGTCAGCTTACAACAGATTCCATGTTATTCTCATCTGGTGGTTAAGTCTTACATGCTTGTTTGGCCATTTGTTCAAAATTCATATATAAAATTCCAGTAACAGATGAAGACTGGTGCAAGTTGATTAAATTCACTTCGGCACCTGTTGCCAAGCTGGTCCTTTCACATGATGAGCTGTATCTGTCAATGAGGTTCCCGTGGTCAGCTCATCCGTAGTTACTCAGTCTAGCTTCTCTTGCAGATCAGCATAATGGGGAATGAGGAGAGAGGGTGGAGGGGGAAAGTAGCTAAATTAATCTGAAAGTGGTGAGTAGACATCTTGCTTTCAGCTGAAATAAGCTTAGTTGTGACAGGAGACCTTGGAATGAATAATATTTGGGAAATTTTCCTGCTTATCTTCCTGCAATGTGAGCTAGATTGGAACAGAGCTGCATGATGAATCTGGTAGGCCTAGGCCCATTGGCCAGGCTGTGCTTGAGGAATTTTCCACTGTAACCAATGGGAGGAGTAAATTTTCCCTTTCATGTTTCCTGAAAAATTCCTCCCACATTTATTCAATGGTACATGCACTTTTCCCCCTAAGACACAATTTCTGGATTAAGTAGATTCCAAAGCCTTTTTATTTTGTAGGCCAGTCTTTTCTACTGTGGGCAACAGGTAAGTAGGCCCTCTGCCCAAAACCATGAAAAATAAAGCTGTTGGCTAGGTGCTTTAATATAATGACGTGTAGTAGGAGAGGGAACGAAATGAAAGAAGCCCTGCCCAATTCAGCGGTGGCAAGGGCACTGAGAAGACTTGCTGACCTTCTTTCTATTCCTCCAACATGTCAGGTTCTTTGCTAAAGCTCTCGGCATTTGCACGTCATTCCTGTGCCCCTTCCACGTGTTCTTGGCATTCTTCAGTATCTCAGCTGAACTGTTTGTACTTCATTGAGGAATTCCCTGAGCACACTGTAGTCTCTTCCTCTGATATTTTCTGTCACTACATCTTCTACTTGGTCTTCTTCATGGCATGTGGCATTTTGCAATTGCTGTTTACCTATTATCATCAATCATTTCCAATGTATCTCTGATGTTAACTTTCTACCACTTATTAGATGTGCAATTATATTTATTGAATGAAGATAAATATTTCTTGAATGAATGAGTAAATTACTGAACTTTTTCAGTGATATTTATATTCAATAGCTCTACCTTTATTAAAATGCTTGCAAAACACACAAACACACACACACACACACACACACACACACACACACACACACACCACAAAACCTGTTGTGAGCTAGTAATTTTTTAGCTTGTAACTCCTATTCCTATTGAAAAAATTGTTCCTACCCATTCTTATACACATAAACATCAAAAATATTTACTAAACTTAATATATGTCATGAATTGTTCTATGTGTTGGGAATACAGTTAAAAGAGTTCATTCTTTCAGAGAACTTAAATTAGATGACCTGATTTTAATAACATGTACTTTCTTAGAAATACAACAAATGCATTTATAAATCAATAACAAAAGCTATATGTTACTATAGCATAATGTTAAGTGCCAAGGCTGTGATATCAGGCAAAACTGATTTTTTTGCCATTCATTATTGTGTACGTGAGCAAGTCACAAGATCTCGAGTCATGTTTTTTGTTGTTGTTGTTGTTGTTGTTGTTGTTTTTAAAAAAACCTAGAAATTAGGAGAACAGTATCTATTTCATGGAGTTATTATGAGGATTAAAAGAGATAATGCTTGGAAAAAATACATTGCTTTTACTTGTTGAATATTTACTGTCATCACCATCATCAATAGTGAACAAATATTTAAGCACCTACTGTGTCAGCAGTCACCAGGACAGGGCTAGAGATTCAGCAACATCAATGCACAAGATGTTTGGTCAGTCTCTGCCATCATGGAACTTAGTTTCTAATTTACAGTTTATGTAAAGGGGGCCCCAGGCTACAAAAGGGGCTGCAGGAGACACTGAAAGGCTGACCTAATTCAAGCTTGTGCTTTACACAGAAAAGGCCAATTACAAACACACAGCCTTCTTAAGTTACACAATTGAGCATGACAGCATGTGGACACATTCTTTTTTTATCACCCTTGGCATGGTCCCCTTCCCCCAACACTCCCATATACCTTTACCCGAGTTAGGCTAGTGCTGCCTACCCTGGAACCTTTTAGGTCATCTTGTCCAATTAGCACATTAAATATCTACAATTTTATTAAAACCTTTGACCTAAGCCAGTCTGGAGATTCTTAATATAGGCTTTAAGTGTCAGACAGTCCTGGTTTGTGTCCCAGCTCAGGCATTTATGAATTTCATGACCTTTGGCAAGTAATTTAACATCTCTGAGCCTCTGTCTTTGCAAAATGGAAGAAAATAATGGGAATTACTTCATAGGCTTGTTGAGTGGCTTCAGGGACAATGTAAGTAAGGAAAGTGCTTAGCACAGGCTTGGCTCATAGCCAAGCCTCAACTAAACGTCGGTTTCCATCCTAGTACTGGCCCATCGGGGGCTCCATCTGCAGGGAAATAGGGAGATGTGCTGCAAGTCCATCTCTCATGTGAACCAAAATGACCCAGAAATTTGAGTTGCACTGCCTATCGGTTTGTCTTAATGAGCAGCTAAAAACTGGATGCATGAAATTTTACCATCTTGCAAAAATCCCTATGTAAGCAACAAAATCCTGTGCAAATGGGAGGAATTAGGATGATCATCTCTTGATTTTTGCATTTTGTGTGTGCAGAACTAACTAATCATGTTTCTCTGTCGAAGAATCCCTCTCTAGGATCACTAAGCACCAAATGCACAACTATTTCTGAGGTGGTTTATGTGCTAACTGCCCAGAGGATGACCTCTTAAATTTCTAACAAGGTTTCCAATTCCTTCTTGTGCATGTTGTAACATGTAATACCTCACGAGTGACCCTTTAACATGGCACTTAGACTAGGAAAAAAAAAATCTCACCCTTAAGATACTCTATTAATTTTAGACTCTGGACTTTTAATGGATTTCGCCAAGTAAAATGTTTCTTCTATTATCCATGTAGAGCAACTTATAAGAATACACAGTGGTGTGCTGGAGCTGATATGTACTGGCTGTTGAAAACCAACTGTGATGATTGTACGCATCTCTTTTCCTGTTCTGCTCTGAGTGATATCACGTTGGTAGCTTAAATCTGAATTTGCCATGGTGGGAGAGTTATAACATGAAAATGAAAATAAAGAACCTATATAAATCAGGACTTTTTTTAGGACCTTTTTTTTTGAGAGCTGATTGTTAAATGTTTAATAACACACCAGTCCAAACACATTACTTGGTGATACATCTTCCTACTCATCCTTGTTATCTGCATAAAGCTCTTTTGAATGTCTTGACACTAAGTTTCCCAGGCTGTGTCAAATTCCAGAGTGTTCCACCATCCAACCAAACTTCGGCCATAATGTTAAATAATTTGTAAAGTCCTACCTTTGCCATGAAGCTTTCCCATGGCCATCAGAGGAAGCCTGATGCCCTTGTTTGATCCCTTCCAGGCTAGATATGAAATTGCTATGGCAGACCTGTACATATATGTCCCTATAAGGCTCTTAGGTCTGACAACATGAGGAGTATTAGGTGTATGCCCACTCTCGGTGAATCATTCTTTTCTACTGTTCAAGCTCCACAGTCACCTTACTTTCGCTTTCAACTTGCCTAAACATAAAACAAAATATCCACTGTGCCTGAGTTAATGGACAGCTCTCCTTCTTGTCTAGTTAGGACATTGATGCCGTGGGAGAAAAGGTACAAAAATTCAAGAGTCCAGATCAGATGGTGTAGGAGAAATGATCCACCTGTACCTTTTTGCCCTTTTAATGGTTTTAGATTTAAATTTAGGCTGTCCTACCCAAGTCAGTCTTAATTTGCATGATATCTGTCAGGTACAAGGTGAGGATTTATAAAACCAGTTTAGCAATATTATCTAGTACCTGATTACATTTCTCAAAGTAAAATTTCAGAATAATTTCAACAGGACTGTATATTAGGAAATGTTTTTCAAATTTCTTTAAAATGCACTGAACAATGACACTTTACAGAATTCATTCTAAGAAGATAATCATGGATGTGGGCAAAAATTTAGCTGTAAGATTATTTCTCAGAGCACTATTAATAATCATGAAGAACTGGAAACAAACCCAACTGTCCAATAATAGAACTAGCTAGGCAAATTATGGTGTGTTCGTATAATAGGAAATTATATTGAGCCTTTGATATATTAGTAGCTAATACTTGTTGAGTATCTATTATGTACTAGGCTCTGTGTAAAAGATTTTACTAGCAATATCTCATTTAATTCTAACAACAGCCCTTACAAGGTATTATTATTATCTCCATATTACTAAGGCTAATAGAGATAAACAATATACCCAAAGTCAACCAAATAGCAGCCTGGTGCTCACGTGCTCTCATCCCCCCCCCACCGTGTGTGTGTGTGTGTGTGTGTGTGTGTGTGTGTGTGTGTGTGTGTGTGTTGAGGTCACAACACAATCTTTGGAGGTCTTTTTCCAAACCATCCACCACTAGATTCTGATTTTCCCTCTTAGGGATGAATCTCCTCTTAGTTGAAAACCACTACTATTGTGTTGGCGAGTATGTGGCAAAATTGGAACCCTCACACACTACTTGTGGGATCGCATAATGGAGTTAGCCACAACAGCAATTTCACTTCTAGGTATATACCTGAGAGAACTGAAAACACATATTCACGCCAAAACTTGTGAACAGATAGTCACAGCACCATTGTTCCTAATAGTCCCAAAGTGGAAATAACTCAACTATCCATCATCTGATACACTGGTAACCAAAATGTAATAATCTATTATATGATATTATACATACAAACATTAACATATCCATTGTATATCATATCATTGTTATACCATGTATTATTCAGCTACAAAAAGTAATAAAGTACTGACACATGCTATAACATGGATGAACTTTAAAAACATTATAAGTGAAAGAAGCCAGTCACAGAGGACCATATATTGTGCGATTCCATCTTTGTGAAATGTTCACAGTGGGCAAATCCATAGAGACATAAAATAGATTAGTGGTTGCTAGGAGCTGGGGTGGGATGAATGGGAGCGACTGCTAATGAGTTTGGGATTTCTTTTCAGAGTGATGAAAATGTTCTAAAATTAGATAATGGCAATAGCTGTGCAGCCCTGAATGTACTAAAAACCACTGAACTGTATATGTAGAAAGGATGAATTTTATGGTATAGTATCTCAATAAAGCTGTTATTAAAGATTTAAAAAATCATTGCTATCGTAAGCCACAATTACTTCTGGGAGTACAATATATGCTTCAGGTACAGTAGCTCAGAGAAAATTTAAAGGCATTTAAAGACAAGGATTGACGTTCATGTTATGTTGTTAAATAGTCATAAAACAGCATATACTGACTGATCCCATTTTTTAATAAAAAATATGTGTATGCCAGAAAGAAGATATAAAAACTTTGCAGTAGTTATACGTGGGTTTTTTTCAAATTTTTGTCAAAGAAAATTTAGAACATGTATTATTTCTGTAGTAAAAAAATTGAAGATTTTTTAAATGTCTTGGTATACTTTTTAGGATGAACCCTTGTATTGAAAAGATCAAAAGTCATTTTCTTCACACCAGGAAATTGAGAAACATTGATATAAATGTATACGCTACTGAATGCATAGAATACAATTACGAGACACATTTGTAAATTTTTCAAGTTGCCACAATAACAGATAAAAAGAAACAGATGAAATTACTTTTAATATTTTAAACAATATTTTTAAATTTTTTGAAAATAAAATGAAAAATATTTTATTTAACCCAATATATCAAAAATATTATAATTTCAACATGTAATCAACATAAAATTATTGATGATATATTTTACATTCTTTTCTTTTCATGTTGTCTTTGTTTACAGCACCTCTCGAAACTAACCACATGTACAAGACTCAATAACCACATGTGCCTAGTAGCTATAGCACAGAGGAACTATTTCAAAAAGTGTTATTTTATTTACCAGATGAGTTTATCATACTCTTCCAAAGAGAAATCTCTTTCTACTAAGGACTTGAACTAGATTATAATGCTAAAACAAAACTAAACAATGTTAATCTGATGAACCTCATAATAATTTAAAGTCATACAAATTGAATGTGAAAATATACACATGCCACCATACGTAATATCTCATACATAATAATAAACTTGAACTCATTCTGCAGTTCCCCCTAAAACTAATAAGGTGAATACATAGAATTAAAAAAAGACCAAAATTCTGAAAGTCCTAAGACGATACCATATGACAATACATAACAGATAGTGAGAAAGATATAATTCAGTCACTGTCGCAGTTACCACCCTACTGGGTCAGCTGTTTAGTCCCAAACCTGTGGTTCAATTCCAGGTAGGAGAAGAAGCCAAGCAGCCAGATGTCATGGCCAAAAAAAAAAAAAATTTTTTTTTTTTTTTTTTTTTTTTTACTTCTGGGTATCTGGACTCCATTATAACCACTAAAGGTAGAGAAATTTAAAGGTACAGTTAGAAGAATCTGGCTGAGCACGATTTGTATTCTTTTAGGTTGGATTAGAGAGTTGAATTTTGTGGTCATGTGATTCATGGGTTAATTTCTGAGGGCTTGTTGAATTAGGGAACACCACCGCCTTTCCTGCACACGTGTGAACAGTTTTGTGCGTGCAGCTGAGCCCTCCCTTCTTCACTGATTCCCGGGCCCCACTCTCTCTTGATTCTCCTGCTACCTCAATGCATGCTCCTTCTCAGGCTCATTTGCTGGCTCCTCCTCATTGCTTTGACCTTTAAATGTGCAAGCACACTAGAGGTCAAATGTCTCAGGCTTTTCTATCCACAGTCCCATTCAAGGTGACCTCATCCAGTCTCATGGTTTGCCACTCACATGTGGACAAAACCCATACTTGAATTTTGAGCACTAATCTCTCCCGACCTCTCAAATTAACATCATGAAGAGCGGACCTGACATGTCACTGGTCATCTATCTACAAGGCACCTCAGTCTCTAATGCTACCCCACTCCCACCATAACTGCTCCTTGGTTCCTGTTCCTTGATTCCTCTCTCATCCCTCCAGTCCATGAGCAAATCCTGCCAGCTGTAACTTCAAAATACATCCAGAATCCAACTAGTCCTCATCATCTTCGTTGCTACTACCTACCTACCATGCTCCAACTACCATCACATCTCTCCCCATGATTGTTGCAATAGACTCTAATCAGTGTATGAGCCCTCCTCCCTGCCACAGCAGAATGGTTTCTATGCAGCAGGCAAAATGGTCCTTTTAAATGCAAATCATTTCATGTCACTTTTCTGCTCAAAGCCTTTTATTGGCTTGCTACACATTCAGAGTAAAACTTTCTTAAAATGCAGGAAAGATTTGGCTCTTGCTATAGCTCTGTCCTTATTTTTTTCCCACTTCTCACCTGTAGCACCACCAACTCGACTCAATCCCCCTCCTCCCACCTCATACACAGACATAGTGGCATCCTTATTGCTTGTCAAACTTGCCAGGAAGAGCACTCCCATCCCAGGACCTTTGCATATGCTGTTCCCTCTGTCCTGAGGGCCTTTCTTCAATCAGCAGCAAAGCTCAGTGCGTTACCTCATTCAGGTGTCTGCTTCAGTATAGACTTTTCTGAGCTGTCTTCCTTGCCCACTCTATATAAATAAAATAGCAGTTCTTACCCCCAGCGCTCCTTATCCCTGCCTAACTACCTGACAGTATATATTTATTTGGTTTTGGTTGTTATGCCAGTAGAACAGAATTTCCAGGGAGACAGGAATGTCCTTGCTCCCTCCTCAAAATCTGGCACCTAGAACAGCGCCTGGCACATATTGGTTACTCCGATGTATCTTTTGAAAAAATAAAAGAATGTATATGTGTTTGCTTAATAATGAAGATGATTCAGGAGGGAATCTCAATTGACAATAAACCTAGGATGCTTGTGTAGCACAGAAGTTGGTCTTGCCCAAAATGAAGTCTGGCCTTTGTCCTAGGCTTCTGGGTGGCAATCTATGTCATACCTGATAGCAATGTCTTTGTTTAGAGTCAGGGCTGCCCACACCATAAAGACCATGTGATTTAGGATGGGGGAATTGGGTCACGTGGTATCAGCTGGTCTGGAAACTAAGTTCAATCAATCCTGCCTATGTAATGGAACTCCAAAAGAACCCAAAAAACTCTGAATACCAGGCTTGGATGAGCTTCCCTGGTTAGCAATACTCTAAACACACTGTCACACATCAATACCAGGAGAGTACTATGTCCTGAGGACAATGAAAACTGTGATTTAAGAACTCCCCCAGACTCTGCCCTATGCATCTCTTTATTTGGCTAACTTAAATCAGTATCCTTTCCCTGTGATAAACTATAGCCACGAGTATAATAGCTTTCTGTGAGTTCTGTGAATCCTAGAGAATTATTGAAATTGAGGGTAGTTTTGGAGGTGTCAAAAGTAAGGACAGTCTTGGGAACTCTACCCTTAAACTGTGCAGTCTGGCTAACACATATCTATCAAGGCTCAAAGTAAAAGGTGGCTTAGGGATCATGATGTCTAACCCATCATTTTGCTGATGAGGAAACTGAAGCCTAGGGAAAACAACGGAGTTGCCTGGATCACTCTGTTGATTTGCTGACAGACCCAGAGCACAAACCCTGCTGTCCTGGCTCCAATGCTCAGACCCCTCCTTGCAATGACTCTCCTCAACTTTTTCTTAAGAGAGTAAATAAAAAAGTTACTGGACAATTAAAAATTTTTAAACATGACTTTTTCTTAAGAGGGTAAATAGAAAGTTATTGGACAATTAAGTTGGCTTACCTCCCTAGTATTTCAAGGCCAGTGTCAAGGCGAGAATTGACTACTCATTTTCAAAAGTCATGGCGGCCAGCCCTAGACAAGACTAAGGGAACAGAACGCCTCTTCATCTCCCTCATCTCTGCTTTTCCTGCCCTGAGGTGGGCCAGCTCAAGCTGCGGGAGTAGCTGCATCAACCCTCCTGACCCACAGCCTCAGAGTCCAGGAACGAAGTGTTTGTGATCACCGAGAAGCAGCAGAAATCCTCCCCTCCTTGCAATGCCATGTTCTGCCACTGTCCTTTGGGAGGAAACTTTTAAGTACAGGCACTGTTGGAAGCCACAGGACATATCACACGATAAACTGAGCCTGTTATGTGGGAAAACATTTTGACAAGTTCAAAGTACTATGGCAAGCAAGCTTGCCACTCTGGAGGTTACTATACTAGTGTGATAAGGTACAGAGGCCAGAATTCAAGAGCTAGATAGACCTTGAACTTGTCAGCAAGGCTGTAAATATTTTAAAACTCAATAAATATTAATGGAATAAATGTAGAGTAAAAATAATTATATTAAACATCCCTCAAATAGAGACCTCTGTAATTTCCATTTGGTATCTCACAGAACTACAAGGATGAACAAAGTATGATAACCAAAGTTTATGAATTTATATCTGAAAATTAGCATAGGCCCTGAGTAGTGACTTTAATATTTTAGGGTCACAGATCCTTTTGAGAATTTGATGAAGGTTTAGGACTCTCTCCCCAGAAAAAAACATAGTCTAAGAATATTTCCTGCTTCCAAATGCTGCTCATTGTGTCTAATTCATGGACAGATAAAGGAAGGGGGAGGGGGGAGGTTAACAACTGGGATCAGAGAAATGTACAAAACTGAATGCAAGTTTAAAATTATAGTGTCACCACCTCCCGTGCATATTTTTAGATGGAGGATAAGAATAGATATAACCTACATAGCACTTAATAGTAATGGTGCAGGCCAGATGTGAGCAGTCTTGCTAAGCTGGGTCAGTAAAGTGTACCAGTCAAATGGCTAAAGGCATGACTTTTGAGAACCAAACTACTTGAGTTCGAATCTTGGCTCATATTTCCTAGCAGTACAATTTTGGGCAACTTTTTAAATCACTCTGTGCTTCAATTTCATTTGCAAAACACCAATAATAATAGTATCTACTTCATAGGGTTGATGTAAACATTAAATGAGTTAATATATATAAAACATTTATCTATATAGTCCATGGCATATAATACTGACCTAAGCAATGTTAGTTGTTGGTAGGAGGGGCTGCGTATTCATTATATGCTATGTTGTTGTCCACATGAATGACAGATTTATTTACTTTTCCAGTTTTCATCTTTGAATTGTTTTGGAAGATCTGCTTCTTTTCCCATCCTCCCCTTTTTAAATTGTTTTTAAGCTAACTCAAATACATGGTTTCATTACAAGGGAGCATGAAATTGTTCATGTCAGTGGGTCCCTAATAAAGGCATCTATTCATTTAACATTAAACATTTACTACCTGTCTACCATGTGTTTAGTACTACCCCTTTTAGGTGTTGGTCAAAATCTCAAAACTTGACTGCAGAGATAAATGCTAAAATCAGGACCTCCCTGTCTAAACTGGAAGCTAAAATGAGCCTTTCAGGATCTCCCTCATTGCCAAGCATTCCTTCACCTCTGGACCTTGTACGATAATTTCCTTTATCCACAAGGGATATATTCCTATCCTTGAAACTGAACACTATTTACATTATGTTTTTTCCTATACTCACACACCTTTTTACTTAAAGGAAGCACTTCTTTTTGGCATATCCGAATTGTCAGCATCGCTATTCATGCACTTTGGTGCCATTGTTAAGTAAAACAAGGTGACTTGAATACAAGTTCTGCCATACCATGACAGTCGGCCTGATGACCAAGATGGCTACTAAGTGACTAATGAGTGGGGAGCGTCTGTTGCGTGGAGATGCTGGACAAAGTGATGTCTCTTGTCGCCATCGGATTCCCAGTGCCTAAGACAGTGCTTGACACACAAAAGTTCACTAAATGGATGCATGAATTAAAAACTCAGTCTCATTAGCGGTTTGTTGGTTTGTTTCAGACTGTATATACAGTAGGGCTCGACAATTGTTACACGAAAAACTAGAACTGATTTTCTTTGCCCAGTTTATAATAAGCAGTTGTTAAACAGTATGGTTTAAGTAAATAAATTAAATTAATTTCTACAAAGTTAGCAACATTTGCGTATTTCCACACTACCTTGTAACATGCTTCCCTCGAAATGAATGTGAATATCGTCAAAAGAACATTCTGCCCAGCTCCTGGACTCACCTTATTAGGCGAATGAGAAGTTGCAAACTCTATTTCCACCACAGGAAAGGACAACAGTGTTAACTCATGGATTTCATAATGTGCACATAATTGGGAGATGTCAAAACTTGTCATGTCATGGATTAATCAGCGATTCTTCAATAAGTAATTATTAAAATGGCAAAACAAACAATCCTGCGGAGTCATTACTGTTTGTCAATTCATTGGGCTAAATCATATTGACTAGGTGATGGCCTGGCTCAGTTTCCTAATACTCTCAGGGCTGAGCAACATAAAATGAGCTTAAACAAAGGCAGAGACACTGAGAGACACTAAGGACAGCTGTCTAGGACAGCCTTTGCTGTATCTGCAAAGAAATGCTTTTTCCCCTATGTTTTTGAGAAGATGGAAGGAAAGCAATGACATTATAAAGGCTGTTTACTTCATAATCAAATCAGCTACCATTTGATGGGTACTTACCAACTGCCAGGCATTGTGCTTATTTTTTCTATGTACAAATTACTTCTACCTCTTATCATTACCCCATAAGGGAAAGATTATAGTACCACTTATCACTGAGGCAACTGAGACTCAGAGATGATAACTACCTTAGAGCAAGTAGAATGGGCAGATCTGGGTTTAAACCATTTTTTATTTGACTCTTAACCAACTACTTCATAATGGTTCCATTTATATTTTCCCATGAAAGTTCTGTTCAAGGTCTTTTACTCAGTAAATGCATACTAAATATTTGTCAAAAGAACAAAGCTATAATTCCCATAATCCTTCAAAAAGAACACCTAAACAGTCACAAGAATGCTTTTTCTCTCAAAAAATTTATTCATTTTGAAGTGTCCTTTGATAGTGAGACTTATGAAACTAAAAAAAATCCTTGGACTTTTTGTTGTTGAAAAAAAAAATTTAAATCCACTGCTGTGTTTTTTGGTGATTCACTTTTCTATTACTCAGAACATACTACACCTACACATTAAATAAAACTGAATATTCCAAAGAGTTGTCAATATATGAAAGCAGAGGAACTTGGTAGAACTGGGGAAAAGCGGGGGCTCAAACTAAGAAGATAACTTTTCTACTTTAAAACAAATTTCCAGAATATAGAAGCAGACAAGCTACGAAAGGCTGGCTTTGCCTTGTAAGAAGATAATGGTCCTCCTTGATTTAGGACAAGCAGAAAAAGGAAATTAATGGCAACAGTGAACTAAATATATATTTATCATCTTTTTCCCAAAATCTCTTTAAAATGAGATCAAAGCAGTTGTAAACTTACAATAATAAAGAGAATTTAAGGACAGCCATTAAGCGAGCTATGGATTTTATGTGTTTCTGGGAGAAGAAAAGTAGGTGGATGGATGATGACAGATGAAGGGGAGAGGTGAGACAGCCAGAGAGAGCAAGAGCACTCACCTACCTTGCAGAAACCTGGAGAGGTTCGGGACTTAGAAACATCAAAAATAACATGAGATGGGGACTGAAAAATGGAGTAGGTATTAAAATGAAATTCATAGAGAGAAAAATCTATTTACCTGCCTTTCATTCCCACTGTTTAACTCCTCTCCCTACCCCACACTTGGAGGATACAATAGAAGTTTCTTCCCTTTGAAAAATTTAAATAGTCTGGGGTAGACTAATATATGAGAATAGGAACTGGGTCTCCAGTTTAAAGATTTCAAAATGCAAGATCATCTCTCTGCTTGCTTATTCTACTATGAAACCAGCCAGCGATAAGCCCTATTGATGTTCATTTGACTTTTCTATTGATTTGCTCTCACATATGACTGGGCAACGTAAGATTATCTAGATGATTGAGTAAAACCTACCATACAGAACAAAAAATAAGATAAACAAACATAAAAACAAATACTAGAGAAACAAACAAATATAGTTTTAAGAACATAAATCCTAATGAGCACATGAAATATTTAAAAAGAGAATAGGTATATAAATCGAGAAAAAGATACTATAAAAAGGAAGAAGTAGAGAATAAGAAAAAAACTCATGAAATTAAAAAATCTGGCTAATTTGTTATTAAATCATTAGAAGGTTAAAAGATATAGTCAAAGGAATGGGCCAATGGAAAAGAATAGAGAGCCTAGAAATAAACCCATGCATACACAAGGAACTAATTTTTGACAAAGGCACCAAGAATTACCCAGTGGGGAAAAGATAGTCTCTCTGATAAATGAAACTGTGAAAACTGAATATCCACATGCAAGAGAATGAAAATGGGCCCTTATCTTACACCATATACAAAAATCAACTCAAAATGGATTAAAGGCCTAAAAGTAAGACCTGAAACCATAAAACTCCTAGAATAAAACATAGGAGAAAAGCTCCTTAACATTGATCTTGACAATGATTCTTTGGATATGACACAAAAGCACAGGCAACAAAAACAAAAAATAAACAAGGACTACAACAAACTAAAATGTTTCTGCACAGCTAAAAAACAATGGAAACAAAAAGGCAACCTATAAAATGGGAGACAATATTTGCAACTATATCTGATAAGGGGATAATATCCAAAATATATATGGAACTCAGGCCACTCAACAGCAAAATAACACACAGATCAATTAGAAATGAGCAAAGAATCTGAATAAATCTTTTTTTTTTCCGAAGAAGATACACAAATGGCTCACAGACATATAAACATATCGACATCACTACTCAACAGGTAGTTGTAAATTAAACCACAATGATATATCACCTCATACCTGTTAGTAAGACTTTTATCAAAAAGCCAAAAGATAACATGTATTGGTGAGGATGTGGAGTAAGGAAACCCCTGTACACTGTTGGTGAACATGTAATTTGGTGTGGCCATTATGGAAAACAGTATGAAGCTTCCTCAAAAAATTAAAACTAGAACTACCATATGATCCAGAAACTCCACTTCTGGGTATATATCCAAAGGAAATAAAAATCACTCTTTCCAAGATATTTTGTGCCCCCATGTTTATTGTGTCAACCTAGGGTCTACCAATGGATGAATGAATAAAGGACCTATGCTTTTTCTTTGTATATATAAAAGAATATTGTTCAGCCTTACAAAAGAAGGAAATCTTGCTGTTTGCAACAACATGTATGAACCTATAGGACGAAGTAAAATAAGCCAGACACAGAAAGATAACTATTGTATGATCTCATATACAGAGTTAAAAAAAAAAAAGTCAGACTCATAGTAACAAAATATAGAATAGTGTTTACCACAAACTGAAAAAAAAGAGATAAAAGAGACTGTGCAACAGGTAAACATTTTCAATTATAAGATGAATATGTTCTGAAGACCTATTGTATGGCATGGTGGCTATAGTAGTTAATCATTATTATTACATACTTGAAATTTGCTAGAAGAGTAGACTTTAAGTGTTCTCAACATAAATAAGGTGGCTGTGTGAAGTGGAAGATGTGTTCATTAGTTTGATAATTAGTTTGTGATGCTTTTCTATATACATTGTAAAATGATTTATTTGTCAATCATACCTCAATAAAGCTAGAGGAAAAAGTAAGACAAAAAGATAAAGAAAATATTAGAGATAACAAAATTAATAAATTAGTCTATGAATCCTTACAGCCAACTAATAGATGTACCAGAAATCTCCATACTGATTAGGAAATCAAAAAGAAAAAAATTATTAAATAAATACTTGAAGAGAATTTCTCCCAGTTGAGGAACGTGAGTCTTCAAGATTGAAAAGATCCATTAGGTATCTGTATTAATTATTTTTAAAAGACCCACAACTACATAATCATGGTGAATTTTCAGAACACCAAGGATTAGGAGAAGATCCTAAAGGTTTCCTAGAAGAAAACACAGCCCATCTATATGGCAATGATGTTCAGACTGTCGTTGGAATTTTCTCTTCAGCAACATTGATCCCTAAAAACCAATCAAGCAACAACTTCAAGTTTCCAAGAGAGAATGATTCTCAAATAAAAATTCTATACTATTAGTTAAGTGACTGAATGGTTGGGGAACCTAAAATCTATCGACATATACCATTCTTTTGCTAGATACTTTACTGAAAATAAACTCCTTTAAGCGAAGTATTATTTCCACCATTCACTGAAGAAAACTTCTAATAGGTCAACTCAATGAATAAGTGGCTGAGTCACAAAATGTACCTGAGTCATCTGCTATTTTTCCAGACTATATTACTGGTTCTTTGGACACACAAAGGCAGATTAGCATACAAGGGGAAGAAGCTGCAGTGTGGAAGCAGAGAGCATCATTCTTTACTGGGACTCATTATGTCACTGTTGCTACTTTGGCAACTTTTAAAGATTAGTGTTCCTGTTAAAAAATGGGTAAATATAATTGAGATATCATAAATTGAGGCACACACAATTACTGGCGCTCACTTAAAATATACAAACAAATTCAAACCAAAGTAAAGAGTCTCTTCTGTTTTAATGCTCTCTTTCTATTTCGACCTGTCTTCTGGTTCCCATTTGTTCACTCATCAAGCAAAAACGCACTATATCTGAGGACCTTTCCTAGGCACTATGTCAATAATGGTGAATGAAGTACAAAGTCTCTGTTATCATGAAATGTTCTAACTATGAAGATAATGAACAGAATTTGGTGAGAGAAAAGAATGCAAGGGGGAGGGAGACTTATTTGGATAGAATGATCAGGAAAGGGCTCTCAAACAGGTAATATTTCAGCTGATTCAAAAGATCCAGCTATGTGAAGGATTGGTGTGATGGGTGGTCCATCACAGGAAAGGGAATAGTAGAGCAGATATCCCCAAATGGGAAATAGTTTAGAAGGATTGAGGAACTAAAATACTAGGCCAAAGTAATAGAAAGGGAGGATGGCCCAGGATGAAATTGGAAAGGCAATTATAACGATAACATGTTGGGCCTGTAGGTTATTGTAAGAAATTAGAATAAAATCCAAGGAGTGATGAAAATCCTCTGAAGAGCTTACAGCATGAGAGAGACACGAATCGATGTGTGAGGACTTCATCACATGTGAAGTGGAAGATGTGTTCAGACAGCATCTCCCTTGCCTCTCAAGGGTCCACTTCTTTCCATTCTCCCCCTCTCTCCCAACACTTTCAGATATTTATTGAGAATCAATTCTGTCAAAATAATGACTGGTCCCTATATTAGTCAAATGACAGAATATCGCCACTATCTTCACATTTTTAATTTCCTTGCCCCCACATCTAATCAGCAACAATATCCCATGAACTTTATTGCAAAATGTCTCTCAATTCTGCCAAGTTCTGGCTTTTATTAGTGCCCATTTTATATAAATAATAATAGCAATAGCACTATTGCAACAACAACAGCTAGTATAAGTACTCTTAACAGTGCTTACTAAGAAGCAGGCTTTGTTCTTATGCATTTTATGTAAATTAACAAATTTATTTTCCAAAAAATCCTAAGAGGTCTGGCTCCAAATATACTATTATAGCACATTGCTTCTTTATAGGATTCTTATTGGTTGCCATTTCTCTACTCTTTCCAATCCATCCGACCCATTTCATTGACAGACAAATTTCCCCCACATAAAGCTCTGATCAAGCTAAAAGCCATCAATGGTTTCTCAGTGCCTTCAGAACAACATCCAAACATCTAAACTTGGTAGTCACCCTTTTGTGATCTGGTTCTACTCTACACTTCCCAATTCATAGCCCACTTCTCTATGCATAATAGATT
The DNA here is from genome assembly GCA_028627145.1 of Eidolon dupreanum. NCBI lineage: Eukaryota > Metazoa > Chordata > Mammalia > Chiroptera > Pteropodidae > Eidolon > Eidolon dupreanum. The sequence continues at coordinate 19,776,076 of CM053515.1, read as the reverse complement.
TTTGCTACAGTGGAATAAAAAATATGTGTAGTTATCCTAATGCAGCAATTCTCAAATTGTGGTCGTCACCTCTAGTCATCCAGAAGCCCCTTTAGGGGTGCCACAGATCAAAACCATTTTTATAATACTATGATTTTACTTGACTTTTTCACTCATTCTCTCACGAGTGTACAGTGTTTTCCAGAGGCTATTTAAGGTTTGATATCACAACAGACTGAATACAGAAGCGTATGTGAGAATCCAGCTGTCTTCTTTTGAGACAGACATTAAAGAGATGTATAAAAAATATAAAATAAAAAATATATATAAAGCATTGCTATTCTTCTTACTAATATTTGGGGAAATTATAGTAATTTTTCATAAAAGTATGTTACTGATGTTAATGTATAATGGAGTTATTATTGTTATTTTAAGATGAACTAATAGATATTTCTAAAATCTCTCAGTTTTAATTTCTAATAAGGAAAATATAAATAGATATTACCTACATAAATTAAGCTCTTTGGGTCTGCAATAATTTTTTCCCATCTTATTGAAATATAATAGACAATTAGTTGCTCGTATGTACATTGTACAATTCGATGAGATTTCTCAATTATAATCGGCATACAATAATGTACCAGTTTCAGTTGTACAGCGTAGTGATCAGAGATCCACATAACTTACAAAGCAATCACCTCATTAAAGCTGGTTCCCTTCTTCCCCCTTATATATTTATTATAACATTTTAAACCATCTTCCTCATGTTACACTCTACATCTCTATGTCTATTCTGCAACTACCATTTGAACCTCTTAATCCCTTTGCCTTTTTTCGCTGTTCCCCCAACCCCTCTCCCATGTAGTAGCCCTCAAAATATTCTCTGTATCTGTGAGTTTATATCCACTTTTGTTGTTGTTGTTGTTGTTTATTTTGTTCTCTAGATTCCACATGTACATGAAATCATGCGATATTTATCTTTCTCTATATGACCCATTTAATTCAGCGCAATACCCTCTAGGTCCATCGAGGCAATATCTCTTTCCATCCCATTCCTTTTAGTCTGTGTGTGTCTTTTAATCTGAATAACTTTTAAGACAGTAGAGGTGCCTCAAATAGTCTGAGAACCACTGTTGAAATGCTTAAGAATATATGCTTTAAAATCAGATTGACCTGGAGTGTAAATCCTGGAGATGCTAATAACTTTTGACCTCAGGAAAGTTAAAGTTGCTTCAAAATCTTCAGTTTCCTCAATAGCAAAAAGGGGATAATACTATCAGCCTTATAGTAATAATAAATATAAAATGCATGAGCCAGAGTTGGCATATAGTACACTCACAATAAATGGTAGATTCTGCCAATATCATGATCAATATAACCATTTTTATTGTTATTTTCCAAATATGCTCTGACTTTTCTGTCTCTGAGTTATTAGCAATATTCTTGTCTCTGTAGGTACTATCCTCTTAGAGACTACTTAGCCAACTGCAGTAGGATAATATTGTGTAGAATTAAGAGGTAACTCTCTCTCACCTATCTTCCTCAAACCTATCATTCAGGCAGGACAGATAGCTCTCTCTGTGCACTCAATTCAGGATGAAGGCAGAAACAGAAAGACCACGATGTTGTATTCTCTGTTTCTTAGTTTCTAACTATATTTTTATAACTTACGCCAGGGATAGTAATCTTAGAGTCTGGTGCCTGAGCAAAGAATAAAAAGGACTTTTGAAGATCAAAAGCTTGGCTTTAAATACTGAGCACCAATGCTTGGACGATTGAAGGCTTGGCTTTCATTCTATGAGGAAGAAAAAAACGGAAGAATGCAGGTTGATTGCATAAGAGCATTATTATGAAAGGAGAGCAAAGTCTGACCAAATGGCAGGAAGCAGGAAGATGAGAAGGGCAAGTCTCCAAATTGGATGTCCCTTGAGACTCTGACAAGGCTCATCAAGCCTCGTCCTGGGATAGGCAGATGAGTGATAGAAATTATAGATTGGAGGAAATCTCACAGCAGCAATGGGAAGTTGTCCCTCAAATTCTAAAGTATAGCCCAGAGAGCTCATAACCTTCTTAGAGGTGAAGAAACTTCATAACTAACCAATGTGGGGCCTGAGTGACAGTTGTAACAACTGTTCATGTAGACTGGCGAAGTACATCTGCCTGGAGTCCTGCAACTTCAGCATAGGATGAAAGAGACTACCAGAAGTTCCTACAGCTCCCTGAAAGAAAAGCAGAAACGATTGAGGACACGTTGGTGGACCCAAAGGGGCCAGGAGTCAAAATGAGTGAATGTGTGGGTTGGAGGTCACTGCAGGACCACCATCAGCAGGAGCAAATAATAACATTAACACCAAGAAACATAAAAAGTCACACCCGAGCCAAGATTGAGGGAAAATATAAACTAAACGTATTTGATAAAGAACTTGAATCTAACCTGTTTAAAACAACTCGTACAACTTAATGATAAAAAGGGGGGCAAAATAGTTGAAAAGACTTTACCGAAGAAAATATACAAATGACAAGTAAGCATATGAAAATGTGTTCAACATTATTAGTCATTAGGGAAATGCAAACTAAAACCATAAAGAAAAGCACTGCATATCTACTAGAAGTGCTAAGACTAACTATATCAAGAGACAGTGAGGATGCAGAGAAACTGGAACTCTCATACACACCTGGCAGGAATGCAAAATGGCATTTTGGAAAATATTTAGTAGTTTCCTATAAAGTTAAACACACATCATTCTATCTACTCCCAGATATTTATTCAGGAGAGATCCACACAAATACTTGTACTTGAATGTTCATAATAGCTTTATTCATAATAGCCCCAAACTGGAACAACCCTAATGTCCACCAACTGGAGAATGCTATAGTAAGTACATCTACACATTGTAACATTACTCAGCAGTTAAAAGAAACTACTGAAAACACAACATACATACATCTCAGAGTCAACGTAGTAAGTGAAAAAAGTCAGAAACAAAAGGCTCTAAACTGTATGAATCCATTTGTGTGGCATTTTAGAAAAGGCAAGACTATAGTGACAAATGGCAGATCACTGGTTGCTAGTGCCAGATGGTGGTAGGAGGGGATTGATATCAAAAGAGGAGAGATAACTTTTTGGGGTGATGGAGATTTTCTCTATGCTGTCCAATATGGTACCCCCTAGCCACATATGGCTACTGAGCACTTGACATATGGCACATAATGACTTGAGGGGCTGGATTTTTAATTATACATAATTTAAATTAAATCAAGTATAAATGAAATTAAAAGTTGTAATGGGAAACTTTATGTTTGGAATAAGTTGGGCAATTTAATTTACTTTTTCACTGTGAATTTTTTAAACTCTAAATACAAATCAGTGTTTCTGATGAAGATTTAGTCTGAACTGCAATATCTTGTATGTGTAAAATATACAGTATATTTTGAAGAATTAATGTGAAAACAGACACGAAATACCTCATTAATATATTTCCATATTGATTACATGTCAACATGACAATATTTGAATACAATAAGTTAAATAAAACATATTATTGGAACTAATTTTATCTGTATCTAATACTTTTTAAAATGTGAGGACTGGAAAATTTTAAATTGCATTACGTGGTTCACATTTTATTTCTATTAGACAGCACTATATATATAATGATTGTGATGATGGTTATAAGACTGTATGTTCTTGTCAAATCTTATTAAATTGTGTATTTGAAACTAGCAAATTTTATGATATGTCAGTTATACCTCATATAACAGATTAAAATAAAAAAAGACAATCCACATCAAAGAAGAGTCATAAAGATAGACCAGCCAAGATGAATTTCAATTGGAGAGGTTACAAGATGAGTTGTATTTGGGTGGGGGGGGGCACAGGATGAATTAAACCTAGAGCAGAGGATAAAAAGAACACTTAGAAAGAACAAGAAGGGAGATGCCTGTTGGAAATAAAGTAAGTTACATCTGGAATGTGGGCAAGATAAGGTTATACCTGGAAGGGGGTGTTGCAAGGGTAGAGGCCCACATGGAAGACCAGAAAAGGTGAGGTTCTCCTTAGCTGATGCCTGTGAGGACAGAGGATGAAGCAAGGGTGCCATTCTGGTATGGGGTGGGGGGGGGAGGGGAGGGGAAGGTTAAAGAGGCTTGGGTGTGTATAAAATTGAATTATTGGTTTAAATCTGAAAGTCACTGGATTACCATGATTTTGCAAGACTATTTTTTTGCCATTAGCAGAAGCATAAGTTAAAATTGAGAAATGAAGCTGCTTTTTTTAATTCTAGTGAGTATATATTTTCTGTGGCTAGATATTTTAAGCCATCTACCTTCCCTTTCCCGAAGGCCCAGTTCAAACAGCACTTTCTCCCTGAGTTCCTCCAGGACCCTGGTCCAAATGAGTGTGTCTCATATTAGTGTTGTCAAAAGTTGGCTGATATTCCTATCAGAGAAATTTCAAGTAGAAGTAGTTAAAGGGTGTTCATGGAATTGATGTCAGTATAGACAGGCCAAGTCAACAATAACATCTATGTGCTGCTCTCTGGTCTTCATAAAGTTAGAGGAGGTGCTAAGGACAAGGAAGGGGGGGCGGGTCTGAACACTTTCACATAGGCTGGTGGAAACCCCCAGCCTCATGATTGCCAAGTTCCCTTATTTGGGAGAGCCCCTCTCTCCTGCATTATCTAAATGCTGTTCCATGATCAAGGTCCTTCCTTCTTCCATACCACTTTCACTTTCCACTCCTGTGAAATCCTGTACTACTTTATACCTTAGCAATTGTGAGTTGTTTGCTATTGCTTCATATGTGCTTAGCCTGTCTCCCTAACCTAATTGTTCTTGGGGGCATATATTTCATCCCCATAGTATTGCATACTAGCAGCACTTCATTGGGCATTCAAATCAAATGATGAGGTGTTGGCAGCATTTATTTCCCTGGGAGGAAAAACCACATCTTTTTCTTGCCTATAGAGAAAATCTGTAGAGCAGAAGAACAGCAGCCATGTAGCATTTTACGAACATGTCCAAAGTCAAGTTCTTTATAGACATGCCCACATTTTGACCTCGAAAATCAAACAATAGGATCTCTAAAATCATGGTACCTAGGTGACAGGAAGTACCCTCAGGGCACCACAGCAAACTCCCAAAAGTGCTGTGCCAGATTTTAAATTTTCTGAGGGAAATACGCCTGTTAGACACCATGCAAACTATTAGCTTGAGGTAGATCACAGTTTCAGTGTTAGATTGTGCTATGTGTCATATCTTCACAAAGCTTGGCTTTCAGTGGTGGCTGTGATTAAAA
>CM053515.1:19727712-19770301 GCA_028627145.1 Eidolon dupreanum | reverse complement strand
GAGTACTAGCCCATGACTAATTTCTTTAGTAGTTTCATATCTGATTGACATCCATTTATCTAATTGCAGCTAGAAGATTTAATTTTCATTTTGTTGGCATAACATGAATGGGAAAAACCTGTTTACTTTTTAAATATTTGACTCGTTCTTTCTCATCTTCTGAGTAACGCTGAGATAATCTGTTCCATGAGATGAATCCTATATTTTATCAGTTTCATTCTCTGAATTTATTGCAGCTGACTCCAGCTATTTACAATTTGAAGCCTAATTTGAAATTTAATCTTTCATCACAAATCATTTCATTTTTATGAGAGCCCCCAAATGAAGAGGGTAGCAGAGTGTTCACTTGGAAATTTAGAAAATTTTACAGACAGAAAAATTGTTAGAGAGCTCTACAGGCCTGGGTTCATGACCTAGTTTGGTTGCTTACGAATGGTGAAGTAACCCAGGACAGGTTACTCAAGCCAGATTTGAGACAGGGCACGGCAAATGAGGTACCTAGTGTGCAAAATTTAAGGTGTTCACTCTCAGGGGTGTGGCATGGCCCTCTGAGGGAGTGCCTCCTTAACTTTTGTGCTGTGGGATTGTAGTTTGCTTCACTCTGGTCCTGGCTCTGCAAAAGTGTGCTGATACTGGCAACCTTCCTTAGAGTGGGGTAGTGAAGATGAAATGAAGTAATTCATATAAAGCACTTAGCATATTGCCTGGTACGTAGGAAGCATCAATAAATGTTCGGCGATGTTGCTGTTAATAATATAATATTGTTATGGACTGAATGTTTTACCCTCCTAATTCATATGTTCAAACCCTACCCAATGTGATGGCATTTGGAGAAGGGGTCTTTAGAGGTAATAAAGGTTAGATGAGGTCAAGAGAATGGGGCCCCCAAATGGAAGTAGTGCATTAGTGTTATAAGAGGAAAGAGAGATTGGAGCTTGCTCTATTTCCACCACTGGAGGAGGTGGCTGTCTGAAAGCCAGGAGAGGGTTCTCACCCGAACTTGATCATGCCTGCACTCTAATCGTGGACTTCTAGCTTCCAGAACTGTGAAAAATAAATGTGTTGCTAAAGCCACCAGTCTGTGGTATTGTGTTATGGCTACCAAAGCTAACTAAAGCAGTTACGCTGTGTTATGCAATTTGATTGTGTTACCCTTAGCCTTCCAGTGGTTTCTTATGCTCCTTTATATTACACTTTAACAATTGTTTCCTTAGGGCCTAGATCAGACCTGTCAGATACTTTCTTGGCTTTTAAAATAAATCACAGTTGGGTACTTATGCACTTATTTGTCTGATTATTTCATTTCTCTCCCCCTCTCTCCCTTTTCCATCCTTCCCCTTTTACTCCCCCTCACTCTTAAATTCCAAGAGGGCAGACATTCCTTCTGCTTTGATTGGCAATTTATCTTCAGTATAATAGCTTGCAATCAATTATACCATAAATAATTACTTAATGATATAAAAATAATATTGCCACTGCCCCGTCTTTGATAGGGCTATGCTCTCAGGCACAAGGCATACATTAACTAACGTGGGAGATCAGTGCCTTTGTAGTAACAGTTCCAAAAGGTTCTAAGACCAGTTTTAACTTGTGTGTGTGGTGGGGAAGGGTGGTGAGTTTCCTCACACCAAGTAATGCTTGGACACCAGCTGGGCACCTACAATCCAACTCAACTTTGGCACTGTCTTCCCAGAGATAGCATCAGATTTCACAAGGTAAGGGCTTAGTCCTACAAGATTGGCCTGACCCTCCCCCCAATTCAGATGCCAGTTGCAAGTCCAGGTGGTCACCTGGGCTTCTGACCCTTCTATAGATTGGAGGTTCCAAAGATCCACCCCCACCTCCTTGGATTTGATTAATTTGCTAGAGTAGCTCACAGAACTCAGAGCAACATTTTACTTACTGGATAACTGGCTTATTGAAAAAGAAGATGGCTCAGGAACAGCCAGGTGGAAGAGATACATAGGGCTATGTGTGGAGAAAGGGCACAGAGTTTCCATCTCATTCCCAGAGTGCCACTCTCCCTGAGTCTCCAGATGTTCACCAACCAGGATTCTCTCCAAACCCTGTCCTTTTGGGCTTTTATGGAGCCTTCATTACATAGGCATGATTGATTAAGTCCTGGCCGTTGGTGATTGAGATCAATCTCCAGCTCCTCGCCCAGAGATCAGGTGGTAAGGACTGAAAGTTCCAACTCTCTAATCACCTATTTAGCTCCAGTGACAACAAGCCCCAATCCTTAAATACAGTCCAAAAGTTACTTCATTCACATAACAAAAAAGATACCTTTATGCTCTCATCACTTAGGAAATTCCAAGGGTTTTAGGAACTCTGTGCCAGAAATGGGGATGAAGGCTAAACAGATATTTCTTATATTATAAGAAGAAGACTTATGTCACTATATGACAAGTTCTTATTGCTTATTTTTCCCCACAGTGAGCTCCATGACTCCTCTCTCTCCACATGGCCACTCTTTGGTCCTACTTTCTTCCACTTGCAACCATCTTTTCTGCATATTAGTTCTCGAGCTTTTGTTGAGCACCTAGAATGGGTAGCACGCTAAACTTGGATGGGTGTATACAATAAAGACATACTCTCTGCACTTAGGGTTCACTCAACATGGTGGGGGTGAATCACATGCACAAAGATCTAATTTAAGCAAGTGCATATTAAGTTTCCTAAAAGAGGTAAGGTACAAGATAACCCAAGGGAGTCATCCTGACATTTGAGGAATCGGTAGTCATTTCCTCAATGCAGTGAATTTTTGAACTAACACCCGAAGAATGAGTAGGAGTTATACACATGAAGAGTTGAAGGAAGAAAACTAATATTCTCAATGACTGAGCAAGGATAGAGGAAGGATGTTGAGGCATCCTGCACATTTGCAAAGAGGTGACATAGTCCACAATCTCTTTTGTTCTTTCAATTGTTCATTTGTTCATTTATTCATTCACCTATTCATTTATGACACACAATACGTCCCTCCAATGTGCCAAATACTACCTTGGAATGGAAATATGGTAGGAAAAAGAAAAACAGACAGGTCCCATGCTCTTTGGGGAATTACATCCTGGTCTGTTTAAATCCCATTTGTATCCAACAAATTATCGCTTAACATGCAGAAAATATTGCTAAAAATACCATGTGCTCAGCTCTGTAGTCAGATACCTATTTAATGCTTCATTTTAGGCCATTCTTAAAATACAATTGTCCTGTGGAAACTGTCTGCTCATGAGGGTAAGGTGTTTTGGAGCCAAGACTGAGTTTATATTTGGTTAAGTGTCTTCTTTGCTGTGAGTTCCTAAGCATAGAGAAAGCCAAGTACTTAACATAAAAACAACGCTAAATAAATGCTTGTTTTTTGTTATCATTATTTAGGATGGTGGGAGAAGGCAGAGAGAAAGAATTGGTGATTTGGAAAAAGTATTCACATGCAACTGGCCAAGAGGAGGGGGCTCTGTGTTTGAGAAAAACAGGGAGGAAACCCTTGGGGCTTACTGTCTCTCATTAGAACGACTGATCATTTTAACCCAAACTTTCAAACTATCCCTACCCTCAAGGCAGAAGCATTGAAATAAGGTCAGTGCTTAGTAAGAAGGGAAAGAAATAGAGGCCAATATGTATTTTCGGGAAGACTGAATTTCTCTTTGCATCCTAGGCCTCTGTATTTTCTGATTTCCTGGTTTTCAAAGATTTTCCTAAATCTGTCACATGAAAACAACTTTCTCAGCCTCCCAATCTAGTTACCTTTACCTGAGGACCCCACAGGACATGGTGCTTGACTTATATGATTCTATTTTGAAAAAAAAAAATGAAATTGAATTGAGACATGGAGAATTTGAGGAAGGTGGCCATGATCTCAAATAAATATGTTTTGGTTCCCACTCAGTCATTTAAATTCAAGTACTAAAAGCTAAACTCTCAAATCCTTTAATGAATTAAACCATAAGGAGAGATCCTTAAAAGCCATGCTACTATTTATACCTCATTTATCTCCTGTGTTCTACTGAAATGGAACTAGCTTATGCTTTCTTTCCACTCTTTACTTACATGGTCTTTGGTAGAGTTATCAATTGGGGCCAACCTAACTTCAAATCTATGACTTATAAAGAATCAGTAGAGAAAATGACATAATGGTGGAGAGCAGGTGGCTTTGAGAGGAAATATTAACTATGTATATATGAAATCACAAGTATAAATATTTATTCAATTTCCAATGTTTGAAAGAGAAAAGAGGGTTTCTTTGAAAATGAACTTTAATGCATATGTAAATTAATTAGAATTCATGACATTCCTCGCACAAATCATTATTTCAGGAAATGATGCAATCACTTCAAACCAATATTGACATTTTGAATGTTATACTACTTTTAAAGATTTACTGCAGTATATTTTCTCTTTCCCCTAAAGAGGGCCTTCTAACATAAGCCAGAGAACATGCAAAAGAAGCCACATGTTTTTTATTTGTTAAGCTTGGTAACACAGGCTCAGAGGAGACCACCCAGTGGGTCCTTTGGGAAGCAGTGGTTAACGTTGTGGCACTTGACACAACTGTCCCACTAAACTGCATCCTGGTACCTCATTGCAACCTGCATAAAGGTCCCATCCAAAAGTTAATGATCTGTGTGTCTTCCTGGGCATCATTCCTCATATCTGGTGACTTCTAACTTTAGGGTGTGTTCACAACTATCTCCAAATTTAATCTCCTGGCACAAATTGCTGAACAAAGCACAGTTGACCCTTGAGTAAGGCAGAGGGAGGCTTAGGAGTGCCCACCCACTATGCAGTTGAAAATCTGCCTCTAATAGGTCTGCCCTCTACATCCTTGGATTCCCAACTGCGGATCAAAACACAGTTCTCCATATCTGGGAACGAACTGGGCATCAAAGGGGTAAATCAGCTGTTGTTGCAAAGAAAAAAGTTATTGGCCAGGTTGGCTCTTATTTCAGGATGAAACATGAGGGAATGGGGACACTGGCAAAGAATAAAGATCATGTGCTAGTGGACAAATGTTATAGGATTGGGCTTTATAGATAAAGCGATCTTCTCTGTCTACATGATGACACAGAAAGCAGGTTTTTTGTTATCCCCACTGGGAGCTGCGAAGAGAACTAGTAGGAGCTGGCACATTTTGTTTCATACAGTTTTGGGTCTAGATACTTAAAGTTCTTCTCTAGCTCAAAAGTATCTTCCTAGCTAATCCACCCCTCTCAGTATTAGAATATCTTTCACAAAGGACATTTTCATCTGGATGTTCTAGTTAAAATGCACACATTCTAGAACTAAAATCCAAGGTGTCATTTTCCTCTTTTCTCTTCCATTATATCTATTTCATCAGCAAATCCTCCCTTCTACATAGCTCTTAAATATGTTCTTATCTATTTTCACTGCCACTATTCTGGTCCAAGGCACCATCGCCACCACTTTTCCTGTGTCTACCTTGGCTCCTTGAAATTTATACTTTTTCAACTATCTAGAGAAAAACATGTTAAAAAAGTGGGAATCAGATTATGTCATCTACTTAAAATCCTCCAATACCTTCCTTTTGTTCTTAGAATAAAATCTAAATTGCTTATCCTGGCATTCAACTGAAAACATGCTTGCCACAGCTCTTTGCATACCTAGCTCTCTCTCATTCATTTATCTCCTCCCCCTCCCATCCCATCAATCTAAAGAAGTCATCCTACACACTCAAACACATACACAACACACACAAATATATACCCCTTCCCCATTAGTTTTTTTCATAACAATTTCCACTAATATGTGAAATTTCAGCAACCTAGGCATTAAAGCTATGTCATGAAGCTGATTCTTTTACCCCGAATTTAGCTGTCACATCAGTACAGACTTAAACAAGGAATCTGTTCTAATCATTATACCTCCCTAATGACTGACTCATGGATTCACGGTCCTTTGTTCTCTGACAGGATACCGTTCTGTTTGGTCCATATATTATGCAATATTTTGAGTGACTACAGCAAAAATCAACTGCTGTTGGCTCCTTCCCCTCTGCTCAAATTATTGTTTGTCTTCTCCTTGTGAGTATTTAAAAATCATTAATAAATACAAAAACAAAGGAACCCTCCATCTCAACACTGTTACTACATCTTTATCTTCTCATCCCTTTTTGCAATCAAATCCTTTGAAGAAAACTTACACCTCACTACCCCAAATGCCTCTTGTCCTTCCAGGGATGGTGGTAAAGTCCTGCTTTTAGAAACTGGACTATCACACACCTGACTTTCACTCCGGGGCCAGCCATCTTTCCCCATTGAAAACTCCTAGAGGACAGTGTAGTAGTATAACACATTTAAAGGCAATCAATAACTTTATTCACTTTCAAGTGGTTTCTATAGCATCTGGCCCATGGTTGGTACTCAAATATCTGTTACAAATATACATTATCTACAATAAAAAGATGCAAAATGTTAACATTTTAAAAAGGTATTTGAGTTATTCAAATTCTTTCTGTCCCAGAAGAATACAAAAGGAAATTCTAGCCAGATGTTACCTATAGGTTTTGACCATTCAGAGAACATTCTATCTCTCTGAGGGTATAGTATCGTCTCATCATGTATGCAGTTAATCAAATGATTACAAGTATGCCACTTGGCAGAAAATAACAGGGAAATAAAGTAAGTTGTTTCCTTTCATTCCTCTTTCTTTGTCTTAAATACTATTGTACCCCAACAGCCAAACTTAATATCTGACATATGATTGGCATTTAAGATATATGGAATAAGTAAATGAATGCACGCAACTAGTGTGTGACAGAGCCAGTAATCTAAGCCAGATTTGCTTGATTACAAGGTCGTGTCCCATAGCTAAACTGTACTGACTTCCTTTTTCCAGTGCTGTTCCTTGAGCTATGTACTCTCCTGGACTGTTATTATCTGTGTTTGTGTTTTGTTAAGTGCTTGTCTGTGCCTCAGGGTAGGGTCATCCCTTTTATGCCATTCTTTGGAGCCAAAAAAAAAAAAAATGTGTCCTGCTCATTGGTTAGATCAATTATTCTACATTTAATTAAGAAATTCATTTTATAGATAAAAACCCTTATTTATAGAGAGGTTCAAAGGTATTCCCAAGGACATATAATTAATGGCAGAGTTGGTTCCAGAACCTAATTGATGTGTCCCCTTCACGTTCTTTAATGAATGACAAGGGTTACAAATAATCTGTCCCTTGGCTCCGGTCCATATTGTTAACACAGTGACTGCCAACTTCAACCATTTTAGTCCTTTAGCTCAATTTTATTTCATAACCAAATGTAGCAGGATCAGAGGAGAAGGAAAGTGAACAGTTTGATGAACTCAGAACTGTTACATTGTTCTTTCCTCACCTGTACGGAGTCCTGTCATTATATTTGCCACCCAAGAATACAAATTACTTCATGGTAAAGTGCCAAGCAATGTGACATCTCCCCTCAGTCAAAATGGAGGTTATTCATCTCAGACACATACAAATCCATGTTATTTTGCAACTTCTCTGTACTTTTCACAGGCGCTCTCTCAAACTTTGTGCATTAGGATGCCGTTCCCTCCCCGCCTTTACTTGGAAACACATAATCAGATCCACCTGCATTTTTGTATTTAGGCTCTGGCAAAAAAACCATTATGAAAATGACAGAATTGCCAGAAAGAATGATGAATTCACTGCCGAAGAAGCACACGAATTCACTGAGGAGGCAGCAAGGCAGAGGAGCGGAGGAACAGAGGAAGAGCATATATGGAGAGAGACTCGCCTCTAGGCTGCCCAGTCTTCTGCATGTTGTTGGGAATGGTTTTACTGGCCTTTCAAAATGAATATTTGCTCCATAAGAAATTGCCTAAGTCTCTTTCTGTAGCACAGAGCAGGATTTGTGCCTTTTAACTAAAGGTAGTAATACTGAGACTAAGAAGTCGAAGAAGAAGATGATGATGATGATGATGACAGCACCTACCGTTTATTGAGTGGTGACTTGGTAAGAACACTATGCTAAGCCTTTGTGTGTATTATTTTATTCAGTTCTCACAGCTCGTCCATACTCCACTCCATTTAAATTCTTTAAAGACTCCTCATCGCCTTTAGGACAAAGTCCAAACGTCTTCACAGAGTTTACAAGACTCTCTAAGACTCCAATCAATCTTTGCCTCTCAGCCTCACCCTGTACCACACTGCACCTCCCTTGAATGGTCTGGTTTCATTTATACACAAACACTGTGGACTTTTCTTGTGTTTCCATGGACCTTTAAATATGTTCCCTTGCAATCCATTTCTTCTACTCTTCACCTGGCTAACTTGAACTTTCCTTCAAATCTTTAATATCTTTTTCTTGGGGAGGCTTGTCTCCAATTTCACCCTTATTTGTTCTCCGTGATTCATCCTCCTGCCTCTTTTGTAACTCAATACCTGTGGGGACTAGTTAGATATGTACCTTTCCTGCCACATTTAACCTTTGTGAAGGCTAGCAGGCCCTAGGCCTTCTTATTCACAGTTGTCTCCCTAGTATCTAGCTGAATGCCCACTACGTGAATAGACCCTGGATAAATGAATTGAAATTAATTATATACAAAACCTATAGATGAGCATTTTTCCATTTCAAAGATGAGAAACAAGTTAAAAGGAATTAAATAACTTGTCCAAAGACACACAGCAAGTGGTGGAGCCAGGCTTTGAACCCTAATTTCCTTACCCATGTTTGCAATCACCCTACAACATGGCCTTATCAACATTTCCTCCGGCTCTAACAGGAAAAATAAAGACAATTTCCACAGAATATTTATCTTAGAGAAAAATGGACTTGAAAGCGCTGCTAAGGTTCAGGGAGGTACTCTTTCTCCCATCTGATTTCAGAGCTATGCGGCTAAAGAGCTGGGTGATTCTGAATCTTTCTGTACCCTGGGCAGTGATGATGTGGTCTCCCCAAACCCTGCTTCTGTCCCTCAACTCTAGATGGTGGTGGATAACAGGCAACTTATAGCTGTATCTTTCAGTCCTTCCAACGGATTGACATGGAAAAAGAGAAAGTGAGTTTCTCACACTCTGAGAGAGGTTGCCCAGGCAACAAAGACAGAGCCAGAGCCACAGACCACCCAGCTGAGACGTGCTACAGTGTCTGCACATTCTCCTGGTCCCACACCCACTGCGTTTGTGCACACTTTTAATGAGGTGTCACCGAAAGTTTCACCTGTTTCAATTGGACATAGTTTGTAAAGGTGACCCCATGGGCAGCCAACATCTCCAGATTCTGGCTATGTGGTGAGGTGAAAAGCCCAATGTGTTATCTGAAGACTATGCCAGAGTAGCAACTCTGAGAAAAGCTCAGTAGTCCCAGTTTTGTGGCTTGTAATAAGACACACACACACACAAAAAGCCATTGAACTAAACATTGATTTTCAAAATTAAGTTAGTCTATTTTGTATATAATGGCAGCCCCTGACAGCCCTGCCACTCAATAGCTATAGGGTCTATGATAAGTTACTTAGCATCTTAGGCAAGAATTTGCTCATTTATAAATGAACTTATAAGTAATTACCAAAGGATTTCTTTTTGTTAGGAGCAAGTGAGAAAATGTATTTAAAATGCTAGCATAAAGTGTGACACATAATTAGTACTTAACAAATGAAAGTTATAGCCATTATTAGGGTTTGAGTTTCTAAAAAGGTAGTGGGACTGAGAGATTAGTGGTCTCTTCTTTTAAGTCTGTTTGCTAGTTTTAGCACAAAAGCAAGTCAGCATCATGTCTGCTCCCGTAATAACCAGCGACGTGGGCTGTGAACCCCTCCTGGTACAGCCTGTCTTGGCCAGGCACTATAAAGCCTTCACCAGGCCTAAAACAGTGTGAAGCACACAGTGGGTGCTCAAGAAGTGCTTGTTGAAGCTGTCAGCAATGGGATGTGCAGGCAGTTCAAAGCACCTTAGGCTTCTGGATCTTTAAAGGAACTTGTAACCTCCTAGGAGTCCTTAAATGAGTTCTTCAGGGAAGGCGGTAACAACATGCCACCTGATTGCTTTGCTCAGAAGTACTTTCCGACTGAGTTACTCCAGGCTGTTCTTTGCTGCATAACCTCAGGATCCCCAGTTCCCAGAAGGAAGTGTTTTTCATGACGGCTTGTTGGTGCTTGTTGGAGGGAAGAGGCTGGCCACGCGGCAGAGAGCCACGGAGCAGGATAAACTTCTACCAACCTGCCCTTAGCCTGTGGTGCACTGTGTGTCCTATCATGCTGTGTGTGTGTGTGTGTGTGTGTGTGTGTGTGTGCGTGCACACACATACACGCTGATGGGGGAATGGATACATCAGCAGCGCCATCCTGCTTCCAAAAAACAGGTCCAAAGCTCATTTACCTCTATTAGAAACTTATTCTTCAGACATAACTTAGATCCTCTGAAAGTATTTACTTTGCACACCAAAACCTCTTTGGAGAGAGGTAAATGGAAAATGTACAAATGAGCACTTCTCTAAATTAAACAGTTTCTTGCCGAGCAGACTGCATGAGGCTTTTCTGGGGTGTGGAGTACAATTCAATGGCTCAGGTCTTTGTTCTTGAGTAAAAAAATTTGAGAGAGGAAGCCATTCTAGAATGAATAACCTCCAAGTGCTAATTTTGCAAAACTAGTACTTGTGACGCATTAATATTTGTAAGTCATCTAGTTTTTGCCATTTTGAAAAACAAACCATGTGAAGTACTAATTAATAAAAGATATCATGTCTTATTAACATTTAGATAGCAATTACCAAAATCACAAATCCATCTGCTAAGTAGTCAGCAAACAAGACAAATGACTGTGCTCCGTTAAACAGATTATTGAATGCCTTTGGGAGTATAATCTAATAGCCTGAACTAAACTATGAATCAAGCGGCTACTCCTTTTGCCATGTGGACAAGACACACATTTCCATCTCCCATGTGAGGGAAGAGAGAGCGGCAGAGATATCCTGCGACTCATTCTCTCTGCAGAGAACGCACTCTTAACGCACGTGTCAGTGTTACCCATTTAGCTTCACTTACAGCCTTTGTACTGGCACTTAAGATTTCTTTAAAAACATAAGAGACTTAAAAGATGTCACCTTAAGTTAAACACAATCTCACTAGCTTCTGTACGTACAATGCCTATCACTGACTGAGGCTTCTCAGCTCCCAACACAGAAGAAGTTTCATCTTTCTGCAAAGTTCTGTGCATTTCATCCCTAGTTCTCTTCCAACATTTATTAGCTGTACACGTTTCATATCTCCTCTCCTAGACAGGCATCTAAGGAACAGAAACGATGGCTTACTGGTCCTTCAAGTACGATGATAACAACAACAGTTGTGATTAAGATGTTTACCATTTCCCGTGAATATAAATGTGCCAGTCACTTGGATGGGTGCTTCGATTTATTTAATTTTGTCATTTAGTATTCACAAGAGCTACTTAAAGTAGGTACACCCTCACTTTACACAAGAGGCAACTGAGGCTTGAAGATACTGGGGGACAGAGTTGGCATTCAGTTTTAGGTCTGAAAGATTCCAAAGCCTGTGTTCTGAAACACTACGCTGAATAGTACCTATCTCATAGAGTGCCTTGGTCAGGACCAAGTACATAGTGGACACTGATAAATGTCAGTAGAATAAAGTAATTTCTTAACAGCAGTTGATTCCTATATCCCCTGGGTAGTTGAGGTTGAATCTTTGCAGACACAGCTTTTCTGTGTATTTTTCCCAGGTGTGTATAATGTTAAAGGTTATTAATAGTACTGGGTACCCCAAAAATGTTAATAAGAGCTCTCCTTACCTTTTTCACATCAGAAAATAAACACCTCTCCAGGACACTACCTCCTAGTTCGGTGCCAGGATGATATCCGCAACTGCACACACTCGGTGACTTCTCATTGGTGTTGGTGTTACTCACATGCTGGACTGCAAGCTAGATGGTAGGAGGCAGCCCAGTGTCCTTGGCACCTCCTCTCAGCTTTCTTCAACATTCTGGGCTCTACGGTCACATGGGAGGGAGTTCAGGGCTTGGTGGCCACTGACTTCACAATAGTCAATGTTTCCCACTGGTAAGAGTAGTGGGCTTTCCATGGTTTAACCCTCTCAGCACAGAGTAGTTTCCTTCCGTCCAGTGACAGTACTTCTACCATGCAGCCCACGTGCTGGGAAGAAGCACGCTCCATTCTCAGCTCTCAGACTGAACTCTGGTAGTTTAAGACAATGAGGACATTGCAATGGCCTTGCCACAGTTGATTATTTTGAGTCAGAAGACTCAGCTCAGGACAGTGAAAAATAAGGAGATATTTGCTGGAGGTTCTAGGGAAAATGCTCCTGGTTCAGGGAAGAAAGAGATTCTCTCTTTTTGATGAGTATTTATGCAGAACAAGAAAGATCCAGAAGGTTCAGGAAGTCATTCTGGAATTATGCTGGAATGCAGCCCTAGGATTAAGCAAGATATCGCAGAAGATCCAGAAGAAAAATGGAAAGAAGTTTTTGATGACATAGCTGAGCCACTCAATCAAGTCTTAATTCAAAGCTTGCACTGCTTCTGGATTCTCCAGCTACTTGAGAGTCTAATTCCCTTTTCTGATTAAGACAGTTTTAAGCCAGATTTTCTCTGACTTGTAGCTAAAAGATTTGTAACATAGATAGGTGACAGCTTTGGCTGTTTCATGTTCATTATTATCTTCACTTTTTCTTTTTCAGAACAGCAAGTAAGACAGTCACGTGAAGGATAATAGAAACCCACCCCACAGGTTATCATAAACCTTAAACAGGTAAAATTCACCTGTCAAAGCCTGAAGAGAACTAGCCCACATGATTTAAGGCCATGATGTCACAGAGTCCCCTTAAATGTGTTTGATACCAGTGAACTACATTCCAGTCAATTCTTTCCATGGTAGTCATAAAGGCTAATTATGAAGACATGATGAGATCACTGCACAACTGGACCAAGAAGAGATTGGTTCTCTAACAAGCAGCTCAGCTCCTCCAAGCACAATCCCACATAGATCCTTCTTGGGTTTCGTATATATCACACAATTTCAAATAAATTAATAAATGTCGACTACTTGGAAAGTGACGTTTTTCTCTGAGACCCCCATGCTGCCCCTGCTTACAAGGACAATTACCCCTGAAAGCCATAAAGTCAGCACAAATAAGTAAGGGAATTACAGGTTTTAATGCAAATACATCTATAGCACAGTGTCATCATGACTGCCTCATGCTGATATGTCAGCTTGGATCTGATCTCTTGGACTTCTAGTTGTGAAGCATGGGTCCTTCCCAAATGCTGAAGATTTTGGATACAAGGATGGGAAAGAAGACCACAGGGAGAGACTAGAACAGAAGCCATTGGATCTCCAAAGGAGATTTATTAAAAGACTGATAAAATGAGATATGGTTACCTCTTGTTATTAGGCCCAGCTTCATGGATGAGCAGGATGTAACTTGTGCAGTTACACAAGGCCCTGTGCTTAATCTGCTGTCACCATCTTGAACTTCTTAACACTTTTTGAACAGGGTACTCTGCATTTTCATTTTGCCCTGGGTCCACTAATTATACAGCCCATCTGGCTTGTCATAGATATTCAGTTTCTTCTACTAAAATCTCACAAGGGCAAAAAGAATAGAAATTTGTCAAAGGCCTGCCTTAGATAGTCTATGTGTCTCCTGTCTTTTATGATTATCGGTTCCTCCTTGACTATGTTCAAAAAATTTTTTTAGTGTGACATTATAATTCTGTGGATTTACTATATATTTTTTGTGTTATTAGTGGATGCTCTAGGGTTTGAAACATTCATTTTAACTTTTCTCAGGCTTCTTCACACTAATACTAACTTGATTCTGGAAAATATAGAAACTTTGCTCCAATGTAATTGCATTTCCTCTTTCCTTCTTCGTACTGTTATTGTCACGTATATTAAATCTATGTTATAAACTCAATAATATAGTGTTAATACACTTGTTTCATATAATCTTATATCATTTAAAAAAGTTTAGAAAAGATTAAAAATATATATAGTTTTAAAATATTAACTCAAATATTTATTATTTATAGTGCTCTTATTAACCTTATTATTTACAATCTGTCTCCTCCTTCTCTAGAATGTAACTCAAAAAGGGATTTTTGTTTTATTCACTGACATATTATCTCAGTTTCTAGAAAAGTGTCTGGTATATAACAGGCATTCAGAAAACATTTGTTGGATAAATGAATCAGTAATGGAGTTATGGTTCTGATACGTGTAGATGCTTAACAAGACATGGACTGTATGTGAGAACAGTTTCCAAAGAAACTTCAGGGCAGCACAGTTCAAAGAAATGTCAAGATAATCTCCATGAAAAAGAGGAGTCAGTGGTTTAAAAAAATAAAGTTGGGATTTTATGGCCAGTCTTGGGGGTATGTTAGCACATTAAAGGTTCTGAGAAGTCCTACAGGTAAGAAATGGGCTTAACTTTATTTTTCTTTCAGGATTATTTTATTTTAGAATTTCTGTAGTTTGAAAATGACATGCCAGGGTATAGTGGGCTTTGTTTTTGTTTAACCTTTTTTTTTTTTTTTGTATTTATCCTACTTGGTGTTCCTTAGGCTCCCTGATCTGATGTCTGACATTAATTTGTTCTTGGTCATTATCATTTCAAATATTTTTTCTGTTCCTTTCTCTTCTCCTTCCAGTATTAATTACCATTATGTATATATTGCACCTTCTGTAGTTGTCTTCCAGTCCTTGGGTATTCTGTTCTGTTTTTTCAGTCTCTGTTTTCTTTGCTTTTCAGTTTTCAGAGATTCTAGTGGTACATCCTTTAGCACAGAGATCTTTCATTGGCCATGTCCAGTCTACTAATAAGCCCATAAAAGACATCCTTCATTTCCATTACAGGGCTATTAAAAAAATCTCTAGCATTTCTTTTTGGTTCTTTCTTAGGATTTCCACCTCTCTGCTTACATCGCCCATCTGTTCTTACATGCCTTATCCATTAGTACCCTTAGCATATTAGTCATTGTTTTAAATTTAAATTCCTAGTCTGATAATTTTAACATCCTGTCATGTCTGGTTCTGATGCTTGCTTTGTCTGTTCACATTTTGTTTTTTGCTTCTTAATATGCCTCCTAATTTTTTCTTGATAGCTGGGCATGATATATTAGGTAAAAGAAGCTGGTATAAATAGGCCCTTAAAAATGGTGGAAAGATACAGGGAGGGGAAGTGCTCTACAGTCCTACGACTAGATCTCAGTCTTTTAGTGAGCCTATGACCCTGGGCTGTGAGCTTCACAAGTGTTTTTAAGCCACCCTCCCTCTTAGGTGGAACAGAATGGCTACAGCGAAGGGGAGTGGGTATCTCCTTTCCCCCAGGTCAGTTAGGCACTGGTTAACTGGTTTATTCTGAGAGCAGGCATTAAGAACAGAGTGTGCTGGCATGTTTCAACATGATTCCTTTTCCCTCTTCCTACTGGGAGCATAAGGGAATTTTTCTCTGATATTTACTATGAGGACCTAATAGTGCTCCTGGGGGTAAATCTCATAAAATTGTGCCCCCTGATTCCCCATGACTGGCTCTCCTCAGAGTTTTAACTTTCATTGTTATCCACGTTGAGTCTCAAGCAACTTATCAACTACAATTCAGGCTTTCACACCCTGGCATTTATTCCCAAAGCGGTATTTCTATTCATGAGTCTCTGTTCTGGTAAACTGAGATTTTTTGTATTTGCCTGTCTGTTTCTCCAACCTTGGAGACAGCAGTTCTCCTTGTGTCCTATCCTCTCTTACAAGCCTAAAAAGATTTATTAATTTTTCAGTCTGTTCAACTTTTTCCTTATTGTTAGGATAGAGTAGCAACTCCCAAGCTCCTTATGTGTGGAACTAGAAACCAGAAGTCTTAACTTTCTTTTTTTTTTTGATGCAATCTCAAACTTCAGAAAAGGTATAAGTACAATGAATAGCACTGTGAGTGTGGATTCCAGAGAGAGACGGTCTGGGTTTCTATTTGGCTTTGCCATTTACAAAAGTTTTTTCATGTCTCTAAGTCTTAGCTCTTTTATTTGTTAAAATGGGGATGATATCTATATCATAGTTTTGGGTTAGAATTAAATCAAAATAAGATAAGCAGTGTTTAGCAAATTAATAAGCACACCCATAATTTTTTAGATTAACAACCATTTGAATGTCTATGATCTGCCAGGTATTATCCTAGACGCTGGAAATACAGAAGTAGAAATCAGACCCTGGCCTCATGAAGCTTGTGTTCTACAGGCAGGAGACAGATTAGAAATACATAAACTAAAAAAAAAAAGAACATTTTCTGATAGTGATACTATTATAAAGAAAATACGGTTGTATGATAGAGAGTGGTGAATGCAGGGTTGTTGGATAGTTCAGAAGGCTTCTCAGAGGAGGGAAGAGTTGCACTGAGATCTGAACAGTGAGAAGCAAGCCAAGCAAAGATCTTTTTGGAAAAACAGCATCACGGCATAGGGAACAGCAAAGCTAGAGATATAAAGGAAGCGGTGACTTTGGCTTGGTCAGGTGGCTGGTCATAAGGAATACAGGAGAGAAATAGCATCTGGATTGCTTTAAATAACACCAATGCCTGTGGGCCTTTATTTAGTGGGTGAGCTCTCAATGTATAATCCTTCTTGGGGGTGGGGAAGAAGAATGATCCTAGAGGGAGTCTAGCGATGATCCAGAGGTCTGGAGAGAAAGAGAGATGCAATTATTGGAGCCCTAGGATTCAGGGAGACTTGACCAGCTTGATTTAAATAGGTTTTCTAGGTTAAGGTGGTGATCTTCACTCTTCACTAGTTATAAAAGTGGGGCAGTAGAGTTAAGGTGGATATGAATGATCAACTCAGAGATAAAGGGATATGAATTAAAAATGCAGAAGAAAAGGTTCATACATGGGTCTCACCGATATTGTGGTTTTCGCTGACCCGTAATGCTCTCATTCTTGTTGAAGCCTATGCTTATTTCTCTCAGTTGACATGTTAGTCTAAAAATTCTCTTTTGTCTATTTTTTCTCCATCTCCCTCTATTTGGAAGGCACAGACCAATTTCTTGGGTATAACTAAACATCCAGGAAAATACTCAGCAAACACAACATGCTATTTTAATTTGTAAAAGCTCTATCACTCACCATACCATAATTAAGTCCCTTTTCGCACATAAAACCCTCCCTGCATGCCCAGAGAATATAAATTCTCATTGCTGTTCACTTGACCTTGCCAAACTAGCCTGAAAATCTTGTCTTCTACCATGCCAAAGATCATTTATTTTAGTGGTCTTCTCAATGACTACAGTTGAAGGAAGAGAGAGTGATATCTCTGTAACTCAAACCAGAGCCTTCTGCAATATCTTGGCAAGTGACAGTGTAATGAAATTGTTTTGTGTGTGCCTGTTTTTGTTTCCTATCTTAATGTTTCTGAATGCAGAACCGACCTGTCAGTTATTCTTCTGCTACACAACGGGAAAGGTAAATAAGAGAGGATTGCTGACCTCCCTGCAGCTTCGAGAAAAATTTTAACAAGATTTCTAGCTGAAAACAGGCCTCCTTGGAGATGTCAGTGCCCCCTCTCAATAACCTCTCCTTTCTGCATGAGCAGCATTTTCTTGACTGACCTCAGTCGGGTCGTGCGTACCTTACAGAACCACTTAAAAATTCAGGATTTGTTTGCCTATAGGGATTTACTCAGATGCCATCTTCCTTCTTTCTCCAATTCTTGGGTATTGAGGCATTTCAATATTCTTAGCAGCCGTGGAAGGAGGTAAGCAAGAGGTACAGGGGGCAAAATTCAGGCAACTTTTAGCTTCTCATTAACAGGTATGGGAAAGCCCAGGTAGGTGGCAGAAAGGACAGAAATTGTCCCAAGTGAAGTTCGAGAATTCTCTATAGGGTTTTGTTAGCTCTCACCTTAGCTTTTTCTTTCATGGATAAATGAGAGTTGACCATAAATGAGAAACATGTCTTCATTATCTTCATGATTGGATAATAAAGAAGTTATTTCTTCAAATCTTCAATGTAGACCATAATTTAGAGGTGAATTGTGTGTGAGTACACATGTGGGCACACATGGATGTATGTGTTTGCATGTGTGTGTGATCTTTGCTTTTTAATGTGGATGTGAATGGATTATTCTAAAATCTTTTGTCCAACCTCCAGTAGCTCATCCAGGTCTGGTCATTAGGAACAATCTGGTATATTCCCCATCATTCTTCCCTACGCTTCAAGAGAGGTCCAAACACTCTGGCCTTCCTTAGTATGTTTGTACTCAATCGTTTGGACTGGTTCAACCCACTCATTTGGTCTCTATTCACAGCATGCCACTCCATTCCTTTTTTTCTTGTACTACTCCTTCACAGTCATCTCTGGGGAATCAGGATTCTCAAATTCAAATCCTTTTGAGTTCTAGAGCTTATCGACTTACTGGCCTGCCCTTTAGTTTTCTATCCTGGTTGTAAGAGATCAATTGAATTACCTCACATATGAAATCTTTGGACAATAGATGTCTGAGGAGTCTAGTGGTCCAGTTGGCTAAATCCTTTCCTCCCAGCTAAGAGTTTCTTCATGCACATCACGTTTGTGATTGTGATAAACAAGGTCATATAGAGCAGTGAGAAAAAGAAAACCAACTGCCTAGTACATGCCAAGAGATAATGCATGCTGAAGTATATGAAGGGAAATGCATGGAGGAGGAGGACAACTAGGGAAAGCTACATCCATCAGATATTACAGCTGCTGGAGGTATGAGAGAGGCCTTGCGAATCTGGAAGGACAGCCTAGGAAACTGTGTCTTTACCTGTACCAGCATTAAGCATCCTAAAATGTCCATGTGGGAATTATATTGTATGCTGCTTTAATTAAACTGAATCATATTCTACCTTGGAATTGTAACTAATACTGTTTGTTCTTTGAGAATTTTGATGAAAGAAAATATCCTTTGCTTCAGCAGCTGAGATTTCAAGGAAAAAGGATTAGAAATTAATCCGATGTGTTTCCAATTGGATAAATTGTTTGCTTGTAAAGTTATTTCCTAAGATTTTTTTTTTCAATTAACATATTAGATCCTTGAGGAGTACTCTGGATAAATGCCCAAGTCGCTCTTTGGTTAAGTAGAATAGCACAGAGTTTGTGTTCAGGGAGAGCAATCCTCTGATTAGTGAGCAGGTCGAACCTCACCTTAATTATTTCTTTTAAAAATCAAAAGGCTTTTTATGATTATTTGAGAGGATTTTTTTTCATTCTCAATCAGATAAGTGTTTTGGTTATGGTGCCTGATTCTTGAAGAAAAACAAAAGAAAAAACCCTATTATCAACCATAGTTGTGATGCTGTTAATGGTTTTGTTCTAAAATTTCCACTTTGGGCAGATTTCCAAGCATCCAGATAGAAGTGAAATGAAACACATGTAAACTAGGAGCATGTGGCTTATGGAGACAAACAGAATTAGAGGAATTAAAAGAGGTAGTCTTTCAAAAGTGAGGAGGAAAAAGTGTGTGTATGGCGGGGTGACTAGGGGAGATTTAGGCTTCAAAGAATGTATGTATATCTCTTTTAGGTTTAACTGTAGTTGAAAACTTAAAACCAAGTATTTGAAACTTATATCCTATTTCTCAAAGCTGAAAGAGAAATTAGAGAAGAGAACAAACATTTTTTTCAGGAATTAAAAGTGTTGTTAAGGTAAACCAGATAGTTAAATGGTAACAGGCAGGGTTGGCCTGCAGATAGAATTATGGAGAAGGCGGGATGTGCCTTTGATGTAAAAAAATAGATAGGAAGTCAGCACTCTCATATTGCAATGCCGTTCTATTCTGCATTGTTGATTTATGAATTTATTTTACTGTTGATTTATGAATTTATTTTTTCATTCCATTATTACGTATTGAACTTCTAGCTGTTGCCAGGCACTGAAGATATAACTGTAAACCAGTTTTACGCCCAGTCTTTATGCTACTTACAGTCTAATGAAGAATGCACACAATGACACAAGACATAACTATGTCACATGAGCCACGCTAATGTACGGGAAGGCCACGTAGCTCTGGGAGCACCTAGTGGGGCCACTGAACAATTTCTGGGGATGAGGCTTAGCTGTCAGCCAATAAATTTCTTGAGGAAGTGGAATTTTAGCTGAGGCCTGAAAGTATGAGCTAGATAAAGATGGATGGAAGTAAAAGGAGAGGGAGAAGAGAAAAAGAATTTTGATGGTATGCTGGAGGAACTAAAAGAAGTTTGGTATGTTTTCAGTGTAAAGTTTGGAAGAGGGTTGTAAAAAACATAGCTGGAGGAGTGAGCAAATCTTAGAGCCATGCTGATTTGAGACCTGACTTCCGAGG
Source organism: Eidolon dupreanum (assembly GCA_028627145.1). Lineage (NCBI taxonomy): Eukaryota > Metazoa > Chordata > Mammalia > Chiroptera > Pteropodidae > Eidolon > Eidolon dupreanum. The sequence goes on along the minus strand of CM053515.1, from coordinate 19,750,018 downwards.
TCTGCATAGGCTTAGAGTCAGATGGAACTGGGTTTGATTCTCAGTTCTGATCTTTCCCCAAAACTTGTGCAAATGACTTCACTTCTAAGGCTCATTCTCCTCATCTATATAATGGAGATATAACTGCTTCATGGGATTGCTTGGTAAGTTAAAAGACAGAAGGTATCTCTATCTGGCAGAACAGAAGATTCAATAAATCGAAGCTATAAACATTCCTTCTACAATGGTCAAGTACATGAGCATTCTAATAAGGAATAATAATATCTCGAGAAAGTAAACTCTATCTCCATCACTTTAGGCATCAGCAAGGCTAGGCGTGCTGGCATTTTGAGATGAGGTAACTTCCTGATGTATCTCAGTTACTTATTCTTTATGAGCAGTTAATCCTATTTAATACCGCACAAAAGAACAAACATTTCCCAATATAAGCAGTGAAGTCACTTGATAAAATATTACTTTAGGCATTGTATCCATCCACTATTATGCTCATTGTTCTGGTCATTCATGCTGCTTAATCAGATCCTCAAATTACCATCACATTCCCCTCTGTGAGGACACAGGGAGTAAATAAAATAAACTAATGACCATATGCAAGGGCCATTAATACACGAGATACCTTCTTTTGTTATCAACCTTAAGATTCCTGGTAAGCAGGATTAATAAAAAAAAAAGAAGAAGAAGAAGAAAGAAAAAAGAAACCAACCATAGACAATTATTATGGATGGTTTCTTAAAAAAAAAAAAGAAAGAAAGAAAAAAAAAGGTAAGTACACTGAGATTCTTATAGTCTTTTTGATTGCTTTTCACATCACTAGGTTCAAACAATGGAATCTCTATAGACAGATAGATAGTAGGAGGGCACTTACAAAGCAAAAAAGCTCTTCCTGAGCCAAAAAGGGAAGCCTCTTGTCTAATCTCTTTTAGCTTCTAAGGCTGTGGGCTTGGTTTTTCAGTATGAGTACTGTAACACACCTGTCCTGGGAATTTACTCCACACCAGGTACCTGGGATCACAGAGATAAAGCGCATACATACTTCATGCCCTCCTGGAGGTCCCTGATCTGCGGGGAATGACAAGCTAGTATTTGATTCAAAGTTTTCCAATGGCTAGAACCTGTGCTAAGTGCTTCATATGTTTTATTAGAGCCGATTCCCCAAACAACCCTTTGAATTAGGCGATATTAACTTCACTTTGCAGATTAAAAAATTCAGATTTGAGAGTAGTTCCTCATACCTTGCCCAAGGAGAGATAGGTAATAAGTAGCAGAGGTGGGATGGCACTGGAGCAGTCTTACCTCAGAGATTTGCACCCCCGCAATCATATGGTCACTATGATGTGTGGTGTTAAGTGTACTAAGTACCGTGGAAGCAATACTGACAGAAGGTAGGGAGAGAGGAGAGAAAAGACAGAGCCAAAACAACTTCTCAAGGGAGGTGGCCTCTACACGGAGTTTTGAAGGCTGGGCAGGAGTTGGCCAGGTGATGAGCATGAGAAAAGAAGACACCCTTTGAGTTAAAGGGAGCAGCATTTGAGGAAGAGAATAGCTTCAAGGAAATACAGGTAGCTGAGAAGACCTTGGTTATCTGTGCCAGTAAAGGAAACGTGCAGGAGAGATGATCTAAAATTCATGTCTATTTGGCTGCTGTATGGATAATGTTTTTATTTATTTATATCCTGCCTTGTTCCACAAAGGTTTTGAGGTAAAATTCATTACATGGTTTTTATGCAGTGACCTTCCTAATTAAGTTTTTCTCAGCACTGTCATGTTCGTCTTTGTATTCCCCAAGCCATATGCAGAGAGACTTGCATAAAAGTTGAATCGAATTTACATACTTTGAGCACACTGTATGCAGTTAGCAAGGGCAACTGATCCCAGAAGCTTGGTGGGTGGCAAGAAAAGCTGGGTCAAAACAAAATTGCTTAGACAGAATACCGTATTTCATTGAATCCAAGATGCCATTGATTATAGGGCATGCTGTTACTTTATGCACTACTGAGAAAGAAAAAAATGCTGCAAACTATAACACAATGTTAGATTGCAAAACGCTAAAAGTAGGCTAAAATATGAAAAAAAATGAGTGTCTTTAATAAGATGACACGGTGATGATACTAACACCCTGCCTCCAATAGTCGGAAATTCTAAAATGTAATGATACTCTGGTTGAGGGAGAGGAAATGAGAACTCTTACCCCTGTCTGGTCTAACAATCCATACTCTAAAGATTCTGCAAACACTTTGACCCAGCAGTTTTACCTCTAGGAATTGAACCTAAGGAAATAAACGTAAAAGTTCCTAAGGGTATCATCACAGAATTATTTATAGTTATAAAAAATAAATAACCTAAAAATCTTCATTTTGTGTGTGTATGTGTATATTAGAGATGTACAATAGATTAAAATAATGATGGAGAAATATCTATTTAAATGGAAAAACATTTTATAATACATTAAGTTTTTAAAAATCAGATAAAAAACATTTATTACAGGACAGAATTACTCTTCTGAAAAATATGTTTACATTTCATATTTACATAGGAATAAGTCTCAATGTTATATATAAACACATATATGCATGTGTATGTACACATATATATGTTAATGGGCTGTCTGGATGTAGGAAATTTAGTTGACTTTTTTTTCTCTATGTTCTAATTTTTCAAAACCTAGAAAACTGAATACTAGGTAGACGTAGACTTTTAAATAGATAATATGCACGTGGATCATGGAAAATTAACTGCCTGACTTAGAAATTTCATTTTCTACAAAGTAGGTTCTTAAACCTTTCCTGTTTCATAAATGAGCCTGGCTGGGCTGGTTCCAGCTGAGGGTCCAGTCACCTCCTGGGGGTTCCAGATAAGCCCCTGGTGTGAAGAGGCGGTTTGATTCCCAATCGGAAACACAGCTTCCCCATCTGGAGCTTTTTCCTCAAAGGTTGGTACCTAAAATGGGAAAATAAATACCGCAGACCACAGCTAGGCCAAAGGGTCTGGGGAACTCCAGCTTTGTGATGTAATCTTAGTCTGAGGCAAAGTAGGAGACCCTGAGCTCAGGCAAGGCAAGTTTCAGGTCCTACAATTGGGAGGGAGAGTGGTAGTCATAAGTCAAGGTTAGGCCTCAATTTTTTACCATGGCCAACATGGTAAATTCTCTGAATCTGTCTCTAAGCCCTACATCTGCTAAAAATTCACTTCTTTTGCAAGTCATTTATAATTCTTCATAGATGAAGTCATTTTCTGATAAAGCCTTGGTGACTTAGATCCCATTTTAAGGATAAAATCTAACCTACTGACTATATTTATGAAGTGAACTGTCTTCCCAGAGTTCATAGGCAACTTTTTCTGAATAACAGAATTTGAATTCTTGCTTGAATAGGCGAGACACTAACTACACATTCTACTTGTATATTTTATCCCCAACTTCATGAGTTGCTTTTTGACAAATTTTTTCAATATAGCTTTATATGTATTTATAGCTTGCTTTGAAAAATAAGTTGTCTTCCATACCTTCCAACACTATTTATATAACTCTTCCTTAATTTAAAGCTCAGTTTATGTAAAAGTTTCATTTTGCAATCCATTTTTATTTACTTGTTTATAGACTTAGGTTTATCATTTCGTTTGTCAGCTCTGCAAGGTTTGATTCATTTGCAATCTATCTACTTATGAATCATCTCTTTCTTTCATATTATATTAGACAGTTATAACCTAAAAGAGTAAAACAAAGATTTCGAATGACATGGAAACCTAGGTCAAGGGGAGGAGGGTAGTATTTGGGGAATGTTTGGGTATTGACATAGGCATTTACTGTTTGTCTTTCTTGTATCGCTTTCCTCTTCTGGATAATAGGACCCTCACTTCCTTTGGGAAACTTAATCCTTCCACCCTACACAGTCTTGTGGTGTTGCCAATCCTGTGCCTTGCCTTTCTAGCTGCGGCTCTACTGGTTCATCAGAGCACCTCATCTACCTGGCCGGGATAAGTAACTCAGGCATGGGCACCTAATCCAAACCCAACACGGGTTTGGATTTTCTGGAATTTATTTACACATAGACACAGAGAAAGGAGAATGTTTCTTTTCTTTTACATTTTAAAAACACAAGTCTGGCTCTATTTGTTCTGTCATGTAGGAGAAGCCTGTTAACAGGAGGGGAAATAAGGCCACCTCCCAAGGAGAACCAGAACTAAAAGGGAGCACAGTGATGGGCAGACACATTTAATGATAAGTCCCCAGAGAGAGGACACTGCCTTCACCCTTTGATTTCCCAACAAAATCTATTTTCTTTTTTTGGCATAAGCTTGTCGGAGTTATGTTTCTATTGTTTGCAAATGCCCAAGTTCTTGATTAATCCTTGGTCTTTGGATTACCTACCAAATCACACTAGGTGCATACATATGCTCTCTATGCATGTAGCATTGGCTGTACTAAGTTAAATTCTCTATCATAATAAGAGCATCCAAATAGGCATAGTTTTATGAAACTAGCATTAGAGCACAGTCGCTCTAAAAAGAACATGAGTGATTTCAGCCCCAGTGCTACATTTTCCATAAGCGGTTCCTTTACCATTGAATTATGCTTTGTATATTGATTCCCTGACTCTCATGTTCAGACTTTAGTCCTGAACTGGTACATTTGCCTACTTCTGATGCAATTAGACCCTCGGTTTGACCTTGCCAACAACCCAGCAAAGTCAGAAGGCATGGGTTTCCTGGATTGTGACTTCTTGGTTCTCAAGATTATCAAAGACCACTTAGGAAAAAAAAAAGATTGAGAAGCTTCATAAGATACAGTAAGATTTTACAGAAATTCAGGCTGACTTTAGAAGGCAGCTGGAAAACAGGACACTCCTCCTCCCACCATCTCCTCTCCCAAACAAATGCCATATGTCTGTTCACAATGCACTCTGGCTCACTGCTATGCGGTTGACCTTCGATACTGAAAAGATGCCAAAATACTTGGGACCTAGTTTTCCTTTCAGCTCATTGTTACAGTCATATTTAATATGATTAAGGAAAAAATGAAAATCATGATAAGCAGGCTTGAAATTCTTTAGTCTATCAATGAGCTAGATCTCTAAATACTTCATGATATTAATGATAGTTCACAGAAGAAGAAGCTTTTTGGTGGCTTTGGAAAAATGACGCTTCTGTTATCTGCAGGTATATTCAGAACCGCTTTGGCATTTATGTCATCTGTGTCACATTTAAGAAGCAGGACATTTCACTTCCTTTTTCTAAGTACCATGAATACAATTCCAGATTAGGATGTTGGATGCAGAATTATTAATATTGAGTTTGTTATTCTATATGTGGCATAATATAATGATGAATCTTCTCACTATATTCATAGAGCACATTGAATTTCCCCTTAAAGTTAAAATAGCTTTTATATTGGTTTCCTAGGGCTGCTAGGAAAGTACCACAAAGTGAGTGGCTTTACACAAATGTACTGTCTTCTAGCTCTGGAGGCTAAGGTGTCTAAAATCAAAGTGTCAGTAGGGCCATGCTCCCTCTGAACCTATAGCAGAGGACCTTTCCTTACCTGTTCTAATGTCTGGTGTTTCTGACAGTCCTTGGCATTCTTTGGCCTGCAGATGCATCTACCCAATCTCTGCCTCTGTTGTCACAGAGCTGTCTTCTTCCTGTGTGTCTCTTGTCTTCTTATAAAGACATCAGTCACATTGAATTAGGGCCCACTCTAATTCAGTATGACCTCATTTAAATGTGATTACATCTATAAAACTCCTATTTCCTAATAAGTTCACATTCCGAGGTACTGTGGGTTAGGACTTCAATGGATATTTTGGGGGGACACAATTCAACCTGTAACTGCTTTACTGTTGCTCCTGATTGTAATACTAATATGTGCTTGTTATAAAAATAGTAAATTATTAAGAGAAGTATAAATAAAAGGTTTAAAATCTTCCAGATTCCTACCCTATGACCAAAAATAAGCATGCTAACAATTTGGTGAACATCTTTTCAAATATTTCTCATACAAACCAAATGGTTTCTTTCTTTACCATCAGAAACAAGTAAGGTTGAAGGACAGAGGCAGTTAAAAATATCTGCAGTTTCATGCAAATTATAATAAATGATGTTGTGAAAAGCCTTTTTCTTCTCTCTCTTCCTCCTTTCCTCCTTCCCTCTGTCTCACTTGTGCAACTACCTATTTGGGATAAATGCTTATCCCAATAAAATATCTGGATAGAATAAAAATGTACATTTTTTCATATTACCAAATTATCCTTCAGAAAAGATGTACTAACTTTTACTCCCACCAATAATGTAGGAGAGCTCTGGTTTCTCGCATCTACTTTGCCCTGATGATTACAAATATTAGGAAATACATAAGTTTAAAAGTTTGAATTTATGAATATTTAGAAATATGTTATCCTTTGTATAATTCTAAATCATAGTTCTTTTTATTCTCAAGTAAGAAATATGAGTCCATAATTTTATCTAATATTTTCATAATTTGATTTTTTAATTTTTTTTTTGGTGTATGGTGGGGAGTTACAATCTAGAAATTCTGATAGAGTTGCAGTTCATTTCTTTCTTTTTTTTTTTTAATTCACTCTCAAAATGAGTTTTGTTTAGCAATGTCAGTGAGGAAATTCAGTGTGTTTCTTGTCTCCCTTTCCAAGGGATCAGGTTTATTTAATAAAAGAGCTTACACTAATTCACAGAAAAATGCACTTTCAAAAAGCAATCAGGACATATGTTGAGCACATAGTAATAAGCAGTAATTTTAACCTCAATACTCACAGTTAATTGAATTTCTCAGCATTCTTGCTCTAACTATCTCCTTTCTCTACCTCTCAAAATAGCTTATGAGATTGTGAGAATAAATGACATTATAGGGTTAATCTTTAATCCATTCTAATTTGATTTTTTTAAATTGCAATATTGGAAAACTTGGGTCTTTTAAATTACCATTAATTCGAATTACTTGCAAATCATCTCCAAACTATTTAGAATGGGCTTGACTGAGGTTAACATCCCTGGTTCAGAGAGGCACTGAAATTTTTTTGATGTCAAAAGAGCTAAAGGTCAGAGGGAAGTGTAATTTCCCCCAGAGAAAATCTGTGGGAACCCGCATGAGACGTTTTGAATCGAGCTTACTAGTACAGTGTCTTCAGATAAAATGAAGACAACACCCCTGAGTATCACTTTCTTTCCTAGGACGCTCACATGGTTTCACTATTGAATAACACTTGCTCGCAAAATATACCATTCTTCACTGGCCTTTTACCGGTCACTTTCCATTAGGTTGGTGGGTGAGTCTATTCTCTCAAGGAGAGGCAGCCCCAGTGCCTAGTTTCAGAAGGACAGCATTTTATGTCAGTGACTTGCTATTTAACTGCAGAGATCAGCCCTGCGATCCTTATCTCTTTAAATGAGTCAATGAATACAATTAAAGTTTTAATCTCAGGCTGCAACATCAATGGCATTTTCACTACAAGTAGTTTCATAATGGTCTCATTACTGTTCTTAAGTGCAACACACTGCGACATTTAAATTGCTGAATTGCTACTACATATATTCTTTGAAAACAGGTATCCAGGTAACCATGGCAATGGTGTCTCCAGGCAGGATGGGAGTGGGGTGGGAAACTATTTCATTAATTGAAGTGAAGAGATTGAAAAGAGATTTTGAAGCTGCAGATCAGAGAGGGGTAAGAGAAGGAGAAGGTAGATTTCACAATCTTATTTTTTTCATTATTAAATTATGCAACCCAGAGAAACTCCAAATTACCTGAAAGATTTAAAGAAATCATAAGATTAAGTAAAGCAGCTTCTTAGCCTTTCTACATGGTTACATTGATTGACTTGTACTAGATTTTATTTGGTGGAGCTTTTAAATAGTTTGATTGAAACTCAAAGTATCTCCTGAGAAAGCAGAATTGTGTCCTGTGATATGAGGCAAAAGAAAAGGAAGAATATTCACATAAGCAAGAAGGCCATGTAGGAGATACAGGAACTTCGTTTATTTCAAGTTGATAGCACCTGAGAAAGTTGATTTTATCAGTAAAATTAATTTTCAGTCATACTTCCCTGCCCTCCCCTGACCTTTGGTAGTCAACATTAAAAAAAAAATAATTTAAAGGGTAAAGAAATACTGCAAAGAAAAGAAAGCATCTAGATAAAGAAAAACCCAAATGTCTGATATGGTTTCTCAGAGGAGTCTAATATTTTGCTTTCATTTAAAAGGTGCTGTGTCTATGGCCATGCTACCCTGAACAAGCCTGATCCCATCTGATCTCGAAAGCTAAGCAGGGTCTGGCCTGCTGTTAGTACTTGGATGGAAGACCACCTAGGAAGACCAGGTGCTGTAGGCGTAAAAAATAAAAAACTAAGGGATTGTAGTTGACAAAGTCCTTGCAAATAAATAAAAGGTGCTGAAAATTTGTAATTAGATTTGTTTTTGTTATTTAACCAAATGTGCCCTTGTGTAAATCTGACAGAAATGTTCTAATGAGCAACTTAGGATTCGTAAAAACCCAATTACACAGGTAGACTACCTTACTTCTAATATACATAGAAATAGTTTATAGACCATAGTTTGCAGAATTTCTGTTCAAATTAGCCCATCATAGGGCACCTTAGTGACCCATGTTGAATCTCTAACTCCCGATGAATGCCCGCTTTGGTTCTCCCTGCACCCCATCTCATCTAATTAATTCAGGAGGAAAAATAGCCAGAAAACATTCATTGTCACTATTTCCAATGGGGGAAATGAGGACTTAGCTATATTTTTAGGATCCGTTCCTCAAAGGGTAAATCCATTTTCATCAATCACTGGGAAAGGCAATGCAGGAAATTCTATTTACAGAATTATAGAAAGCAACCTAAAATTGAGTGGCTAATTATTAACCGAATGGATTACATTTTAAAACAAACATTTCTTTTTCTGCCAAACAGATTTCTATCTTGGAAAGCGGCTAGTTCCCCAGAATTAGGCCAGAATTCATGGTCTGAATTATAATAGCCGTTTGGGTAGGTCTAAGCACAGTGCATTGACTACCTTGCTCCTCACAGCAACCCAGAAGCTTTTAGTTACCAGGAGCTGAAGTTGTGCAGCTGCAGCTGCTAATTTTCAAGGGCTGTGTTTCCAGGGTGCACTCACTAGGAGAGCCAATGGGACACAAAAAGAGCAATTTGTTTTCCTGAAAGTTTAGAGGACAGTTGGGCATTTTCAGCCTTGTCATCACAGATAACATGGTATTATATTATGCATACATGAGTCTCCTTTTAGAAGGCAGAAAATCATGTGTGGAAATCTAATTTGAGAAAGAATATTGCTGATAGAATGGAAGAAGAACCATTCTTTCCAATAAGGAGCCGAAGGCTAGAAAGGAAGGTAACACCTGTGCCAGGTCTTTCAAATAAGGTGTTACTATGGACCAGTGTGTCATCAGCTGCTGACAACACCTACCATACAGACCAGTGCTGTGGGGACCGTGCAGTGACTAAGTGGTGACCAGAAAGCTAAGTGGGATTTCTTACATTTGGGTTGTTAATTCGAATCCATCACTTGGTTTCTGAGCCAATCTAGTCATTAGTCATGTGGATTCTATAAAGTGATTCATCTAAAACGTCTTTATTCTTGTGTTCCAGTTCCTAAACTGTAGCCACTTAAGCAGCAGTCTTACACAAAAGGGTATACAATAGCAAATAGCTAATAGAGCACCGCTCCCCCAGTGCAAACTTAAGCATTCAACTTGCAGACGGTACCAGATTAGGAGACAAGTCTCTTTTTTATTTCTTCAAAGGGGCTCTGAATTTTTTTGCTTGGAGTTTAAGCCGACACCAGCAAGAACTCACATGCTAAGTGATGCTTGAATTCATGGCAATCAATTCTTCTTTTCTGAGTTCTAGGGTGTAAGTTAGGGTACCTCATTCGAAGTCGTCCCTTCAAAAGACAGTGTGATTAAAGGTTTTACTTTCCGAGCCCTAAATCTGTTGCTTAGTCTCAGCATCATGGATGGCTGTGAGTTTATTAGTATAAGCTAGAACTGTAAGTGGTGAGTATTTTTATTATCCAAAATCACACTAGAACTGGCAGGCCAAGAGATTACAAGTTGTCACTGAATGTGGATGTATGGAGTATTATATGTAGAATATATAAAACCTTTTCTATATCTGATTTGCATTGCAAATAGAAGCTAACCAGCCATCTTGAGGAAATAATATAAATAAAACATGGCTTCAGTACTGTAAATGCTCAATTCATGCCAGAGAAGGCTAAGGCCATTGCAGAAGGATTGTTTCCATCTAAACAGTTTTCATCTCAAGCACTTTCCCTCTAAAGTGGCTGCCAATAGGATGGGGATTGGGTAGGTGGGGGTGGGTGGTGGGTGGTGGGAGGGTTTTTCAGGCAGCTTTGGCAAGTACTCAGCAGAGGGAGCCTGAGAAGCTTTCTCTAGAAATCCAAAGCATGGTTTGTAATTCTGCATCCTGTTTCATGTCGAACATCCTCATAACTGAAGGAGAGACAGAACCCTGCTCTTTAACTCAGTTTGAGTTCAAAAGGACATACCAGAGCTCTCTGCATGGCCAGTGACCAGACAAAGCTCATTGCTTGAGCTTGAGAAAAATACTCTACGATATAATGCCAAAAATAAACTTGGTCAGTTTACAGACAGCATTCAAGGTCTTTCAAAATCTGAAGTTTTACTCTTGTGAACATTTATGTTTCTACCCAGCATTTTCTCCCTCTTCTGGTGATGATCATTCCCCAATTGTACTAGAAAGACACTAGGTGCCCACACAGGTGGTTCAGAATCTTATACCATTATGCCTGAGGCCAGCTCTACCCCATTATTCTGTTGAATGTATTCTCTTGTTGCTATGTCAGACATCTAATGGCTATCCACACCTTTCCTGTTTTATCTTCACTGCTGCCCTTTCACATCTACCCACCATTTCTTTCTCTGGAGCCACCATAAGTGCACTCAGCTTATCCATGTATGCCTTTGACTCTGCGTCCCTCATATCTAAGTACTGGGTTCAGCATCAAAGATGTGTGGACCCCTTGTGAGAGACAGGCCTGTGCTTCACAGATGCCAAGAGAGGCCAGGCCTCTTGCCTACAGATATGTCAAAAGAGGGTGGTCAAAGTTATGATCTATTTCAAGGGTTTACATTTAACAAATTAATGCTTTTTAGTGCAAAACAGGCTACTGCATAGGTACGCCATGTACCAGGTAATTGACGGATGTATAACAAATATTTAATCCTCAGTGCCAAAATATTTAGGCGGTTTGGATACAACATTAAAGGGTGTGAATGCTGCCATCTCTCAACCCTGGCACTGTAGTTCTATGATCATATTCAACTTCATGTGGAGATAAGGCTGCTCATTGAAATTTGAGACTCTCCATGATTGTGAGGCCCAGGTGAATGGCCCTTCTATCTGAGGCTTCTGCTCACCAGCTTGGCAGTCCTTCAAATTTACTTCTGGGCATGAATTCCAGTTTCAAAGAAAACACTGTTTGGGGAGTGGGATTCTGGAACCGCTATTTACTTAAAAGCGCCCTCGTGACAATACAGCTGGTCTACCCTAGTGTTTGAGAATCACTGAAATTTATTATCTTTAGAACTTTTGTAATTCTGAAGTTCTAGAGGTAAAGCTCTACCTACCAGAATTAATTTAAAATATTGTTATCATGATTTTCATTATCTTCCCTCAGGAGAAGGGGAATAACTCTTCCTTCATCATTCTTTTGATTTTTTTTCTTCTCTTGGGTGTCTGCATTTTCTATAATGATCACTTATTCTTATAATCCAGGTAAACAACACATAAAATGCTGGTGGTGACTTTTTTTTTCTCCACCCATTCACTCATTCCTGTGACTGGTAACATCATCTGATGGGCATCTCTTCATCACCATTATCTATGATCTCAGTGAGACTGTCAGTCAAGACGCTTTACATGTGATCCAAGCTAAGATAATCAGGTTTTCTCTCTCATGACTTTGGACCATGAATTGAGCAATGCAAGGACAGAAAAAAAAAAGGTTGGGGCTGATTCATTCTGAACTGCTTCCAGGTAACAGTCAATTAGATACCTAGACATCCTGAGCTGCCCTGATGCCTGCCCTTCCTCAGTTAGACTTTCAACTTGCTGAACTACCATGTTCTGCCAACAATTTCCTATTTTGCTAAAGTTAGCCAGAGTTGGTTTCTGTTGCTTGCAACTGAAGAACACTATAATGTACAAGATTACAAGCAGTCTTTGTGTTCTGGACTGGTGGTAGGTAGATTATAGCCAGGGCTGGGGGAGAGTGTAAGAGAGTGACTATTATGAGACTAACCTTGGCTGTAAGGTGTGTGAATCATGGTCTTTGGAAAATGGCTGACCTGGATGGTTATCCACTTTAGACACAATGTTAGCAAATGAATAGGAACCAGCAGATAATAGTGAAAGGAGTAGAAGACTATAATCACAGTACATTTGGGGGTGAAGCTGCAAAGATGAAAAAAACCTCATACCTGCAGTAAACAGATGAAATCTCTAAAAAACAGTCAATATTATTTAGAAGCCCTGGCTTCACAAGACAAAATCCAAATGACTGGTACCAAGTTATATACCTTCCCACTAATCAAAACAGATCACTGAGTTATAACTTTGAAAATACAATAAGAAATGCTCATGAATCTACATCTGAATAAAACTACTGATTATGAATAAATTTGCAATGTGGCTTCTGATAAAGTATTTACTCCTTTCATTTACTTGACCTATAGCTGTTGCATTAAAAATCCATACATATACACTTAGACATATTTATATTTGCAGTTTACAACGGGTCTGAAATACAGTACTGTAAGTCATTTACAAAACTGTCACCAAGGCATTCTGGGTATAGTTTTATCATCCAGGAAACAATGGAAATTGGCTAGCTGCAATCATGGAGCTCAACTGAGTTGCCACATGTTTCTTTGAATAAGCATTTTACTTTGAACCAAGGGGAACTGCCCATCATTTAGATGGAAAAAGGCAAAAATGAATTCAGAGGTGTCAGCTGAACTGGCCAAATACTTGTCATTTAAGTCACAAAGTGGTATAAAGTGATACAAAACTGAATTTGATGAACTGTCAGAAAGAAATGAATCCCACCTAGTGAAGGAGTGAATATAGTGTAAGGGCCACTGTTTCTGGAGTGTTTAGTCTGTGTTAAACATTGCACTGAGCTCTTCAGTAAACACTCTCTCCATTATTTTTATAATCGTGTGAGGCAGTTATTATTCCCATTTAACTCTCAAAGACAGGCTTAAATGACAACGGTTCCCGACTGCGTGTCCAATGACAAACTTCTATGCAAGAACTCATGCATCTAGAAACAAATGTTGCTATTTTAACACAACTTTCAAAGCCAGAAACTAGATAGAGGTGTATTATGAGAGAATTGCAAAAGCTCTAATAAATAGCATCCATGAGTTTGGTCAGCTGCTAGGGAAGAATTACGGTCTCCAGTATTTTTTAGTTTCGGTACAAGTGGTGGAAACAGAAGTACTGGGCACTTCCTTCACTTAGCTCTTACCCAAGTAGACCTGTTTTCTCATCAGTAAAATAAACCAAGTACACTGACACGGTGTAGTTCTTTCCAAACTTTGCTGACCATCAGAATAGAAATAGCCAGCATCTCTTCCATTGCTTACTATACACCAAGAACCATGATAAATGTCTAAACCTCCTAATAGTCCTGCCAAGGTTTTGTTTCCCCCATTCACTGATTAGGTAATAGACCCAGGTGGGTTGGATTGTTTGGCTATTAACACATCTAACACATCTAGTAAGAGTCAAAATTATAACTTAAACCTAAGCAGTCTTCACCAAGAGGTCACACTCTTATTCATTAGGGAATGCAGTTAGCATTAATATGATGGCTAGGTGGAGGGCCAGGGGAAGGAGGGAGCAATTGGGGGGATAGTTTTATGAACTATATACCAATGTATTGTATACTTGAAACTAATTTAAATGAATACACACACACACACACAAAACAGTTGGGGCCTAGGAATCAGAATAATTAAAAGTCCCTAGGTGACTTAATGCGTCTAGCTCAATATTGGTTTAAGAATCCACAGGTAAGTCTTTAATGTGCATATAAATCACCTAGAAATCTTGTTAAATAGTGAATACTGATTCAGCACATCTGGGTGTGGGCCTGGGTGTCTGCATTTCTAACAAGTGCCAGGTGATGCTGACAGTCCTCAGACCACATTTTGAATTGCAAGTCAGTACAGTCTAGCATTCAGTTATACAATGCTTTAAATTTTTCTCTGATAAAATCATGGGTTCTTGTGTCCCCAGATAAATTGTAAGCGTCTTAAGTATCTTGTCAAGTATCTCTATCCCTTTGCAGGGCCAGACCTGTAGAAATAAAGCCATTCAATGAATGCCTGTTCAGTAATTCCTGAGAGAAGAATTCTCTTTTAAAACTCAACACAAGATGGATTGGGACAAAGGAGCCTGCTCTCAGAGTGCAGGTGCCTTGATTTATTTCTACATGGAAGAAGTTACAAATTCTGTCCCTGTATCTGGTGACTTGACAGGTTATAACTGACGATAATCATCCTTCTAAGGAGTCCTGGAAAAATGGGCTTTAAAGAGACACCAACAAAGTCATTAGAACTCTGAACAGAGGCAAATTACTTGTATTCTTTCGGATTTACTTCAAGATTTAACTTGAATAAAATCAATTTTCTGGCATTGAAATGACTTATATTTGTTGTTCAAAATGTTTCACATCAGTTCTTACGAGGTCCTTGCACAAATCCATCTTCTATGTACTCTAAGGCCATGAATGGAACACCTCTGCCTGAATTCTTAACTTGTGCCCTTCATTTTCCTATCTGATCCACAACTATGTGGAGCTGTCATCACAGAAAACTAATTGCCCTGGTCACTCCCCAAAGAGCTTGCTCATGATTTTATCAACTTTTATTTGACCAAAGATTAGTCTTTTGATCTTGGAAAGAAAAATATGTCCAACTCAGTCAGCCAGCTTTTAAAATAACTCAGGATATTGTCGTCATGATTATTTTTTGAGAACCACTTGAAATAGAGTGTTCGCCATTCCTCTCATTAACTCTTCCCATGCCTCCCCACCCAACACACAGGTCTATACTTCATAGACCTTAGAGTTACCTGATTTCCAGAAGACAATATAGACATGTATGTAAATATCCTAGAGTTTCTAATACATTTTGGGACTCAAAAACATTTCTTATTGTTGGAAAGGTATGAATAGCCAAGGATTTCTTCAAGTGGAACACAATGCCTGATATCTCGATGCCTGTAGGAAATATGTGCCCTGTTCTGTAGAGAAGCGAGTTCAAAACTGAGAGGACTTAATCTTCCTCTGGTAAGAGTTATTTAGAAAGGAAGCTTTCTAGATTCTGTGCCCAGCAATGCTGACTCAGGGGATGAGAAGTCAAGCTCAGGAATCTGCATTTTTGTAAGCATCCCAGGTGGTCTTGGTCTTGAAGCTCACGGTTTAGAATGGGAGTCAGTCACATAAGCAAATAATTCTAATCCAGCATGACACATTCAGTGATAGGAGTGTGTACTGTGCACGGCACTAACAGGGAGGGTGGAGAAACAGAGTAAGAATTTATACTTAGTCCAGAGTAGGGAAGAAAGTTAGGGATGGCTTTCTCAAAGAGTATGTTTAAGTTGAGTCTTGAGAGAGAAGTACAAGTTTAGCAATGCTGGTTGATGGGATATAAGCAAACGAACACATCTTCTGAAGTACGACTGTTGAAGATAAAGTTAGGGAACGATGGGAGAAGGTCGAGGCAGCTGGCATATAACATTGTGTAGGTTATATGCTACTCAACCTTGGGGGCACCAATCACATTATAGTTATAATTTTGCAAAGTTTCTGACATATGGCAACAAAATATCTTGAAGAAAGTGCGTCTTTCTAATTTGTGCAAAGACCAGTAGGCTAGTGGTGTCTGGAAATGCAAGGACCATATTCCCTGTTCACTAGTTTTCAGTCTCACAGATGTACATATCACTGGAGAAGGCACACAGGGAATCCTGGGGGGAAGACCACAATTCCATCCAACTATGTTGACTGCATGTCAAGGGTTATATACCTGCTCAAAATGTAAAGTGAATTTCGGACTGGGGGAAAGGGTCAAAGTGCTGGAGAGTGGGAGAGGTTGAGCTAGGGGATGATCGTGAAACATCTGATTTATTGGTTTCTCTCTCTGAATGTTGGTGCCAAGACATTACTGAAATAACCAATATCTAGAGTTCCTCAGGTAGGATGCCAAGGAGCCCTTAGCCACAGGGTCACCTGAGGGCCTCGCCTTTTAAGACACCATCTGTGAAGAGCACACCTTTCATTACCCATGAGAGCCCTCAATTTTCACCTATGTCTTTGCCAACCTTTACTCTGTTGAACTGAGTCTTTAAATTTATTCCAAAGACTTCGATCCCAGAGAGCTGTTTTCATTCCATTTTTGAAAGGAATATCACCTAATTGATCTACCTACATGAACATTTTCCAGGTGAAACATATTTTCTTTCTAAAGAGAGATGATGAATCTGTACATGCAGTAGCCTGTACTTACTTCATAACTACAAAAAATAACTTTACTTTATACTTACTTTATATCTACTAAAAATAACATTTATTCATCACTTTCCATGTACCCATCAATCATCCTAAGTCTTTATATTCATGATTTTCATTTAACCCTCACAAGAATTCTGTGATGTTGCTATTATTAAACCCCATTTAGAAAAGAGAACACCATGGTTCGGAGAGATTTGGTTACTTATTCTGAATTACACAGCCAATAAATGGCAGAGCCAGGAAACAAACCCAGCATCATCTGACTCAAAAAGTCACAGTATTAATCAGTACTTAATTCCATCCCCATCCCCTTTGGTTCTGTCACCCTGTGCTATATGGTCACTATTGTCTCAGTACCTAACCTTTTATGAGCTAATCTCTTTCTTTGTATGCGCTTATTTAAACCTTACAACAACCTAGTGAGGTGAGTAATATTATCCCCATGTCGGGGATGAGAAAACCAAGGCACAGAGAAATCAAACTATATGCTTAGGATCATTCAGTTAAAATGTGGTTGGAAAGGAGACACAAATCATTCATAATAACTGTCGAGATATTGTTTAAAACTTTCCCAAGTTTTGTATTTTGTTCTTACATAGCAGTCTTAATCCAATTAAATCCAATGTTTTAAAGGTGTTTTAATGAACGTCTAGAAAAATATACTGAGTTATTCAAGCTTATGTTTCAGTTCAGAGGGAGAATGTAGTAGGAATCTAGAAATTCTAGGTGTAATGTCTTTACCTCTGAATATAATCCTTGGGAGCCAAATAAAGTTTTGTAGTAAATGGGCAAAACCTCCCTACCTAACATGTCTTGTTGGCATTAATTTCTTCATTAAAATTTTCAGGTGTTCACTGAGGGCCTGAGGTTTTGGGGACTGGGGAATAAAGTGGATTGAGACACCAATGCTGACTTTAAGAAGCTTACAGTTTGGTGAAGGAGATCATTGTTTTTATTTTTTAAAGTTTATTGGGGTAACATTGGTTAATACAATTATATAATTTTCAGGTGTACATTATAATTTGACATCTATATATTCTATTGTGTGATTACCACCCAGAGTCCAGTTTCCTTCAGTTAACATATATTTGACCGCCTTGGCCCTGTCTACCTCTTCCCTCCTCCCCAATTCCCTACCCTCTGATAACCACTAGTTCATTGTCCATGTCCCTGAGTCTCTGTTTGTCCTGTTCATTTGTTGATTTTAGGTTTATATCCCACATAAAAGTGATATCATGTGATTTTCAACTTTTTCAGCCTGGCTTATTTCACTTAGCATGATTATCTCAAGGTCCATCCAGGTGGTGCAGGAGATTCCAAAGAAAACCAGTGATTATAGTATGGGACGTAAAGTGCTATGAGAGATTGGGAACTCCATGAGGATAGGATCTCTGTATTACTCTGCTTTATCTCCCCCCAGCTCCTAGTTGAGCACCTGACAGAGCGTGAGAACGTGAATGCATGTGTGAATGAATAGATGGACTATGGTGGTGCCAAGACCATGAGGTGTGGGGGTCAGCTAGAGATGGGGCAGAGAGGACAATGAAAAGGCTTCCTGAAGGTGGTACTTGAACGAGGCACTGAAAGCTAAAGAACTGGAGGACTGAGCCAGGCAAGGGAAGGAGGTGGGGAGAGAGAGACTGAAGGATCAGACAAATGGACAAGAGCACTATGAGTGAGTTGTGATGCTAATGGTGGGCCTGTGAAAGCCTTTCCAGGTTTGGCTGGGGGACACGCAGACATGTTCCCTAGCTGACATACTGAGGAAGAACCAGGAGGACTAGAAGCAGAGGGCAGGGGCAGCAATGAGAGAGAGAGCCCAATAGGTCAACAGGTGCCAGTTGTGTTTCTCAAGCTAAAAATTTTTGACCTGACTGAAAGCCATGGGGGAGCCAATGATAGGTTTGAAGCAGTGAAATGTTATGATCAATTTTAGTTAACTGTAAAAGTTTTAACTCCTTTTTCCTAACCTTCCATAGGATGACTTTGTTGGAAAATGCTACACATGGCTGTGTCAGGAATTAGTGCACGGTGGTTATCCTACCTCCAGCTCAGTTCTAGACCTGATTGACTATAAATCTCCCTTCAGTGTTCTTTCTTAGGTTCTGTTGGCCCTACTGAGAGTAGCCAGGATAATCCCAAGCTTTTTTTTTTCTGCTACGAAGGGCATTTTATCTATCAGATACTATCTCATTCCATACCCATAGAAATTACTGAGAGAAAAAAAAAAGTATGCACACTTTTAAATGAAAATCACCCAGACTTTGAGCAGAGCAGAAGAGGAATAGTAGCTAGAATGGAAAGCCACCAGGTCTAAAGGGAGACAGGCCAGGTAATACAGACAAATTTAAACAAATCAGACTCAAGAACTCAGGTAAACATCTTTGAAGCACAGCATCAGTTCTAAATCCCAGGTGACAGGCTTTCACATGTTTCAGGACAATAAGTAGTAACTTTCTGAAGCCAGTAAAATGACAGGTTTTATTTCTAGCACGTTGGAGCTGCAAGCCCTTTCTCACTGTGTGGTGACTTCTGTACCGCCCATGGATTTATTCTGTTATTTTTCTGCCTTATTTGCTATTTTCTTATTATCAAAGAAAATTATGCTCATTGTAAAGATTCCAACAATACACAAAAATAACTTTAAGCAAGAATTATTTTTCATCTCACCAACCAGAGTCGAGCAGGCATAACATTGTGGTGCAACTCTTGTCCCAGCTGTTGTCCTTATATGCACACAGTGTTATTGTTTCATTATTACTGGTGTCTTTTAAAGGAATATTAGTTGTATAATTTGCTTTTTTTCTACTTAATGTGCTGTGAGCATGTATTTACATCATGATTTCTAAAGCCTGCAGTGTGTTCCATTATGTGGATATGTGACAAAATTTTCAATCTTCTCTTCATAGACATTTGGATTATTTATAAAAACAAAAAAAAGCTTATACAGAGGGAAGGCTACGGTGAACACCATGTAGCTAAATCTTCTTACATTTCTATTATTATTTACTTAAAACCAAATTAAGAAGAAGAACAGCAGAGCCAAATGGCAGGCACATTAAAACTTGGCCTATATATTGCCAACTTGCCCTCCAGAAAAGTGAAATCAAAATATACGGTCTCAACAAAAGTACCTATTTTACTCCATCTTTAACAAATTTTCAGTTTTATCATTGGTTCTAGCCTTCACCTACCTGATAGGTGAAAATTAAGATCACATTGTTATCTAAATTTTATATTTCTCTGATTAGTAGTAACCTTGAAAACCTTTCCATATGATTATTAGGCATTTATTCTTTTTATGAATTGCATTTTTGTGTCCTTCACTCACACTTCTGTTGAGTAATACTTTTATATATTAAGAGTATTAACTTGTTGAAAACTCATTTTATAGACAGAAAGTTGTAATTTGGTCCAGTCACCTACAGAGAGCTTCCAACTTAGACCCTGCCTCATATCAGCACTAGATGCTTAAACCTTAACAATCCATAGCCAGGAAGACATTAGTGCCCTGGGGATGAGCATTTTTTTCAGAGGAAATGAAACACAGGCCAAAGGGATTTTCTATGGTGACCCAATTAGTAAAATGATCTGGTCTGTGACCCACTTTAGCTTTAGTGATTTCTGGTCATAGCCTGTGTGTGTCCCTAGAGAACTGAGGTGTTTCTGAGAGAAAGAAGTTTGTTTGGCAATAGCTTATTTGGCTAGTTTGAGATTCATTTGCTTAGAAGGGAAGCTATAAGCTTCAAGGAGAAAGGAAAGGGTTAATAACCTCCTTCCCTACCGCTTCACTCCCCACTCCCAAACTCCCACTCCAAGTTTGAAATCTGGTCTTATGAATCTGCAAATGGTGCAGCCTCTCCTTGATGTTCATGTGTTCTGAACCCTAGAAACACTAGAGATGTGAGAAGTGTTACGCTTGTTTTTTTTTTTTTCCTTTGAGTCGGTCCAGGGTTTTGCTTATGCCAACCCTTCTCCATTCCTTCTCTTCACTTTGCTTTCAATGCTTTCCTTCTTTGCTTTTCATGAGAGGCTCTAGCAGAGCATGTGTGTAAAAACCAGATAAGCCTGAAGAATTAAAAAAACCTTAAAGCTAAAAGTTTTAGAAGCCAATGCCAACTGGAGACCCAATCAGAGATATCATTTTAAAATTACAAGCATAGCCTTATTTGACTCTGATCATCCTCATTTCACAGGTGATAAGGAACTTGACAAAAGCCACAAAACTAAAGTGTGGTGGAGCTGAGATGGAACTCAGGTCTCTATGACTCCAAACTCATTTTTGTGAGGCTACCATATCTCATAAATCACCATTGCTTCTCCCTCTTGTTTCACAGGTGAGTGAACCAAGGCCAAGTGGACTGAGCAACTGGCCCAAGGCACTCGGACTTCCTTGGCAAAGCTGAGAGGAGAATGCAGGGCCCTGACTGGCAGGCCACAGCTGGTCCCCTTCACTGTGCTGACTCATCTTGGAGACTATGATGTAATTTAATCAGAGAACATTATTAAATGTGTACAAATTGGATTGGGGGAATTATTCAAGAACATGTTGTATAAAGTGAACTAAACGCCATGCTCTTTGCACAGCTCCCTGTTTATAAGTATTTCCCATAAGTCTTTACTATAACCCTCTGGTAGTTATAATCTAATGTCAGATGCCTTCAAATCAAAATCAACACGAGCAATCGTTATGCGAGAGTTGCTGTCTTCATTGAGGGTTTGTGGGGTTACACCTTGGGCTGATATCACATAGAGAATTTCATATACAAATGCCTCTCAGACATTCTCTTCCCAGTGTCCCTCCTCTCAGCACCACAGGAAGTGGGGATCCATTTAGTGGGCTGAGTGAGGTCTTCCCTCTCTCCCCTTCCCCCGCCTGCTCTCTGCCTCACCTCTCCCTGGCTCCTACCCTCTGCCAGGTCAATTCTCCACCTACACTTGGATTTTCTTAACTCTTTACCATGCAGAGCACTCAACTGAGCATGTTGTGTTACTGGAGCATTTTCTTGGGGTCCCACTTTCCTCCCCAAGTGGTTTATCAGCAATTAGTTTGAACAAACATGGCACCCTCCATTTCTTTCTTCCTTATTTTCCCATAGGTAATGCTATTATCCCAATTTCTACATAATGTAATTATACCCGTTTTTAAGGGGTTTGAAGATCAACGAGGGCAACCCTTCCAAAGTCACACTGCTAATGCATCGCATGGCCTGATTTAAACCCATGTTCATCTGACCCCCAAAATTCTGGCTTTACTGACACTAACTCTCTCACTCATTGCACTGACATCCTACCATTTTGCTGACTTCTAACATATTATATAAAGGGGTTGTCCTCCAACAAAAGAATTAAAATAGCTTGGTCTTTTAGATCTTATTCAGAAGGTGTCACAAAGATGGCTTTCTACTATGTATAATTTTTCTTTCTTGAGGCCGTATTTCCCCTGATGAGCCTTGATCTCACCTAGAGAGGTGAGCCCTCCAAATGCAGCCTTTAAACTAGTTGGACCTTGAGACTCAAAGCTGGTTTTGTTTTATCTCTAGTTCAGGGAAGTAGTGCCTAAGTGTGCTCCCAAGACACTTAAACACAGGGTTCCATGACCAAATACTTTGGGAAACTGATATAAAAATTAAGTTATTGCTTCCCAGTGTGTTCTATTGAATACTGTTGTATAAACTGTTAACAGATGTGGCAGTAAAAAAAAAAAAAAAAA
>CM053515.1:19627430-19727212 GCA_028627145.1 Eidolon dupreanum | reverse complement strand
AAAAACTGTCACCTACCAAGGCCAGGAATCTCACACTGCCATCAGGAAAGATAACTGTAATTAGTGCTCGCAGCAAATGTTCATTAGGTGGCTTGTAATATTAATGCAGACCAGAGGCCCTCTTTAATTAATGCTATCATTGTTCATTATTGAACACTGCCACCTGGTGGATAAATGGGTCACATGCAGGCAAGGAAATTACCGAGGTTACATCAGGTTGCCTGCCAGGTTATGCAAGGAAGAGGCTGTTCTGACCACCTTGTCCACACCAGTCTCTCAGCTTTTTGATTTGGAGCCATGCCCACAGAGAGATCTGGGGATTCCTCCTTATGCAAACCCTCCCAGTCCTAATTTCATGCAATTGTCAAATGGACTCAAAGACATGAAAACTCCGTTCTCACGGAGACTGATGCTGGCTGGCCATGTGATGTGAGCCGAAGGATCAGCCTCTGACAACATGATCTAAAGTAAATCCCTCCCCGTTGCACTAACTCATCATACCCTTTTTTTCCCCACATAAAGCATGTCGTTATCTAAAAATATTTATTGATTTTTCTATTTCCATGTCCTACCCCCGTTTTCCCCTCCCCTCCAACTGGAATGGAAGAAGTTCCCTGAGAGCAAAGCCATGCCGACTGCATCCCTGATAACAAACATAAGGCCTGGCACACGGTAGATGCTCACAATTTTTGCTGCTTATAGGATAAAAATGAGCAATAATAAAGCCAATAATTTCAGCATTACTGTTTATGGGTCTTTATTTGTCAGTCACAGCTAAGCTCTGTACACAGATCATCTTGTTTAATCTTTATAATCACCTTGTTGGGTGGGGGTAATAGTACCACCCACATAGAATTGGAAATTTCTAGGGTTTAGAAGTGATCTTCCCCTTTTAACAATCATATCACTCCTTTGTGCAACATGATAATGCCGTTTTATTTAATCTTCTCTCTTGTAAGCTGTACTATATACAGTTTCACCCATTTTACAGATTTGAATGTTGAGTCTCGTAGGAATGAAGCTGCTGTCCCAAAGTTACTCAGTTCATATTTAAAACCCAGATCTTGTCTAATTCTAAAGATCCTGCTCTTTTTACTCCAACACACTGCCTTCTATTAGCTACATGAATCAAAAGAGCTTTCTTAATTCTGTCCTGGAAACCTAGACCTCAGTTTCAGTTAAGCATTTGAAACAAGCCTTGCACCTAAGCTAAATCTCAAGCTGGATTTTTCTGTAACCCGGTCTTTATTGGTCCATGGATATCTCCTGCATTCTCACTTCAAAGAAAATAATGTTTACTGATATTTTATTATGTGTCAGGCAGTGTTTGAATGATCTCATTTGATTCTTCGAATAGTTCTGTCAATTAGGTTATATTGATATTATTCCCATTTGACAAATGAGGAAACTGAGGCACAGAGAGGTTCTAAGCCAGAGTTCTGACTTGAACCCATGCCATTTGCCTCTAGGACACACTCGTCAGCACAAGTGGCCTCTCTCCAGGCCTCATCCTGGTGCATTCCCTCTGCTGCAGAAAACCTCAGGGCACCTCCCTTAGTACAGCACTTCCTGGGAATTTTCAGCTCAGAAACCATGTGGAAGCAGCAACAGACAAGGGAGCCAGGGCCCTCTGCGTCTCCCCATCCCTTCTTGTTTGTGGACCTGGCCTACGGTTACTCTTCAATTAGTAGCCATCTGTAGGAGCAGCAATTCCCTTGGGGTACAGAGCCAAAAAGAGAGACCAACTCAGCCAGAATCCAAAAATACCTTCACTGCAGCAAGCAAACCAGTAAAAATCCCCCCTCTAAGTCCTGGACCTTTCTCAAAGACGGCCCACTCAGCTTATGTAAGCGGCATTCACCATTATGGAATGCGTCCGAGGCCCCAGGAATCTAGAACAATCCTGCCAATATGTGTTAATGAAAAGTTATTTAGGAACCATCCATGGGCACTTTGGGAAGTGTGACCCTGTGCTTATTAAATTGTGTGTCCTGGCTCACCAGACCTGGACAAAGAGACTCAGGCAACACCCCAAGGACAGTGGCAAAGTTGATTCATGGGTATCAGTTCAGAGAGCTTCCATCTTTCCTTTGTCCTTTCCTGCAAACCTACACGCAGTGATAGGGTTCCGGGAATTCTATGCCACCGTATATTTATCTACTCATGTTTTCATACATTTACACCTTTTCAATAAATATCTAGTAAGCACCTCTGTTTTAGGTCAGCACCAGGTGCTGGCAACATCACAGTGAGTTAGACACACTGGTGCATCTGGACAACCAACAAAATAATAAGTCAAGCCCTGGTTTGTGGCATTTGCCATTTTCATGGGGAAATATGCCCATTGTGATCAATACAAGCTACCAATATTTTGTCACTGAGCATGGAGTTGGGAGAGGAGGTTCTGACGTGTGGGAGGCCTCCACTAACACCTCCCTGGATAAAGGGGTAGGACTTCCTTGTTACTGCTTCCTTTGATTGACACCGTGTTTGGGGGAGGGTGACCTGTTTCTGCCTGGCTGAAAGTCCTGACTCTCCACCAGGTGTCATATGACCCACCCCTAGTGGGGAGTGGCAGGGGTGGGGTAGGGTGGAAGCTCAAGGACCTCCAGAGGTCTTCACCCGCCCCACAGTGCAGGGACGTCATTACCGCCTGGCTGGATGGAAGTCCTGGGGTCTTCCCCGGCCCTCACTGACCTCGCCTCAGTGAGGGTGCTGAGAATCTTCAGCATAGACTATTGAGGTAGAAGTCTAGGCTCCCTACTCGGCCTTCACCAGCATGTGTACTATGATAACATGTTTCTTTGAGGTAAGACCAAGAAAAGGTCTGGAAGCTCTGTCTCTAGTGAACTCTTTCATTTTCTTTGTCTTTATGACGATAACACAGAGGATGAGATTTAGAATGTGAGTTTAACTCTGTCAGTTGCTACTGTGTGATGTTGAGCAAAAGTCTAAGCCTCAACTTTCTCATTTGCAAAATGAGGATAATAACAATGACTTTAAAAGACTGTTTGGAAGTCTTGGATTGGTAGATATGTGAAGCTCATAGCAGGGATTCAAAAAATGACACTCGCTATCATCATTGTTAATGTCATCACTGTCATTGTTATACTAATTAGAAACACCCAATGTAGTTTTGCATGAATGCGAGTCACATATAAACTAAATTTCAGCTCCCTTTGTGAGAACACTGCCATGGTGAGTAGCTGTTCTCTCTGGGTCCAAAGCTTCTACTTAAGCCAGGAGACAGGAGCAGGCCCCAGAGCTATGTGCGACCTTCAGAAAACTACCTCTCGTTAAAAGCACTTCTAGGTGTGGAGCCACTTCAGGAATACCTGAGCAGATTTGGGGTTCTCGAGGTCAAGACAGGCAGTCAGAAAATTGATTCCAGCCACTTGGCTCTTACTATGCTGTGTCCCAGCTGGGTTAGACGGGCACGTGACAGGGCAGTGGTCCATTTCAACAGTTCAGTACAGCTCAGGCAGGCTTTTCATGCATCATATGTCATGGGAGCCAAGCAACAACCTGGTGAGGCAGGAAGGGCATTTTGCAGGGGAGGGAAGACAAAGGTGAGGGCTTGGAGAGGTAGTAACTTGCCTAATAAAGCAAATAGGCAGCTGAGTAAGGAAGGGACCCTGTCATTCAACACATATTTGGTGAGTGTCCTCTTAGTTGGGGTCCTTCTAGCAGCCCAACCTGAATTAAGGACCTCATTGTGAGTGGTTTATTTGGGAGGTGATCCCGAGAAAACATTGGTAAAGAAGTGGGGTAGTGAGAAGGATAGGTTAGGTAGCCAATAAAGAAGGTATTGTTAAGTAATTTAGTACTGGGGGCCACTGGTGCTTAACCTGGCTGTTGGACATGTACCTCAGAGCTAGCCCGCCTGAGGGGCAAGGGAGCTGCTGCAGTATTTACCCACCGACCCCAACAGTCCTTGGCTGCAGCCCTGGGAGTAGTAATTCCCTGGTGTCTCTGAGTCTTTGGGTGCAGGGCCTGCTCTGTGCACACTTCAGGTGCTAAGGATGGGCAGGCAGTTCGGCCCGGCAACGTGAGTGGTGAGGCTATGTGCAGGGCGCGTGCATCAAGATGGTCCATACCCAGCCATGGGCCAGACAGACAGAATTTTCGCTCTTGTGGATCTTACTGCTTAATGGGAAAGATCAACAAGGAAGTTGGTAATTATAGAGCAATAAGGCCTATGACGACAGAAGAATAGACTGTTTGGGAATATATAAGAGGGGCCCTATCCTCAGATCGGGGGCCCAAGGAGACTTCCCAGAGGCAGTGATATCTCAGAGGTTCCAATTACCACTCTCTTCCCTCTGAGCTTCCAGGGTCCTGTTCTCTTTGCACAGAACACTACCCTCCATCTTCAGCTTGGCGTCTCCCACACAGTCTTCATATCTCCACTTATACGTCACTCTTAGAGCAACCTCTCTGAATCTCCCACTGGGCTTTGCTCCCCAGACACATGCTTCCATAGTAATCAGTACCTATATGAATGTCAAATAGGAGGTGAGCATGCATTTCTCATGGTAGCCCCAGTATCAGGCCCAGTTTCTAATACGTGGTGATTGTCAATCATTCTCTGTTGAATGAAGGGATAGATGATCTAAGAAAAAGCCACACTCTCTGCTGAGGCCCCAAGGAAATAGGTACTATAATTGGAGGTATAACCAGTAATGGGCTCTGCCTTCTGAGAACTAATTCTCTAAGGCTGAACGTGTGGATTTGAATTCACAGATGATGCAGGTACTTCAGAGTTCACTGAAGCAAATAGGGATGCTGCACCTTAAAGAGGAAAGGAAAGGCTGTCTTTGTCATCCACCTACCGGCTTTCCCACAGGGTTGATACCATGCTTCCTGAGTAGCTATTATGTGCCCAGGAACATCTTCTGGGGACTCAGAGGAAAATGCGCTGCAGTGTCCATTGTAGTGAGCAAGACTGTGAGCTCCAGAAGACAGTGAAAACATGCCCAAGAGGACAGAACTAAGGCCAGACTAGGTGAGATGTCAGGGATTACGAGCATAACGCAGGACGGGCAGGGGTACAGGAGGGCACAATTTCCTCTTCTGGACTTCTGTAAGGTGGCAGGAATGAGCTACTACTATTGGGTGGATGGAACTGTCCTACACTCACAAAATCAGCTATATAAATTGTGAAATACATGTCACATTTCAATGTGTTCTGAGGCGAGGTTCAAATCTCAACTCTCTTATCACAATACAGAATGAAAACACTCAATGACAATTGTAGTAAGTGTTTGGGTAGGAGTCACTGGAACCCTGGGAGCAGGATAAACAGTCACTGTTACCTGTGGTTATTTTTCAGCACCAAGAGGACAGTCAGATGTGTGTGTGGGTGTGCTCATAAACACATCATTAGGGAGAGAGCTGGGCTGGGCCCACGACAGATTCACAAATAAAACTGCTTCCACGTCAACAAAGAGAAGGAAGAATCAAGTCTAACTTGTACGTGGGGGAAGTCTTCACAGAGAGGACTTTGAACAAGCCTTACATGATGGGGAGCATTTTGGCTGTGAAAAAGATAGTCAGAGGATGTAGTTTAAGCAAAAACAGTGTGTAGATGTATCGGGTATGTTCAGGGACTTCTAAGTCGTGTGGTACGGCTGGGACAGAGTTTAAGGACATAAAAGAAGCAAGCTGAGTTTGGGGAATGGAACAATGTGAGTGCCACACTGAGCCACCTGGATGGTTTCCTGTGGGTGCCAGGCGGCTACTGAAGACCTGTAAGTAGAAGTATGGTTTGATCATGGAGAACTCTGGCGGCTATATGGAAATTGATTTCGTAGGAGCAGAAAGATGAATGACAACGATGAAGAGGGCCTGGATTTCAGTGCGAGAGATGATGGAAAGGAGGAGACTGCTAGTAGGACATGGTATCTCAATAGGGACACTCACAAACAGGGTTGAAGTCAACCCTGAGGTTTCTAGTTGGGGGCCATGTTGGCATTCCTGACAGAGAGCTTTACTCTCCACCCCGTGACCTCCCCCTCACTCTGCTTCCCCACAGTCCCTCACGCTCCTAGACCCTCCTGGATCCCCCAAACTTCTCCCCCTCCAGGCCTACTCTTTTTTGGCAGAAACAACCTTTTTCCTCATTCTTTACACAGCCTAGATCTATGACTTTAGGAAAAATAACCTCTTTGAATTTCCATTTCCACCTTCTAAAATTAGAAACACAAGATTGCATCTACCTCTAAAGTTCTATATTTTTCCAACTTACTTCTTCTGCCAGGACCAAATGCTTTCAGTTATTAAACTTTCAGGGCATCCTCATCTCCCCACAGGTACTGGTAGTTAAATAAAGCACCATGCCTCACAAACAAACTCTGCAGCAATAGCCAGTTTTCAGGCAGAAGCCACCCAGGCCAGTCTGGAAAGGAAGGGGTGACCTGGGTTTAGAGGCACGCTGCTGATTCTCAGACTCGTCCATTAGCCATTCCCTACTATGGCTCCTGGTGAAGACACTGTACAGACCAGGAGTAGCCACAGACGACTGAGTGAACGAGGGCATCGAACTTGGCCACTGTCTGCTCAAGGTGGTCACTTCTCCAGAGGGGCCCTTGGGCCTAAGACTGAGCAAGCACGGGCACTGGCTCCCAAGATGTGACCTTTCACCAGTGTCTTACTCGTTCTGACAGCTCCGTTTCTAGTTCCC
Source organism: Eidolon dupreanum (assembly GCA_028627145.1). NCBI lineage: Eukaryota > Metazoa > Chordata > Mammalia > Chiroptera > Pteropodidae > Eidolon > Eidolon dupreanum. The sequence continues at coordinate 19,720,530 of CM053515.1, read as the reverse complement.
TTCTGAATTAAAACGGGGTTATCCATGGGTCGATCCTGGACAAGCAGCATCAGTATCACCTAGAAACTCATTAGAAATGCAAATTCTCAGGCTCTACCCCAGATCTACTGAATCAGAAATGTGGAGTGGGCCCAGCAACCCTTATTTTAGCAAGCCTGTTGGAGATTCTGGCGCATGCTAACATTTCCGAACCAGTGAATTAAAAGATGGAGAGAAAAAGAAAAATGCATTACTCCTTCTAAATAATACATGAATATATTCATTATTTTGAACTGAAGGCAGACCCAGTTAATACTGTGTAGTGAAAATTTTAGAATGGATGGCATTTAATTTTTGTGAATAAAGTAGATACTTTAGTGAAGCCTAACGACATCTCTGTGGACAAAGGAAGAAATTACCCAGGAGTCTAAGGTCTAGAAAATTCAGGTAATTAATGCAAAAAAGTGCTGGGTTTTTATTTGTAGCATCTAGATGAGTGGGTTCCAATTCCTACTCTTTTCCTTTCGAAAAGCTATATAACCTTTGATTTAAATGAAATCTAAACTGAAACCCCAGATGTAAAACGGATAATTGGGTTGTACTCTAGGGAAATGGGGAGGGAGTCAGTACCCCACCTTACGCAGCAGCCGCCTCTTTGCCTCCTCCTCCTCCTTCTCTCCCCCTCCAGCGGCCCACAGGACTCCAGGCATGGCCCATTATTGTGGAAAATAGCTTTAATTCCCCCTTCACATTGCATACCCAACATAAAGGCCTCAGGGAAATTCCATCATATTCTTGAGACATGCATTTTAATTAATGCAAGGAGAAAATTTGTTTTTGTTGTGATTATGTTTTTCCCTAAAGACCAAGGACGGGGAGAAGGGAGGAGAACTTTACCCAGGAGAGGCCCTTTCCGGGACAAAGTGAGCACAGTGAAAATGCAGGTGCTTCAATCATCGTTGCAGCCAGGAGACAGACGCAAGCACCTGCCCAGGAATGCTCCCAGTAAACACCCTTAATTGAGCCTGATAATCTGGAAAGCCTATTGACTTGCCAGCCCAGGAAGTGGGAGTGATTCAGTCTCTGTGTCTGTCACCATGTTTTACTTGAGCAGATGGGAATGACTATTCCAGCTTCATTTCTCCAAGGCTTTTCCTGAAAAGAAAAGCCCACCTGTATTTGTGTGCACATTTGCAATCTTCTAGAAAAACAGAAACCTGACTGTTCCAGCTGTTCAGTCTCCTCAGAACTTGGTGTGAGTCAAGTTTCCTTTGGAAAACCCCATAGTGTCACAGGAATGTTCAGCCAGAAGGGGTTTAGTCACCTTCTGGTATAGAAAGCCTTTGAATTAGTTTTCTTTTAGGAACTAAACCCTTTCTTCGAAATAAATGTTACCCAGAAATAGATAAAAAGGGAATTCATTCCACTTGTCCCTTTAGCCTTTCCCTTTTCCTCCCCCATCACCCACTGACCCTGAGGGATGCAGCAAAGCCTAGTTGAGAACCACTGACACTGTGCTGAGAAAGGCTGAGCCCGAGAAGCAAAGAGCTTTTTCAAAGGTAACAGGGCTAGAAAGAATCAGAGCCTAAATTAAAAATGAATCCCTGGTTCTGAGATCTTTCCCGTGCAATTCATCAGGCCTATGAAATTACTTCTTCAGCTATAAAATGATTTCTTCAGCTGGCATAATTTCTAGGCATTCACTCATTCATCCGTTGACCAAATGTTTGTTTAGTACCTACTATGTTCCAAGCGCCAGAAAACTGCTGCGAACACAATGGTAAGCCAAAGATGAGGCCCCTGTCCTCAGAAATTCTATCATAGGATGAATATACCTATTAAATGGTCACACAAATAAACCTAAGATTACAACAGGTATTTATGTTACGAGGGGAAGCAGAGGCCCTCTAAGGACTATGGGGCTGCACTTGTCCCAGATGAATTTCAACTCCATCCTCCATTTCCTTGTTCTTTAGTGAAAAACACAACTACAAAAATTATGACAGGAGGATTTTTCCTCCTCAGAGAGGTCAGGGCAGGTTTCCTGAAAGATGTAAAACCACAACTGAATCTAAATTGTTTAGTGGTTAAGAAGGGGAAAAAGGGAGGAGAGAACATTCCTGGCAGAAGGAACAGCATATGCTAAAGCAATGTAGCAAGAGTACAGGAGACTGAAAGGAGAGAGCTGCTGGAGCACAGACCGTGGGGAGAGGTGGGCTGGCCGAGACCGTGGCGGGCATATTAAAAAGTCAGTCTTATCCTAAGAGCAATAGGAGGCTATGAAAAGTTTTTAAAGTGTGTGTGTGTGTGGGGGGGGCAACTTATATAGTCATGTTGTTTCAAAATGATTTTTATGCTTCTGGTGTGGGGCATAGATTAAAGAAATGCCCAGGGGAAGAAGGGTAGTACAATTTGGAGGCCAGAGACAAGGTGGATCGATCCTGAATGATGGCAGCCAGGATGAAGAGGTGAATTAATTTAGGAGCTATGGTGTATGTTAGTTAATGTAGCCAGGACTCAGAAGTGGAGGGGTACAGAGGACAAGGGAGGAGGTAAGAATGATATGTAGTTTATGATTTGGGAATAGTGACAGTGAACATTGCATTAGACCAGGTGTAGCTCCTCCCACATTTGTCAACCCAGTGGTTCTCAACCTTGAATGAACACCACAATCACTGAAATGTTAAAAAATATATATATCACTACTCGAGCTCTATCCCCAGAGATTCTGGTTTACCTGGTTGGGGTGAGGTCTGGATATTGGTACTTTTCCCAAGCTCCTAAGTTGATTCTAATAGGCCACCAAGTTTGAAAATCTCTTCTTTAACCAACCCCCAGGGGACACTATATGGTTCCTTCTGTTTTTTTGTTTGTTTGTTTGTTTGTTTTTTGTTTTTTTGTACAAGACCATAAACAAAATGCCATGATTTTAAGCTGCAAATAGATTTGCTTCCCAGAAAAAAAAAAAACCAATTCCCAGGAAATCCTAGCACATAAGGCATAGGCTAGATTAGAAAGCAGCCAACCACACATGGTCAAGGGCAATGCAGTGTAATAGAAAGGAGCCTAAACTCACAGAGGAGTAACAAGCTCTGCCACTAACAAGCAAGTTTCTCATCTGTGAAATGAAGGCACTGGACCAGACCAGTGGTTCTCAAACCTGAACACACATCAGCATCACTGGGCAGCCTGGTTCAAACACAGACTGTGAGCCCCACCCTCAGAGTATATGATTGAGTACCCCTGGGTTGGCGTCTGCAAATCTGAATTACTAAAGACATCCCATGTGACTCTGATGCTGCTTCGAGCATCCAGGCTGGGATGAAGGTACCATCAACAGAGAGAGGGAACCCAAAAAAGATTCATTCTTTATTTAAGACAGGGATCCTGTTTTCATTTAAAGTTTGATATTTTACTTAACATGTTTTTGAATTAATTTTGATTTTTAAAAAATATTGCATTGAAATATTATTTATTTGGATCCTGAGTTTTTCAGTGCCCGTTTACATTTTGCACCTAAGGCTAGTGCCTCATTCACTTGATTTTAATACCAGCTGGCCAAGAACCACATGCATGGAACCACTGAACTATAAGACTTCTAAGTGCCCTTCAAGCTCTAACAACTGAATAAACAGAGAGGCATTAGCAGTTAAAAAACAACAACAACAAAAAACTAGCTCTGGAGTCAAGCTGCCAGTGTTCAACCTGTATACTTGTGCTTTGCCATTTATGAGCTGTGTAACCTTGGGGAAGTTGCTAAACCTCTCTGGGCCTCCATTTTTCTTTACCCACAAAGTCAAGATAATATACTGATCACATGGGTTTATAGTATTTCACTGAGATACTAGCACACAGCATGAGCTGAATACTGTGAGCAGAGCAGTCAGTATTACCAACAAATGCTTGGATTAACAACCTCTGCAGCTCCCCTTCTGATGAGACTTATCCTGACTTGAGACCTGAGGGGAAACTTTTTTCAAGGCTTCATATTATTTCTCAAATCATACAACTTCTTTTTTTCTCATGATTTTCCAATCTGTTCCTTGTGAGTTTGTATTTCCTTTATTCCAAAAAAGATAGTCCGCGTGGTTAGGAGAATAAAAAGCAACATCTTAAATGAAAGTCTTTACAGAAGATAAAACTTTTGGATCAATACTTACTACTTACTGAATACCAAAAAATAAATGGGCAGTACCTCCCAGCCAGTTCAAGAATCCTTCTATTTATGTGATGGGAAAAAATATTTTTACAAAGGGGAGACTGACAGTTACTGGCTCCTGACAGGGAAATTGCACTTTCTGGAAATGTAGTGAATACTTGTCAAAGTTTGTAATAAATTAGTATTCCCAATTGACAGATTTTTGGCAGGGCTCCAGTTTCTTTAGAAAGCCAGTGAAGTAAATGGAGTTTTCAGGGGAGGAAACTCAAGCCACTCAGTATCCATTCAGGTATCCTCACACTGGAGTCTCTATTTTCTTTCCAGTCTCACATCTACCATTGTTCACCGTTTGTCCTCACCAAATAGAACTTTCCACTGTATGTCCTCGTAATATATAAATGCACTTCCTTTATGCATCAATTAAGCTGTTTGTCTATCTGGAATGGCCCAAAGCTTTCTGTTTCTCCATATCAAAACCCTATTCCTCCATTAAGACCTAGTTCAAACATCACCTTCTCTAAGGATCCTTGGGCAATTCCCCACACTCCACCATCCCCATGGTGGTCACTGTCATGTCAGCCTCTGCTGGAGCACAGCTTACGAGTCTGGGGATCTTCCATTCAGGCACACTGTCCTTCGTAATTTGTGTATTCTCCATTGCTCAGCTCTAGTTTCTGTTTGGTTGGTTGTCAAAGTAACTTTGGTTGATTCTCAAACTTTCATGAGCAACTAAACTAATGGAACTGTAGGTTCTATTCAGAGAATCCAACTTGACTTTTTGGTTGTTCAGTTCTTATCAAAGGATGGTAAATAATATCATGAGTCGGATCCCAAAGGAATATACTTTTAGATCACACTGTTGGGGCCTCTTTACTGATCTATGCTTTAATGTGAAATCTACCCGAACTAAGAAATATTATAAGAATGATCCCTTTGAAACTATTGCTATATTGCTGTCTGAAAGCTCTTAAAGAAGCCTACAGTGTGCCTTTATTACTTGCTGGAGAAACTGTCCCCATGATAGAGGACCAGGAAAAGATGGGCTTCTAAGCCACTGGCGAGCTTTAATCTTGTTGCTAGCAGTGAATTCTGTCCTGTTTTTCTCTTTTGCCCCGGCTGGGAGGGAGCTTGGAGTAAACATTGCACAGAATGTTCTGATGTGCATTTTTTAAAATAGTGATTCTACTCCTGGCTTCATATTATTTTCTTAACCTTAGTTATTTTTCAGTCTTACTTCCATTTTATTTTTTTCCCTTTTTGTTGATATACTTCTATAAGACACTTCAAATCTTTTATAAAAGAGGTAAGGGACGGATCCTTAGATAATTAATATTTCCTTGAAAGCAGATAATATATCTTCTTGGTTCTGAATTTCTAATGCTTAACCTAGAACTTGACACATTTGTATGCATTTTATAAAGGGGAAAAAAGAATGATGACAGGGAGAAGGAGAAATTAAAGTCAGTGGTAGAGGTAGCTACATTCTGTTCGTATATCTATGTGAATAGTGGAAAAAACTCAAGGAGTATTTTAGGACATGCAAGTCATACCAAATATTTTAGAATATTTGAAAACCTGAAGATATTGATCTGCATGTTTTCAACTAATTTTATTATTGTGTAAATAATTTTTTAGGTTGTATCCATATGTAGATAGAGCCATCAATTTAATAAGTACTCTAAGTATGAAATTATTATTAAAGCAATCATCCCCTAACTTTCTGAAGCTTGCTTAGGTACATTTTTGGTTCAAGATATTGGACCTGGAGATAATTTAATACAGAAATGCTGTGAGTATAAAATGAGACAAGAACGCACTTTGTGAAGTTAAAAGTCTTAATGAAAAGCAGTGCCATGTGCATTCATCCACCAGCACACACTGTGCAGGAGCACTCACTTATCTGTCAGAAGGAAACTCGAACTTTGCAGCCTATTATAAAAGTGCTATAAATGTGGTGTATACAAGGCATACATACACCAACATAAACCCAGCAATTCCTAAAAATGGACAACAGTCATTATTGAGTACATGGACTCATCCTAGAATTCTCTCTTTCACACTCATGACACATCCCACTGGTCAGCACATCTGGTCAGCATACCAACTAACTCCATAGCTGGCACTCTGGACTAAGCCACCAACCTCCATAACTGCAGTCGCCTCCCAACTAAACTCCCTGCTACTGTCCTCGTCCCCGTTCAGATATGGCCCTCCCAAAGAAGCTAGGGTTCTCCTTTGGAAACGTAAGTCAGGCAAAGACCCTCCTCTACTTAACAACCTCCAATGGCTTCTCATTTCACTTGGAGAAAAAGACAAAGTCCTTGGAATACTCCACCTCCATAACCTCTTGGGGCACTTTTCCTACGACTGTTCCTTCCTCAGTCTGCTCTAGCCACTTGGCTTCTTCCTTGTACTTTAAATATGACAGGTGAGCTCAAGACCTTTGTTTTTGTTCTTGTTTGTACCTGGAATGCTTTCACTCAAAATTTCCACATGGCTCAATTTTTCACCTACCTCATGTCTTTGTTCACATGCCATGATTTCAGAAAGGTCTTTACTTATCATCCTACCTAAACTTGTAAATGGTCTTCTAACCTTACTCTGGCAATTTCTACCTTCTTCCCCTGCTTAGTTTTTGTCCTAAACATTTATCACCTTCTAATACACACATGCAAACACACACACACACACACACACACACACACACACACACACACACACACGAATTGTTTGTTTACATATTTATATATACACAACTATATATATAATTAACAAACTATATATAGTTATATAACTAGTTATGTAACTATATATTTAGGTTTAAAAATGTATGTATTTGTTAATTATCCATCTCTTCCAACTAAAAGAACTCCATGAGAGCAGGAATTTTTGTCTGCTTTGTTTACTGATATTGTCTGTTACAGAGAAGTTTCTTAATAAACGTTTGTCAAATAAATGAATAAGCCATTTCCAGATCTTCTTTCCTCCAATCAATTCCATAGGCTTTGGTGGCATTAATCCTCTTATATCATTGCCCTGTTCAAAAATTTGCATTGGCTTTCTACGGCTCCAGAAGGAAGTCACATTGCTCAGTAGGAATAGCTGGACCTTCTACAACCATTTCAATTTACATTCTTTCTACTCTTATTTTTCTTCATCCAACTGATTTCCCCTGCTTTGCACTGTGTATGTTACAGACTTTCTCACATCTGAACCTATATTTAAGCTATTTTCTCTGCCTGGCATGTCCTTTGCTTGCCCCTCTCAAAGTCCAAGTTTTACTCAGTTTTCAATTCCTGGATCCAATGCCATCTCTTCCATGAAGACTTCTCTAACCTCTTTGAGTCTTACTGTCGGCTCACTCTTTCTCATAACACATCACTGTATCACAGAGCATGGCATAGGCTTAACAGTTTCAAGTCTATTAGTGTAGCCTGGAGCATGTTCTTTAACTCTCTGTATCTTGGTTCTCTCAACGTAAAACGACGATGTTAGTAGCTTATTCAGTATGTATGATTACGAGGTTAAATAAGAGAATGGAAGTAAGTTTGATTTTCTCAGTAAATGTTAACTATTATTACTATTATCACTAACATCCTCACTTCTTCCTTGAAATACAGCTATTTTTCCTGCTAAACTGTGAGCTTTTTGAAAACTGAATGTTTAATTTACCTCTACATACACCTAGGTACTCAGTAAATATTTGTTGAGTACATTTGAGAATCAAGACCATGACTTTGTCCTCTAGGTTGAAGGGAAAATACTTGCTAAAAAGATGACAGCATTTCTTTTGCAATCATCTTGTATCAAGTAAATCATTCCTATCTGACTGTGTTTTAGTCCTAAGCGATTGTTAGCATGAATTTGAAGCTTACTAACATTAGGTTTTCTTATATTTTCCAGTATCCATTAAAAAAAATCATCAGTTAGGAAAATATCAACCTAAATCTTTCTAAAATAAGTCCAAGGAAAGGTAAGTTCAAAGAAATTAAAGAGCAAAAATAAAGTTATTAGGATGTAGTTCCTGCCATTGAGGAAATAGTCACTTACACAGATATCCCGCAGAGTTAATATATAGAGTAAGTGATTAGATAGAAGCTCCAGGGTGCTCTGTGAATACAGGGGAGCATATGCAGTCCTGTTGTGTTGTTGGGGGAGTATTTCCTAGGGGAGAGGATATTTGAGCTAAACTATTAAAGATGAGTGAAAACTAGTCAGAAGAAGAAAAATAAAATAGACATTTCATCCAGCCAGAGAACATGGCATAACCAAAGGTAAGAAGACCTGAAATAGCATGGCATATGCTGGATTCTATATGCATTTTGGCATGGCTACAGCTTCTATTCCAGGGCTGGAATAGGAAAATGTAAAGTTGGAAAGAGAGTTGTGAGCCAAGTCATGGAATACTCTAAGAACCAGGCTCTGGAGCTTGATTTTGCAGAGAAAGAGGAGACTTAGAGGATTTTAAATAGGGAAGGGATATGATCAGATTTCTGTTTTAGATAGATGTCTCTGGCTATAGGTAGAAGCTAGACTTGAGGAATGCAAGAATCAAAGAAAGAAAACAAAAACAAAAACCCAGGTCAGGAGGTGAACTCCAAGCTATAAAAAATGGAATACTTAAACAGAGAAGTAAGGCAATCGAAGAGAGGATGGAATCAAGAACAGTAGGCAATCAAATCAGTAGGATTTGGTGTTTCAACCAAAAGGAAGGAAGGAGGAACCTAAGTTTCTCTTTAGATGACTGTGCAGAGGGTGATACCAATAATTGAGATAGGACATTGATGAGAAGGAGCAAAGTGGAGGCTGGGCAAGTGGGAGGAAGATGAATTCGGTGTTAGTCACTCTGGAACATCAGTACTCAGAGTCATAAACTTAGAGAAGAAATCTGAGCTAGATATAATATTTCAGTGTCATCAGAATATAGGTTGGTTAAGTCATGCGAGTGCATAAACTTGCTCAAGGATAGTTTATGTAGAGATCAGAATCCTGGTGAACATAGCATATAAAGCAGAGGAGGAGGAACCCACAGAGGAAGCATGTTAGCAATGTACAGAAAAAGAGAAGAAGGGAATCAAATGAAAATAAATTTCTTGAAGCTATGAGAGTAGAGAATTTCAGGAAGGAGGGACTAGCCAACTGTTAAATACAGTAGTAGTGTAAAATAAGATATAGACTTTTAGTGTTAGATTTGGCAAAGGCGTTCTAACTTAGATTTGGAGCAAAAAGAAAAACAAAAAAGGGTTAAACCTATTTTTTGAAAAAGATGATGTGATGTTAACAGATGACAGTGAGAAAGGAGAAGCATCTAGCATTTACATTGCTTATCCGTTCCTTTGAGGATGATCTTCAAACTGGAAAGGTAGAGCCAATGTTTCTAAGAAGGAATTAAAGCCCAAGTTAAAGAGAATATAGTAAAGCTAGTACAGCATAGCTTTACATATAAGGGAGCCTCCAGACCTAGATGAGTTACATTCTAGCGCACGCACTCACACACATGTCCCGCAGTTATGGTCTCAGGACTTCTGTCAGAAAACTTTAAGCATCACAGATAAGGATGTCAAAGATGCTGAAAGACTGGAGGCTAACAACAAAAAAAGAGAACTCAGGAAAACTGTGTTCAAATATATAAAGTACTATCATATAGAATAAGAAAGAGCAGATTTATTTTGTGTGGTTCCAAAAGGCAGAATGCGAATCACAGAGTAGAAGTGTAGATTTACGCTAGTTATATGGAAGGATTTTCATCATCATCCAGTGACCTGAGCCACTATGAAAGGCAGCATTTTCCTGCCTTGGAAGTGTCTGAGCTGAGGTTGATGCCATCTATCAAGATGGATAGTTGGATTCAATTTGAAGGGCAATACCTGCTGCTCATGCTCTCACTTCCCTTTAAGAGACATTGGAAAAGGCATTTTTTTCCTATTGAGCTTATAAAATAAATTATATTTGTCATTCCTGGATTATATTATCTCTAGGTCCCTTCTAAATAGGAAATTCCATATATCTAGATCCTAGAAACCACATTAAGTGTAGTTTCTACAGTAAATGTTGAAATAATGATGAAAATGAAATAGATTAGTTACCAAATTATTTGGGATCTGGAGTATGAGAGCTAGTGTTGTATTAGGCTTCGTTTCGCATGGGAACTCTTAAAGGAGAACCAAGGTTATGGGCTGAAGTAGGCAGCATTTCATGCTGGTTTCAGACTATCAGATTTATAAACAAATATTTAGCAATTTCCTTCTGGTGTCAGACACAATGCTAGGTACAGCTACTACGGAAAAAATGTGTCAAGACAGACACTAGATACACTTAGAACAGAAGGAGATGATCCTATAAAAGACTTCTTGCCATCTCTCTCTTTGCCAGTTAAAATGAATTACAATGATCAAAGGCATTAGCATTGAATTCTTGCTTCATATAGTTCAGACTACAAATCAAATATTGCTCCATGTTTATTACTGCAAGACCATAACTCACAGAGAAAGGTTCAGAGAGGTCAGTATTTATGACTATCCAAAGTGTTTCATTTGCAAGAATTATAAATGGAAAATCTGGCACATAGTTAGAAATGTAGATCTTCTGATACATAAATTTGCCCCATTGATTTTTATGTATTTCTTAAACTGTGCACTGCTGCTTTCAATATTGTTTTGGAACAGATTGACCATAAATATTTAAATAACTGCTGTTCAACAATCAAAGCTACTTACAACAGTAGCTGTTTGAAGATACAAATGTGATCTGCTGAGGTCAAGGAAAGCTAGTTAAATAGAAAATATTCGAAGTAATTTATGACTTGGTACTGTTCTAGCAACCAAAACAAGAGAAAGTTCAGAAGATAATGCTTGTAAAATATTAGGTATTCAAATATTTTTTATAATGAGATGCATAAATGTATCTATCACTAACATAGAGTGGGAGAGAAGGAAGATTTTGAGCTTTAACAATGACTAAAATGATGGAATTGTAAAAATACGGTATGGTCAGATCTAATGCTGGCTAAATGCTCTTACTTTGCTTTTTTATCTATTCATTAGTTTGAAAGAATATATGCCAAAATCATGGAGTTCTTTAAATCCAGGTCTACCACCAAACTCCAGCAAAGAGGCTCTTCTTTTAACAAATAGTATAAGAAAAATTCTCATTATGCAACCTGAAGTTAAGTAATCACTTCAAATTGTTTAAATGTGTCCCAGAGAAGCCTTCCTCAATTTCCTAGGCTAGATGTAGTTGTCCTATATGACAACTATGGGAATGCTCTGTTCAATTCTTTCTTTAGGGGAAACGTGTTGTGAGGAGTGTAGTTAGTTGGATCATCCAGCTGCCACACCTTCAGGATCCAACACAGCAACAACACGGAAGCCATGATCCACCTGGCTTGCCCCCAACCAATGACCGAACACAGTAAGGGCACTATGTCTGTTCGTTCCTGACCAATTGAGGATTCCTTTAGAAAGCAATATTTGCTCTGGGGCTCCCAATTAATCTAGGCAAGGCTTTCTGAGAGCTGCATAGCAGTCTGATGTTCTTTCTACTCAACCTTCCTGCCTTTACTCTCTTCTTAAAAAGATGTCAGATTTACATCACTGTCTATAATTCTCTCCACTCCTGTTATCTCTCTCCTTCTTTCGTCCATAAGCATTTCCCCTAATAAATCTCTTAACACTTTTAATTCTATCTTGGCATTTGCTTCCTGAAGAACCCCAACTTACATACCCAGATCTATACTCTGAAAGTACTTCGTGCCTTTTGTTCAAAGTACACACCATATTTTGCAATTATATATTTATTTATGTAGGTATTTGCTAAATGATTCTTCTCCCATTGGACTTTTGATTTCCATTAGGGGTAAAAAACATATCTACTTCACTCCTAGAATCTATTAACACACTAAAAAAATCACAAGTGATTTATAAATGTTTATTGAGTAAATAAGTGAATGAAAAAACAGTGATGGTATCATGATGAAATGAAAGGTTCGGGGTTGCATTAAAGAGAGTGAAACAAAGTAATAACAGTCAACTTTGGCAAGAGAAGGAAATCCAGAGGGGTGGAGAGAGAGATGGATGATAGAAAATAAGCCAACAGTACTTGTATATTAAGTTAACTGTATTTTTTTGCTCATGAGGTTTTGATAAGGACTCGGGAGAAAGTGTGGTCAATACTACAAAGATCTGAGCACTCAGATTCTCAGAATCTGGTATTACTACATTTACTGTCATCCCTAATTCCCAGTGTGTACAGTACTGAGGGAATAGTCATAACAGACTTATGTCTAGTTAATATTAGTCATATCCTTGAAGTTCAGACATTTGTGTACCTAACTGAAAGAGGAAGAAATTTTCCAAACCAAGCAAATTTCCATGAAAACTCAGAGTTTAGGAGAGCATTTTAGGAGAAAGGCTACATAACTAAAAGTTTCCAGGGTATTGTGATACTTCATACGACATATTATTATTATATAATCATTGCAAAACATGTAAGCCTCCTTCTGCTATGCAGAATTGATAGTGCATGTTAACAGGCACAGAGCTAAAAAAAAATAATAATTTCTGACTTTAGTTTCTGGCTATGATGGGGCAACTGGCACCAGACCAGCCCTTCTACTGTAAACAACTAGAGAACTGAACAGAATGTAGGGGGGAAACTATTTTCAATTATTAAGCAATAAGTAACACAGAATTGTAATCCCTGAGAGAAGGGAAATAAACAAGCAAAGCCTCATAATTGCTCTTTCAGTCTGGAGGCATTAGATAGGCCCCAGGGTAGGAAAGGGGCGGCCATGCAAATCATGACAGTCTTACTGTGCTGAGGAGACAGAGAAGATTTCAGAGAATCTAAGCCAGCTGTAATTTGGAGTCAGAGTGCTAGTGAGCACAGAAAGAGTTCAAGAAGCGTACAACAGAAGCCTTCTTGAATCGTTGACTGAATACTCAGATATATAGAGATATATATATATCATGCACAGGGTGAGACTCTACAATCCTGAAAAAGAATGATGACCAGTGAGCCTGAAATATAGGAACGTATAAACTGGACAACAATGAGTACTACTCCCAAAATGAAAGATTTTTAATTCTAAGAAGAGACCCCAGAAAGGCATGCCTCAGTAGCAGGGCTAAACTAGCCATAGAGTAATAACTCATCTAGACTCACCTGAGCAAAGCTTGAAAACAGGACTTAAAAGAACAAGATTATTAACAAGCTAATTGCCTACCAGAATAAAACTTGATATTCTTTACAGGAAGACAATAAAACCTAGATACTCAACAATATAACATTAACAATGTTCATTCAGCATGACATAAAAATTACTAGGTGTGCAAAGAAGCCGAAAGATGTGACCCATAACCAAGAGAAAAGTCAGTTAATAGAAATAGCTTTAAAAATTACAGAGATGATAATATTATTAGTCAAAGACTTAAAATATCCATTAAAAATATGTTCCAAAATGTAAAGAAAAAAAGAACATAATGAAGAGAGAAAATAAATCTATGAAAAAGTACCTAATGAAACTTTAAGAGCTAAAACAGATAATGGCTGAAATGAAAGTTTGCCAAATGAGCTTCAAAGCAAATTAAACACAACAAAAGCAAAAAACACTGAAATGGAAGACAGGAAGATAAAACTATCTGAACCGAAACACAACAAAATTGCTAAAAAATAAACAGACCTATAGTGATCTGTGACAATATCAAGCCATTGAACACTATACTGGAGTGCTAGAAGACTAAGGGGTAGCAGGAAAAGTATTTATAAGAATCATAGCTAAAATTTTCCAAATTTGATTTAAAAATATAAATTTCATAGAACTAAGAAACTTAATATGCCCACTTAGGATAAACACAAAAAATTTTTAATGAGGTACATAATCATAAAATTACTAAAAAACTAACAAAAATAACATCTTAAAAGTCTTGAAATAATTCTTTAAAAAATGGTTGACCTAGAGATTCTATCACCAATAAAAATATCTTTCTATCCTTCAGAAATGAAGGCACATTAAAGAACTTTCCAGGGAAGAAAAAAAAGATGAACTCATTGCTATAAAAATGATTTTATATATAAATTCAGATCTATATAAAGGAATGAAGAGGTCTGGCAATAGTAAACATATGAGCAATTATAAAAGACTTGTTTTTTCATTTTTAAAAGTTTTTTAAAAAAATTGACTTGCTGGACCAAACATTTGACTTAGTAAACCAAAAAGACCCATCAAAAATTGTGTTACACTGTATGTACATATATTATATATGTACACATATAGCCTATGTAGAAATAGTGGCATAAATGTCAGAAAGAAAAAAGAATACTGTTGTATACATTATACACAGTGGTATTATGCTGAGATTGTGATAAGTTAGATACATGTTACAAATCCTAGAGCAACCACAATCAAATAAAATGAAGAGGTATAGTTAATAAGTCAATAGAGAAGATAATGCTAAAAATAGTTAATACAAAGGAAGGCAGAAAGAGAAAACAAGAAACAAAGAACAGATGGATAAATAGAAAAAAAACAGCAAGACAGTAAATTTAAAAATGGAATAAGAACACCAGTTAAAAAGCATGATTCATAGATAAAATAAAAATAAAAGGCTCACTAAACATTGTCTAAAAAAGTGTACCTTAAATATAAAAACATAGATCAAGAGCAAAAAGATAGAAAAAGTCATATCCTGCGAACAAGCATAAGAGAGCTATCTTAATATCTAAAAAGGGGGACTGAAAGATAAGCGATATTACAGGGCCAAAAAGGATCATTTCACACTAATCAAAGGGTCAGAACATCAGAAAGAAATAAAAAATATTAAATATGTATTGGCCCTATAACAGATTCATATTATATGCAGCACAAACAGAACCAAAAGGAAAAATAGACAAATCCATATTTATAATAGGAAATGTCAACATTTCTCTCAAAAACTGACAGAATAAGTAAAATGCAAACCAGTAATAATGCAGAAGATGTAAAAACAATATTATCACCTAATTTTCACTTAATTGACAGTGAAAAAAATACAACACCCAATACCTGAAAAAATATATATTCTTTTTAAGTGTATGTGGAACACTCGACAAGACCGATCATATACTAGGTTACAAGGTAAGTCAATGAATTTAAAAGGACTGAAATCGTACAGAGGATGCTCTCTGGCCACAAGATATTAAATTAGAAAGTGGTAACAAATATAGATCTGGAATATTCTCCATCATTGGAAATTAAACAACACTTCTAGATAACACAAAGATATCACAAGAGAAATTTTTAGGACAATATTTTTAACTGAGTAACAATGACAAAACGTCAAAATTCATTGCTTTCTAATAAAGAAGCACTTGAAAATGTATAGCTTTAATTGCTTATGTTTAAAAATAATAAAAGGTTAAAATCAGTGATCTAAGCTTATACCTGAAGAATCTGGAAAACGAAGGCTATAGTAACCAGAGTGAGAAGAAAAAAAGGAAATAAAGTTAAAAGCAAGAACCAAAACAGAGTAGGCCCTTTGACAGAACAATAAAATTGATAAACCTTTGGTTGAAATGATGAAGGAAAAAGGGAGAGAAAAAAGACTAAATTAACAATATGAGAAACAAAAGAAGGGGCCTCATTATAGATCTTACAGTCTTTTTAAGGAAAATAACAATTTTATGCCGATGACTTCCCCAGTTTAGATGAAGCAGATAATTTCCGAAAGATAAATTAACAAAATAGATACAAGAAGGTATAGAAAATCTGAAAATCTCTATATCTACTAAGGAAACTGAATTTATAATAAATAAGAACTTTTCCATAATCTGAGACCAAATGGCTGCAATAGTAAAATTTATCAAATATTTAGGGAAATATCAAATACTAATTTTATACAAATTATCTCTGAAATTGGAGGAGGAAGAAAATATTCCCACATGTTATACGAAGCCAGCATTGCTCACTGAAAGTGCACACGGATGTAGGAAAATAAAACTGAAAACCAGCATCTCGTTGATCATAGGTGTGACAATCCATAACAAAATATTAGCAAATAGAAGTGAGCAATACATAAAAAGTGGAATAAATCATGACAAAATACAAGGTTGATTTAAAAATCAATCTAATCCATTATATTAAAGACATAAATAAAAATTATATGATCATTTCATTAGATATGTTTGATCAATTCAACATCTATTCATGATAAAAATATTCAGAATTGGAGAAAATTTCCTCAATAAAATAAAGGGTATTAACCAAAACCTACAGTTAACATCGCACTTAATAGTGAAATACTGAATTTTTTCCCAAGATTAGGAGTAAGGTAAGGGTATCTACTCTCATCATTTGTATTTAACATTGTATTAGAAATCAATAAGGGAAGAAAATAGACAAGAAACAAAGATTCCAAAGAAAAAAATAAAACTGTCCTTTTTCCAGAAGACATGATTCTGAATGTAGGACACCCTAAGAAACTTAGCAGAAAGCTACTAGAATTAATAAGCGAATTTAGTAAGTTCTCACATCAAGATCAAAATACAAAATTTAATTTTATTTCTATATGGTAGCAAAAGCTATTTAGAAGATGAAAATTTAAAAAATGCTATTTACAATTGCAACAAAAAGTATTTGCAAGATACATTTAAGAAACCCAAATAAATGGATATTCATGGATAAAAAGATTCAATAGGTTTAGATGTCAGTTCTTTCCAAATTGATCTACCAACTCACTGCAAACCAAATCAAAATTCTAGCAGCCTCTACTGTAGAAATTGACAAGCTAATTCTAACATTCATGTAAATATGCAAAGGATCTAGAAGAATGAAAACTACTTTGAAAAAGAAGAATGAAGTTGGAAGACTAACGTTACCTGCAATAAAATTCACCCACTTAAGAGTTTAATTCAAAGAGTTTTAACAAATGTACAGTCCCATTAATCACCACCCCAACCAAGATATAGAACATTTGCATCATCTCAAAAGAATACTTTGTGCCCATTTGTAGTGAATCTTTTCCTATTTCCTACCCCAATCATACGTATAATTTTTTTTGAGGTAAAATTCAAACAACTTAAAATCAACCATTTTAAAGTAAATAGTTCAGTGGTATTTAGTATATTCACAATGTTATATAAATATATATTTGATTTCTATCACTGTAGGTTAGTGTATCCTTGTAGAACTTCATATAAGCGAATTTGTATTATATATGTTATTTTTTTGTCTGATTTCTCTCAGTTAGGAAAATGTTCTTGTGATTCATCCATGTTGTTGCATGTATCCATAGTTTCTTCATTTTATTGCTACATGGTACTCCATTTTGTGAATGTACCAAAATTTGTTTATTCATCGACCAGATGAGAGATTTACCACTTCATTCACAACAATCCTGGGCATTTTTAGTCTTTTTAATTTTAGCCATTCTGGTCAGAGTGTAGTAGTATTCTCCTATGATTTTAATGTGCATTTCTCTAATGACTAACAGAATTGAATACAGTTTCATGTGTTTATTAGCCATTTACATAATTCACACATTTTTTTTGAAGTACCTATTCAAGTCTCTTGCCCATTTTTCTACTGAGCTGTCAGAGTTTTTCTTATTTATTTGTAGTTATTTATAATCTGGGTTTCAGTTTATTGTTAGTTATATTTTTTGCTAAACTATATTCCAACCATGTGGTTTGTCTTTTGGGTCTCTTAATTTTTCTTTTGATGAACAGAAAATTTTCATTTTAATGTAGTCGAATTTGTTCATATTTTCTTTTATAACTTTTATGTCCTATTTAAAAAGTTTTTACCTACCCAAAGTCATGAATATTATCTCTTATGTTATCTTCCAAAAATTGTATTTTTATTTTATACATTAGGACAACATTTCATGTGGAATTGATTTATGTGTACACAGCAATGGTCAAAATTCTCTTTTTTCCCAAGAGATACTAAATTTTGCCAATATCATTTATTTTAAAAAAATCACCTTTCCCCCACTGCTCTGTAGCGTCACCTTTTCATAGAATGGAAATCCATATAAATATGGATTTGTTTCTGTACTCTGTTTATCTGTTTATCTTTGTGTTCAATATCCAATGTCTTAATTATTGTAGCTTTATTTAAAATCTTGATAAGTGATCAATCTCTCCAATCTTCTTCAAAATGTGCTGCTATTTCTTGCCCTTTGCATTTACATGTAAATTTAGAATCAACTTTTCAATTGCACAAAATAAATTCTAGAATTTTGATGAGGAGTGCATTTCTCTATAGATCAACTTGGGGAAGAATTGACAACTTTGAGATTTGGCAATTCTTTGCCATTAACAATTGGCAATGCTGAGTCTTCCAATTTGTGAACATGATATATCCTTCCAATTATTTGTCTTCTTTTCCTTTTTTTGACAAAGTTTTAAAAGTTATTTTTGTATTGATGTTTTTGAACATCTTTTCTTAGGTTTATTCCTACATATTTGATTTTTAATCACAATTATAAATGGCACAATCTAAAAAATGTTACCCTAAATGTCTGTTCCTATTACGTTGAGATACAACTTAATTTTTACATCTTAACTATGTATCTAAAAACTTTGCAAAATAACTATTTATTCTAATAGTTTGTCTGTAAATTCATATTTCTATGTACACAATCATGTCATTTTTGAATAATGACATTTTATGTCTTCTTTTCAATCTATACATTTTTTTATTTCTCTCTCTTGCCTTATTGTACTGGCTAAAAACTCTAGTACAATGTTGAATGGAAATTATGATAGAGGGCACCTTTGTATTATTTCAATACTCTAAGAAAACTTTCACCTTTTCACCATTAAGTATGCTATTTGATATAGGATTTTTATTAATCCCTTTATCAGGTTAAAATATTTCCTTCTACATGTAGTTGCTGACAGATACTACTATACATACTTATAATACAAATTTTAAAAATCTAGTCTGACAAACCTTTGCTTTTAGGAGTTTTTAGTTCACTTACAATTAATAAACTAATTGACCATAGGATTATTTGTATTCTCCTTGTTTCACTTGTTCTGTATTTCTCATTCTCTTCCTTTTTATCTTCTTTTGGATTAATCATGCATGTTTTAACTTTAAAATTTTCTCTTCTATTAGTTTTTTACTTATAAATTATTTTATCTTTTCATGCTTACACTAGAGATTACAGATTACAGTGTACAGTATACATACATGTTAATTGAATATAATGTGCATTAGCAGTTTTACTACTTCTCCAAAAGCTAAGACCTTAAACACTTTAATTTTCTTCATCTCTCACTTTTGCCTTTTATGCTTTTTTCCTATATTTAAACTATATGTGATGTTATAAATTTAAATATTTTCCATCAACATTTAATACTTTTGGCTGTATTCACTCATTCCTGCATTTTGAATGTGTCTGCTTATAGTTAATCATCTAAGGTTTTATTTATTTGAAAATATCTTTATTTTGCCTTTATATTTGAAGAATATTTTTAGGAGATATAGGATTGCAGAGTGGCAGTTATTTTCTTTCAGCATTTTAAAGCTGTCACTCCACTGTCTTCTGGATTCCATAATTTCTGCTGAAAACTTGGCTGTACAATTGTTTTTCCTTTAATCACAGTATGATTTGGGATCTGTTTTTAAGATTTTGTCTTTAGTTTTTAGTACTAACACTATGATGTACCTAGGATTTTCTTTTTATTGATCTTAATTAGAGTTAATAGCACTTCTTGAATGTATAGCCCAATGACTTTCATCACTTTTAGAAAAATTGTCAACCAGTGTCTTCTCAAAGATCGATTTTTCCCATTCTCTTTCTTTTCTACTTCTTGAATGTCACTTATAAATGTTAGACCTATATACTATGTCCCATGTATCTTGTAGGCTATTTTATTAATTTTTATACTTTTTACTTTAATTGTTTAGTCTGAATATTTTTTTAATGGATCTGACTTCCTGGCAGTTATCTTCTCCACTGCTCGAGTATACCACATCTTAAATCCATTGATTGAGTTTTTAATGTGGGTTATTGAATGTTTTATTTTCTTAGCCTAATATTTTCATCTTTTGCTATAACATGGCCTCAGAATTTACTTCCTTTTGCCCTCCTCCATCCTCTCCCACCTCCATAAACTTATTTTTTAATTTATTATTCTTATAACATCTCCACCTGCTGTTTCAAGATGTATGAGATTAGCTGGATTCTACAGAGTTGTACTGTCCCTAGAAACTTTCTCTTGTTCTTTGTGTTCCCCTAGAAAAGAACCCATTGTGTTTCCTGGTTGGAGTAATTAGATATTGTTGGCATATCAGATACCTCTCTGCCAGCCTTGGAAGGCATAACAGATTCAGATGCCTTCTGGCTTAAAAGAGAGAAGACTGCAATTGATGTAAGAGCTTCCACAATGCAAGGCTTTGTCCTTCCTCTGACGGCAAAGCAATTACTCATCTAGATGACTTGGGCTGGATGAATTCTGATCAAGAGGGTACCAGCCTGCATCAGAGAGGGGCAGGGTCACAGTACTGGACCCTACCCAAGTTTCCATTATAGACATTAAAAATGAAGTTATTATCTGGAATTCCCTGAGGATGAAGGGCTAGAGGGAGGAAGATGGGGGAGAGGGTTCAGCTTATTTATTCAGTAATGCCATGAGCTCCTGTTTTTACTTTTAAGTCTAGCTTTTCCAGTATCTTTTGTTGGTTCTTCATATATACAACCTATAAATATTGCCCTCCCAACACCCAAACAACTATTCTAATATAATAACCCATTAGTTACTAACACATCATTCTAAACTTATTTTATCAATAGTTATTTTAGGCACCTGATATTTTATTATATTTACTTAATATTTACAGCTTATTTCTTTCCATTAGAACCTGCATTCCATTAGAACAGAAGTATGTCTATTTGCTTGCTACTGTTTGATCAGTACCCATAACTTGGTCCAGAATACAGTAACAGAAATCGAGTGACCATTTGTGGGATGAATGTGAGAAGATATCCATAGCTAGACCGCGCCTTATTTTGTTGAGATGACATCTGGCCAGACTGGAATTGGGAAGGGTATAGGTTTGAGAGATAATGTTTCATCTTCATGCTTTATTACATGTAAGCCTATGTAGCAAGTCAACCATTCATTATAGAGATGTCACTCATATCCCTCTTATAGATACTACACTGACTTATCCAATCCCTTAGCAATCCAATCAACTCTATCTTCAAAATGACTTATTCCAAGTCCATTCTTTTCTCTGCATTACTTCTGCTGCCTCCGAATCCAAGCCTCCTTCCTCTCTTTCCAGTCAACTTTGATAGCTTCCCTGAATTTTTCACACAGTAGCCAAAGTGATGTTTGAAAAAATAAAGCATTTTATGTCCCTGACCTGTTTAAGCTGTCTAAAACTTCCTACTACAGTAAAGTAAAACCAAGCTCCTCAACATAAACTTTGAGGCTATACACGTCTGGCCCCTGCCTTCCTTTATGACTGTGGGTCCTGCTACTCTCCCCCTTGTTCACTGAGTTCACATTGCCTTGCTTTCTTTCATGGTAACAGCAAGTTCATTGCTGCTTAAGGTTCCTTTTACTTGTTCTTCCCTCTGTCTGACTGATGACCTCTCGTCCTTCAAGTTTCCCTGACCACCCTATCCATGGCCACACCATCTTTCATTATCACATTGCCTGGTCTTATTTTCTTCACATCTCTTATAGCTAACAGAAATTATCTTATTTGATTTTTTCCTTTTGATTGTCTGTCTTATTCATTACTATTTCCCCAGCATCAAAAATAATATATGACACATAATAGGTGCTCATTACTTATTTGTGGAATATACAAGTGAATAAATGAATCAAAGAGAGATACTCTCAATCTCTCATACCATTGCTGTTCTAAATGTCATTTCTTTGGGATGAGTTCTTGCTTATTCTTTATTTACTGAAAAGGAAATATAGTAAGTAAAGTTTAAAATCCATAATGTTTTCCCTTGCCTACACTCTCTCTCTTCTTACAGAACTGTTACTAACTTCTTGTGATAAAAATGATTTAACATATTTTGATCTTTTACTAGTGCCGGATATTGTGCTGGATTATCTCATTTATTTATTACATCGACCTCTACATTAGATCCTATCATAATCTGTGTAGTACTTTATAAATGTGAGTTTTGGAACCAAGGACCCAGGTAAGATAAGGAGGAATATTAGATCGCTGTTACGTTTCCTCCCCAACAATCCTTTTGGTTATAAGTGATGTTAGGAGAGGGGATGAAGGAGGTGGGGGAAGGTTGGGGGGGAGATTATGCATTTCATATCATAATGACAGGTTAAAGCTTTGGAAACAAATTCGGAACTCAGCTAACTTAACATCACCCACAGAAGGAAAGGACAAACCAAAGTCAGATCACTGTCTGTGAACCTTCTCTTCTTCTGTTAGAGCAACTCTCTAATTAGTGGACTCTCAAGGCTTTGCGTTCAGAAAGGCTGACTTTGCTTGACCAATTAATCCTGGGGCTTAGTGTGACCAATTCATTCCGTTATCCAAAAAACAAAATTACATGTAAAGTAAAAACGCATTTACATACAGCTAAGAAGTATACAGTTTGAAAATAGGAGAGACTTAGGAGGACAGAAAAATAGTTAAGAAAAATCTTAGGAAGATAAAAGACCACACAGACCAAGAGACTGTATCTATGCAACCTCAAATGTCTTGGTGAAAAGTGAAGGAAAAGGAGAGTTTAAACATCTAGATAATTGGTTAAAATTTTAATTTTCTGTCGGGTTATTTGGCATCATGAAGATATAATCATGCTAAAGCGCTTTGCAAAGCATTTTAATGATCGTTGCTTCTGTTTAACAAATTTCTTAGAATTTTTGTTTTCTTTAATGTCTTGGGGTATAAAAAGTGGCTATTTGGATGTATTCGGAGGACCCACCTTAACCTTAAAATCCATTAAATACCATCATACAATCATATTGTTAGAAAGGTTGTCTTTTGAATCTGTAACAATTTAATGATGGCTTCCTTTCTATCTAAGATCAGTTAGCAGTGGGTACAATGGAAGGTAAATATTAAAAAAAACACTAGCAAATACTATTAGGAAATTTTGCTAACTACTTTCTGTGAATTAGCTCATTTAATTCTACACTAATCCTACAAGGAAGGTACTATGAGCCCAGTTTTATAGATGAACAAACCACATGTCAGAGAGGTCAAGTATCTTTGCTCAAGTTAGCATGCAGTAGAGTCAGGAGAACCCAGGAAGTCTAACTCAGGAGTCCAAATACGCTGACATGCAACTCTTAAAGGAACCTACATTTTCTTTGAGAAAAAAAATATAAGCATGATACAGTTAAATCACAACAAAAAGGGGCTCTGGGATCAATGGTTTGAATGAATTGATACCATGGGCTCAGTTAGGTAACACCAACAGTGTTGAAATCAGACCAAACTCAAGATGGAGTGACTCCTGACATGATTCAAGGGAAATTGAGCTTCATATGAGTAAATCGTAGACAAAAACATAAGTAGGAGGGGAATTTATCCTTGAATTTGGGAGACTATATATGTATGGACTAAGCTTTTCTGCCACTGAATACTCTGAAGTATCCTTGCACAGTAGGTGCTCATGCCTCCTTTTTAAAATAAAAGTTTTCCTCACCACAATCTAGTTTGTCTTACAAATAAGCAGCTGGCAAATTGAGGATGTGATATTGCATGCTGGAACGAGGTATCGAGGTTGGCAAGTTTTTATTTCTATATACATTATGCTCCTGTGCTGCTTGGGACTTCATTTCCATGTCCTTAGGCTGGGTTTCTGGTGTTGAATGAGAGTTTTATATTAAGTGGCGTATGTGTGTGTGTGTGCGCGTGTGCTCATGTGTGTGCATGTGCATGTATGGTGAGAGAGGAACTGCTATGTGTCATGGAGAAATGTACATGTGTGCCATCTGTAGAACCATACTGCAAACCACGAGTCCCCAGGAGTGGTGTGAGGAGGGATGAGTCAGGCCGGGAATAGCATTTCCTGACTGCCCACTCACAGGCACGTTGCCAGAAGGTTTTATTTTATTCTGTAGGTTTTAGTCTCCAGATTCATATGAAAAGATGATGTTGCTGAAGCTGATGATGAGATGTTTTTTAGAAGAATTAGAAGGATCAATGACAAGACTCTATTCACCTGAGGGCAGGGACCATGGTGGTTTTATTCATCAGTGTATACAACATCTAATAGGGTACCTGGCATGAAGTCAAGGCCTGATAAATATTTGTTAAATGGATGAATAATAAATGAATGCAATATTTGTATTGATTAAATCAAATCCTCTCAGTGAATCATTGCTCCCCGGGGTCATGGAGAAGCTGGCAACTCAGATTGCATTAAAAGTGGGATATTTTTAGAAGCTAGGCTCTTTGACCCATTAGCGACCTACTTCCTGGGATTTTCCTAGGTGTGTATAGATATATAATCCAGACAATAAGTATTTATTGAGCTCTATGGTTTGAATTCTGTTAGAGGGAATTAGGTATCATGCATTGAACGAGGCAAACCAGTCTTTGTTTTCATAGAGCTTACATTCTTGTAGATTAAAAACGTAATAGAGAAATGTATGCTATGACTGGGTGGTGATAAATGCTATGAAAAAGCAGGAAAAGAAAACAAAGAATGATGGAGGAACCTTATTTATGCAGTGTAGACCTAACCACCTCCCCAGGGGAAAACATTTTCCAAGGCCTAGAATCAATTAAATTAGGATTTTATGATGCCTGCCTCTAGTAAATTACACTGAAAACTTGCAAATACTTGAATAGCACTCAAATCATAAAAGTTTGGGGAGATTATTTTCCACTGATTGCTCAGAAATCTATATAATGAGTGGCTGGTGGGATACAAGGCTGGCATAAATGATCAAGAAAGAACTTCCAGAGTAAATAATGGAGTGATTATAATAGCCAACATACTTTGAACACTTACCTTGTGCTTGTAAACACTTTTTAGGTTTATTATCTAAATTTACCACCAAAAGATCCCCATGCAACAGGCACATTGTTATCCTCATTTTATGGCAAATGAGGCACAGACAGATTAAGTAAGTCAACGGAAGTCACTTAGCGAGTGGATAGAAAATCCAGTATTGAAAGTAGGTAGTCTGATTCAAAGGCTAAATCATTAAATTATTCCCTTGTAGGGTTAAGTATGCTGTTTCTGAAATCCAAGTTTTCTAACTACTAATATGCATCATCTTTGAAAAGTATAATGAATTATAGAGTTTAAGTATTGGGGGAAAAAATTTTAAATAAAGCTACAAAATCGATCACAAAAGGATGCAATATTCCATCAAGACCTTTCTGTGCCTTGAGTACACCCAACTTATTCCAGCCAACAGGTCTTGCCAGTTGCAGGTCGCTCCGCCTGGAATGCCCTTCTCTGGGATCTTCACAGGGTGGGCTCTTACTCATGAGTCAAACCTCAGCTCAGATGTGCCTCTTGTCCACCTTATTCATGGCAGCTCGCCACTTCTGCGTCGCTCACTATGTTATTTATCCTATTTTTATGTTCTTTCCAGCCCCGATCACTATTTGAAAGCTCCTGGTTATCGATGTCTACCTGTGGCTGTCTGTTTCCCCTGCCAGAAAGTGAGCACCATGCAGCACCAGGAGGTCAGGGGCAGTGGCTGTTTTGTTTCCTGAAACTTCTCCAGAACCTGCTCTCAGCCTGGTATCTCACAGAGGCTCTAAAAACATTTGAATGAATTCATGCTGTCCCTGGGGACTGCAGACTCAGCTCCCAGAGGGCTTTAGTTCTGCAGAGCATCATGCTCCTGGCGGCATTTGCCCACCATTCTGTGCAGAATTAGAGCATTCTGTAGCAGGCAGATGGGAAAGGAGAGATTTGCCCTGGAGGCCTGGGAAACCTTTGCCAATAAACCCCCAAAATGAGTTGTAAATTCTCTGAGGGCAGCCAAAGAGACCAGGTATGAAGCTTATTTGCCAGGAGACCAGAGGGTAATTTCTGTAATTAGGTATATGTAAGATCATCATTTAAATTTTATCTGAATCTCCTTGACTAGGGCTTATTTTACTTTGATTCTCACCTTTTTGGATCCAGTGCTTGTAATGGTTTATCACCTATCTTCCTCCACCGGAATATAAGGTTCCTGAGAGCGAGGATCCATCTGTTTTTATATCTCTGGATACTCAATGTCTAGAATCACGCTAAACACATAGTAGGTGCTTGAGAAATATTTAATAAATGGAACGACAAATGAGCCAGCGCTCATTTGTATCTGTAGACAAAGGCTGGTGGAAGAAGAGAATGGAGCAAATGTTTATTGAATTCCTGCCAAATTCTAGGCACTGATTGAAGTGCCTGGAACGTACCTTATTTCATTTGTTTACCCTGTGGAGTTGCAAGCTTTGGGAGCTTAATTTTTTTGAAGCTACAACGTATAGGGTGGAAAGTAAAATCAGGTTTTGCTGGAAAATGGTTCTTTAAATGAAAGTTGGGTATCGTTAGGAGCCTCAAACTTTAATCAAATTCACTGAGGTCTGTGCTCTGACCTGATAGTGCTGTATCAAATAAATAACTTCATATGATGTCCAGAGCATAGCTGAGGATCAATAAAGAATTGTAACTGAAGCTTTGGCCACTGCTTCATCTATAGAATCATTTCCATTTATCATCTCAGTTTGATTTATTTGAATCAGAGCCAAAAATACAATTTCCAAACAAGACTGGAAATGAGTTCGCATGAAGTGAATTTGGAGTAGGCTGTTCCCAGCATGTAGAGCAAGCTTAGCCCGGGTCAGTTAGGTGGGGAAGAGAGAAATGCAAGTTGGCACAATGGCATGTTTGATATTGGAGTAGGAGAAACTGTAGGAAAACCAATTCAGGCAATATCTGACTACTCCGAATCCCCAGCCCATAGCTCTACACAGTCAAGGTCGGCTCTCTGCTGAGTGGCATTTAAGAGACTCAGTGTGGGGAAACTGCATACCTGGTCCTAAATTACTGTGTTAGGTACCCAGTGTGTGGAAGATAGCACTTAAGAGAACATTCTCGAAGGCTTAATACCAGATAATAGTCTTTTGAGCTGATTCTGTGTGTAAATAGGGCCAATTTCAAAGAAAAATGAGCTTCCTTTTAAAAACTGTAAAATAATAGTGCCATTACACAAACTTCGCTCAGCCATACCTGGAAGCTGGTTCTCTCCTGAGGGTTTATTAAGACACACGCCTGCTCTGCAAAAGGAAGTAGACTCTTTACAATGTGTCCTTAAGGCCTTTTCCCTCTCTTCTAGAAAGACCCTCTACTCAGGTCAGCATTTCATTCCAAACTATTCACAGAACTGTTAGGAATAGTCAAACCACTTTCAAAGGGATACAGAGGCCAAAACACCACAGTGTAGTCAGAGGCGGGGTTTCAATAGCTCCCTTTCACCAATTATCTGTGCGCTTTGGGGCAGGTCACTTTCTCTCTCTGCAAGATGCAGGGCGGGGCTCTGAACAGGGCTTGGAAGCTCTCTGCTTTGATGCCGCTGGCCAAGACCAACAGGATGCCCTCCCCCAGACACAGGCTGCAGCAGCCATTCGGAAAACTGTTCTGTGCACAGGCAAGGGAGGAAAGAGGCTGGTGCTAACCTCTGGCTTCTGAGTTCACCTCTAGACCCTTCCTTTCGTAGGTCTGTAGCCTGAGACTTAGAATCAGGGTATTTATGAACAGTGCACCTAACCCCATTTCCTCCACTGGCATGACTCCCTGATGCTAAGTCTAGAATTCCCACGTCTTAGACTAGACACGGAGAGAGGAAGGAAACCATGTAAAACTCAGTGGTGTTGCTTTTATACCTTTTTTACTTTCTGTTATCCTAAAGTATTATACTTGGGGTTCCCTCCTCACCAGGCATGGGAGTGCTTCTTGAAAACGGGAGTTCTTGGACTCCACTCAGTAGGTACTGATTAAAAATTTTAGGGGGAAATGTGTGAGCCCTCAAGTGCGCATTTTAAACCAAGCACTGCAGATAATCCTTATATATATCAACATTTGGGGACCACCGTCCTGGAAGAATAGAGACAAAAAACTTGCAGGTCACTCCACCTACCTGCTGTTACTACTAACCATGATTATGATTAGTCACCATTTATTCAACAAAGGTATATCACGACCTACTTACATGCCAGGCACAGTGGTGAGCAAAGGGTCAAAACACCTGCTGTCGTGAAGTTTAGGTTCTCACAAGGGTAAACAGGTGATAAACAAATGCAAATATATAATACATGCAACAGTGAGAAAATCTACAAAGTAAAATGAAGGGCAAGTGCTGGGGAGGTGTGCTCTTTCAGGTAAGGTAGGCGGGCTGGTCTAGGTGAAAGATGATATTGGAGCAGACTTAAATGAAGTGAGAGAGAGAACTCCATGGTTAGGGGAAGAACATTCCGTGCAGAGGGGACAAGTATAAAGGCCCTGGGGAGGCAATGTGCTTGGTGCATCTGAGGAACAGCAAAGAGGCCTGGTGGCTGCTGTGGATTCATGAAAAGTTATAAATGATTGCCTAGGCCTTTTATGCCATGGAAAAATTTTAGACTTTACTGGGTAAAATGAAAAGCCTGTGGTGGGGTTTGAACAGACATTACGCAATTCGAATGACCACTATCCTGTAGCTTGTTTGCTTTATTTCTAGGTTGCAGAATACTCTAGAGTCTGGGGTGGTGGGAGTGGGGCCGTGCTTTGTGGTGATAATATATTATACCTTGATCTCCATTCTAGGCTATTGTCTTTTGTTTGTGTTGTGACTCCCTGTTCCTGGATGACCTCCTGAGGGCATTGTAAAATAGGTATTTTTGCGAGAGAATTGGGGCTGAGAGAAAGAAAGCTTTGACAGGAAAAACAGACCCAGAAAGCCTTCGTTTATTTATTCACACATTTATTTATTCAGTCTTTAATGAGGATAAGGCACTGTGCTGTTGCTTTTTTTTTTTTTTTTTTTTTTTTTTTTCAATTTACTCTCACAGTAATTCTGAGGTAGGGTCCATGATTATCATCTTATGGATGAAGAAGTGGAGGGTTAGCCAGGAGAAGTCACTTGGCCGTGGCAAGTGTTAGAACTTGGATTCAAACACAAGAGTGTGACCGCAACACCTGTGCTTTTCCCTCCACATCAGAGGGGAAAGAACAAAGGTCTGGAGCTACCCTGCCTGGGTTCAAATTCTACCTCTGCTGCTTCTGTGTGACTTTGGGCAAGTTACTTAGTTTTCTGGACCTTAGTGTCTGCATCTGTAAAATGAGGATAATAAAAACTTCCTTTTCATTGAATTATTATTACAACTAAACATTAGAGTACATACACTAAAACACTTAGAACAGGGCCTAAATGCACCTTATTGTTACCCTGACTGCAGGTGAAGTCATCAGAGGCTATTTGAGGGAACTTGGTTGGAATCTTTGCCCTATACTAAGCATGAAAACTATTCTGGTATACATGTAGGATTGTCATGAGGAAAAAGTGTCAGATTTATGATTTGGTGGTTCTAAGAAATAGTTTAAAGATCTAGGCACAGTCAGTGTTGTCCTAAAGTAGAATGGCCACTTATGGGAGGGAGCTAGCTCCTCACTCCAGGTACAGAGACTCTCTGAAGGGCTGGATGAGATAGTTTTAGAGGTCTTCTCTCAAACAGAAATTCTATGATTCTTTCCAACGGGATGGAAATGGGTGGCCTAAAGGCCTGGATTGGCTTGGCTCTTACAGGATTTTACATTTGGGGTTCCTACCCACGTGCCTAGACATTCTATCATTTGGGTAATAGGATCATGAAAAGATGAATTAGTAATTAAGGTAAGACATGGCTTCCTAACCTTTGCTCATAAGACTGACTTTTGGTTAACTCTCCCCTGAGAGGCCTACCTTGCTCTTTATGTATGGGTATACAACGTGGAGTACAGCTACCATTCTGCCCAGAGGCTTTGATGCAGCAGCTATTTCTTGCTGAATAAACACATGAGAGTGTCCATAGTGGTTCTGTCCTAAGAGAGCCTTTCTTTTCCTTCTAAATATCATGCTTTGCAACTGGCTATGTCTGAAAGAGCAAACTCACTCCATTTTTCAATGCCTAGAATGTTTACTGACTCTTCAAAACAGAGCATAGTGTGTTCTTGGCATTGCTCATTGAGAATAAAAATTACTTTGCTGGATGTCAAGACAATGGACAGGTTTCTGTTTTAATAAGACTCTTCTATTCAGATACAAATACACCTTGAGCAATTTGGGACATAGACAGAACCGCCTACAGTCTACTGCAATTCAACAATAAGGATTGCTTTTGGCAACCTCATATCTCTGTTTTGCACTGCCAACTCCTTAAAATATGTCCATATACCTCTTAGCCCTTCTAGTTGAGTCTCACAGTCATCAGAAAATCTACTCGTGGTCCAAATATGATCAGTTCCCATACCCCCAACAAATTTATACCCTCAGATAATTTCCAGTAACTTTATGAATTAAAGTCAAACTCCATAATTCATATCATGGAGACACACAGGATCACACTCCTCCATAGCCTCATTCTCCATTGCACTCCTTCTTGGTCTCATGCTCCAGCCACACTGTCCTTCCTTCAGGACCTTGCATTCCTCATGATCGTCTGGTGACAGTGCTTGTAAACATGCTCTCCTTTGCCTGGAAAATTCTCTCTCTCATTCTGCCTAGTTAAGTTTTACTCATCCTTCAGATCTCGGCTCAAGTGACACTTCAGAGAAGACATCCTGACCTTCCTATGCATTACAAAATTCTATTAGACCTTGTCTTAATATATCATGTCCTCTCCATTGCAGCATTTGCCACAGTTTACATTAATTTGGTTAATTTAATTTTCTTCCATCAGGACAGGAACCATAACTATTTTGACCACCGGTAAACCCACTGCCTAGCCCATATCTGACACATAATAGAGAGGTTCTTTACGTGTGTGTTTGTACTTTTTGAATAAATGAATTAATAAATAGTATCTCTTTCAAAGAGATTCACTGACTACTCAATATGCTCCTAAAATTCCTAGAAAGGTGACATTCCCATGTATCAACAATTGGATCCAGAGGCTTTCATATACATCTTTGAAACCAGACATTGATTTGCCTTCTTTTAGCTTTTCCTAACTGCTTTTGCAGATACTTGTGAAGATAAAGGCCTTGGTCATTTTAGTCCATCTTTTCTCCCAGCTAGATCTGTCAGTAAAGAAACAATGACTCAGAAAAC
Organism: Eidolon dupreanum; assembly: GCA_028627145.1. Classification (NCBI taxonomy): domain Eukaryota; kingdom Metazoa; phylum Chordata; class Mammalia; order Chiroptera; family Pteropodidae; genus Eidolon; species Eidolon dupreanum. Next base: position 19,689,173 of record CM053515.1, on the reverse strand, counting down.
TAATGGGCCAGTCTCGCTAACGATGCTGATGATTTCACTGCCGGTGATTTTTCTATTAGATTTATAAAATTGAGTCAAAATGAAAGAATTGCCTTGGGGCACAAGTATCAAAGACAGACAATGAATTCAGAACACAAACCAGAACAGCGCTGACCAGTGTATATTACAAGCAAGCACCAGTAAAGGTGATACTGTTCAAAAAAAATGAAAGAATGAAAAACAACTTTTTTGGATGGGAACATGATAGAATGGAATAAACCCAAATTGTGCAATCAGACCAGCTTGGTGTTATCACTATACAACCTAGACAAAGATACTGTCACAGTAAGAACAGATACCATCTATTAAGTGGCTGCCAGGAGCATTCCATTTAGTGTCTTTAATCCTTACAACAAACACAAAAGCAAAGCAGTATTACTTCCATTTTACAGTTGAGAAAACAGACACTCACTGGATAAATAACTTCAAGTCATATTTGGAACTCTGGTTTATCTGATTCCAAAGCCCAAGTCTTTTTCAACTAGATATTTCATCTGTCTAGTCCTCTCTCAGGATCATCACCTGTAACTGTGGATACTCCCATGTAGAATTGTTGTGATAATTGTCTTCAAGTGCTAATAATGCATGGAGAGGGTCGGGCTCCCATTTGGCTTTCTTAAACATTATTTTCTGTCCTCCTTATTTGGTATCAGCTGCTAAGTTCCTTATGGATTTTACTAGGAACTCCCCCAAATGGGTTATCACTCTCAGTTTCTGATTTAATATGAGAAACTCAAGAGGAGGACATACTTCACAAAGCACTATCACTTAATCTCACACCAATGCCTCCAGGGTTTATCATATTCCCATTTCACTCTGAGGCATAGCAGGATTGGCCAATTTCCCAAGGGACAGCAATCAGAAGAGGACCAGAGCCTAGGTGTCCCCTCAACTGGCCCATGGTTCTTTCCATCCCCATACTGTTCAAAGTACACAAGGCAAAAGTTAACTTCCATTTACCCATTTGTTGCCTGTCTTTTCACACATATGAAAGCAGAGATTTCTACTATTATGAATCATATTAATAATAACCACAGCTAACTCTTATGGAGCTCTTAAATGCACTGGGTACCACACTATATACTTTGCATGAATTATCACATTTACTCTCCAAAGCAACTGTTTGATATGTGCCTAGTATTTTATCTCCCTTAGATGACAAAGCTAAAGCCCAAAAAATTGAATGACTGTCTCTGTATTAGGCAGATATTTTAGCCGATACCTGAATATAAAATCTTGAAGCAAATTCATAGCTACCCTTAAGCAGACAAATGCTCAGTAGTGTTCCACTCAATGTGTAAGTGGATAACACTGACCTTGAATCTTCCTAAGAAGAGCCACTGATCTGCCAGATATCAGAGGCCTTGACCAAAAGCAACCACTACTCAGATGCAGGATTTTACTCTGTCATTTCAAAGGAATCCACAGCTGATCAATCTCTTACCCCCAGAGCTCTTCTGAGCTTTGGATATACTCCTCAGTCTTGACTGTTGTTTATCTCAGACTCAGGTTCCTGCCTCTGACTGCTAATAAGATTCACCTGGGGAGCCTTGAACACTAGGGTTCCTGGGGCCCACTTCTTGGGAGTCTGATTCACTGGGGCTGTGGTGGGGACAGCGCTGGGCATTTGCCACTTGTGATTCCCACGCACAGCCTAGGTTCAAACCTACTATTAGAATTGCATGCGTACTCCTCTCTCTCCCTTGCCAGACTATAGCTTCTTAAAATAAAATCGAGTCCATTTTATCTTTTAAGTTCCCATGCGTGAGAACAATGCCTAAAATATTATAGTCAGTCACTCTGGGTGCAAACCCTGTTCTACCATCTATTGGCTGTGTGGTTTGGGGTAAGTTACTGTACTGTTCTGTGCTTTGTTGACTCATCTGTAAAATGGGGACAATTAACAGTACTTATAATGTTTTTGTGAGATTTATGTAAAGTAGCAACTTTATGTATAAAGTGTTTAGCAGAATCTGGTATATAACAAGTCCACAGTTAATTCTAGCTATGTAGGGAGGCAAAATATTTCAATCGATATGGATTAATTTTGATTGTGACTGCTGTGTGGTAAGTGCAGTGGAGGATACAAAAGAAATACTGTTAAATCCCATTCACAGAATATTCACAAGCATTGTGCTAGGGGGTTTATGAATACTATTTTTTTCACCTTCACAACAATACTTTTCTACTTTATTATTAGAAAAAGAAATACACCAGTTAAATAATAGAAGGTCACCCAGCAAGTAATTATCAGTGCTGAGACTGAAACTCAGGCCCATTTAATTTCAGAGCCTGTTTTTTTTTTTTCACTTTATTTCTAATACTTAATATAAGTCATACACCCATTCATTCAATCGACAAATGTTTATTATACACTTTCTACGTGGTAGAAACTGTTCTAGGTACTGGAGATATAGGAACGAAGAAAACAAAGTCTTTGCTTTCATGTGGCTTACATCTATAGTGTGAAAAGACAGGCAACAAATAAGTGAATGGCTATATAACATGCCAAATAAAAATAAGTGGTGTGGAATAAAAGAAAGGCAGGGTAAAAGTAACAGAGAGAGAGAGAGAGAGAGAGAGAGAGAGATTGATTGATTGATTTTAGATAAGAAGGCCTCTGATGAAGAAACATTTGAGTGATGGATATAAGACATGATTGGACTCTGGATATTTTTAGGAGGTTAGGCCAAGAGGAGTTACTGTAGAATTAAAAGGAGGGCATGAGAGAAAGAAGGAAATAAAGGATGACTCCAAGGGTTTGGTTCCAGGAACTAGGAGAATAGAGTTCTCTTTAGTGAGCTGGAGAAGAATGCTGAAGAAACAGGTTTTCCCTGAGAGGAAATCAGTTGTTCTCAGATCTTTACTATGTATTCCAGTGGAAATGTTGGGTAGGCAGTTGGATGTACAAGTCTGCATTTTAGGTGAGAGTCTGGAGCTGCAGATATAAACTGAATAGATGACACTTAAGACCATGGGACTCGAGGAGATCACCTAGGAGAAAGCACAGATTAAGGAGAGGACTGATCCCTGGGCTCCAATATTCACAGTTCAGGAAAATAATAAGGGACCAGTAGGGGAGTCTGAGAACGACTAGCCAATGAGGAAGAGAAAATGAGAGAACTTGTGGGCCTTGAGACCAAGACAAGACACTCTTTCAAGAAGGAAGCAGCAATCATCTGTGCCAGTGCTGCTGAGAGATGAAGCAAGAGGAGGCCTGGCCAAGGACAACTGATTCATCAATGACATGGTCACTGGTGACTCTCACAAGAGTGATTTTGGTGGAGTGATGGAAATGAAAAGTCAGAGTAAAAGGGGTGGCAACTGTGTGTAGATGACTCTTTCAAGACATTTTTTCTAAAAATAGGAGCAGGGAATGTGGCAGTAACTGGAGGGAGACACAGAAGCATGAGATGGGTATTTACGGCATGCTTAGGGACTGCAAAAATGATCCTGCAGAGAGGAAAGGCTTGCTGACAACAAAGAGAGAGAAGGAACAGATTTAGGAGTAAGGGGTTTGAGTAGGTATCTTGGGGGCTAGCACACAAGTAGAGGGCTGGCCTTAGATGAAAGCAGGGACAATTCATCTATTGTGCATAAAAATGTAAAGAAATAATAATAATAATGTGAAGCAATGTCAAACAATGTAAGATTTGTCTCACTTAATCCTTACAATAACCCCTCTGGTAGTATAATATTATTTCTATGTTACAGAGAGTCACAGTATGCACTTGGGAAAGACTTTAAATGTAGGTGTGTATTTGTGATGATGAGAAAGTGAGTAATCAGGGAAAGCCGTGGGCGGAAGTACATTTGATGTGGGCCTGAAGTGTGGGTTTGTTCTAAATATGGCGAAAGGACTGAGAATTCCAAAAATGTGAAATATGAGAATTCCATAAATATGTACAAAGGCACAAAATATAGTCATGAATCCTTTCTTAGCATCTACCTCTGAACCAGACTGTAGGGGTTCTAATCTGAACCCTTGCACTTAACAGGTGGCCTTGGACAAGTTACCCAACTATTCTGTGTTTTGGTTTCCTCATATATATAATGAGGATAAGAGTACTGACTTCATAAGACTGTCGTAAGAAATATACACACATCCATCCATATATCCGTATACTCAGTGCAATTGTGCCTAGCAAATAGCAAACATTATATGTTTTACTTATTATTGTATTATTATTATTATGACATATTAACAAGTTAGAAAAGTGTATACTTCTTTCTCCTCCCTCCCTTCCTCTCCGTGTGTGTGTGTGTGTGTAAGCACACCCACTTCCAGCAAGCCTGCTTCTAAGTGTCATTGGAAGATATTCTGCTTTAAGAACTTTCCTCCTCTTGAAGGATCATGATTTATAGAGCCAAACTTGTTAATTCACTCTCCCATCCAATCCTTCATTTAAAAAGAATTTATTGAGCATCTACTCAGAGTCCAGCTCTGTGCTAAGCACGATGCAGAGACTGAAGACAAATAGGACAGAATCCCTGCACCCAAGCTGCTCTGGCCACCAGAAGACAGACATGAAAATAGACTGTTTCAATAGAATCTGAAGGCCGTTCTCACACTGATACTCAGAAATAATTGTGCAATGCAAACATTAAGAGCACTGATTTTTGGTTCAGATAGTTAGGACTTCAGTCTTAGCTCTGCCACTTAACCAACTGTGGCTCTGGGAAAGTCAGGTGTATGTCAGTTTCCTCACTTACCACGTAGAGATGATGGCATTTGATACAAGAGATTGTGTGAGGAGCAAATGAGATTATAGAGGCCCGGCCCTCGGCACACGGCCAGCAATTCACAGGCCTGGTGGTGCCGCTCCGATTTTCCCTCTCTTCTCTTCTTCCCACTATGACTGTGGTTTGCGTGACTCATCATAACAACTCCATCTTTGGAGGTGCTGAGGCAGGCTTCCTAGAAAGGCTTGACTTGAGATGAGTTTTAAAGGACAAGCAGGGGTTGGCAGCAATGGAAACACAACAAAGACAACTGAGAGAGAGGAAATGGCATGTGGCAAGTGACATTATTCTCGTCCTTTTGGGAAAAGAAAGTGCCTGCACTTGTTTGTCAGATAACCCCCTCAAAGGCCCTCCTGTGGGGGTGCCAAATTAGATCTACTGGACAATAGCAGGTCAGGCTCGTCGTACTTCACTGGCTCTCATTCCTGCAGGTCTCCTCTGTCCTAACTGGAAAGGTTTCTTTCTGGCTGTGATTGACATTCTGTTCCTCCAGTCCTGAAACCATTTTGCTGGACGAACCTTTCCCTACCATGAGAGAGGGCATTCCGAGTTCCCTTAATGAGGCCCACAGAGAAAGGACAACGGGCCAGTGGTCTTCTCCCAACCCTGTTCATGCATCAGCATTATTCAGTTGTCCTTTTTCTCTTCCTGTTTGTATCATTTTATTTCAAGTTAAAATCGAGCATGGTGATAAAACCAGTCCCCTAAGTATGGCCACAGAAAGCTCCCCAACTGCCAATGGTAAAAATAACTTGCATTCATGTAGGAGTTAATGCTCAACAGAATGGTTTTTTTTCATAGGTTTTTAACATTTATCTATACCACAGCCTTGGTATTTGTCATCTTTTCATTCAATAAAAATGTATTAAGTGCCTATGAGGTGCTTGGTATAGTTCTAGTGCTGTGGGTACAACAGAGAGAAAAATTACATGAGGGTCCTGCTCCTATGAAGCTTTCAGTCTAGCTAGGAGACAGATGTTAACAAAACAGTTAAATCAGTCTATTCGTGATAGACAAACTAGAATAGGTGCTCTGAAGTAAAGCAACCCAGTTCTTTAAGAGATGTGATCAGCTGAGGCTCAGGGATCGCTTCTCAGCTTAAGCTGCAAGTTGAAGGCTAGAATTAACTAGAAATGGGGCCAAGGGGAGAGACAAGCCTCCCCAAAGTCTGCAGTCAGAGGGAGGACACTGAGCAACCAATGAAGACTTGTGTAGCTGGAGACCAGGCAAGATGGAGTGTGTCTGAGTTCAGGCAGGAAAGTCGGGCAGGGGTCAGAAAATGTCAGGCCTGGTAGGCCATGGGAAGCCATTCAGAGGATTTCTATGCAAGCATGTTTGTGTTTGAGGGTTGGGGTGGTAGCTTGATTATATTTTTAAAAATTATTTTGACTGAAACATGGAGAACCTAATCTCTATCTGATGGATGAAGAAACAGGCTTGAGGGCTGAGACTGAAGGAAAAAGAATTAATATTTGCGGACTTCGTATTGTCGATTTACCTTGTGTACAGATGTGTTACTACATGCGATGTATTTAGATAATGTCTTGGACATAGTAAGTACAAGTCAAGGCTGGTTATTTATCACCATCACCTCTATCATCACCATCATCACCATCACCATCATATCATCACTCTGTGGATGACATTCTGAATGTATTTCTTTGTAACCACCCAATAGAATATTATTACTCATGTTTTACAAATGAGGAAACGAGGTACATAGAAATTAAATAACTATCAACCATCACTCAGTCGGCATGTGGCAGAGACAAAGCTGGGAGGATGCCCAAGTCTTTTAAGTAGGATGGTTCCATCCCGTAAGAAGCCCAGGAACGGCTGACATTCTCGCAGTTGTTCTAGAATCATCTTTAAGGGGATTGCTTGAGTCATTTGTACTCTTTTGATTTTCACAAAGATATATACAAATTATTCATTCTCTGCTTTTCTAATTAAATAAAATATGAAGTTCACAGCCATAACTTTTCCAGAATAGACTACAGAGTGACATGATTGCTAATAACGTAACAAGAAAAACACAAACTCGGATTCATTCTGACACATGTTTCTCCTCGGACAAACTCTAAATAAGTGCAACTAGTTTTTAGTGACACTGTGATGTGTTTGAGGAAACCACTCTTGGCTAAACATAGTATAATAGATAAAGAAAATGAATATCTAAGAAAGCATGTGGGCCATGAGATTCAAAAAGGGATAGCCCCCGCCATGTACCAAGCTTTACGGAGAACTTTAATTCCCACATTTAATTCTCAACATCCTGGGAGTCAGTCTTTTTATTTCCATTTTATAAATAAAATAATCTGTTTTGGCATAAATAAAATGGGATTTTTGTTTTGATGGAATACATTGGTTAACTTTGATTAAAAAACAGTTCAAGAAAGTTCTTGTGGTGGTGGTGTTTTGTCTTTATGAGACAGGATCTTAGGTTTGATTCATATACAAAACAGCACTGAATAGACAAAGTGTTTGGGTTCTCAAAGCGTAACCGAGGAGGAGAGGTCAGGGGACCAATCAGAAATGGAAAAGTCATCTAGACAGCTTCCTATATGAGTTTAGGTCTTCTGTATTTGGAAATTTCTCCTGGAGATTTTTATCCGTGTCACCCCGCCCCCATCCCTCCCCAGTATATATGAAGACTTACTAAATTCCACTCTGTGGGGGAGGAAAGATTTCTCAATGGAGTCTCTTCTTTAGTCACCAATATAATTTTAAGGGAAATAGTTCATTGAAAAAAAATCTATGAAATATGAATGTCTATGAAAAGCACCATCCTCAGTCTCAATTCAAGGGTGATCCCAAACTTCTACTCCCTTTTCAGGGGGCGGGGAGGCATGGGGAGTATACAGGTGCAAAATCAGCTTATGGTCTAATAAATGTTTCTCTCATTTTACATACACATCCCCCAAACCCAGGCTCCTATTCTGAGAATGAGAAACAAGGGTAGGTTTGCAGAACAGGCCACTCGCGAACTGGCCAGCCAGTTGCTTTTCTTGAAATTGCTCTTTTTATAGGGATGTGTCAGATCAAAAGAAACAGGCAAATCACACAGAGAAGATGCAATGACCAGCAACTGACTCTAGAAATGCTGAAACCTGCAGTGCCCAGTTGAAAGCGAATGCCACACACACACACACACACACACACACACAAAGTGCACACACACATATGTATCTCGTGCTAGAAGGCAGCAGGATCGGGAAACAGGGACTGTTTGTACAAGCAAGGCTCAGCTCACCCTCGAGTTAAAGCGCTAACTTCGGATCCCCACAAACCACACTTCCAGCAAGTGCCGAAAGTCGGCTGTGCTCTTCCTGCTCTGCAACCCAAGTGCAGACTCTGAGCAAGCCAATCCGACAGTCGGCACTCCACCGTCACGGAGTGAGCTAATTCTATTTTGCTAATTGCTTTCTTGGGCAGGCATCAAGTTATTAAACAGTGACAAAACCGAGAGCTTGGATAAACGTATGTGGCAGCCCCTACAGAATTTTTTTTTCCCTTAACATTAGTTCCAATTACTTGTTTGCATGTTAAGTAGAACAAGGGAAATTGGCAACATGTTTCCGAAATTCTTTTTTTTCTGATCAGCTGTATCAGCTTTGAGATCACCTTTGCAACATTATCCTGCTCTTCAGAAAATACTTCCCTTTCATTGTAGAAGACAGACGGATTTTAGAAGCAGATCTAAGTCTGTCGGATCCGAGCCTTTGCCAGGAACGACAGTCACCTAGTAGCTACAGAAAACAGTATCAGCAGAGCCTGTGGGAAGTCATATACCAGCCCACTTTTTCCCACCCACCCAGACACTCTCCCTCTCTGGTCTGTACCTTCCGTGTGGCAGCTGGAAGAGAGGATGGTATTCGGAGGTCTGAAGATGTAAGGCAGGTAACGAGAGAAGCATTTCATCTTCCAAAAAATAAAAAATAAAAAATAAAAATCTAAATAACAAACCAGTCTCCTGAATCCATAAGGATTCTCTCGGCCTTTAAAGCTGGCTACATCACCAATATGTGTATGTAGGTTCTCTCCCAGATCTGCAAAGCTGGGAAGCACGAGGAATAACTGGAGCTGGGTCCCATTTTGCCATCAGCGCCAGGAAGCACTGCCTTACATTTCTGCATGCAGCTCAAACTCAGAAGCCCCCAAGCAAGCCGGGATATAGGCTCTTCATTGGCTGCAGCTCCTCCGAGCAGGATTTGCTGAGTAAGTCAGTCCTGCCTGTAAACACACGCTGAACTGCCCTGCCTGAAACCTCTACCTTTTCCCGTGTGGTCAGTTTCTGTTTTAGCAATAGAAATCCAGCAGGATATGGGAGTAGTGAGGATAAGTGACCATCTCTTATTTAGCTGAAAGATCAGATGAAACAAAGACAGCGTAGTGTTCCGCCCTGGAGAGAGATGGCTGTTAAAAGGAGCCACCCGTGATGCCATGGGTCTCAGGAATATTAAAGTACAGTGCAATGAAATGGGTCTCTGTCCTTGCTTAATCTAGATTTGGTTCTATTTTTTTTTTTTTTTTTTAATACAAAACCCAAACAATAGGACCATTTATCATTTAGGTGAAGCCAAAAGCTGGGTTGAGTAGTCAGTGACAGAGGGCTAACACAGACAGATTCTGTGTTCCACGACAGCTTTTTTCCCTTCCTGCTGGCCCTCGCACCAAGGCAAAAACTTGGTTCTGAGTTATTTGCTGTACACATTTAAAGCCACAACACAAGAACAGAGAATTAACCCAAGAGAACTGATCCTTCACCAACCCGCATTCTCTGATGGCATATGAAAACACGGAAAAAGTAAGCTGATCCAAGGATTATACAAGTTGACCAAAACTCTCACGAGATGTCACATGAGAGAGTGAGAGAAAGAAGGGAGAGAGAGGGAGACGGTGTGTGTGCGGGGGGGGAGCACGGTGGTGGGGGGCGGGGAGAGAAGGTGGGAGGGGGGGAGGGAGGATGAGAATATTAAAGGACATGACCAATCATCAAACATAAGTTTGGGATCGGGGAACTGGTTTAGCTGTGACCCATGAAATAGTAATGACTTGGAAACCTTACCACTTGAAGGCAAGCACAAGGCATCCATTAGGGATTTTAAGTTCTAAGACACTATTGCATATGATGAAGAGAAAGAGGAAAATGTCTTTTGTCCTGCATTTGGAGGCTCAAGAAAATGATTTAAATGGTCTGTAAAAGAAAATCAACATTCCCCTGAATGGGATATTTAAAAATAAGTTTTAATACAAAAGTGTGCCTTGAAATCTGGTAATTTTTAAACATTTGTGGGCTCTCTACTTTACAAAAATACTTAATTCAACACTGAAGAAATGTGTTCTTCTGGCCAAGAAAGATTCAGAGCCATAAAATAATGATAGTGTCAATCCAGGCCATGATAATGTGAATAGACTCTTTCACCAATATGCTCTCTCTGTGACTTTTGGATTATTGTGACATGATGACAACTCCTGGCAGGGAGAGGAAGGATATTTAGCCCATCTTATAACACACCTGGGAAGGGTGGGCCATCCCAAGTAAGGTGCTGTATAAACGATGGTCTCGTTTAGTTGTGAAATCTCAACCTCACAACAGAAGAGCAGATCCAGAGGTGTCTTCCTGTGTGAAATACTGAACATCTCGCCTCTGATCAGCAGCAAGTCTGAGTGGAAAGAATATGGGATTTGGGTTCAATATGACCCAATTTTGACTCCCAATGCATTCATTTACCAGTTAGGTAGATATGAACAAAACTATAACACCTGTGAGCCTTAGTTTCTGCATATAAAATGGGAATGACAAGGTTTTCCTCGTGTATTCTTGGATAAAGTGAGGCAATAAGCATATGAAGTGCCTGGCACACTATAGACACTTGATTAACTGCCACTACCAAAGTTGCTCCTACTCTGTTGTTGGTCTTCTCTGAGCTTCTGTCACCCTCAAAGCAGGGGAAGAACAGGTGTGCTTAAGAGGGTGGTGCTGCAATTAAGAAAGCCAAGGGTTAAGCTTGCCTTTGATATTGACTGACTGTGTGATTTGGAACAACTTACCTAACATCTCTAAGCCTTATTACATAGCTACTAAGGATAATAGAATTTTACACAATACTGTAAGTGCAAAGTAGGATGGTTCTGATGAAGGGTTTAGCTTGTAATTTGCATCTTGTTCCCTACACCCTCTAGTGCCTAGCACAATTTAAGTCCTTTGTAAGTTTAATTGCTATTGTCTGTAGCAGTGATATCAATCCTTAATCACAGTATCTTATTATATTTACTTACTTATCTTGTATAATGTAATTATAAACTTCTTGAGGGAGATATTAATGTCTAATTCATCTTTGTACCCCTCATGCCTCGCCTAATGCCTGGCACAAATTAGGTACTCAACAAATATTAGTTGACTAAGTAAATGAATGAATCAATGAACATGTAAAAGACAGTTTCTGAAAGATGTTTTATAATTTTTTTGTGGAGGTCCTTTTTAGCAAAAATAAGGTAAATTTGAACCCATTATAAAGCTGGAATACACCATTCAAGCAAAAATGTTATGGAATTCATGAACAGACATACTTCAACTTTGCATATTTCAGCCTTAAACAGTAGGCATTTAATAAATACCTCCGAGTCAATGGTAGGCACTTAGTAAATACTTCCTGAGGGAAAAAACATATTTATTTATGATGCTACCCACAATTACCCTCAAAGAACTCAGCCAAAAAAAAAAAAATCCCCAAATCCTAAGAAGAAAAAAACTGCCCCAAACTCTCCATTAGAAACAAACAAGCGGTCGGGCTGGCACCTAAGTTCCGAATGGACTGCTCCAGACCAGCCAGGACTTCTTGACCTCAACAAAAACGTCTTCTTCAATTCCAGTTTCAAATGACTGATTTGGTGCCAAGCCTATTTACCCTATCTGCCTGTACGCAGAATGGGCATGGGGCAGAAAGAACAAATGTAAAAGAAAGTTCCTCAGACAGGTGATCCGGAAGCAGGTGGCTTACACTGCACCATTTTAACTGTTTCAGTGTGAATTTGCATATTTTTCTTTTTAATCCTCTGAATGATCCTATTTTACAGAAGAGAAAAAGGGCTGAAAGGATATAATAATTTATTCAAAGACAAACAGCCCCTAGAGAGATCCAGTGTTTTTGCACCAGAATCACCTGGTGAGCTTGAAAAGAATGCAGGTTTCACAGCCCTCAAACCTATTGATTCAGACTCTCTGGGGATAGACAAGGAATCTGCATATTTAACAATCTAAGTGATTCTTAAAGTTTGAGAACATCTGGAGTAAGGTATTTAATTTCATGCTTTGGTTTGAAGCTGTCAGGGTCACAGGAAGTTTCCAAATACACTACTCCTAAATTGAAGTTTCCAAATACCCTTCTCCTAAATCATGTTTCATTGCTTTTGTCCAACAATTTGTTGCCACCCTGATGTTACATTAGGCTGAGTGATGGGGATACAGGATATAAGATACTGTGTCAGTTCTAAAGGAGTAGATATTCAAGAAAAAAAAAAAGACTGATAAACAGTTATAATACAGCATCATAGAGGCTACAACACCAGAAAGAGGTTCTGAAAAGACTCTATGGGATTATAGAGCCCCAAAAGGTCAACGTTAGAAAGCCGTGCTTTTGCATTAGGCATTACTTACAAAAAGCTCCTGTTAAAAGGCAATTATCTTACTGGGAGGCATAGCAAATGAACAGTTAGCGGTCATTAACTCCATAAGTGGAATTAGACTCTGATATACTTAATGTTATCACAGATAAGAGCAAGGCCACCAGGAGAGGAAGGAGTGTTTATAAGGAGAGGGGAGGCTCTCAGACAATGGCAGAAGTGTCTGAAGAGAGGTGCAAAAGCAGAAAGAGGTCTCTGAGAGGGAAAGCAGAAGCCTAGGACAAGATAATGGCGACTCGTTTTAGGTGCCATGTGAGAAGGGCCTTGAAGTCTGGCAGAGCTGAGCCCACAGAAGAAATGCCCCAGATGACTACCACATGTCAGGTTCTGGGTTCTGATGTCAAGTGGCTAAATAACTAAATAGTAAGCAATTAATTGGGAGATTCTTGAGTGCTGCACTATGGACCAGGCTGTTCCAAGCTTTTCTTTAGACTAACCTCCTGGGAGATCAGAAGCAATCGCTTTTGACCATCAGAGTCCCAGCTGGAGCCCTTGCCTGTGGACGATGGACTTGGGGCCTCTCAACAGCCTGTTCCCACTGGTGCCGCTCCTGTTGTCTGCTCTCACTGAAGCCCAGCTCCTATGGAAAAGTTACCCTGACAGTTCTCTTCTAGCAGTTCTTGTAACCACTTTGGGGAAGTATCATTACAGTTTTTCATTTTGCTAAGAAATAAAATAAATCCCAGGGGGAAGAAATGTTAGCTTATTTAAGATCAGTTGGGAGACTGCCCAGGTCTTCTTTCTCATTAAAGCAAAGCAAATTTCTCTTCATTCTTTAATAAAATGTCACATCTTCAGGGAGAAGTTTCTTAATGCCCCAGGACTAGATCAAATCCCCCTGCTATAGACTCTCACATAGCATCCTCCCCTTTGTAAACACTCATTCATTATTGAACACCCATTCATCATCAGTTTATGCCAGGCACTGTACATGGTGCTAAGAAATCAATAGTAAACAAGATAGATATAATATCTGCTCTTTTCTTTGGGTATCATTACCATTCCTAACATATAAGGCCATGGTGAGGATTAAATAATTCATTAAAATGCTTAGAATTTTGTGTGGCATAAAGTAACTTCTATTTAATTACTTTGATAATTGCTGATAAGTATATAATTCCCTTGCCAGATTCTAATTGGCAGGAGGGTAGAACTTTGATTTTTCTCTGCTGAATCCTGACTGTGAGGTTCATGGCCTCGTTCATAATCGGAATTCAATAAATATGTGTGGGATTGAATTGGGTTGAACTGAATATGGAGAATTCTGATGTAATTTCCATCCTGCTTCCCACACTCTCCAGCCAGTGTGTGAAATTCAAAATTGATCTGGAGAAAGAGGAATGTCTTTTTGGTGAGTTCATTTTTCCTTTCATACAATGTAATGTCTTCAGCAGCTATTAACTGCTAGGGAGGTTTCTTGATGTTGGAGAGACAGCAGTAAATAATATGCTGAGGTTTAGATCATTGACTTTATATTCTACAAGAAGAAGACAATCAACAAGTAAACATTACATCAACAAGCCTATTTCAGATGGTGGAAAGAAAATAATGATCCAGTAATTCCACTTCTGGGTATTTATCTGAAGAAAACAAAACCACTAGCTTGAAAAGATGTAGGCACACCTATGTTCATTGCAGCATTATTTATAATAGCCAAGATATAGAAACAACCCAAGTGTCCACTGATGGACAAATGGATAAAGAAAATGCAGTATATATAAACAATGGAATATTATTCAGCCATAAAAAAGAACGAAATACTGTCATTTGCAACTACATGGATGGAATTTGAAGCATAATGCCAAGTGAAATTAGAGAAAGACAAATACTATAAAATATAACTTATATGTGAAATCAAAAACAAAATAAAACAAAAAAACTCAAGCTCACAGATACAGAGAACTGATTGGTGGTTGCCAGAGGTGGGGGTTAGTGGGTGTGTAAAATGGGTAAAGGAGGTCAAAAGGTACAAATTTCCAGTTATAAATTAAATAAGCCATGTAATGTACAGCGTGGTGACTATAGTCAATAACACTGTATTGAATATTTGAAAGCTGCTAAGAGAGTAGGTCTTAAAAGTTCTCATCACAAGAAAAAAAACTATTTATGGTGATGGATGTCTACTAGACATTTCGGTGATTATTTCACAATATATACAAACATCAAATCATTATGCTATACACCTGACACTAATATAATGCTATATTTCAAGTATACCTCTATTTTTTAAATAAAGTAGAATAAAGAAAATAAAATGGGGGATGTGGTAGAGAGTGACTGTATTGCTTTAATAGTCAGGAAAGGCTTCTCTGAGGAAGTAACATTTCAATTGAGGCCTGAAAGGTAAGTTGCTGGCTAAGATATGGTTTTGGTCCTCTAGTCCACCGCCCTCCCCCATAGCCTGCAATTTACCTTCAGAGCAATTTTCTCTTCTAATTTAATTAACTATTTAATTATTTTATGGTAATAATTTACTTAATGTTTCATCGATTTAGTCTAAGTTTGGTAGGGACTGCATTGTCTTGCTCACTGTTTAATTCTTCAGACCTAACTGAGAGGTCAGTAGATATTTGACTCACGTTTTTGATTGCCAGCTCAGCCAGCTTCCTTGTTGTGTGACTAAAGTGCGAGGTGGGCAGCTACAGGTAAGACTAAAGAGGACTTTGAAGAT
The DNA here is from genome assembly GCA_028627145.1 of Eidolon dupreanum. Classification (NCBI taxonomy): domain Eukaryota; kingdom Metazoa; phylum Chordata; class Mammalia; order Chiroptera; family Pteropodidae; genus Eidolon; species Eidolon dupreanum. The sequence continues at coordinate 19,674,034 of CM053515.1, read as the reverse complement.
AGAGGACAGGCTCAATATAGAACAGATACTACTGTGTAGCAAAGGAAGAAACAAAACCTAGATAGATACAACATAAGATGCTGGCTCTCATTGAAAGGACTGTGGCATGAAAAGCATAATAAAGCCAAGCAAATTTTCCACCAAATTTTATATACTAACTCTCAGAGCACCCACAAAAAGTGGACAAATAACTTCTAATTTATAAAGAGATGTCAGAGCAAGTAGGCAACGTATTTTTTTTTTTAATTATAAGCCATAGAAATAGGACTTGATTTTAATACATGATGATAACAATAGTAATAACAGGAGTCACCAAATCTGAGTTCTTATGTGGTCTAGTTACTTGGCTAACCATAATACCAAAAATATCTCATTTTATCTTCTTGTAAAATTTATAAGGCACAGAATGTAAAAGTGAGCAAGGAGGTAAGAAATAAAGAAATGAAAAATATGATCATATTACAAATTATAGAAGGACCATAAAAGTGTAACAGATTAAGTATGGAGTAGGAAACTCTCACACCTAATTAGGACATTGGGTCAGACTCCAAGAACACTTCCTGGAGGTGGTGGCATTTGAGATAGACTTTGAAGGACAGGGAGAACTGGAATCTGTGGAGATGTGAGTGAGAGAAATATTCTGGTAGGGAACCTCAAGAATTATTTGGGAAATAGTCAGTACTTCTGTTCATGAGCATGTCTATATAATACCTGGTAAGATGTTTCTTAATGATATTTCATGAACATGAAAATAATAACATTACATTTCCTTCGATTTCTACTATGTAGTTATTTATAACTCAAATTCACTTTCTTCTATTTACATCGGTTCAGTAGTTATGTAAATGTCTAATCACTATGTTGTATATCCGAAAGTAACATAACATCATATGCCAACCGATATTAAAAAATATTTAAAAAATAAATAAAAAATAAATTACTCTAAAATAAAGCAGATTCCAACATCTGTGTTTGGGGAACACACTAATTAGCTCTCATTTGGAAAGAGTGGACTTCGACCTCTCTTGTCCAAGTTGGACAAAGAACGGCCCAATTATTCAGTCTGTACAATGCCTCAAGGCCTTTGTAAGAAGAAAGCATTTCAAAGTAAATCCAGAAAGTGTTTATAAGTCTCCAAAAAGGTTGGCTTCATCTGCTTCCCTCCTGCACATCTCTGGGTTTTAATTAAACCATGAACGATAAGAAAAGGAATCAATATGCTGAGATAATAACCATGGGTTTTTTAGGATTTCTCTGACGATGATGTCTATTTTAGCCTTATCCCCCAAGATTAGGCAGCACTATTTCCTTTTGGATAAAGGAGAACATTAGAGGATTTTAAGGCAACACAGCCCATGAATCCAGGTGGCAAGATCTTAGTTTCTGACCCGTAGGCCACCCTTTAGAGACCTAAAAAAAGGCATTTGAGTGATCAGGTTTAATGTCTTCTCTGGAAAACACTTTTAACCCAAATGTTCCCTTGATTTCTGAGAGGCTAACATAATAAATCTCTCAGGAAGTGGCGGTGGAGAAAATATTCTGCCTGTTGTTCTTGAGATCTGGAGCAAGGCTTGCTCATTCGGTGAAGCATCTCCCCTGGGAGTGCGACGCGCCACACAAGAGGCCTGCAGAAGAGCTCTGTTTGAGCTGCGAAGCACTGATTTTTAAATGCAAACTTCAGATCTCTAAACCAGCTATTATCTCGCTAGTCTCTGCATCTGGAGAGACTGATGCACTTATTCCTCTTGTTGCTTCGGTCCACGAGCTTTGCTTTACAGCAGGGTTTCTCAACCTCAGCAGTACTGACACTTGGGGCTGAATAACTCTTAGTTGTTGTTGGCAGTGGGGCTGGGGTGTCCATGGGGGGAGTGGTGAAGGATGGGGAGGGGGTGTATCCTGTCCATTGTAGAAGGCTTAGCATCATCCCTGGCCTCTTCTCACTAGATGCCCAGTAGCGAGTCTTCCCCATTCCAGTCCTAATAATGAAAAATGTCTCTAGACATTAGCTGAATATCCCCTGGGGGGCAAAATCCATCCCTATTCACACACACACATACACACACACACACACACACGGAGAATCACTGCTTCACAGTAATAAGGCCTTAGAGACCAGGGCTGAGGTAACGGCCACAGTCATTGTACATGAGGCAGCATAATGTGGGCAAAAAGTACATTGAGCAGAAGTAAGAACTAAGTTGTAACTGTAATTCTTCATGCCTCATTTTTCTCACCTCATTCTCCTACAGATCTAGTGTATAAAGCCTATGAAACAATATTTGTAAAAGAATTTTGAAAATGTAAAAATATAATGTTGTTGCCATTTGGTTTAACCTGGTTCTTTAGGCAACCACTAATGCTGGCATATTGTAAAATGGCAGCTCTATTCTGCAATAAATACTTTAAAATTTGAAGGGATCTCCTCCACCAAGTTTATTGACCAGGAATTGAACTAAGCAGAATGAAACATGACTCTTGCCACTAGAACGAATTTTCTTTGAGTCTCCTATCTTATTGGTTTTTGCTGATTGGAAAGTTGGTGTTCATCCATTTATGCATGCATTTATTCAATAGATATTTTTTAAGTACCACTATGTTCCAGGCAACATGCTGGGGACTAGGGATTCTTATAGGACTTGTGGTAAGCAAGTTGTTATAGCAGACACAATAGATATGGCTCTGCCTCCACAATAGATGTGGTGCAGTAGGGGAAACATACAAGGAGTAAGTAAGGATATTATAATGCATGTGGCAAATGCTATAGTGGATAATATCCTGGACTTCCTAGAAGGGATACCAAGCTTAGAGTTAAAGGTTAGGGAAGCCTCACTAGGAAAAGTGAAACCCAAGCTTAGATCTGAATGATGACTAGGGATTTGCCAGGGTTACAGAGAATGAACAGTATTTCTGACAAAGGAGAACATGTGGGTAGTGCTGGAGGTCAGGGAATATGGCACGAGGGAATGTGCAGCACAGAGCACATGAAGGAAAACAGTGAGTGAGGCTGAGAGTAGCCTAAGAACAATGAAGCCCATTGAAGATTTTAGGGAGGAAGTGTCATGTAGGACTGTAGGTATAGTGTGAAGAGCAGACTGGAGGTAGTCAAGACAAGGAGGATGGAGGATGGAGGATGGAGGCTGCTTCAATATCCAGATGGGGCTGGAGAGAGGTCAAGGGCCTTGAGACGTGAAGGTATTTAGGAAAAAGAATGACACGACTTAGAATCAATGAGCATCTGTGTTGAGGGAAGTTAGGAAGGCAGAGTGAAGAGTGACTCTAAAGTGGGTGATCTTTTGTAGGAAGTACCTGGAGTTGACTAAGGTCACTGCTACTAGTAACAAAACAAAAACAAAAGCAAAAACAAAAAACAGAAAAAAACAAAGAATGCTTATGGGGCCCTTGGTGAGCTCAGGTCCCTGAACTAACTACTAACAAGCACTATCTCACTCAAGTCTTAAACTATCCCTGTGATATAGGATCTATTTTTCTTAGTACATCAAGGCTCAGAATAACTTGCTCAAGGGCACACAACTGGTAATGACAGGGCCAAGATTCAAAGTCAGCTTCCTAACTCCAAAGCCTGCTCTCTGAACCATCACATATAAACATTAACTCACTTGAGTGTTTATCTATTAAACCATAGGTCTTCCGGTTACTAACACTATCTTTGGAGGAATCATTGAATCGCTTAAGCTCTTTGAATCTGTTTCTTCAGCCAAAATCTGGGTATTAGACTATCTCCCTCAGAGTTGGTATAAAGCTTAAATTAGCCCTAATACTGAGAGAGCAAACATTTACCGAATGTCAACTATATTCCATGCTGTGTTGCAAATACTTCATATACATGCTAATTTCATCCTCACAAGTGCTTTTGAAGTAGCTTCTTTTATTATCCCTATGTTGTAGATGAGAAAATCGAGGCACAGATAGATAAATGCTATACTCAGAAATGCACAGCTCGGGCACAAGCCTGGGTATGCATTTCTAGAACCTGTGTTCCTCGCCACTGTGTCCTGCTGCCTCTACTAAGAAGTAGAATCTTAGAAAGTACCTGACAGAATAAGAGCCTAACACCTGGAAAACTGTATTTGCTGGGTGCTGGCTACAAATCTTTTTCAGTGTTAAATTTCTCAAATTTTTAATAAATTCCAGGTACTGTATCAGGCAAACAGAATAGACATGGCCTCTTTCCTAATGCCTTCATTGGACTTCTGGATTTCTTTTCATTGTAAAGCTACCCATGCCCACGAGAAGCGGAGACTTGTCAGTGGTTTACGTGGACTGCTTCAGAGGACACCAAGGGAGCCAGGTGTCATCAGGAGTCAAGTGTGATTAAACTGAGTGTCAGACAAAAGATCACATAGAACACCTTAGAGGGGCTCCTGCCTTCCTTTCTTCTATTTTTATGCACCTATTTGTAGGCAAGACAAAAGTACTTCAGTGTCTAATTGAAAGAAAATAACCAGCTAGTACAATGGAGTCAGAAACATGTATCTAACAGACATTTGGTGACCAGAGGTCAGGGACCACAGAGTCATAATACTTTTTAACTGGAAAGGATATCGGAGAGCTAATCTAAGCCCATAATGTCACAGAGGAACCTGGGGAGGTAGAGATGTTAAGTGGTGATGTGGACTGGTGAATGGGTAGCTTTGCTTGTGTCCCTTAACCTTTCTGTACCCCAGTTTCTTCATCTATAAAATGGGAAGGTTGAAAATGATCCTCTAGTTTCCTTCAAACTCTGATAAGCTATGAATTTAAATGTTCAAATCATACAGTTACCTATTTTCTTATTACTGCATGTGGACAAATAATACTTTGATTAGGAGTCATGAGTGTTAATGAATTGTTCATATTTGTTGATGATGCAGAGGCAATTAGCTAGCTATAATTTTCTTCACTTGCTTTGGCATTCTGTTTGTAGAACCTGAGTCTAGAATCCTCTATAGATGCTTTTTGTTCTTTCAAAAGATGAGGCTTGTTTGTCTTTGCACAAACATGAACAATCCTTTTAGCAAACGCATGGGTCTGATAAACATCTTAAATTCATTTTGAAACAAATTTATCAAACTTATCAAATAGTAAACATTAAAAATAAGTAATTATCTGGGTGGTAGGATGACAGATTATTTTTATTTTCTTGTAATCTGTGTTTTCATCAGCATAACAGCTAACATTTACTTAGCATTTACTCTGTGTCAGGTTCTGTGCTTTATGTAGATTATTTATTTGCTCGCTAGTCTATGAAGGAGGAACTAGTCCCCTCCCCCATTTTATAGGGGAGAAAATTAAAGTTACATCAAAATAAGGTATGTAACTCATTCAAAGTGACGCCGCAAGTGGTGCCGCTGGGATTCAAACCCAGACTCCCTGTTCAGACGTCATGATCTTAAGTCTAGTACGTTAGTGCTTCCTGGTGCCCTCGAGTTACTAATAGGGAGATAGAGTATCACTTCATGTGAAAAGAAATGCAAATATTTAAAAAGTAATACCTGGGGGGTGGTTTGGATAGAGTTTATAAATTACTTTTTCAGTTTTAGTTTCACGAACTGGTTTAAGTTGCTAATAAATAACAATATTTTAAAAAAACAACTTCGGCAAACTAAAACACATTCTCTTGGGTACATCTGATGACAAGCTGCACTTTAATCATGGAATAATAAAGAGCAAGAATATAAATTCTGAAGCATGTGTGAATGGTAAATTGTAGAAAATTACCACCAGTTTTCCTTGGAAAATAAGGCACTTAATATCAATATTTGGAAATCATTACTGCTTAAATATCATTTGTATAGATCTGCAACATTGAAATTCTTCGGTGCCTTTGATCAGTGATGTAGAAGAAGAAGCTCACACTGAGAAATGGTTTGTGCCATAATTTGGGAAAAGGTTGCTTTAAATTGTAATCAGAAGAAACACTCCTGAAACAATAGGTAGTAATGATTCTTTAAAAATAGCTGACAAAATTATGGAAATATCACGCATAGTAAAGCATGAAATTTAAAAAATATATCCCACATTCCCCAAACCACAAGCTACAAGGACATTGTCACTTCCATGGGTTCCTGAATTTGTGATTTCAACAATGCTTTGAAAATCGATTTCTGGCACTGACTAAAACTAAAATTTTACAAGTTCTAATTGTAGTCCTCCGCAAAGGACCAAACCACAGGCAGTTTTTTACGATGAGAGGTGAGGTAGGAAAACCTCTAGGTTGGAAGCATAAACAAAACAAACAACAGAAAAGTCTCAATTTAAAGCTGAGGTTTAATTTTCACAATACATCTCTAAGCAAAGTTATTGAAACTCTCCTTGGAGGTGAAATGCTCTAGGCTGTTGTTTGCGGGTCAAATTGCCAGTCCTCTATTTTAGTATGAGCTCTTAACATGAGTATCCTTGTGCTTAAACTCTTCTAATGGCTTCCCATTGTATCCAGAATAAAACACAAATTACTAACTCTGGCTTACAAGGCCTCCCCTGACTCTGCCTCTGCTTTCTCTGCACCATCATCCTTCTCTTACTCATCACTCTGGTCATCCTGGCCTTTCTTCTGGTCATGTCGATATTGCTTCTGCCTCAGGGCCTTTGCACTTACTGTTCTCTGTGTCTAAACACTATTCCATCAAGTCTTTTGAACTGCCTTCTAGTCATTATTTGGGTCTAGACTCAAATGTCACCTATTTAGAAAAGCCTTCACAGGACAACTGTCTAATGTAGCACTCCCCTTCCCCTTTCTTGGCCATTACCACATTACTACGTTATATTCTTTATAGCCCACGTCGCCATCTGAAATTTCCTTGTGTCTTTGTAAGCTTGCTTTTTAAATTATCTGTCTCATCCACCATAATGTGAATTCTATAACTCCAGAGACTTATCTATTTCAAGTGCTGCTACGTTCCCGACACCTAGTTCCCAATGCATATTTACTGAATAAATGGATGGATGAAATTCGATATTCTTACCCCTAACCATTCTATTATAAAGTTAGCTATACTCTCCTTTTTCTTCTTTTCTTTTTTTATAAAAACGCTCTACCTAATAAATTAAAAATAAACATGCTGAAGAAAAAGGCACAATACTTTCTTGAAACCTTGAGCACAAAACCAGGAACCACCCTGCAGTGCCCATATGCTTAATTATTTAATCTCGGCTTTCAAATTCCATTAACAAAAAACACAGGCAATAAGTGGGATAATGCTGAGCCTGCTTAATTAGCAACATAAAAAGAAAACAAAAGGCAAGTAATCTTCTCACACACCGCAGACTCCAGCTTAGAGGAGTTCTAGGGAAGCTTGGCAATGGGTTTGCCTGAGCCAAATGTTCTACACAGAGCAAACCAATGAACCTCCTCCCTTTGCCCGGTGGTAGCAATAGAATTGGTTAAGTCACAGCTGCCTCTTCTTCCTGTAGTGGACACTGTTGTTGGACCACGTAGAGCTGTACCCTATCCCTTGCTTGAAAGCCCAGATTTTTATTGTGGTATCTTCTACTTAGGGAGGGTGATCCTATGCCAAAGTCAAAGTAAGCCTAGTTTGTGTAAACCAGTTCAGCTAATCCCATTTTCCCTAGTGTTAGTTTAGAAGTGGGCATATGACTCAGGCTGAGACCAAGGGGACATCTAAAGAAATTTGCTGGTGACATCTGGGGGAAAAAGATTACTTAAAAAAAAAAAAAAAATCCCAGTGTTCTCTGACTGGATTTTGTTGTGTCTGAATGTGATACACAGAATGGCTGTAGTTGTCTTGGGACAACACAGAGATTCCAAGGACAGCAAGGCAGGAAATGGAGAGAATCTGAGCCCTCCATGCTCTTCTTCACCCAGGAAATTAATCAGCTTGCGGGGGAATCCCTGTCTCAGACGTATTATGTGAAAAACTGGGTTAGTGCAGTAACTGCTTAACCAGGCTCCTTGCTTCTGACCTTGGTCCCTTACTATTTATGATTGACCTGCTGCTAGAAAGTGTTTTATAAGCAGTGGCTCTCTGCCTTGTTCAGGCAGAAGTCCAGCTCTTTACAATGGTCTATAAGGCTCCTGCTTGCATCCTGCAGTCATCATTTCTCTGTCTGCAGCCCTCACAATTTCCTCCTTTTCTCACTTAACTAAAGCCACACTAGCCTTACTTCTAGTACTTGAACATACCACATAATCTTCTGCCTCAGGGCATTCGCACTAGTTACCTCTACCTGGACTCTTTCCCAGATAACCTACATAACTTGGCCTCTTGCCTTTTTCATATCATTGTTCAGATGTCATTTTTTGCATGAAGTCTTGACTATCCTATTTAAGAGAATACCCATACTCCTGCATCCCCATTGCTTTATTTTCCTTTGTTGCAGTTACAACCTTATATTTTATATTCTACTAATTTATTTTTGTCTATTGCCTATCTCTCCTGCTACTGAATCTCCAATACCTAGAATGCCTAGCACGCAGTAGATACTTAGCAGATATTTGTGGTTCCAAGGAAGGGACAATAATTCTTTTACTGTTCCACATACTTTGGGATGAATTTTTCTGTTGAAGCTGAAAGCATCTTGAGTGATGGATTTCCCTTGAGCTGTCCTGTGACCAGTGCCCCGCATTTTCAAGACGGTCAACCATGTTTTAAATTCATAGTCAGTGCCTCTAGAACAGAGCACTCTCCACCCCAAAGCCATCAATCCATGTCATGTAGTAGAAGATCAGCAGTAGAAAAATCACTGGTATAGGATTTAAAGTTTGCTTTCTGGACTCAACAAGAACTTGGGCAATTTAAAATTTATTATTCTCTGCTTTAATGTCATCTCTATGAGGAATACTCTATCTAGTGTCTGTAATATCTAAACTATTTCTTTTATATCTGTAATATTTGGTTATAAAACCTACTCTGGTTATCATGGAGGTTATAGAACGTAAAATGGCCCATACATGTTAAAAGCAGACAAGTGCTATGTACATTTGTAACAGATTTTTTTGAATGAGCTATTTTGTTCTCCTGAAAACATTCATTATTGTTGTATTGATGGTAACAATGTATTTTTTTATTTGTTGACATTTATTACTTACTGAAGACTACATTCATTCAATAAATATTTGCCAAGCCCTTACTCTGTGCCGGATTACTTCTGAGGAGTGCTCAATCATCATGGTTAAAAACACAAACTCTGAGATCAGACAGATATGTGACTGGGGTAAGCTGCTAAACTTTCTGAGCCTCAAATTCCTCCACTGTAAAATGAGGTTAAATTGCCTCATATCTTACCATTGTGGGAAAGATGAAATGAGATGATACACTGAATCTGGTCCAATGAAGTCTGATTAAATAGAATTATTATTATATTATTATTATTATTAATATTCCTCTACCATGGCCAGGTACTGCATAGTTCTTTCAAAGATCTTATTCACATATTGAACCCAGTTTAAAAGTTAGGGATAACTCAGCTTCAAATTAGTGCCTCTGTTGGTGGCTTGAGGTCATTGATCCAGAAAGCTTCTGTCCAAAGACAAGAGTTCTTTTTCCTAAAACTGGAGTTATTATCATAGTCACCATTGTATCCTATATCCCAGAAGAGTGAGGCAAGCTAGGCTCTATTTTATACCGTTGTGGCTAAGATCTGTGGGTAAAGTCACAATCACCCTGTGCCATTTATGTTGCATAAACACCTAAGAAAGTTTGTCAGTTGTGATTTCTTTCTATAAAATGAGAAGGTCACTATCTTTGTACTTAAGACAACCCAATCATATTTTTCTGTTTTGGTGAAAGCAAAGAATCATAATCACTGAAGGAAAGCTGAAAAATCATTTCTATTATCGTCAAGTTTCTCAAACATCAGTACAAATATCAAACTTATACACGTTTTAGGTAGAAGTCTTTTCTTTGCTAGGAAGTCACTCGAAAATCATCAGCTTTTAGTTTAGGGTGCATGGAATGCACCTCACATTGGCAAACAAATTGATATTTTTCTCTCATTATAAAACTGAATCAATAGAATGCCTTGTGCTTCCCTCTACATGAGTCATCTTTTCAGCGGGAGTGGAAGAAAAGAAGGCCATGCTCATGGATTAAAACAGAATAAATGTCACTGTTATTTCCCACAAATAAGATGAAATGAACTATATTGACAGATGTTAAAAAACTGCAGAATGAGGAATGAACAAAGTATCCTATAATTGAAGTTCAGGAAAAAAAAGAAATTACAGTTGTAGAAAAAAAAAACCAGAAATCCCATCAGGTAAGTCTGAGTCCTTCTTGCCCATAGAATCATACACCAAATCTAAAGACATAGTCTGATGTCCAGAGGGGGCAATTTCCAGCATGTAAAGAGCTCCTATGATGACACTGTATAACACTTCATGAGATGAAATCATATATTATATGAAACGTGCAGGCTAGGCAAGCCAAATGCAAAAATTGCACATGGTAAACCTTTCAATGTGTGTCTCCTGAGAACTAAACCACAGCAAAATGATGAAAGCTTTGGGCCATTGACAAGTAGTTTGTTGACTGCATGTCAGTGTGGTTTGCAATGATTTATGCAATTCCATCCAGTTTACTGGTTCCAAATGCCACCTATGTGCTGGTGACCCCTAATTTCTATCTCTATCTTGTATTCTCTCTCTGAAGAGCCACATTCATATACAACTTCCTCCTTGGCATCTACACCTGAGTATCTTATAATAATTTCACCATTAATATGCTCAAAATAAAGCTTATGATTTTTCTCCTTGAAGGAGTTCAAGACAGGCCACCCCAAAATATGCTGCTTTGGTGTACTGATTATTTAGAGCTGAAGACACTTGTAAAACAGCACATGTAGGGAGAGGCTTTCTCTGCGTTCCCTAAAGACAGATCCTCCAGAAGGAACCAAATCATCATAAATTCACTTCAGGAGTTTTATCAACCAGGGAAGATTGATTTTTATCACAGAAGAGGAGACTAGAGGTAGACACCATACCCAGACAAACTTTGTCACAAACAATCATAACTCCCATCTATTTTTCTAAATGTCCATTCATCTTCCCTTAAAATCATTTACTCTCCTCTAAGAGATCTACAGCCTTGATCTCCTTCCCCTTTTAAGGAGGTACGTAAGCTCTCAACTCTCACCGCCTTTGAGTATTCACATTTTTCCCCCTGTGATGCCTCCATGTATATAATATTAAAAATAATAAATTTATATATATCTTTTGTTCTCTTAATCTGTCTGTTTTCAGTTTATCTCATGGACACAGCTATCAAACCTAGGAGGGCAGAGGAAATAATGTCTTGCCTCGTCTATATCCCCAAATATGTTTTTTTTTTTCAGGTTTACTGATCTCAACAGCTGGTGCCCACAAAGTACCCAATTGTTCAAGGCCAAAAGCTGGAAGCTGTCTTAATTCCTTTACCTCTCTCCTAAAATCCAGTCTATTATCTCCAAAATATGTCTGGAGTCTTTGCCTTTCTCATCATGTTCACCTTTTCAAATAAAGCCACGTTATCCCTCATCGGAATTCTAGTAAGAACTTATTTTAATGGTATACATTTAATCTTCAAATTCCTTCAATGGGAAGGAGTTCCAAGATTCTCAAAATAAAACCCAAACCCTGTAAAGTGACCTAAAATGTCCTGTCTGACCTAGACCTTTCCTACCTCTCTGCCTCCCTTCAGAGCACACGGCTCCCTCTCACCCAGCTCCAGCCACACTGGGCTCTCAAAGCTTTGAAAATATCACTCTTTCTCTTGGTGCTGGGCTTGTATAGTGCTTGTTTTATTACAACCTACAATGACCAGTGCATGAGTCTTTGAACGCTCTCATTCCCATCCTTCAGGTGTTGGCTCAGGTGCTACCTCCTTAGAGAAGCCTTCACTGGTACCCATACTGAAGTGACCCCTCTAAGAACTCCTTCATGCCACACTGTTTATGTCTTTCTTAGTGTTCATCAAAGCATAAATGACCTTCTATTTTTCTACTTTTTATTGGCCAAGTTTCTCGTTATAATTTTTTTACTTGCATATCAAAGAAAAAGAGTGTCAAATAGATGCTATAAATGTAATTTTTAAATGCTTTAAACTGAAGAGTCTGGAAAATGGGCATTGTTATATAGTGATAATGGATATGTAAGTCATTAATTTCTCTAAAAGACCATTGGTATTTTAAATTTTAAAAAATCTTAAAATACATGCTTGCACAAAACCAAGGAATTGTTTTTGAGAGTATATCCCAATGATATAATTGCAATGACTAACCATAACTACAGAACATTTTCTACGTGCTGTATTGTTAAAATATCTATCTAATTATATTTTATAGCAACCTTTCAAGGTAGAATTTGTTACTCAGATTTTACATATCAGGAAATGAAATCATGAAACATTTGAAGTAACTTGATCTGTGCCAATAAGTGAGACCAAATTTTGACCTAGGCTTTTTATTGTAAAATATATGCTCTTAATCACTGTACCGCATAGCTTTTTCTGGATAAATACAGAGTAGCTACTTAGGATGTTATAAATCTTGAAAACTTGAGTAAATAAATTAGGGTACCTGCTGTTCAAAATATGAAAGATGACCATTATATATTGTTAAGTAAAAAACATCTATTTACAAAATAGTATGTCTAGGATGACTCCATTTCAGTAAAACAAACAAAAAAATCATGATTTTCTTCATTATAAACTAACCAGTCCCTTTCACAGTGTCTGTTACATAGTACGTTTGTTGACTGAATTGATGAATATATATACACACACACACACACACACACACACACGGTTAAAAAAATACTAGTATATTAGAAAAATATACTACGAACTTTTATCACTGTTGATCTATAAGTAGTGGACTTAATAATTTATTTCTGATTTTTTTGTTTAGTTATATTTAAATTTTCTACTTTGAGAACATATTGTTTTAGTAATTAGAAAAAAAGAATAAATGTTATATTTTTAAAAATCATGTAGGTTCTATCTTAAATGCCTTCTTCCCATTAAGTCCATCTTTGTCCCCCCAAATATATGAGATTTCTACCTCTTCTATATTCAAAATTCTTTAGTTTCTAGTCAAGAACTTTGTCTTCAGCTCGCCTTGCCCTGTAATATATTTATTGATGTAATGTCTTATTCTTATATCACAATTCCTGTCTCTTGTTAAATAGTACATTCCTTGAGAGCTTGGATTATATTTTATTTATCTTTATAATTCTTTCATTTTATGGAGAAGTGCCTTGGATCTAATAAGCACTCACTAAATGTTTATTGCTGAATTCATAGTATCATTTATTTAATATCCTACTGAATAATTTGGAAGGTGAAAAATTCTAGCCTACTAGCTGATACACAAGACATTTATTTAAGAAAAATCAGTAGTCAGTACCATGCTAAGCTGCATTGGAACCTGCAGCGAAAGGAAAAATAAATCAGTAATACTGATCCTGTCTTTATTTAACATTTTTATATTTTATTCATCATGAATTCTTTGCATTAATTTTGATTTTCAGAAAATATCGCTTTAAAATATTTATCTTCATTTTTGTCACTTCATCTAGTCTCAGCTCTGCCTTTATAATATAATAACAAATAATGCAATTTGAGTGTCTTATAACAATCTCAGCGGTCCCCAAACTTTTTGGCACCAGGGACGAATGAGTGCTCCTATGAGCATCTAATGCCTGATCATCTGAGGTGGAGCTGAAGTGGTGATGCTAATGCTGGGGAGCGGCTGCAAACAGAGATGAAACACCTCTCCTTGCCTGCCGCTCACCTCCTGCTATGAGGCCCGGTTCCTAACAGGCCAAGTACTGATTCCAGTTCTTGGCCCAGGGATTGGGGACCCCTGACCTAGATACTGTGTGTGTGTGTGTTTTTAATTTACCTAGCCCTTATAGCCATCCTACTAGATACCTATATATTATTACCATTTTGCAGACAAGGAAATTTAGGCACAGAGACATTAAGTGACTTGGCCAAGGCCACCAGCTGAAAAGTGGTAGAAATGGAATGAAAAAGTCACTAGTAGAAAAAAAATGAAAGGGAAAATTGAATAATTTCTATTGACTGTGATCAGTGTAGAAAACCAGCTTGGGAAGAATCTGATTTTTAAGAACCTTGATTTTTATCAAGTGAAAGTCATTCAATAATTGACGCAAATATTCAACTACCATTGAGACAGTGTTAATGCAGGTTAAATGACATAAAAAATATGTTGGCTAAGGAACCTAGATGCCACTGGCAGTGTGTTGGTGTTTAACCTGATTATCCTCTCAGAAAATATTTCTACCTTTATTCGTCACTTTGAGATGATTTTTCCAAAGTCAGGCTTGATTGTTATTCTGACTCTGACTCTATGACTCAATTAACAGTTAGTTTAAGCAGGCTACTTATTAAATTATGTTCAGTGAACATTTAAACCTATTCTCAGTTCACTTATATTCATAATGATCATCTAAGAGAATGTGAGAAAAATGCAGATTCCTGGGCCTCGTTCCAAACAGCTAAGTGAGACTCTTTTTTCAAAACAATGTTTAAAGAGCTGGGGCTTTGGAGTCCTATAGATGGGCATCGAAACCTAGCTCACCATTCATTAGCTGTGGAGACTCTGGAGAAGAACTTAGTCTTCTCCTTGGTGTTTAGCTTCAATATCCTCATAGGTAAAGTGGGAATAAATATATCTATTTCTCATCAGATTTTTGTGAGGATTAAATTAGCATGAGGTTCTAATTATAATGATATTTATAATAGCTTACAAATACTGAGTACTTATGAAGTTGTCAAGCACTGTGGTGAATGCTGTTCCTACATTACCTTTTAACGTGTTTTAAGCACTTAGTAAAGTGCTCCCCACATGGTAATTTCTCAGCTGATAAGATCTCTTGCTTGAGTAGACACTCAGAATCCTTATTAATTGGTAGGAGTCAAACACAAAGACAAGATTTAAGTCCAGAGTCTGACAATAATCGATAACCTGCAACAAATCTCTAGCCTAGTGGCCCCCAAAGCCAATCCATTGCATCAGAATCATCTGGATAGTTCCTTTAAACTCATTGTGTCACCCTGGTCTTTGAACCTCTAACTCAGTAGCCCTTGGGAGACCTGAAAATCTCTATTGCTTAAAAAGTACAAGTCATTTTTAATTGTGGCCAAGATTTAAACAACTGATTAACTTGAGCTTCAGTTTTCTCAAGATTCATGAGTTTAGGGATAAGCCATTTTTTTCCTCTTTTCCATCTCTAATGCCTAGGACAGTGCTGCCATATAGAAGACACTCACAAATATTTTTGATTAGACAAGCATAAAATGGGCCTAATAAAGCCCGTTATTTCTCCTTTGTAGGAGCTTTATGAGAACCATTTTTATAGCTCCATTTGATAGTATATATGAAAAATAGAAGATGCCATCCAAAACTATAATTTTATAGATTTAATCGTTAACTTATTTTGGTGTGCTTTCTCCCACTCTTTAAACGTAAATCATTTTTGGTTTTGGGGTATCCACCATTATACTCAGTGTCTGAAAATGAATTACAGCAAGATTACAGATAAAACACCTCCTACAAATTACTCAAAATAATTTTCATTCACATTATTTTACTCAGAATTAAGATGCTATGGAATGACCCCAAAATTCACATGCATTTATGCCTGTGAGTTTCCATACTAAAGTTCAACCCTGTCAACTGTTCACTTCTTCACTCATTAAAGTGAGTTTTAGACCTGTGCTGTACCACATCTGGCATCTACACCTACCACCAATGCAGTGAAAGGTTCTGGAGACGACCTTTACTGCATTCTGCTGGAACAGCTAAACCATAATTTAAAACACCCAGAAGGGCTATTCTAGTTCCTTCCAATTGCCTATCATTCAGCTCTTTTGAAATGCAGACATTCTTTGGGAGAGTTATGAAGGTCTCCAAGCTCAGGCTCGTAAGGGAAGAAAATGAAGAGAATTAAAAACAAGTTCTTCAGGAGGAGGAAAATGAATGCATTATTCCAGGAAAAGGGCCCTGGAACAAGAAAATCTCTCGAGAGCCAGAGAGGCAATTATATGCTGATACTGGGACCCAAAGCACCCAAAAGTTATATGACTAGGCTTGACTTCTGCATTCCCCTGTGTGTTTCATGTGTAGTAGTAAGTGATGCTCAACACAGAGTAGAAGGAGGATGTCTGACGTCCTCTGTCTGACGTCTGACATCCTCTGTCTGACGTCTTGAAATGTTTGGACTCAGAATTCTGCAGAGCTGGAGACCATCCTGAAATAAGACTTGCTTAGGTTAGCCTGAAAACCTATTGCACCAAAAGCTTATTTTAGTGGAAATAAAATCAACTTCAACAGGAAAAAAGGGTAGAAAATATGAGTCAAGCTACTGCTAGCGCGGAATGCTATTATGGGACGTGTGAGGACTTACATTCATGGACACAAAGATGAAAGTTTTCAAATCTGGAACCAGCACTAACACCCAAGGAGGCAAGAACAGGGGTGAGGGAGTTGTCTCCTACCTTCTGTGACTCCAATCTCGATAGTGCCTTTCACTTGGCTGAAGCACCATAGTGTGTCCTGGGTGAGCGCCCCGACTCCTGAAAGTGACACAAGGAGACTCTTCAGATTGGGTTAAGAGTTCCCCACTGCTCTTACAAGGCCAAGAAGAAGAGAAATACGCAGTGTAATCCATGCATTTCTAGTGGGAGGTGTGCATACCAGGTATCATCTTGTCACAGAGGAGACCCTAATGAGGCCTGGGAGAATGGCCGGTCTGCAAGTACCACGTCCTGCTATGAATCACTGCTCTGTCTCTTCCATCTGACCACGCCAGGGCTAGTCTGAGCTGGAGCAATTGGAG
Source organism: Eidolon dupreanum (assembly GCA_028627145.1). Classification (NCBI taxonomy): domain Eukaryota; kingdom Metazoa; phylum Chordata; class Mammalia; order Chiroptera; family Pteropodidae; genus Eidolon; species Eidolon dupreanum. The sequence continues at coordinate 19,657,236 of CM053515.1, read as the reverse complement.
TTTGTCCCTTCTCAGGCCCTGGCAGCATCCTAGAGCAGTTACAACTGGCCTGCAGTCACACCCCGTGTGACTGCCCCTTTTCATGAGAATACTAATGCTTTTGATTGTTTTCCTTCTGTGGTGGTGGGGAGGAGAAAGAGGCAGTTCCTCAGAAGGGTGAGAGAAAAAGAAAGGCAACATTTTAAAAAAAAAACAAAACTGGTTTCACAGCTTGCATGGCTGAACAGCCAGTAAGGGGTCAGATACTCAGAGAACTTCCATCTCTCTTGTTCACTTCTTGACCGGATGCCAAAATCAGAGCTGACTGGAGAGTAGAGGCAAGCAAACAAAGGTTAGAGATGGGGGTGGGGTGGCTAACACAGAGTTGAGGAGTCAGTTGCTGACAAATGGGAACTATTTTATTCCATTGGGATTTCTGTTTCAGATTTGAATTGGATCTTCGACAGGGTGAAATTTTCTGGCTTATTATGACTTCTACTTTCTACAAATATATGTAATCAATACTAATAGATAGGCTAATATATATACTAATACATTTATAATATGTGTATTTAAGTCACAAAGACCCTTTTCTGAATGTTTCTGCATGACACTGGTGCCGTTTGCTTCTCAACAGCATGGCTCTTCTCTTTTTTACAATATTGCGGAGTCAAATTTTGGGAGAGTGTATGAATTTAAGAATGATTATATTACTAGGAAAAATATCAAATATCAAAACCAAATTGACCCTCTAAAAATATATACTGAGGAGCTACCCTTATTGTCAGCAGCAGACTTTTATTGAAAATGGATCCCTCATTCACCGAGTCACGTAAGAGTAGTTGTTCCCCAAATGCCAGCATATTTGATGGAACAAGAGAGCATCATCATTAAGAGCATACTTTGCAGTCAGATGGGATTTTGCTTTGACCTGAGACAAGTTCCTACACATAATGAAATTTTATTTTCCATTTAAAAATGGCAATAATAATAGCACCCTTCTCTCAGAGTTGCTGTGGATATCGAATGTGCTTAGCAACTCAAAAAAGGATATTACTATTATTATTAGCAAGGATTCTACGAAGTTTAATAGTAAAAATAAGAATATTAGCTGAGAAATTTTCACTTATTTGCTATGAAGCAGGCACTGTGCAGAGCACTTTTCACATGGTTTACTCTGTTTTCACGCAGATCTGTGAGGAGAGTACTATTATAACCCCATTTTACAGCTGAAGAAACTGAGGCTCAGGAAGTTTTGGTAACTGAGGTCATACTCAGGATATGGCAGAGCTGGGATTTCCATGCAAGGTGTCAGAATGCCAATACCCCCAGCGAGCTGAGGTTAGCCTGCCCGTGAAATGCCAGTACCCGCTGTGTGCACTCATCAGCTGGCTCATTCAGTAGTGAGGCCCTTCGGCCAGGGAGGCTGTGCAGCTTCTACTGGAGTCTCATTTGGAAGGCTAAGCTGGAATACAGTTTCAGATGTCAATTATTAAAGTACTTTTGTCTCTTCTAAGACTACATGGGGCTAGAATTTCCCAATAAAATCAGCCTCTGGAGGGAAGAAGGAAGGCCCTTGGCAGCATTTATTACGGAGTGCAGTGCAAGACCACATTTGCAATCCGGTTGATCTCTACTTGTACTTCTCACTCTGGCATTGGATTTTAGCATCAGACATACTTTGGAAGTTCTTATTCTTTGTGAATTGCTGTCACCGGTCCTCTCTAAATTGTCAATTCTACTGTTTAATTTGGTCTCTTAGGGAACACCAGCTACAGATGAAGTTTTCCTGAAGTTTTGTCCTGGCACAGTTTTTATATCACTAGTTATGACTCTGGGTATAGATGCTGCCTATCACCACAAACGTGTACTTTAAAGTAAGCAGACATACACAACTTGAAACGTACACACTTAGGCAGATTTAAATATGAGGCTATTTGTATTTGTATGAGATATTTGTATTGCTTCCGTGAATTTATCTTTAGAAGGAACCTTGTATGAAATCAACTTATTTCACATGTGAAAGACCAAGTCACAGAAAATTACCAACTTGCTGTGAGTCACAGAGCAAGGGATTATGTGACCGGTCACTGTCAGTGAGAGTTCTGACCATCACCCCTAGACATGGTTGCCTGGGCCTGATTGATTAGCATGAGAGAACAAGGCAGCCAACGTTTTTGTCAGTTTCTTGTCCAGGGCAGTCTTTGATTGGACCTAGTTTCTGTCTTCTACAAAGATCATTGCCAAATGATGACATTAATGGTATAGAGAGTTTGGACCATGACATCTCTATCCTAAAAGTGCTAAACATTCACTCAAAAAACATGAATGTCTAGATGGGTTAAAATGTCAGTGAGAAAATCTGGCCAGGTGTCAGATGCTCAGTAGAGGTAACACGTGACTTGAGTCAGTGATCAGCTCTGGGGGGTAGACATGGTGGGCCCTAGAGGACTCAGATCCAGCTGAGACATGCCATGGAGGGTTTCAGCCCAGTGTTCAGATCGACTGATTTTTCTTTTCCAGAAGAAGTCATAAATCTGGATTATTATGTGAAAAATCCAATTTTTTAAATGTTTAACCAATTAGAATTAGAACACTATATGGCTGACACAACGTAAGGCAAACGTGCCACATCTGCAGGCTAACGTGGTCTTTGGTTCACCAATTTGCAAACCTCTGGCTAGAATATTGGAGCTGAAAGATACCATAGAGAACACCTAGTCCTTCTTTACCATTTGGCAGATCCAGAAGCAAGGCCCTGAGAGGGGAAAGAACTCACAGCACAGTAGAGTTACTTTAGGTGCAGACTTAGGACTCCAAGGTGAGAATTCCAATTCTTATACCAGATTCCCTTTGACTACCAGGCTATCGCTTGTGGTGCTGGTTTGGTGTGATATTTGTCTAGATTTAATGAATGCTCTTTAGGGATGTGTATGCGATTGCTAATGTGGATGACTGGGAAAATTAGCTGACATTGTGAGGAGGGAAAACCTGTTTCTCTTAAATTACAGACCCTGACAGCTTCCCTAAACGCCGGTGCCAAATGACACTCCAGTTGCTATGGTAACGATGTCAATAAGGAACATTCTCTACCAGGAGGCCGGTGCAGATCCAGTGGCTAAACATACTGGAAAATGCTCAGTCCTCTCCCCCGACAACTATGGCTCAGGAAGGTCCCGAGTCTCACTTACTGAAAGGCAAGGGGTCAGCTCACTGATATCACAAAGCTATCCTCTTTCTGGGATCATGTAATAACTGATTTCTGCATTGGGTCAGCCCTTGGAGATCATTTGGCCCAATTGCCAACTGCCTCATTTAAAAGCAGAGGGCACTGAGACCCAGAGGGGGCTTAGCCACCCAGTGAGTTAACAGCAGAGTTGGAGCTGGATCTCCGAGCTCTTGCATCCAACACAGCCTTGTCTCCTTGTACCACGCAGCAGGCCTTTGGAGTTGAGGCAGCCTTTGTGCTGCCTCTTCTGTGCCAACTCGGCTGTGCGAACACAATGAACAGAGGGTGTGACATGCAGCAAATAAAGCTCCTTATTGATTGGGGCGGAGGGCACTGTAAAGAGTTATTTTCATGGACTTGGCTTCAGTAGCCTGCATCTCTCTGCAGAGAATGAGTAGGGGGATCCTTGCCCAGAGAAATTTTCTCTGCGAAGAACTTATTTTAAAATTGTCTATGATACAGGCTGTAGATGTGTATTTCACTACATAGAAAGAGCCTACAACTGTACAATCCTCTCTGAGTGTGTGTGTTGTTACAAGGATACCACGATAACTTGAGGCAGGCACTCCGTGTCAATGGCTATCTTGTTAAAACACATGCCCCAACTGGGAGCAAAAGTCTTCCTGTCTAGGATGCCAGATCTCAAAGAGGAGAGACACAGCTGCTCCAGAGACAGTTACAAGCAAGGGACTCTAGACTTAAAGTAATAAAAGAGAGGGCTTTATATTTTATTTGCTACCTTAACTTCTTATATATTGCTCAATCATAGCAATTGCTACTGTGTTTAGTAAAGGCAAGTCATTTATATGTCATTAACTTGCCAGGAGCTTGTGAAGAATAGGAACAAGCAGTGAACATAAGTATGTCAGATTTTTGTATCTAATTTTTCCCTTTCTCTGGATTGACTCAACCATTACAAACATTAGATGAAATCATAACTGGATTCATTTTATTGGGTTTAACTTACTGGAAGATTTCAATTAACAATTAAGAAAATTGTTAATTGGCTAAACGGACTGTCACAACAGTTCCTCTAATCAATTTGTGTCTTTTTATTTCTTCTTTGTCTCAACTTAAGTTTTTAATGCATGTAATGGAGTTAAAATGATCATTTTAACGCCCTTGTCTGCTAACTCTAACATCTGTGTTAGTTCTGGGTTAGTTTCAATTGATTAATTTCTCTCTTCATTATGGGTTGTATTCTACTTCTCCTTTGAGTGCCTGGTAATTTTTTATTGGAAGACAGACACTGTGAATCTTACCTTGTTGACTGCCGTATATTTTTGTTTTCCTATAAATATCTTCTTTTTATCTGTCTTCTGGGAGGCAATTAAGTTACTTTGAAACAACGTGATCTTTTAAGATTTATTTAGTGGAACCAAGCTCAGTTTAGTGGAGGGCTAATTATTTTCACTCCTGAGGCCACACCTGTCTGAGCACATTACAGGATGTCCTATAAATAATGAGGTTTTCCAGTTTGGTGGGAGGGAACAGGCACACTCCTGGCCCTGTGTGCACACTGGGTCCTGTTCATCTGTTCGTTCTCATCCTCTGGGGTGGCTCCTGCAGCTTCTTCACATATATACATTGGTCGGTATGCTGCTGATACTCAATGTGGAGCCTTTACACTTCTCTAGAGTTGTCTTTCTGTGTAGATCTCTCACGTCCAGTTCCTGTAAACTCCAGCTTCCTTGATCTGACTCTCAGTTTCATCACAACTCAAGAAATATTCTGGGATGTGCCTGAGTTCCCCTTCTTTATGCCATGGCCTAGAAACTCTCTCAAGGCAATAAGCTGGGGCAGTTATGGAGCTGACGTCACCCTTCCCGCTCTCGGAGAGATCACTGTCCTTCATTGTCTGCTCTCCAATGTCTTGAAAACCATTGCTTAGCATACCTTATCTTTTTGTTTATTTGTTACAGGAAATAGGGCAAATCCAATTCCTGTTATTCCATCCTGGCCAAAGCAGAAGTCCAATAAAGTAGAATAAGATTTTTTTAAATGTCCCTGCAGGCCCAAGCATCTCACTTCAGTAGATCTGCAATGAGTGCTGAACAGATATCTAGTCTGTGTTTATCTCTTCTCTTCACTCTTTTTTAACCATTGGATATTTTCTTTTTTTTCCCCCTCTTTAATTGCCCCCCTCCCCAACTTCCATCCTTGACCTATGAATGTTGCGGGTTTCCCCTTAAGAACTGGATCTCTGAAGGTAGGGCATCTCCTCCGACATGCTCATGGGGTGCTCCCAGGGCTTGATGCTCCCGGGATATGGTCCATGGTCCATGGCTCCAGCTGGGGGCATGAACCCAGGACCTTCTGCGTGTAAAGCAGACATGCTAACCACTATACTATAGAGCCACCCCTGGGTATTTTCTTACATAGATTAGTCCTTGGTGAAAAAAAAATACACTAGGCTTTGTTTACATTCCACATCCCTTTGTCCTTCTATCAGGAGCTTTCAGAATTATTTTGTTTGCTTATGTTTCCATCTGATCAAAACACTCATTGGCCTGAAGAGGTTCCTGGCTTCCCAAAGTGGCATCCCATCATCACTGTGACTTCAAATGTATCTTTCCTGCACATGACTCCCTCAGACCACATTTTCCACAAAAGGCAGTTATTACCCTGTGAAACCAAATGTCTTAAGCCACTAGTTTTTATTTTACTACTACTGACTAATAGCAATATAAGAGATTCTTTAAAAACTTCTTAAAGGATCTATGAGAGAAAAAATTTAAACAACCATACAAGACTACTTCGAGAGACAATAAATATTTTTTGTTTCTCATCATGTCATAACAGTCAGGTGACCAGAATCTTTACACATATTAAACTAATTTTAAAAGTGCATGCACAATCAAAACCATTTACAATGTCATTCTGGTTTCTAATAAGATTATTTATAATAAGATATCAAAACCTACTTTGAACAGTAAACTCTGTCTTCTCAGATGGTTAATTATTTTCCCTTCTAGACTGTCTCTTTACTTTTTACTTGTGACAAAATGGTGTGTTTCAGCCACTTCTGGTTGACGATGCAATATCCACCCTTTCCTTCTATCTTACTAAGAGATTCCTGATTTTGTTCATTGCTACACATTGCCCTGTCTTTTAAAACAATATAATTGTAGTCCCAGACTCCCTTGCAGCTAGGGTTGGCTATATGACTCCTACTTCTGCTGGAAGTATCTGGAAACATTTTGGTCTCATGATACGGATGCTACCTTTCCCCCATTTACCATTGCTCACCTTTTTCCTTTCTGAAATAGTAGTGATGACAGGAACTACTGCAGAAGTCTGGCATTCCAAATAGAAAGGAACACAGAGAATTTGGCCCTGTCGTCTTCCAGTCACTGTACCAACACAGCAAAGCCCACCTCTGGCTTTTCACAGCAAAAAGAAAAAAAATCTAATTTAATTTGTTGAAGCCACCGTTTATTCAGTTACAGCAGAATTCACTACCTCATATACTGATGAAGAAAGGGTTGTTATATCTGCATGATTACACGGTCATTTTTATTTCTTTAGCAATAAAACCCAAACAGCCACTTTTAGATTTTAAGAAGTCAGTTCAGAACAAGCCATTTTACTCATCTTCTGGCTCACTACTTTCAACCTTTAGCCAAATGTCAAGTATCAAAGCAGAGATAGCACTATGTTATGACAATTTTTATGTGTTTATAGACTATGAATTCTTGAAGGGCAGGGCCTGTGTCTTATTTATTCTTTCACCTTTAACACTGAAACACCTTCTGACACCTATTAGAAGATCAGGAAGTGATTGTTTGATTGAATTAGAATAGAAGGAGTAGAAGCTGTTTAATGCTATGGTGGAAGCTGTTCCCACAAGTAAAACCCAGTGCTCAGATACATGATACGACAGGCAAGCAGATGGGAGCCAGGATTCAGCACCAGCACTTTATCACTGTTCCACTGTCTCACTCCCTATGACATAAAGAACATCACCTGGCCCTAAAAGGATAAAAGTATCTTCTAGCATCCTGAAGGAAAACATCTTGCAAAAAAGAAGTCTTGGTAGATGCTTTAGCAAATACGCCTCCATTTTCAGCATTTTCTGCTTGCACTTACATTTCACCAAAGAGGGCAATCACATTTAAAAATAGCTATCATACTTACTGCATTGCTTTCCTTAAAATGAATAGAGAATTATGAAGCACAAGTGGCAAAAAGTTAAACAATGTCCTGCTCACTTAAATGTGTTTTGTTCTGTACTGATTATTCACTTAACGATTGCTTTGAATCTGGGAGGCATGGTTGTCTGTGGCCCATGGGATCTGAGGCCAATAGGAATGAGCACTAGCTCAAACTGGATTTCTTCTCAGGCGGGTACATAAAAGTTAGACATGCTGTCAAGGCATGAAACTCTCAAGTCCTGAGTTATTGACAATGGAAATCATCTAAGTGTGAAATCATACATCTGTCTAAAGGTTTATAAAGCCGTCTTTGGGATGGGTATCATTGTGAATGAAAGGTCAGATGAGGTGAGGCCCAATGGGAGCAGGCAATTTTGACATTGTAAATTATTTTGTTTTTTTGTCATTTTATATATTGGAAGCCATTCTCTACAAACCCACAGGCATGTAATCCTGAGAAAAGTCACTCACAGTATGGGGCCTAGAGTCTTTTGAATAGATCAGGGAAGGCAGGGTTGAAAGGCCCACTTTTCCTACAAGTTGGGGGATGGATTTACAAGGCAGATTTTAAAATGAAGGTTGAATTTGCAACCATTCATTTGAAAAGGCATGCCTAGACCACCTGATAAATAATACATTTGTATTATGCTTATGAAATATGCAGATGAAGTCCACTTCTCAAATAAGTGCTTTGAAGAAGTTTCTAAAACTTCAGAGGTAGCCTAATCCTAGGATTTGCTGTATTTGTATTTGTGAAGTTTTTATCTCATTTTGTGACGGCTGCCATAAATTCAATGAAACTATATGGCAAATGAAGTGGTTGTTTTTTTCTTGCTAAAGGAAGAAAATAATTAAAAAGTTGGCAAGATGGAAAGCAATAAGCACATATGAAAACAGGATGATCAAACAGTGCCACATCAAAATAAGAAAGCACTCCAGCCAGCTCAGCAGGTACAGCCTAACTTGTTATCCTTTTCTCAACATTCTTTCCTTACTATGGAATAAAGGAGATGAAGCATGAATCTGCAAAGTTAGAAGCTAAAATAATGCTCTGACAGCAAACGGAAACAGAAAGTGAAAACTTAGAATCTGCAGATGTGAAAAATACTGTAAGGGGTGGTCATTTAAAATATGTCCCCAGATGCTAGAGCAGTCCCTGGCAGCCACCCAGAGCACAGAAGGTAAGCATACTTGATACTGGCTTCTTGTAAAATGAAGCTACAAATTGCCGCTGGTTTATATACTCATAGAGGTAATACCTAGTAGAAACATGCATGCAGAAATGCATAAACACCAGCAGAGCTCTCTTTATACATTAGACGTGGCCTTCTCACCCTAGAGCTGCTATCTGTTGAGGTTCTGCTCTGTGCTGGGCACCAAGAGAGGGATGACTCGTGCAGTTCTGACGACAGCCCCATAGTTTAAGTAACTACAAGCAAAGAAATAAAAACATAGAGAAGTCAAGGTCATATGGCTAAGTGTGGCAAAGCTGGATCAGAATCCAGGCCTACCTCTTCATGATATGCTCATCAGGTGCCTGTTGTAAAAGACAGATGGAATTTCTGCAACCAAATTTTATCCAACATATATGAGGGAAGCTTGCTGATTAAAAGGAATATCAGAGTTCCTTTGGTGAATGAAGCATCCACTAGTATTGGTAAATTAGTAAATTCAGATTTTTCTTATTATATACACGCCAAGCACCAAAGGTGGCAGTAAGAGGTTTGTTTAAGAGGAAACACTGTGGTTCATTTTTAATGATCTAACTTTTCTCCTCCCATGCAGGAGCAAACCTCTCTGGCCTCCACTAGGCTGGCGTCCAGGCTACCAGAAAGAGTGTCTCTTGAAATACTGGTGGGGGAGAGCTCCAGGATGACAAGACACAGATGGCTCACCTGCTGAACGAACCCCACTGAACTAGATTCAGGACCATCGTCGGGCAGAGGGGCTGCCTAGGATAATGCCACTCCACAGGGCAAAAGCTACTTTCTACCTCCTACAGTTTTGTGCAAAAGAAGATGTATGAATAGTAACTTATAGGAAGGATAATTACCATGGTAGGAGGGACGAAGTTGCTGAATATCACTGGGATTGAGCCATTTCTCCCACTTTTATGGCTACTGTGATACTGTTTCTTATTCATTCATTTATTCATCCAATAAATTGTTCAACAAATATTTATTGAGGGCCAACTATGTCCAAGGCTGTAGGAATGAAAGCAAGGTTGCTGTTCTCATGAAACTTACATTCTAGGAGATGGGAAGACAGACAATAATGAAATAAATACATGATGTGTTAAGTGTTTAAAAGTTCTATGAAGCAAAACGAAGCTGGTTAAGGGGAATAAAAAAGCTACAGGAGACATTAGCTTACATAGGAAAGTCAGATAAATCCCCTCAAACGAAGTAGTATTTGAACAAAGACCTAAAAGAAGTGAGTGAGTGAGCCAGACAGCTAGGAGAGATCATTACAGGGAGAGGGACCAGCCTGGGCAAAATCCCTAAAGCTGGTAAATGCTTGATAAACACTAAGGAAACTCACATGGCTACAGAGTGGGAAGGGAGGGGAGCCATAGGTAACAAGGACAGAGAGGCTGTGGTGGTAGCAGATCATATAGGGCTAAAACACTTAGGACACTGCAAGGACTTTTACTTTATACTCTGAATGAAATGAGAAGCCATTGGAGAGTTTTAAGCAAAGATGTCACTTTGGCTGCTGTATAGAAAAGAAATAAGAGTGAAAACAGAAGACCATCCAGTTAGAAGCTAGTGCAATCATCTAAGTGAGAAATAGACCAGAATGGGTAGTGAAAAGTGTTGGATGTTGGGTATGTAAGAGACTTGAAGGATGAAGGATGATGTCAAGATACTTTTGGACTAAGTAACTGGAAAAATGGAGTTACCATTAACTGAGATGTGGAGAAGCAGGTTTGTACATGTTGCTTAGTTACTCCTTAGATATTACGTAGGCATTATGTACCACCACCTTCCTTTGCTGTGAGCCCCTACTCTCTGACAGTGCTATCTTATTCAGTAGGATGTGTGAATTTGGTTGACATCTTTCTTCCCTACCAGAGTGTAGTTCTTTGAAAGCAGTGACTATGTCTACCTCTCTCCACTATTTCCCAGCACCAAGCATAGTGCCAGACTTGGTAACTAGCAAATGGGTGGATGAATCAAAGTGTGAAGGAATGAGTTCTCCCATCACCTCTGTGTGGGAGGAACTGGGTCAATGGAAACTCTACTTCCACAGCCTGTCTGAACTTGGTCACAGAGCCAAAGAATTGCACCAGTGCAATGACCCGAGCAGGTACTGCTGGAGTCAATGCCGACTCATTCCCTTTGGCTCATGTCATATCTTCACCTCGATTCAAGGTCATCAAGTGCTGATGTTATTTTATTACTACAGAATTTAGGAGAACAAAAAGAAAATACATTTCCAAAATAAACTATTGGAGACTTCTTTCCTTGATTTTAAATGACACTATGGCTGCCTAGTCTTAAGTTTTCCATACATGTCGATCTGAAATTTTATTCTAGGGTTACTTTATGGTCTTCCTCAACCTACCACCAACATCCTAACCATGCAGTTTGTATCCCTGAAATCACACCCTGAAACTCTCATCCTTGTGCTAGCTTTATCTTCAGTCAGAGCAGGTTGTAGCCTCTATCCATTCCCCAAGGCACAAGCTGATGTTTTTGTTTAAAAGTCCACTACTAAGAGGGATTTCTCTGCATTAGCTTTCCCCTTCATGAACTTTAGTAAGATGAGTTAACAAAGGAAGCCATTATTTTATATTAATAATTTATCAAAGTAGAACGATCTCCATGTGACTCACTGCACCTAGGAGGGGATGGATCACATAGGGCATTTAAGATAGAAGTTTGGGGGGGTGATTCTGAAGAGGTGGTAAGAGGCCAACAAAGAGAGATTTCACTATTTCCCCAACTGACAGTCAGCTGACATAAGATTCAGGTATTAGGCAGGCAACACTGTGAGTGCTGGTGTTTTAACAAACCTCCATCCTGCTGTCCAGAAGCTAGAACATCGGAGGAAAGCCACATCTCTGGCCAACTGTATCTGACCAAAAAAATATTTCCATAGTCAAATAAATTGGGGGCATTCTGCTTATCATGTCCCTCTTTTGGATATTTACAATGGACATTAGCAGGTTAGATGCTAGGAAAAGTCTTAGATTCTTAGAAATCTGCTTAACCTTGTTTAATACAGCATTTTTACAAAACTTTTTATTTGTTGCTAAACATCTTAAGAAATATGGTGTTCTGTGGGGCATAATATTTAATAGAGAGAGCTAACTTGCTTTTCCTGGAAGTTAATAGTATAAAAGAAAAGAAGCTGCCTAACATATTGAGAAATGCAGTTTTTGACCAGGTTCAGAGACTTAGGTTCAAATCTTCCACTAACCTCCTTACTGGCTTTATGGTCCCAGTGAGTTACTTAACCTCTCTGGCCTCTGTAAATAAAAGATCTAATTTGCTTTTATTTCTAATGCATGTAAAACATCTAGATATGGGATAAATAGTAGCCATGCTGTTATAATCTATCTTCTCCAGAACTCTAGTCCACCTTTGGTCAGCACCCCTGGTTTAGAGTAGCCAGGAGGAGTGGCTTAGAGCAAGGGTTTTGGATTAAGATACACTTAGTTCCAATCTTGGCTCTGTTATTTACTAGCTGTGTGGTCTTGGGCAAAGTACTTGACCTCTCTGGTCCCTAGTTTCTTTATCTGTGAAATAGAGCTGTTGAGAGGATCAGAATAATGAAGTACAGAGTGTCCAGCCAAGGGCCTAGTACAGAGTACATGGCACTGTGAAAAGCTGCTGCAAGTGTCCTAGTTTTTATTTCCTGCCTCCACACTTTTCATCTGGTTTGGCTAGGATCTCTCTCTCCTTAATCCCCATGCTAAGTACATTTGACTCCCGATAATGGGGTCTCCCAAATCACTCCCCACCCCCACCCCCAAAGTGCAGCTTCCTCCCTGGGGCAACTGGTGCTTCTAAGTAATTTACTTCCTGATCCTTGGCTGAGCTGCAGGAAGGAGAACAGACAATAATGTCTCTTCCCACAGCCTCCCACGCCTTAGTTTTCCCTGCATGTCTGACATTTGACTTCGAACTCCCCTCGGGCTGTGATTACTCAGGCAAAATGAAGTGGATAGATGGAACAATTATTTGGAAAGCTCAGCCAATGGAAAACACAACAAAAAGACAGAAAAAGAAAACCCTGTACTGAACCTTGCAGTGGAGGGGAAAGAGTTCGCTGGTTTAAATTATTCTTATTGCCTGCTGGCATCGATTGCATTTTCCAGGTAATTGCTCAGCACTCCCATTAGTTTGCCCACATAGAGAAATGATATCTTCTCAGATATTGGCACTACAGGTAGCCCTCTCTGGAAGGAATAGATGCATTTGGGTGAGGCTTGTCTACATAGCACGTTTTTATTAAGCAACTCCAATCAACTCATGGCTTTCATGATAAACACTAGAGGTGTAACAGTCATGGAGAAAAAGGGGTCTCAGGATGTGAGAAGAACTCACTTTAGCATAAAGCATACTTTTAAAATCGTGAATTTGAAAACATTCTGAGAAAACTAAACTTAATGTTTCATGGGTATAATGCCAAACAGTCTGGATTCAATTCTTGGCTCTGCCATATTTTTGTCGTGTGACAGTATAATTTAGTTAGTCTCTGAGTCTCAATTTTCTGATCTCCCCGATGGAGATAATAACACTCAAAGAGTGATGATTACATGAAATAGTGATATACATATTGGACTTAGCCTTGTGCCTACCACGTAGTAATTTTCCAATGAACAGTGGTTGTTATTAATGAATTATTAACAAATAGACTTATGTTTAGAGTTACAAAAGCTAAGATTGAAAGCCTGGCACTCCAGATGATGGCAGCTCATAACCTCAAATTCTGTAGATTTTACTTGTCTGATTTAATTCATAAACTTCTCCAGTTTCAAAATCTCTGATGCACATTTCTGCTTATTAAGAAGTGCCTATATACCAGCATATCTCTGTTTATACCTGTATATACCCATATATAGGAACGATCATGTAGTGTTTATAGTCCATTATTGACAAATATAGTGAGAATCTGGTTCGATTTCAGCCCAACAGGAAGTGTAGGTTGGCTGGGGAGACTATGAGCCCCAATCAGACTTCTAAGATGGAAATGGCTCGCTGGGCAGAAAGGCGGGGTGTCTGCTTTGGCCTTTCCTGGACACCATCGTGCTTAAATTCAGAGAGATGTGCCACCTAATCCAAGGTCATGTGAACTGTGTTTGCAGATTTTTTGCTCTTCTAGAACAGAAATCAAAGGCAAACTTGGATGGCTCTAAGCCAAAATTTTTCTCATCTGTATAACAGTGTCAGCCAAAAAGTTCAAAGACCTTTCCTGAAAGATAAAAAACAATAATAACTAGTACATATTGAGTACTTCCTGTATGAGGCACCATGCTGGATGTTTTACAGGAATTGTCTTGTCTTATTTAACCCTACAACCCTCCTTCTAGAAGGGAATCATTATTAAATTGTATCAGTTAGGGGTCTCCAGAGAAACAGAACCAATAGTGTATAAATAAAGATATACTTATCAAGGGAGATTTATCAAAGAAATTGGCTCACATGGTTATGAGGGCTGAGAAGTTCCACGATCTTCCATTTGTGAGCTGGAGACACTGGAAAGCTGGTGGTGTAAGTCAGTCTGAAGGCCTGAGAATTGGGGGGCTGATGCAAGTTTCAGTCTGATTCCAAAGGCCCAAGAACCAGCAGTGTCGATGCCTGAGGGTAAGAGAAGATGGATGTCTCAGCTTAAGCAGAGAGAGTGAATTTGCCCTTCTGCTTTTTCACTCTGTTTGACCCTCAGCAGACTAGATGATGCCCACATGCACTGGGAGAGCAATCTCATTTACTTGGTCTACTGATACAAATGATACTCTCTTCCAGAGACACCCTCACAGACACAGCTAGAAATACTGTTTTACCAGTAATCTGGACATCCCTTGAGCCTAGTCAAGTTGACACATAAAATTAACCATCACCTAAGCCTACTTTGCAGGTAAGAATATAGGCATAAAGAGGTTAAGTGACTTAACTACCTCACACAACTAGTAACTGGTAGTCTTCTGATTCCAAAACCAGAAGACTTAATTGACTGCTTTACTACCATTTGCAAAAATTAGCTGCAGTCTGGGAAAAGTCAGAATCACCTATTTTTCTGGAAAACGCTTCGGTCTTGATTAGAGCCACACAACTAATCAATGACAGCCTGTAACAGGTCTGTCCTAAATAATAACAACAAAGATAATTGATACTAACTCAACAGTGATAATAATAGACAGTATAATTTAGTGAACAAATACTATGTCAGTTACCAATCTCAGCACTTTAAAATTAACATAACAAACCCTCATAGAAACTATAGCTCTGGTGTCTGTAAGCCTGAATTTGCCTTTCACTCTGCATTTATCAGCTGTGGGATTTTTCAATAAGGCCTTTAGTATCTCTCTCCTCCTAAAAATCCTCACTTTAAAAATAAAAAGTGCTGTGAGAATTAAATGAGTTAATGTGTGGTAAATACTTACACAGTACCTAGAAGGCAGCAGGCCGCAACAAAAGTTAACATTCCTATTACCCCTGTTCTACAAGATGAAGTGAATAAACTGTCTGAGGATGCAAAACTGGCTGAGTCTGAACTCTGGGTCAGATTCACTCCAAAGCCAGACAGCTCTTCACACTTGACCAGTGATTCTTATACATGGCTACACATCAGAAACAACGGGGCAACTTGTTTAACATCCAGGGTCTTTGCCCCCATCCTAAGACTGGGCTGTTATAGGGTGAGGTTGGGATCTACTGCTCTGCTCATGCTACCACCTCATCCTCCAGGTCCCCTCTCCCCAGTCCATGTAAGGGTGTACATCTGTTATCAGGGACTACAGAGAATACTCCTATCTTACAGCGTGGGCTGTCATAACAAACCACCATAGACTGAGTGGCTTACGCAAGAGAAGTTTATTTTTCATAATTCTGAATGCTAGAAGTGCCAGCATAGCTGAATTCTGGTGAGAACCCTCTTCCTGGCTTTCAGATGGCTGCCTTTTTTGCTGTATCCTTACATGGTGGTTGAGGAAGGAGAAAGAAAAAGAGAGAGAGCATGTACTAGCTCTCTAATATTTCTTTTTATTGGGGCACTAATCCCATTCTGAGGGCCTCACCCTCATGACCTTATCTAAACTTAATTATCTCCCAAAGGTCATGTTTCAAATTACATCACACTGGGGATTAGGGCTTCAGAATATGGATTTTGGTGGGACATACTTCAGTCTACAGCACCTTCCTAATTAGTTTAAGATATTTTCATTTTATATTCCACTTCATCAGCAAGAGTCTTTTAAAAAATTAAAAGATATTGGCTGAGCACTTGTTTGCTGGGCGCTCTACCCAAAGAACTATTTATTTATTCATTCACTATTTATACTTGGCCTGGTCTAAAAAAAGAGATGCCCCTGGAAGTTTAAAACTATCATAGGAAACATTGACAAGGAAACAATGAGTTTGCAGGCTACAGAAAACAGGGTAACTTTCCTAGATGTCATTTTCATTGCCCCAATTGTTATCATTATTCACACAATTATGGGCATCTGCCCCTGCAGTTCAATCTTTCATTCCCTCAGTCACTCTCTCTTCTTTGCCCTCCTGGGTTTTTGTCACTGGGCACACTGACTGAGTCATCAGTTGTCTCTAGCCCTCTGGTGCCTCAGCAGAATCAAAAGTATCATTTTTGTCTGAAGTGATGACCTGGAAAATCTGCATCTCTATGTTCCTGAAATAAAAATAATGACGATGAGAGCAACTAATCTTTACTAACTACTATGTGCTAGGCATGATTTTATTTAACCCTCATCACAACCCTAAGAGATGAGTACTATGATCCCCATTCTGCAGAAGTGCAAACTGACCTTAGAGAGGCTAGGTGTGTTGCTGAAGGTCATGTACAGCCACTAAATTGGGGAGCCGCAGAGCTATGCACATTCTGCCTTGACCTCGCTCAGATTGTTTTAATCTTTTGCAATGTTCTCTCCTACTGTACTCTTCTAACACCTGGCTTTAGAAAGAGGGGGTCTTATTGGCCAAGATTTTCACATCATGGAGATGGGGTAAATACACAAGGGTAGAGAGGGCTACCCCCTCTACTGGTTGTGTGGCTCTAATTAAGACTGAAGCTCTTGATTTTTCCAGAAAAACAGGTGATTCTGACTTTCCCAGATTGAAACTAACTTTTGCAAAAGGTAGTAAAGCAGTCAGTTAAGTCTTTTGGTTTTGAAATCAGAAGACTACCGGTTACTAGTCATGTGATCTGGTCACGTCACTTGACTTCTTTGTGCCGATGTTCTCAACAATCAGTGGAATAGAGAAACAACAGGGCGAATCAGGTTCCCAAACTCAAGTGTCGTTACTGACACTTAGTATAAAAACTGATTTCAAGAGACAACCACAGAGAAAGCTCAGCCACTGCGAATCCAATTTAATAATGTCTCTCTGATTTTACTTGTCACATACTAGAACTGGAATTAGAACCTAAAAATCACTGTGAAACAGGAAAAGCTGAATAAGCAGGAGATCTAAAATAAAGTCAAAAGGGTGCAATTAGATTGTATATTATAAATATGGTTTGGTAAAAATTGTTTTCAAAACACCATTCCCCTATTCAATGTGTATTTACCAAGTACAACACTCTAGAAAGCATTCAAATTTGAAGAAAAAAAAAAGTGATGAGCCATTTCTCATCATTCGTATCCAAACTTCATTCATATAAACAAGTCTCATCAAGTATTAAATGTATATATTAAGATGAAGGAATTAAGACTGAAAAGCCATTCTCCAAAGGAGACGGACCTGCATTTTGCTAGCATGTTCCCATTCACAGAACCTATTCTCAGTGTCCCCAGGGCCCTGTCTGCTGGCTGGTCCAGTAGCTGCCTCAGATATGACATTTAGAAGCCACCTGAGGTGGTTTCAAGTTGAGGTCTGAAGTATTCCATGCTCCTTTGTATCTATATAGACTCATACTGGATATTCAGTTTTTAGAATTAGAAATTGGACAGAATAGTGTAGTGATTAAATACACAAGCTCTGAGATTAGATAGGTATGAATTTATATCCAGGCTCTGTGAGCTTGACCCCAGTATCCCAACTCTTTAAGTCTTAGGCCCCTTGTACAGAATGAAGATAATGACAATGCCCACATCATAGGGTTATTGTGAGGATTATGTAAGGATATGCATATCCATCCCTTAGCAAAGCTACCGGGTAGCTAGTGCAAACTAACTACAAAGAACCAACACTATTATTACTATCTCTACCACCATCGCCACCATATTACTACTTTTACTAGTAGTACTATTACTACTATTAACATTACTCTTTCTCCTCCTCCAACTATCACTGCTGCCATCACAACTTCACTATTACTACAACTATCGTGTCTGAATAAATGAAAAATAACGGTCTTCTCCATCTTCCTTTCTCTTGTGTTCTTTTACTCCTTCTATGTATAATGGGAAGGAAACTGTTTTTTCTGCCGAATGAGCCACTTGAGAATTAGAACATTAATTTATTTGAACAGATGTGTGTCAGTGTTGGTTTGAATAAGAGGTCCCAGTATGCTCTGCTGACATATTACATGAAAAAAAATAAAGTATGGATAATACATAAATTCATATTGGCTCACACCAATGTCTCTCTTCTTTGAAACCACCAGCTTCATGTTGTCTAATACTTTTATGCTTCTGAGACTTATTTCTTCAGTTAATAAGTTCCCTGTGGTCAGACTTTAGTACCACAGATATAGTAGGCCTTCGACAAACACTGATGTATGAAGATGGTATTGAATAAACCAGGATTCAGAACCCTAGAAAGATACAGCTTGCAACTCATGTAACCCAGAGTCCAGGGTGAGGTCAGGGACAGCTGGATGGAGGGCTCAAAATATACCATAGGGGGCCACTCTCTCCATCTCTCAGATCTGCTTCCTTCTGTCCTTTCTGTTGGGAGCTCCATGTTCACATCCTCACAGCATTAAGTCCAGAAGGAACAGATTGCCTTTTCCAGCCACTCCCGTTTATGTCCCCAGATTGGTAGTTTTGCTCTGAGCAGGTCTCAGTCACGTACCCACCCTGGAGTAGCAGGTGTGTAGGCAGCCTCATCAACCACCTCATTCAAGTGAAGGGGAGAAAAGTTTTGTCCAAAGACCTTTTTGAATAAGAGGAATAGGCTTTAGCTGGGGAAAGCCTTTACAAAGATCTCACTTGTCTTTTTCTTGCTAAACACAGTAAAAAACCATAGTAGATACTCAACGTAAATTTTGAGATTGATGAATTTTTATGCATCAGGCCTCCAATCTAAATCTTAACCTGTTTTTCTTTCTGCCTGATTGACACACTGTGGCCAGATCCTAAAAGTGTAAAAATGGTTCACTCAAAATCAGCATCATTACAAAGTTTAGATTAATTCAGGAGTGGCAGGTGTATCAAGGACTGGTTTCTCCCTCTCTCCTAAGTACACTGCCCCTTTCCCCCCATGCTCTGAGCAGAAGTAATCCCTCTACCCTGAACTTCTGCTTTATTTAACCAAAATATCTGCTATGGCATTATATCACATCTGAGGCAGCTACTGGTCTCTTTGTTCTTATGCATATTAGTCAAGACTGTTTAAATGATAGAAATCCTAATTCGAAAAGTCTTTAGAAAAAAATTATCAACACACAAAACTGAACAGTATAGGAAGAGTTCTCTTTCAGAAATAGTTCGATCCAAGATGCATATGATGTCAACAGGATGGGATTTTGCTTTGTTTTTTGACCTCATCCTTAATATTTACCCTGTTCTCAGCCCCACTGCTCACAAGACAGCTGCAACAGCTCCAGGCTTTGTCTCTTGTTTACCTATAATGGAAAGAGAAAGAAGCTCTTTCCCAAGATTGAGTAATCTCATTAATCTCATTAATGCCCATGGTAATCTCATTGTTTATCATGGGCATTAATTGGGGCTTATACTTATTACTGAATCAGTCACTGCCCAAAGCAATGGGACACATTGATTGCTTTAGGTCCAGCTCACATGATCCAGCCCAGGGCTAGATGTGGAGTGAAAACCAAGTATAAAGATGGGGAGGGAATCATTCTCAAAGGAATAGCCAATCAGGAAACAGGAAGGAAACTGTATGTAGGGGCCATAGAAACAGCAAATTTGAAGTCCAGTTCTCCTTTTAGATAATGTGTTTATTCATTCTCTTGGTCATAATGGCTAGTGTAGTGAAGGATACATGCTAAAAGGGAGCTTAATAAATGTTTCCTAGATGGAAAGAGAAAGATAAGGCTAGATGAACCACTGATGAGACATTTCTAACATTTTCACAGTGCTGCGGTCAGTATCATCAGGAACACATATTGGAAATAGGATTTGGAATCTGGGAACACAGAAATACAGTACAAAATTACTCATCAGTATGATTAGCTCATCCTGTGCCAACTAAAAGTTTTCTACAAGAATTAGCTGTTTGCTCCCTTAAAAAGTTTCTTTGTAAAAGCATCAGGTTAAAAATAATTCATGTCTTAATGAGACTGAATTTTTACCTTTTGTTCCCTAGAATTACAAACTGGGCCTTGGAGTCACATGATGGAAGAACAATTACCCATTTTGGAAAGAATTTTGAATTGCCACTTATAAAATCAGTAAACTGATTTAGCAGAGTCTGCCTCATGAGGTCACTTACCTTCCTTTCTGAGCTTCGTTCTACTTTGGCCCCATGAAGTTTCAATGGTAATAATGGTATCTCTATGTAGGAGTTAATTACAATGTAAAAAGAGAAACTAACCCAGGGTCAGTGTTGTTTCTTCCAAACTAATGTTATTGCTACAATATGGGGACTCATTCTTTTTTCACCTTCCCTCAAAGATCAGGCTATATGAGCATGAACATGGGAATATGAGCATGAACATGGAAATAGAAAATCACGAATTCAGAATCATCAATCTTCTTAGGCCCCTGTCAAAGCCACTTAACTCTCCTTGTCTCTTGACCACACTGTTCATCTATTCCTTTAACTACAAAGGAGAAATGGGCTTAGGGTCCTTTGATGAGGATTAATAAATCAATACCTATAAATTCCTTCGAAGTCTGAATTCTCATGAGCTTGACTTTTTTTTTTTCTAAAGAGAAAATGATCCATGTTCAGTACAATTTTTATTTAAAATTATCTTGAATAAAATCTGTGTACCCCATGAAGGTACAAGCTAGAAGGCACACTGTTGAAAATTCAACAAAAGTGTTTTTCAGAATTTTATGTAACTGGTAGGTAAAATAGTCACTTGTTCAATAAAAACTCAACTAGAGAAACTCAGCCACAGGAACATCAAACTTTTATAAATTTTTATTTTAAGGTAACTATGAAATAATTATTAGTTATTAGATGGCTTGGTAATAGGGTCCTAAGTGAAGCTGACCTGTTTATATGGTAACAAAGGAGAAACAGGTGGGAAGTGGGAAGAGAGATACGACACAAAGACCTAAAAGAAAGATATTGGTTCTTAATTTGTTTTTTAGCTTAACTGCATTAGACAGAGGACATTTTTCTGTGATAAAATACTGTCTGCTACTGCAGTTTTGGAAATATTTAAATTTCTTAATCAATGTCTAGGTGCAAAAGCCTGAACAAAAAGCTGTAAATAATTTTCAGCAGGTCTAAAGTTTTTTTTCTGGCTTGATGTGGAGAATTAAGAAGACTAATGGGTACCATGAGATGTCTACTGAAACAGAAGATATAGTAATGGGTTTTGTATAAAAATAAGCTTCAAGATGCAACAGGAAATAAAATAAGCATTTTTTGAAGTATCAGATTCTGAAAATTGCTATAAACAAATATGGACCTATAGAAAAAAAGGCTAAAATATGAAGAGTATACGAGAACAATTTTAATGTTTAAAACAGATATTTTCATAATTTTAAGAATAATAAGTGCTCATTAAAAAAATTTTGGAAAGTTCTTAACAGTTTAAAGAAGATTAAAATCTAGTCACACTATTCAGAAATAGTTGCTTTAAGTATTTCAGTATTTTTCTTTCTATTCTTATATGCATTTCTTACTTGCTTTTTAAAATTTTTTTTCTAAGTCTAAAAATAATTTATATTTGTTAAGGAAAATATGTAAATTATAAAACATAAAAAGGTTTTAAAATTATTTGTAAATCTTGTTAGCAAGCAGTAACCACTATTAATAGTTTAGATATATTTGTTTCCAGTATTTCACTATATATATTTACACACTTTGCACATACAATTCTGCCAGGTGTTCTGCTTTAAAATTATAACCATGCAACCCAGCAGTTCTACTTTTGGGTACTTATTTTAGAGAAATGAAAATTTATATTCACACAAAAACAAGAGGATGAATACTCATAGTGGCTTTAATTGTCATAGCTCAAAACTGGAAACAACAAAAATGTTCTTCAAAAAGTGACTGATTACACAAACTGTGGTAAATCTATGTCACAGAATACTACTCAGTGATAAAAAGAAATATTTATACATGTAAAACGTAAAAGAATCTTAAGAGAATTATGCTTGGTGAAAAAAAGCCAGTCTTAAAAGGTTGTATATAGTATACATTTTTCAACATTTCTGAAATGATAAAGTTATAGAGATGGAAAATACATTAGTGGTTGCCAGGAAAGGTGGGGCAAGGAGGTGCCTGTGCCTACAAAAGGGTAGGATGAGGGATCCCTGTGATGGAACTGCTGTGAACCTTGACTGTGGTGGTGGTTATGTAAGTGTAAACATGTTAGAAAAGTACGTAGAACTAAACATGTGCACGTGTGCATGTAAAAATGGTGAAATCCGAAAAATGTCAGTGGACTGTACCAATGTCAGCTTCTTAGCTGTGATATTGTACTATAGTTATGCAGGATATTGCCAGCGGAGGAAGTCAGGGAAGGGTGTCTAGGATCTCTTTGCATTATTTTTAACAACTGCATGTGAACCTACAATCATTTTAAAATAAAGAGTTAAGACAAAACTAAACAAAAATTAAATAAAATATAGCATAAGCATTTTACCAGGCAAACATAATTTTAGATAGTAAAATTCTCTGTATATATAATTTTAATGCCAATATAACATCCTATAATAGAAACTTTATCTGTTTCTCTGGTGTTGAATATTTAACATAGAGCTGTGCACAATGTTTAAATATCACAAATAATACTGCAAATAAGTTTTTTTGTGCATAAAACCATCCCATTTCAGAGTATTTCTTTAGACAAATATTTCTTAAGTGAGCTATAGGATATTACCAGTTATAATACAAAAACAGGATTCTATGGCTAAACATATTTGGAAAGCAGCTTTGTTCATTCTTGGAATTCTCACAGTCTTCACTAGACCCATGTACATTATGGATCATCCGGAGGTGATAATCTAATCAATGTTTTCAAAATGTATTTTCTCTGGAAAACCCCATGAGAGATTAAAGATGACTGCCAATTCTTTAACTCCACTCCCCTGCTCTCGAAATCTGGGTGGGCTCTATGACTGCGGAGATCAACAGAATACAGTGGAAATGATGCTGCACCAGTTTCCTGCACAAACTTTAAGAAACTGGCAGATTTCAGGACATTCCTGGTTAAGGAGGCAGAGCAGGAAAAAATGCAAATCTGCGGCTGAACAAATCTAAAATTCTTAAAATGTAGGAGTCAGGAGTTTCTTCTCACATAACCAAGGGGTTAAAAAGAGAGACCAAAATTGACACAGAGAGACAGAGAACTGGGTTTTGTAGAGAGATAAGAACTCCCAGTTCTAGACCCTCACTGGGTCTGTGACTTTAAGTTCCATGCTTATATTTCTCAAATGCTGCCGCAACACAGGCTTGTCATAAGAATAATATGAAGCAACAGACAAAAATATACTATGAATGTTAGAAAATACTATTAAATGTAAAATATTGGTAGAAAGTAAATTGAATACAAGGTACAGGTGTGTTTGGTTTTACTAATAGATAAAATAACTAAATATATACTTTAGATGTTCACTAAAAAAACTGCTTGACAAAATAATTCAATATAGTATAATGATAAATTGTGAGGTTTCCTATTGCTTTAATGTTTTTGAATAAACATTTTATTGAAGCATTAAAAAAGCTGGCAGATTCCACTTCCTGTCTCTTGAAATGCTCCCTCTGGGGGAACCCGCCAGCTATGTAAGAGGTCTGAATCCCCTGTAACTGCCCTGTTAGTCCAAGCTAGCCATATGAAGAGTCTGTGTAAAAGAGGGGAGATGCTAAGCCAGCCCCAGCTGTTCCAGCTCATGCATTAGACATATAAATAGTACCATCTTGTAAAGTTTAGCCCCAACAGAAGCGTGTTAAACCAAGGAAGGAAGCCAACAACCAGAACCCCAAGACCCTAGGCATATGGTACCAATAAAGCCTTTCCAGACATCTCCTGCCATTGGAGAAGCCTGGCTGAAGTCATTGTCACTACAGAGCAAAGATGAGCCATTTCCACTGTACTCTGTCCCATTTCGTAAACAACAAAATCATTAGCACAATAAAATGGTTGTTTATACCACTAAATACAGGGTTGTTTATTACACAGCAATAGATAACCATTATACCTCTTTTTTTGGCGGGGGGGTGTCCATAGACAGTGATGCATAGTGTTCAAGATTATTTGGCTTTAGAATCAGGGTACCAAAATGCTCCATAGTTTAATAATGATGTGACTTTGGGAAATTAAACTCTTTAAAACTGAGTTTTCTCAATGGTATATCTAACTTACTGAGTTGGGAGACTCAGATGAGATCACGCCTGTAAAGTGCTTGGTACCGTGTCTGGTATGCAGTAAGTGCTCAACAGTAACTGCATCCACCCCATCGCTGGTCAACCAGAGCTATGTAGTACAGAAGAGGAGGTACTGCATTAAAGATCATGTACCTTTTTACTCCCTTAATAAAGACGGTCAAATTGCTTTCTAGAAAGTACACCACCAGTTTATACTCACATGTATAGTGTGAAAGTTGAACAACTTTTTATTCTAGAGCAGGGCTTGACAAGTGTTTTCTGTCTTGGGCCAGACAGTAAATATTATAGGCTTTGTGTGCCATGATTTCTGTCACAACGACTCAATTCTTCTGTTTAAGCATGAAGGCAGCCATAGATAATTTGTAAACTAACAGACATGGCTATCTGTAGTAAAGCTTTATTTATAAAAATTTGTATGGGCTGGATTTGGCTTGCAGGATTTAGCCTGTCAACCTTTGTCCTAGAGGCTGGACCCATAGGATTTTCACCCTGGGGATGCATTCATGAGTATTGAGAAAACGAGCAACCTTAGTGTATCCTAGACTCTAGATGCTTTTGTGGGCTCTTCTCTTTCAAGACAAACTGGTTACTTTTCTTGGCATACATATATGAACACACAGAGCCAGTAGCTTTAATTTTTCCATATTACTTCCTGCAAGATTAGCTACATCAGCTGCTACAAACCGTAATTGGTAATGCTCTATGTGCAAGGCATATATACTCTAGTACTTGGTTAAGCTTGCAATTAGGAAAGTCAGCATATTTGTTGAAGCAAAAGTGATTTAGATTCTTTTTTAAGCACAAAGTAGATATTCAAAGTTAACTAAAGCAGTAAGCATAATCACTAAATATAGACAGTGGGGCTTTGACAGAAAAAGGCCTTGGTTAGCAAAGAAAGGGCCTGAGTTCTACTTCCAGCTTTTGCTAACTAGCTGTGTGACTTGGGAGAAGTCATATCCCTGGGCCTCAGTGTGCTATAAATTTATAAAATGAGACTAAAAATTGCTTCTTTGGCTGTCTTAAACCATTTAGAAAAGTATAAAATGCTACATGAAATTTAGAAATGTCATATTTTATTATAGTGAACTGTTTATGTGTTATCTCCCCAATTAGAACATGAGTTCCTTGGGAATGGGCTGGTATCTTATGCATTTTTAAATTCCCATTTCTTGGCGCAGAGCTTAGCGTACTGAGCAACCAATAAATGCTTGCAAAGTGGATAACTAAATGAATAGATGAATACAAAAGTTTGTCAACATCACAATGAAGAGAGCAGAAACCAAAATGAGGTTTACTGTCATGAAGCAAATCAATAAATTTTGAAAAAATATTTGAAAGAGAGTGGAGTATTATTTACATCAAGCATTTCATTGGGCCATGTCCACTGAATCCCTGAGATATGAAAAGACTGCATGTCTTCGGTGACTCACTCTGCATCCAGCCATCAGCCAACTTTTGTTCTGAGAGTACATATTACGTATAGATGTTGGCCCTATTTTTAAACTAAAAATAACTGTTTTGTCCAAAAGATATATAAATACAATTTTTACAGCCTTTGAAACAGGAATAAGAAAAAAATCACCATTGTTTTTTTATTCTGTTAGGATTAAAAATAATAATACCCCTTTAAGAAACCCAAAGTGAAATTAAAACAGATGGATGGATTAAATAAGCGCCTGCAAAGTTAACTCAGTACAATTGATGCTTTAAGGCAATATCATTTAGAGGAGCAGAATTTAGCTTTTTATACAGTGAAACGTTTCTTCTCTTTCACTGGTCAAGCTGGTTACCTTTAATGAAACTCTTAGAGCCTTAGAAAGCTTTGAAATTCTCCACTTGGCAAACCTGTGGAACTGAAGTACCTGCTGTCACAATATTTTATATCCAATCTGAGGAGCTGATCAACAGCTTGCAAAGAAGTGTTTCTCCCAAAAGACCTTTTACAAGGAAAAATCTGCATGGGTGTGGCTGTTGAATAATAGATGTAGTTAAAGGACTGGACACTAATTTGCATTAAGCAAATGCTTTCCTTGGCGATATTGTGGATTTTAGTGTCTTCAAGGGAGAAGGAGATGCATTAGTCCCCCCTTAACAGAGTCACACTGACAAGGATCTTAAACTAAGGATTGTTAGAGATTGCTATCAATAAGAATAACTGATTTTTTCCCCCTAAATATTCAGGAGAGGAACCTAATTTCTCAACAACTTCTTGCCGTAACATTAGCTTCTTAAAAGAAAGAAGATTGATGTAGAACCTTGTTTTCCTGATCAGCATACATTTGCATAATTCTGACTCTAGGTACCCCAGCTGTTTTCCTCCTTTGGAAGAGACTAGTCACAGGATAGACTTGGCAGTGTCCTTTTGGTGTGTACGTATGTATACATCAATGTCTCCAGGACAGAGAATGAAGGAAACTTGGTCTCTATCATTTCTTGTTTATCTAAATTTACAAAATTCTGATAATAGGTTACATTTCACTTTTTCTTTTCATTAACCCAGACACACTTGACTTTTTACAATGCCTAAAATGTAGATAGAGTGTATGTTATCATCCTTGACTGGGAGAAGAATAGGGAGGTGAAGTAGCTAGGAGGACCTATGATAATTACTCTACCACAAGCTGTAATTCTCTTGGTTAAGTAAAAATTTACTGAATGGCTTTGAGGAATAAAACATAGACTCATCTATTGTGACTTTATAGCAGATTCTTGAGTGTCACATGTAGTCATATCTTTATACTCCTTGCTCAGCTGCATGTTAATATTCTCCAACTCTATATTGTGAAACCTAAAGCATAAAACAGTAAGTCAACACAGTGGTGACAGACAGGTAATGTTGTTCCACATTTAAACTCATAATTGGAAACCATGGACTTCGTTTCCCAGTGTTATAACACTTTTTTAGCACAGAAAAGTTCAAAGAATTTTACAGTAAACACCCATATAACCACCCATAGACTATCAGCATTAAATGCTATATTTGCTTTAACTTATCCATCCCTCTAACCTGTCATCAAACCATTTCATTTTTGACACATTTTAAAGTAAATTACAAACATTAGGACACTTCTTTCTCAATACTTCAGTATGCACATCTTGACTAAATTTCAGTATTTGTTCACTGCTTTTTTAAATGTTTAATTTACGTATTATAAAGTGCAAAATCTTTACATTTGCTGAGTTTAATAAAATCATACACATGTATAACCCAAATCTCTATCAACAAACAGAACATTACCGTCACTTCAAAATATCTTCTCATGCCCCTTCACAGTCGACAGCTTCTCCCACCTCCCGTTACCAGAGGCAATCACTATCCTGATATTTTCTACCTTAGAATAATATTGTCTGGTCTAGAATTTCATATAAATAGAATCTTTAGTATGTACTCTTTGATACAAGCCTTATTTCACTCAATACTGCTTCTGAGAGTCTTCTGTGCTGTTTTGTGTATCAGTAGTTTTTTTGTTTGTTTGTTTAAGTTGCTCTGAGAAATTCTACTCTATAAACATATCAAAATTTGGTTATTCATTCTCTACTTGACTGATCCCAGGTCTGTTTCCAGTTGGGGCAATTAAATATAAAGCTGCTCAGACCCCTAGTGTAAGTCTTTCGTGAGCTTCTATTTTCCTTTCTTATAGGTATATGTTTAGTTACATAAGAGGCGGAGCAAACATTTCCAAAGTCCTTGCACCATTTGCATTCCCACCAATAATGCAGGGGAATCTGGTTGCTCCACAACTGTATTAACATTTGGTGTCAGTCACTTTAATTGTAGCCATTCCAGAGAGTATGTAGTCATTTCCTTGTGGTTGTAATTTGTATTTTTCTGACAAATGATGCTGAGTGCTATCCCATGGGCTTATTGGCCATTAATCTTTCTTCTTTTGTAAAATGTTTGTTCAAATCTTTTACCCATTTTTTTTATTATTATAGAGTTGCAGGAATAATTTATAGAGCCTAGATACCAGTCCTTTGCCTGATGATATATGTTTGGGAAGTATTGTCTCCAAGTTTGTGGTTTGGTTATTTCATTTTCTAATTGATATCTTTTCGACAGGCAGAAGTTTTTAATATTGAACAACTATAATTTATCTTTTCTTTTCTCCCATTGTTAGTCCTTTCTATGACTTTTCTAAATAATATTTTGCTCCCCTAAGACTATATTCTACTATGTTGTACTCTGAAGTTTTATACGGTTTATATAAGGGTTGAGCTTCATTACCTTTCTCTTGGATATTCAGTTATTCCCACTTGATTTGCTGAAAAGACTTTTGTTTCTCCATTTGTTTCTTTCAATGCCTTTACTGGAAAAAAATAAGTACATATATGGATATTTTTCTAGGGTCTCTGTTCTGTCCTATTGATCATTTTGCCAAACGTTTTCTTTTCTTGGCTTACACCTATTCATTGTTTGAAAGTTAGCTCAATTTGCATGTCCTCCATTTTTTCCCTTTTACAGGCTGGGCTATGGTCCCTCCTGTGTCTTCCCAACATACTCTGTGCCTTTATGACTGTCCTTTTCCAATGTGCTGTAATCGTCACTCTGTCATCCTCTTTCCATGTTGCTTCCTTGGCTGCAGAACTCCTATTTATGCCTTATCACCCAGCAACTATCCAGAGCTGTGCTGTCTCATATCCATGTGTGTCTACTGAACATTTGAAATGTGGCTAGTCAAAACTGAGGTGTACTATAAAATGCACATTGGATTTTATAGACTTAGATAAATAATAAGAATGTAATATATCTTATTCCTAGTTTTTACAAGGAATGTACATCAAAATGATCATATTTAGATCTATTGGTTTAAACAAAATATATTATTAAAATTATTTATGTCTGCTTCTATTTCAATGTGGCTATTGGATAATTTAAAATGACATTTATTTCTTTTGGATAGTAGTGCTCTCGCATTCTATCACATAGAGTTCTGAGTAAGTCTTGCTAATGATTAAATAATTTGGAGGTATACTGCAAAAGCACCCCTATTGGTTTGCTTTCTTTGTTTTCTCTATTAACTTCAGATAGGCCACTAGTGGGGAAGAAGGAGATGATCTGGTTTGTGTTTGTGTGTGTGCCTGTACTGCAGTTTGGGATATCAATGAATAGCTGATTGGATCAATGGACATACGTCTTACTAGCTGTGTTACCATGGGCAAAGTACTAACCTCTCTGTGCCTCATTTTCTCAAGCATATAATGAGAATGATAATAAAATTGACTGCATAGGAGTGCTGGAAAAAATGCTGTGATTTAATTTCATGAGTCATTTCACAGACCAAACGCTGCCTGGCATGGAAGAAATGCTTAGCACATGTTAGCTTTATTATTCATAGCTGTTTGTGGCTTCTGGTGGCAAAGTGTAGAGAAAACACCTCACTCACTGCTCTACCACGTTCTATGGAAGGCCAGAATAGAGAATTACTGTCTTTGTGTCCTTGGCAGTTAGAGGCTCCTCAGTGGTAGGCTGCAGGGACAGTGGCAAGGTCTTAGGAGGCCAGGCCATCCTGCGGCTGAATAGCAATCTGGTGACTCTTCCTGTCAGCTCTGGGGCCTTCACA
>CM053515.1:19607186-19626930 GCA_028627145.1 Eidolon dupreanum | reverse complement strand
TAGATTTCATACTCTATCAACCAAAAACCCAGGAGTAAATCTATACAATTTCCTTTAAGTCACAATTGATCGTGGCTCACTTACAGTGTCCCTGTGAGGTTGACCAGAAGTTCAGAGAACTTCTGCAACACATCAGGGCTGCTGCTAGGAAGTGGCAAAGTCAGGTCCGAAAGCACACCTTTCTCATCTTAAGCCCATGCTCCATGGCTTCCCTGTCCCAGGGCAGTCAAGGAGATGGCTTCATTGACTGAGGTCACACTGCAGACTCAGGGAGATGGCTCACTCAGCACTGCTCACTGTGGAAACCGTAATTTTCTGCTCTGAGATTTGGTGATTTATCAGACCTTGTACGAGTCATTTCTCATCTGAGCTATTCATCTATGACAAGTGGATTTTGCATAAGCCTTTGGGATGAAATAGTAAATGATTAAAAAGTAGGCTGTACAGAACAACAAAATCAAAGTATGTGTTTTAAAACCCTCAGGGAGTTGTGACTCAAAACCTGATCCCTATATTGCAAAGTGGCGTTTCATTTTCTTTTCTCTTTCCCTCCTAACTTCTGTGCATTTTCTCTTGAGGCTCTTAAGATGCTTCTTCAATAACAATTAAGGCATTCGAAGCATGTGAGCTGGCCAAGTGTGACATCATCAGTGCAGTACATAGTATTATGTATGAGTAGTCTGTAGGAGCGTATTCAGACATCTGAAATACATGAGCCTCCCCAAACTGAAATCATAGTAGAATAACCAACAGAGGGGATCTAAGTCAGAATCTCCCAATCGATGATTGCAAAATTTGGAAATGAAGGAGCCGGGGGTGGGAGAACACGACAGTTCACCTGGCTCCAATGGATCTCTCTGAAATAAAAGGAAAATCAGGGGGGCGGAAAGCATGCCTGAGTGGAGTATTTACTGCATCCTGAACTACTCTTTCAGATATTTTGCTTATTGTTAAATAGTAATTTCCCTAGAAACTGGAGTTTCCACTTCTTGTAGCAATTAAGAGCAGTTTTGACTGGACAGCTTTGACTTCCCAGCAAGACTCTGCGAGCTCTGTGGCCTTTCCTTGTCCAAGAGCTGCACTCATTTACAAGCCTTGCTACTTTTCTGGGAAATGCAAGATAAACCTGCCCCAATGCAAAACCCAATGCAAGACCTGTAAACATAATTCTAGTAATAAACGAACTATAATTATGAAGAAGCAGCTATAGTTATTGATTAAGCCTCCCTTTTTATCCCCAAGTAGGGCATATTACTATCTCCAAGAGTGCTTTTGTTTTTTAACCATCTACACTATAACTGAAAGTGTGAAACACAGTAACAGGTGATGCATCCATCTCTGTGGTGTTACCATTCATAATGCCTGAGTAACATTTCCTGCTTCCAGGAAGGAATTAGGAGTCACACCAGACAGGTGCAGGAATTAATAGGTGACTTTAGGAAAGTCACAGAGGGGGTCAGGGGCTGCTTCAAGAACAGGTGGCTAATCCCAGAGCCCAAGCTTTCTTTCCTTTTTTTTTTTTTTTTAATTCACTGCTTCACTGGCAATCTTCATTATCATCACCAATTTATATTTTATAATAAAAACATGCTGAGAGTTTTTTGAGCATATGTGTCATTTGAGGCTCTGAAAGATTATAAACCTGCTCGAGATAACCTGAATCATTATTCTTTGGTGGGAGATTGTCTTTCTCTCAGTTAAGGATGCTGTTGAATCTCAATTACCCATGTAAATTGAGGGAAATGGAAAATAAAAACACAAGATAATCAAAGTCATTAATAGTAAATAAACACTTCTCTCAAAAGATGTTCCCTGCAGCATTTCACAATGAAAAACTGACTGTTTTTCTTTCAAGGGATTTCAGAACTAAATAGAATAAAATATCCTGAATGGAAGGCAGCTAGTTTCTTTTTTTTTTTTTTTAAAGACTAAAACTGTCAAGTATTCCTTACCGCAAAAGAACACCAGAGATGTAAGAAAGATAAGAGATGATAAGAGATGACGCTGTTACAAATTGTACGCTTATGGAAGGATGGGCCATCGTAAACAGGCTGGGTGAAGGGCAAGACGAAGCATGCTGATGGGCCATGGGTGGTGGGGGAGAGGGGCAAGATGCATCCTCTCATACCTGAGAGGCCTCACTACCAACACCAATAACAAGGACAGTCTGAGAAATGGTCACAGTCCAGAGGAGCCCACAGGAACATGACAACTAAGTGTAATGTAGTCTCCTGAATGAGATTGTGGAGCAGAAAAAGAATGTTAGGGAAAATGAAATGAAATCTGAATAAACTATGGCATTTAGTGAATAATAATAACATATCGATATTGATTCATTAGCTGCAACCAAGATACTACACTAAAATAAAATGTTAACAGTAGGAGAAATTGAATGCAAGGCGTACAGAAACTCTCTCTGCTATCTTTGCAACTTTCCTGTAAAACTATTCTTTTTTAAAAAGTTTAAATAAACAAAAGAGGCTAAAATGCCACTGATGCGAGGGATGTTTCAAGTGGCTCTCTAAACATCAGAAGTCAAGAGGGACAAAGAGTAGACTTTACTGCCCCTGAGATCCAACATTAAACTAGTGTGGGGTCACTGTCCCACCTGAGAAGCCCCCAGGCTGGCTTCATTGCCCCAAGTCTGTTTTTTCAATAGTTGCCATCCTACTGCTCCTGCTGTGGGGTCTTTTCCCATAAAGGTCATCTCCTGATGTCAGCTTTCCCCTCTTTGCTGTTTTGAAGATAAGAGGCCTCTGCAACTCACTTCTTTTGATTTTAAATCTTTGGCAGGGAAGCAGAAAGCAGGTAATCAATATAATCAACAGGGGAATTCACACGGTATTACGCTAAAGCTCAATTCTCTTTCTGAGACAGTAACTTTTAAAAGTGATTGAATATTTACTGAGCACATATTCACTGCCAAACACTAATCTCAGCATGTTACAAAAAGACTTCCTTTAATCCTCATGAGTAGATTACAAACAAGTTACTATTAGCATCCCCAGATAAGAAAACTGAGGCATGGATTACTTAAGTGACTTGTGTAAGGTCACACACTAAAAATAGCAAACTTGAATCCAAGTTGTTCTGTATCTAGACCCCAATATGAATGGAATTTAGCAACTGTTCTCCTCCCCCTCCGCCCCGCACTAAAAATGTTAGACATAAAATTCAGTGAGGATAGAGTGATGGATCTCCCATCACTTGTCACCTTATCTCTGATGTGTGATTCTTAATTTAGAGGTTTCTAGACAAATCAGGATGCAGCTCCTTCAAAACGTAATAACACATCTTTACTGATTATTTTTTAATCAATTTATGGCAATATTTCTGACCTCTACCCCATCTCTCACCAACTGTCCCTATTTCTATCTTTCACTTTAAGCCTTAGCCGAAATAGGAGTGGGAATGAATGCAAGTGTCTGCCACCTGCATTTCCTTCTCATTTAAAATAGCTGAAAATATAATGGATTGATTTTCAGGCTTTGTCTAACTATCCCTTATTCAAATCAGCCTTCTGGGAATGTTATAAGTGATGCCCAGTCAATCACTTTTATTCTACAGGTGAAATGTTTACCTAAGGCTTACTTCAAAATAAAATTGACAGCGATAATCATAATTAATGTATTGAGCATCTCCTCAGGAACTAGACTGGATGGATACTTTACAAAATATATCATATTTTATACTAACAATGATGACCAAATAAGGACTTATTATCTCCATTTGAGAGTCAAAAAAACAGGTTTTGAAAGGTGAAGCAACTTACACAAAGTCATATAGGTAGTAAGTAGAAGACCAAATATTAAAGCACAAATTTGAAAGCTTGAGAACTTTTCACTAGTCTGCTAGCATCCTTCCCGCTTCTGACCTTTCCCCGTGACTCATGACCACATGGTCACACTTAAATCTTCCTAGCCTCATACCTGGGCCTCCTTCTTCCCTTCTCGAGTTGGCCCCATCTTGTATAGCATTCTCTCATGTCTGGGGCATCAGCTTTCTCATCTGATAAAAATTACCATGTGTATTTACCTGAAGAAACACAAAACACTAATTCGAAAAAAACATATCACCCTATGGTCATCACAGCATTATGTACAGTAGCCATGAGATGGAAGCAATCTAAACGTCCATCGATAGGTAAATGGGTAAAGAAGATGTGGTACATATGTACAATGGAATATTACTCAGCCATAAAAAATGAAATCTTGCCATTTGCAAGAACATGGATGGACTTAGAGGATATTATGCTAAGTGAAATAAGTCAGACAGAGGAAGACAAATACCCAATGATGTCACTTATATGTGGAATCTAAAAAACAAAATGAACAAACAAAATAGAAACAAACTCATTGATACAGAGAATATTTTGATGGTTGCCAGATGGGAGAGGTTTTGGCAGGAATTACTGAAAAAAGGGAAAGGATTAAGACGTACAGATTGCCAGTTATAAAATCAGTCAGCGGCATGTAAAGTATAGCATAAAGCATATAATCAATAACATGTAATAACTACATATAGTGCCAGGTGAGTACTAGACTTATCCAAGTGATCTCTTTGTAAGTTATATAAATGTCTAATTGATACATTGTACATCTGAAACTGACATAACATTGTGTGTCAACTATAACTGAAAAATAAAAAAAAAATTTTTAGATCACCATGTGAAGTGAAGAAGCAGAGGGGGCCCCCACATAACACCTGTGTGTCTTACCTGGGGCCCTCTGGAGAAAACCCCCCACTCCAGTCCTTTGATAGCTCAGCAACCTGTAGCAAGCCAATGAACCTCTGTGAGTCTCAGTTATTTCTACTCCTAATGAACATAATGCTGGCTGCCCTGTCTCCTTAATATGAAATATACACTGATCATTTTGATAGACGTTTCTCATTCCTAATTGCATTTTTGACTAAAAGCTTACTGAGAAGCATGAGGAGTCTTATAGTCAATAAACATCAACTGTGTAGAATCCACATAACAAGCACTAGGCTAAGCATATTCATTTCATTATTTTATTTAACATTCAGCAAACTTTCCACACAAAGTATCCGTGATGAGATCATTGCAGCTCAAAGAGGGTAAAGGACTTAAAAAAGCAGAATATAACTAAAAAAGAGCAGGTATTTTTAAATGTATGTAAATGCTTTCAAGGATTTTTAAAATTGTAAAGAATGAGACCAAGAACTCTAACTCTGAATGTGTGGATGGGTTTCAAAAGTCATATGTGATCAGATATCCCTCAGAGTCATAAATTTCTCCAAAAAGTGAAGAACCAAACATTACACTAGATGTGTAGATAAAAACAGCATGTTCTTCTTCTGGGCTGCACAAATAGCTTTCAACACAGGATGGTAGCATATGATCACCTCCCTACTGCTTAGAGATCTGGAATTATATTGCACTGTGAGCTCCTACAGGGTAAAATGCAGAACGTGTTCCCTGTTCTCTCTCTAGCACCTAACATGGTGCCTGAATTGAATAGAATAGAAATGAACTGAATCAAACAGAATCTTCTCAGATAAGGGGAAAGATAGTATAGTCATTAGGATTTCAGCCATTCTACATTGCAAATGTGAGAAAATCTCCAACTTAAAGAATCCATGTGACTGACCTCAAGGTAGGATGATATTAATATTACTGATGTCATTATTTATATCAGTATTGATACAATAAAAATGAAATTATATTCTTGAAAGTCATGAGTTATTTAAAATAATTAAGGATGAAGATGCTAAATACAACAATAACAATTAACATGAATTAGCCAAGGACATGCAGAGTATGTTCGTGCCTTTTTTTTTTTTTTTTTTTTTTTCATTTTTATCCCTCCTCTGCTTCCAAGGGGATAATAATTTCTGACTAAGGACATCACTACTGGGCTGGTCACTTGAAGTTTATATAATAGTTCCCTGTTACCTACTTTCATTTCCCATGGTTTCGGTTACCTGCAGCTAACTGTGATCCAAAAATATTAAATGAAAAATTCCAGAAATAAACAATTCATAAATTTTAAATTGTGTGCTGTTCTGAGTAGTCTGATGGAACCTCATGCCGTCTAATCGGTTTCACTGAGGATGTGAACCATCCCTTTGTCCAGAATGTCCACACCGTATATACTCTTGGCCCATTAGTTATTTAGTAGCCGTCTTGGTTATCAGATCGACACTCACAGTATTTCACTGCTTGCGTTTGAGTCACCCTTATCATTAGAAGGTCAATGGTAGCCTAACGCTACGTCACAACGCCTACGCCATTCATCACACTTCATCTCATCATGCATGCATTGTATCATTTCATGTCATTGTGAGAAGAACAGTGAGTACAGTACAATCAGGTATTTTGAGAAGGGGGAGAGACCACATTCACATGAACTTTCGTTACAATATATTGGTATAATTGTTCTATTTTATTATAATTGTTGTTGATCTTTTACTGTGCCTAATTTATAAATTAAACTTTATCATGGGTATGTATGCATAGGAAAAAACGTCGTGTATACAGTGTTCAGTATTATCCACAGTCTCAGGCATCCCCTGGGGGTGTTGGAACATACCCTCCATGGACAAGGGAGACTACT
This sequence comes from Eidolon dupreanum, assembly GCA_028627145.1. Lineage (NCBI taxonomy): Eukaryota > Metazoa > Chordata > Mammalia > Chiroptera > Pteropodidae > Eidolon > Eidolon dupreanum. The sequence continues at coordinate 19,620,352 of CM053515.1, read as the reverse complement.
GTGATATTATTATCTACCTTGATAGATGAAGAAAATGAGCCTCAGAGATGTGAAACCATTTGCCTCAGTTTATTCATCCAGTGAATTGCAGATCTGGAATGTGAATTCATGTCCAGTTCAAGTCTGGAGTTCGAACTCTAACCGGCACGCTATTCAGCCTCCCCTTCCAGTGTGAAGCCCAGCTCAGACCAGGTGGGCCTGAGCTCCACCTCCAGAAGCCAGGAAGAAAAGCATGAGAAACAGAACCCACCACTCCGCTTGCTGCCCCTTTTTCTCTGGTGCCCTTTTCATAAAGTTCACAACCTTCTCTTTATCCCTGTGTTTAAATTTTTTTTCCAATTTTCTCTTATTAATGAGGCCTTTACTCTTACTCGAGCTCCCCCTATTTGCCTTTCTCCTTCTCCACTATATCTATTGAAAATTCACACTCTTTTTGGTTTTTAGTACAAATCGATAGTCCATCTTGGGGGATAGATTTTCTCTGCCTTCACGCTTCTGAGTCTGTAATCAGCTTCAGAAGTTGGAATGCAGAAAGGCCGTAACCACCGTCGTCTGCACCCCTCACACACACGGATGATATGCCAGCCACGGCAGCCTGCATGCTTTGAGGCCCTGCTGCGGAGGTTTTGTTTGGTAGCAAGATAGACAATGCAAGGGGCTCAAACTAAACTGTTAATGCAATTGTCTTCCTTGTGATGTGTTGAAAAGCCAGCAGCCCCAGGTACATTGTTTATTTCCTAGAAAGGCCATGCTATATGGCACCCTGAACACAGGAAGTGGCCTGGTACAACTGACAGAGCATTAATCTTGAAGCCTGAACACCTGCTTGGCTCTGTCCCTTATCAGAGACACAACCTTGGGCAGGTTATTTAAATTCTCTGAGTCTTAGTGTCCTCAAACATAAAATAGAAGTAATATTCTTTCTTGAATGGTATACTACCCAGCCTATCTAGAAGCCAGAAATCTAAACGTCACTCTTTTTCCTCTCTCTTCCTTATCCCCAACACCCAATCCATCTTTGAATTCTGTCTCTCAAATTCCTCTGTCTCCACTCCCACCAGCTATGTTAGTTCAGGCATCACGATGTCCTTGATACACGGACACTAAGTCTTCCTCATCCATCTCCCTGTTCCTGGTCTAGCACCATTATCAATTCTTTCTTCTCAAGACAGCTGGTTATCTTACTCAAGTGCACACCCCCACTGCAAAGCTTCTGCTCTCCTCTCCGTGGATTAGTGTCTGTCCTCTCCTTTGGGCTACATTCTGAGTCAATAGCCTCTTTAATAATGCTTTTTCCTGATGCACTGTAACTCTACCTCTGTCTCTATCACTACGCTATATGCTCCATGAAGGCAGGGACACAGTCGTATTTGCCTCTGTGCTGCATATATTGTCTCTCATTTATTTGCCCTCAGTATATATTTGGTAAGTGACAGAATAGACTATATGGCCAAAGAGCTTTTCAAAAGTAAGAGTGCTATTTAAACAAAGGCTGTCATTATTTACAAAATAAGTGAGCCTTTTCCTGAGGAAAATGTAAAAGTCCCTGGTAATAGCTTTCTGCCTGACAAATTCCAAATGGGTAACTCATCTGACTGTCAAAAAAATTAAAACATTACTTAAAATTTTTTCCTTTTTTTATTTTTCTTTCTCCTCCTTCCCTCCCTCTCTCTCTTCCTTTCTTTCTCTAGCTTAAATACTAGTGACACCTAGTTGTTTGTCCTTTATACTTCATCTGATTTTTGGATCACTGTTCCTCAGATTTTATCAACACGTCACCTTTCCGTGGATCTGTTTTATCAAGCCAATCCATCCCTATATCTTTTACAGTTTTGACCCAATTTATTTATCATCTTACTTTTCTGGTGAACTACTTATTATCTCATTATTTAGTTATTTTTAAGGAATATGGGGTGGGTACCTAATCCTCTCTGGGGTGAGTGAGAAAGGATGCAGGAGGAAAGAGCAACCCACTTGCAAAAATGAATCATAGACTAATAAAGAAGGAAACATTCCAACGAGAAAGAACATCCTGGGCTGAGTTTTGAAGGTGAGAAAGAGCAGATGTGTGGAAGACAAAGAGTTTCGTGTTCTTGCTGCGTAAAGTCTGACACAGAAAATGGCAGGTTTCTGGAGCTTCTAGCTAGCAAAGTTGTGGAAGCTGTTTTGGTTTTCAAGACTTAGAGTCTCTGGGAGTCTCTGACTAAGCAGGCATCTAGTTACTTACCAAGAGAGGTCAGGAAAATCAAACTTAAGGGAATTTTAAAAAATGTTATGCAGTCATTTATCTAAGCCAAGTGGAATTAGCTGTTAAAAAAAATTCTAGTTCAAGCTCTGCCTTTTACCACCTGGGAGACTTGGAGGAAAATTTATTCATACATCCTCATCTATCAAGCAAGAATATGTGATATTCCTGCCTATTTCAGAAAGTTGCTGAGAAGATCACAAATTCTGCTATAAGTTCTTCTGGTGGACCGTGGTTACTTTTGCATAGCTCACTTCTTTACCATTTTTACTGGTCAAAGAACACTCATCTTTCCTTTTTTTTGAGGCGGCGGGGACCACATCTCTCCTACTTCACTCCATGTGTGAGCATATAACTTTGACCAATCAGAACACTATTTGGCCCAGTTCGTATTAATCAGTGCAGGACTAAGGAACCATCCCATTTGGTTCATGGATGACCAACTTCAATTGGTTCAATCAGAATAAATCCTATGCTTCATAGAAAATCTGAAAAAAAAATTTCTTTCCAATGGAGTTGCTAAGTCAATAGAGTTCAAACCAAAAACCACTGAAGGGCAACAACAAGTAATGAAAATAATAAATACTAAAATTAGATTTCTAGTTACTTTTGCAGATATGAGAGGACATTCAACTGCATTACTTATGACTTTTTTTTTTTAAGTGGTGGTAGCTACTTAGTGTTTGTTACACTATTTCTTATATCTTTTTGCATATCCAAAATATTTTATAATTAATCATTTTTAAAGAGAGGAAAATCTCAATCATGGAAATATATGTAGAGTATAAGTGAACAGAATGAATATATATAAACAGCCACCTATATGTAACATCCATTAAAAAAAAAAAAAAAACACTGTTTGTGAAAATACATATACAAAGAGTTTTGGAAAAATATATACCATGATGTTAACAGTAGTTAGCACTTGGAATTAGAATTATAATTTTTTTAGTTTATTTGTTTGTGTTTTCTGCTTGATTGTTTCCAGTGAACATAATTAGCTTTAATGAATCTGTTGAATAAAGACTTTTTAATGTCACAGCTCTAATAAACAGTGACAATCAATGCACTTGTGCTGATCGATCCTTTAGAAGCAAAACAATAAGAAAAATGCTTTAGAGCTGTACTTATACATATAATATTTTATCTGACCTAGTTGAGAAAATAACTTTAAACCAGGACAATACCCCAGTCCTTCAGGAGCTTACCGATTAAAACCACATGACAAAAATGTGAAACAGATCTGTAAGTTGAGCATTAAAAAATTTGCATTTGACTTTCGTGCTCTCTGACCTTTCAGATTATGTGGATGGTCTCCACTCTTTGTGTTTGGTTGTGGAGAAGAGCTAAAGCCTTCACAAGAGTGGGAGAGCTATCAAACATGTCTTTTTGCCACTGCCTTTTTCACACCAAATGTTCTACTTTCTGTTTCAAAAAACACAGCACTGCAGCCTTTGCCGACTATGGGAAATGGATATAAATGAAGCATGATCTGTGTTGCATTATGTTTCTAACTCACCTCCTCAGTGAAGATGCTTCCTCTCCTTGGAGCTGCCAGCTCGGTGTGGGCGTGAGGCGCTTCTGGAACTCGCCATCCAGCCTGTGATAAAACAGAAATAAAGAAAGTGTTGCCCGTTTCCCTGCAGGATTTAACTCCTATTGAAAAAAAAATTTTTCAATATGTAAAAAAAAAAAAAAAAGTTCTGGAAATATGAGAACAGTTGTTGGTTTGATGGTACATTTTACAAATATTAGGAGGCACTGACCATCACATAATCCTCACTGCCAGCATTGAGCCTACAATACTTGAATCATATTTGGTGTTCACCTGTACTCCAGACTGTGTTAAATGTTTTACATACATCATCTCAATTAGTCTTCCTGGCAACTCTATTAGATAGAAGCTATTTTATGAGCCCCATGTTATAGATGAGAAAACTGAAGCTCACGGAGAAGTGAAGTGGCTTTCTAAGGCCATGAAACCAGTAAATGATGGAGCTGGGATTTGAACCCAAGTAGCCTGTCTCATGCCCGAAGTCTTAACCTCTATACACCTATCTTCAGAATTATTCAGTGAGTCTGTGTTTTCACTTCTCTCATTCCTTTTAATTCTCCTCCTATAGCCATTAGTATTGGATGCTTTAATCCCTGTTTACTGATGAAGCAACTGAGTCTCCAATAGACCAAATAACTTGCCTAAACAACCAGAGCGATCTAACTTCAAAATCCATGCATTTAACATTAGGTCACATTCTCTTTCCTAGATCTACAACCAAATACAGTCTCTGCCAAGCTCCTCCACCTGCCTCTGTTTCTCCATCTGCAAAAGAGGAGTCATATTTTTTCCTCTTAAAAATCTCAATGGTTTTTATGGGCATCAAATGAGATTCAGTGTAAAAGAACTTTGAGAAGTATAAAGACATAAGGACTTCAAATTTGTACCTATATTTCAGATAAGTTTCCTTAGTAGGAACTAACTATAAGAAAATGCCACATCTCTCCCATTTATGTTTATAATGCTATGATTAACAACACATTCCCCAGATGGGAGAGTAGGTAAATGCTGTCCTTGCCTCCTCTCATTATGACACCTCTAAAAGTGGTAAGAACTTCATCGTGTTATTTATATTATTAAATTTTTTGACTGTTTCTCTCCAAAGTCTGATTGTCTCACACCTTTCTCATAGGTAATTATTTTTAGAATATCTTCATTAAAATTTGTGTATCCAGAGTCCAATTCATCCCTGCCATAGAAATCACCAACATTTTTTCATCCAACTAATTTGTATGAAAAAGGCAATCTTTTCCTTACTCTTTTACCCTGTTATCGTCTCATTTTCTAAAACATTAACTCTTTATGCCCACTGCAGGCAGTGGAGGGACGGGGGCACATTTCCCGGCACAGGTAATGAGCTCGTAGTTGTCTCCTCTCAGAAAAGGAATCCAAACTGCAGCCAAAGAACTAATGTGTGTATCACAAATTAACATTTGTTAAGTATAATTCCCTGAAATTGACTTGTTCTAAGTTTGATGTTACTCTGTGAATTCAAAGTATCTTCTTCACTGAGAAATGCCTCAGACTGTTTAAGCCTCTGTTTTTTCCAGGTCAAATAAGACAAACGACTTCAGAAACAAACTCTGCCTCACACTGCCCTCTAGTGGATTGGAATAAAAACGTCTCTTCTCAGCACTGCAGACCCCTAAGTTTAGAGTGAACTTGAAACTGTTAAAGACATGAGGCGGGGGAAAACCTCCCATTCAAATTCAAGTCATCTCTGTGCAGCTCTATAGATAGAAATCCTTTGATTACTCTATTGTCCCAAGGAATATGTTAAGTATAGACATTAATAACATGTGTATATAACAAAACTGTAGGTTAAGTGCCAGCTCAGGAACTCTGGAGAAATTACTGAATCTGAGACTCATTTTGCTCATCTGTACAATGGACATAATAATAGACCATCCCTTATAGGATGCTGTGAGTATTAGAGTAAAACAATCTACACAAGAGTCCTTAGAAAAGTGCTGGATATGTCAGAGTTTGATGTAGAAGCTATTCTTATTTTTCTTATTGTTGCTTTTGTTATTACCATTTTCATAACTTTGCAAAAAATAAACTCATATGCACATCGATAAAATCTTGATAATTAGAAAAGTTATCACGGAATTATCTTAGAATGGTATGATTTGCATTTTTAATATGTCCTATGACTTCTCTAACCTGGTTAAATTACCTTTACCTTGGTTTTCTGTATATTTATCTTAATGTCCACTCCCCACTTTAAAAAACACCCTAAGTATTCTCTCACCATGACAGCTGAATAAAAATTAAAGTAGAGGAGTCACGTGTTTTAGGCCTTATTTGTGGAGAGAGCTGCCTAATTTGAGGATTGGCTTTTATACAGCAACAGCTGTTTTTCCACCCAGGAAAATCACTGCAGGGTCCATCGTGTGGGGGGCGTTCTAAGCTTTTGCCTCCCTGTTAGTTAGCTGTTGCTGTATAAAAGCCAATCCTCAATTTAGTGGCTTAAACAATAACTTACTTCTCCTGGTGTGAGGGTCAGCTGAGCAGTTCATCTGATCCACTGGCATGGTCTACGATAGCTTTGCTCCCATAGCCGGGACCCTCTCTCCACGTGGTCACTCATCCACCCATAGGCTAAGATGGGCTTGTTACTTGGTGGCTGAAGGTTCCTAGCAGCAAGAAGGGCATACCCTAATTCACAAACACTATTCAAGCCTCTGTTTTGGGCACATTCACCAGCACCTATTAGCCAAAGCAGGTCCCATGGCCATGCCCAGCCATATGGGATGAAGAGATAGGCTCTGGCTATTGTTCAGAGGGACGACAAAGTGATACCACAAAGGGATGTGCACGCCAGCCCAGGGAAAATTAGCGATCCTTTTTTGCCATCTGCTGAGTCTCAAAAAAGTGCTGGGGATCTAAGCCAGTCGTAACAACCAAACAGCCTCAGTAATAGTAGCTGACATATATTGAGTGCATTCCAGATGTTACATGTCAGTGCTTTATGGAACCAGGCTACTACTGAAGGCAAGGGAAGATCTCAGGGAGGGGACTGTGGGGAATATAACTCACATGCCCATTCCGCTGCTAGGCTCCATTCAGTTGCCATCGCTGGGAATATAGGCTCAGTGTTTCTAGGTATTCTAATTTTTAGGAGATGGCAGAGACCTGGATTGTTACATAAAATCTTCAGGTATTTAAATGCTGACAACTAATTTAATTTCTTAAACTTCGTGCAAGAACAAGCGAACCCTTCCACGGGGCATGAAAGACTAGTCTGAGTCTCCTGGCTCACCGGTGCTGGAACTCAGTGATTCACATCAGTGTGGACTTGGCTGCACTATCTTCCTTTTAAAACGTGTGATGCACAAAGTGAGAGGAACCCCTGAGCAACAGCAGCATTTGCTGGGAAGAAGGGGAAAAGTGCCCAGCGGCAACTGAATGGGGCTTGTGTATGGATTTTAGAGTCAGATGGGCCAGCTCTGCTGATTACCAAGCTTCCTCTTTAACTTAGTAACTTTAAATCTCTTTTGAGAACGCCAAAGTGCAGTCTATGGAGACAGACTGCCCAGAATTCAATCCTATCTTTCTCACTTACCAGCTGTGTGAATTTGCAATCGTCACTGCCTTATCCATAACAAAAGATCACTTCATGTATAAAGATACAAAGCGATTTTCTCCCGCATATTAATTGTATGCATATCTGCTTTCCTCAATAGCCCATGAATACCTAATATTAACAGTACTAGAAAATATTTATTGAATTTTTAGCTTATCTTTTACGGATGAATTTAGCAATTTACATGCATTGTATCAATTAAGACTAAGAGCAACTCTGGCAGAAGGGCATTCTTGTTATTCCTATTGTATAGCTGTAGAAACAGAGCCCAGAGAATTAAGTTACTCGCACTCAATTTACAGGTATTAAGTTGATAATTTCATCATTTGACTGCAGAAAGATTACTGCAAACAGGGTTATTCAATTGACATCTACAGACCCTTGGGGGTACCAGGGACACACTTTGGAGGTCTTCAAGTTTTCTGTAAATTTTGCATTCATTTTGATAACCTAAAACACTATCAGCACTTCCTGACTATTAGGATGACCATCTTCTAAGCAAGTACTGCCACATGATTTCAGTGCCTGCGTTTATATCTATGCTTATGCTAACATTGGCACTTGGTGGCACTATTTTAATTGTCATGAGTCAATGAGAAAAGAACAGAAGAAGAGCCAATAGGTTAATGTCATGCTCAAGCCATGTGATGGCCAAATGGTCATCGCAAACCAAGGCATCGTGGTACTTTTAATGGAGGAAATAGTGGTAGAATTGAGTTATCGTACCCAAGGCCTGCAGTACTAGAGGGATGCCGAATCAAAAAGGATTCCTACCAGGGAATCATGATGAAATCCCTGCTGGGAGTGGCAGTTTAGTTCTGATACAACAAGATTTATTTCTCACATTAAATTGTGTTAATTTGAATTTTAATTCAGAAATATATTTTGGTTTTATGGTTTTATATGAATTGTATGTATAAGAAATATATATACCTAGATTTATGTCTTATAATAAGCAACATAATAAGAAATAAATTAAGTAAATTAGCTGAGTTTTTTTGGTTTTCACTTGAAGAGTGAAACATATCTCAACTGTGAGAACATGGAGTTATACTACAGCATTCCTTAAGAGGAGGAAGTGGAATCGTTCAGTTTGGTTTCTAAAGTTACACCATACAAGACTGAACCTCACCTCTAATACCTATTAGCTGTGTGACCTGGGCAAGTCACTTCTCCTCTATAAGATTCAATGTCATAATTGATTCAATAGGAGAAATATGGTTGCTGTAAGAACAAAATGAGATAAGAAGTAATTTTATTTGGCACAACAGAACTGATGACATCTGATAATATGAACAATAGAATATATGAAGACAATACCTGTCTAGTGAAATACATGGATTCATTTGTAGACTTTGATACATGGCTTGCCTGGCTTTGGCTCTGAGTTGAGAATTTACTAGATGGAGGAAGAAAATTTACCGCTTATGCTATAGAAACTGTCATTCCTGAGATGAGAGATGAAATCGCTGTGGTTTGTGTGCAACCATTTAATTTCTTAGAGCGTCTTTTTTTATTTTAAAGAGTAACTGTCAAACTCTGGGATTGCTTCCAATGAAGTAATTAAATTGGTTTCCCAGAATTTCCAACCAAATGCATTTCTTTTTTAGCCATCTTCTCCTTGTATGTCTTTATGGTCCAGAATATAGGAAATTTACTGCAAATATTGCTTTATTTCATTAGGGAGTAAGCTTCTTACTGACCCATGGTTTGGCAGGTCACTTGGAATAATTTCAGAGGAAGAAAGGTACTAAGATAGAATGTGGTTCTCAAACACCATGAATACTTAGTTGCGACTTGATTACATTTTAAATAATTATGTAATGATATTAAGCACTATGCCATTAGACAATGTCTTAAGTGAAAGAAACCTGGCCACTTACAGCCAGTGCAAAGCAATAAAAAGACTATGCATTTGAGAATCAGTCTTAGATTTGAATCCTAGCTTCGCTGTCGGTAGAGTGAACCTGAAAAAGTTTCTTTACCTCCTTTTCTCTTGATAGCCTCTACTTCCAATTGACAAAGAATCATCACCTTGACAGCATGAATTTTAGCAATTTCTGCTCCTTTTCTTTTTACCTTTCCAGCAGGATCTTCTGACACAATAACCTGTTGTAACTACTTCAGAGAGCTTGGTCTGACACATTTCATTCATTCATTTGTTCCTTCATTCAGCAAATAATTTTTGAGTGTAATACTATTTGCCACGCACTCTCAAATAGCTGTTGGGGATTCGGAGGTGGGAAAAGGAGACAAGTTGCCTGCTCTCCGAGTTTATCTTTCATTTGGAGAAGAAAATAAATGCAGAAACAAATAAGTGAGCAAGAGAGAGTGCTAAGATGGCAATGAAGCAAGTTAGTAGACGGTAAGTGTGACCTGTGCCGAACAGCTTTTTAATCAGGATGGCCACAGAAGCTCTTACCAGTTAGGGGAGTCTAGAGTTGAAGAATGAGAGGCAGTTGGCCGTATGAAGATCTGAGGAAAGAGATCCTAGGCAGAGGGAACTGCAAATACAAAAGCTATGCGTGGTAACAGTGCTTGGGCCGGCTCCAGGATCTGTCAACGGACGGACCAGTGTGGCTGAAGCACGGTAAGCAGGCAGGAGATGATGCTGGCGAGCCAGATCACTGCAAGTCTAGGAAACCATGGCTCGGAGTTTCGATTTCATTCCCAGTGAGGTAGGGAATCATTGAAGGGTTCTAACCGGGGGGGATGGGATCTGGTTGCTCTGTGGGGAATACATTGTAAGAAAACGAAAGAAGACGACCACTTGGAGACCATTATTGTAGTCCGGGTGACAGATGATGATGGCTTAGACTGAGGCTAAACAAGAGAAGATGGAGAGACTGGAAGAGAGGGAAGTGATGGAGCCAGTACATGTTTAAGAAGTAGAATGGACAGAACCATGATAATATACTATTCTTATTAATTTCCTCAAAAGAGCCTCAAACCCACCCTATAAAGCATTGCTACCAATCTCCTCCCATTATGGAAAACAGAAAAATCGGTGATTTGTACAGAATGCTGGAATAAACTAAGAGAGATTTGAGAGTATCTATGTTTGAGAGCTTGAGATGTTTTATTACATTTTATTTATATCATTATAGAAATAAAATATAAAGTGCTAGAGATTATCCTAAATATTGAACTTGTATAACTTCCAAACAATAGCTTGACACAATTCTTGATCAAGACTTTTTTAATTAGGAGCTCTTCAAAATCAGGTTAGACATCATCCATAAAATACTCATTTGCTCAAGTATATGATTTTAAAACAAACATAATTTTCAGCATTCATATATTAGCAAAAATTGATTCTATGTAAAGGCACTAATAGTTCTTCTACCTTTTGCTGACATTGTGAAGAGATTTTTTAGTCTTCTCACTTTCCTCACATTGAACGTTTCAAAAGAGTGATGGATTTTTCATCTGTAGAAGTCACATGCCTAGTTAGGGAAATTCTGAAGCCAGTTTGAGTAATACTAAAGGGGCACATTCTACCATAGACAGAGATTTTCACATCCAATCTCCCAGGTCCCCTGTGCAGCTTCCCAGTCCCCCATCCCTACTGGACACATTGTAGGCACTGTGACATGCTTTGTGGACAACTAGAACACAAGCTCCTCTGGAAGCTCCATTTGTTCTTTGACTGCAATGGGGAGTCATGCCTAGAGATGGCAGCTGGCAGCCGGAGGCAACCAATCTTGAGATTTTGTCCAACCCAGAGCTAAGTCAGCTGCCTTGAGTGGAGTGAGGATAGGAATACATTTTGATGGGCATCAAACCCTTCACGGCTGTGTTTAAGAGTGTCACGGTACACTGGTTGAGACACAGTGCGCTATAGAGTATATAAGGAAGACCTTGATACAGATGAAGAAGCAGATGCTCTCAGAATGGTGGCATGCCTTGCTGATTTTCCCACAGTTAGAACACAGCAGGTCAGAGGCAAAATTACCTCTTATAATTGCACCTTCTTTCCACTACATCACATTCCCTCTCTTGACACATTAAGTTTTATGGAAGGAGAATTAGAAAACTCTAAATGATCTTTGGGGATTCATATTTATAAGGTCACATTTTCAGCATTTAGGTGATAAATGAGCATCTATAAGGTTATGTAATGCAAAAGAAATTTGCAAAACAGTTTGCCTCTTCCTTTTTCAAAAGCATCCATTTATCCTGCAGCGCTGGAGTAGGGAATAATTACATTGTAGCTGTTGGTTTTATAAGCTGAGACGGTGGATAAAAGCTTGCCACTATTCAGAAACCAGATGTCTGAAAGCTGTTCATTGTAGTCATTGTTTTGCTTAATAAACTTTTCTTTTTCACCTGATAGCCACGCAAAGTCAGACCATCATGGCAGGAGCTGGATAGCTGCCCGCCCGCCTCTACACTTGGCTCTTACATAATCGGGATGTGGAAGTTTCTGTGCTTGTTGGTGCCTGTAGAGAGCTGAAAGAGTAGTGCTGGTGAGTAAATTCCAGGTGGCTCTAGTGTCGAGAATGGGCAGAGAGACCCAGGTCCTCTCCATAGCAGAGAACACCTGACTCCCTGAAACCATAGGAGGAATGTTTAAGAGTGGCATGTGATGGCTCCTCCTCACCACAATCAATACTATTGCCCAGAAGCAACTATCTATCACCTGGTACCAATCTCTCAGCAGCCTGTCTCCCATCTGAATCTGCCACAGAGGTATGCTTAATCCTGGACCACCTCAGGATGCAGGAAACCTGTAGATGGGGAGTGGGATTGGCATAGCACCAGAGGAGCCTGTGCTTTGGGAAAGTTCTGAGGAGGCTGTATGCTTCTATTCACCCTGTATACACCAGTGTGGGCGTGGTTTTATTACTACATACTGTCAGTAAAATTCCTCATAGGGTAGTTGTACCTATTTGTCAGGTATGTTACATGATTTATCACCTATAATTTTTGCAACAGTCCCATGAGGCAGGTATTGGAATTACTGTCATTTTATTGGTGTAGAAACAAAGGAACAGAGAAGTTAAGCAAATTTCCCAAATTAGCATAGAGAATTAGTAACATTAGGGCTCAGACCTAGGCAATCTAACTCCAGAGCAAGAAAAATGTGCATGTGTGCCTGTGTGCATGCATGTATGTGTGTGTTTAAAGTATATAAGGAATTACTGACAATTATATATATATTCATAAATCAAAACAGAAAGTATGAAAGACATTAAAACTCCCACCCAACCAATGGTAGTCCTAGTCAAGAGGTAGAGAAAAAGTTAAACACTTTTTTGGAGTCAGGTTAATACTATGATTTAAATGTTTGTGTTCCCACTCACCCCAACCCCCACAAAAAAAAATTTATATGTTGAAATTCTAATGCCCAGTGAGATGGTATTAGTAGGTGGGCCCTTTAGGAAGTGCTTAAGTCATGAGAGTGGAACATTCATGAATGGATTATGACTTATAAATGAAGCTCCAGAGAGCTACCTACCCCCTTTCACCATGTGAGGACACAATAAGAAGGTGACAGTTGAAGATGAGTGTGCTGCCACCTTGATTTTAAACTTCCAATCCCCAGAACTATAAACAATAAGTTTCCAATGTTTATAAGCTACCCAGTCTGTGGTATTTTATTATAGCCCAAATGAATTAAGACAGTTAATGTTCATATTTTTTTCCTAAAGGAAAGGTTGAACGTATACTGTAGATTTCAGTAACTCCCTTGTCTGCTAAGAATAACTACAGAACAGAGCACATTCATTGATTGGTTCATTCAATAAATAATTATTAAAGTACCTTTTATGTTC
>CM053515.1:19591042-19606686 GCA_028627145.1 Eidolon dupreanum | reverse complement strand
GTATGTGGAGAGTAAAGGGCTGGGAAGGAAACAGATTGCCTAAGGAGTCAATTTGTTTACAGGTAAACAAGGTCACTCCTCCTCACTTTTACAACTTTATCTGATATCTAATAGGAGGTGCAAACTAATAATGTACAGAACAAAATCAAGATGTATCTGATTTCCTTCTTTATAATATGCAGAAAATGTTTAAGAAATTGTTTATTTTGAGCTGCCATTCATAGATCATTTGGTTGAATAATATAAAGAGCTGACGTCAGCCAGGTTTAAATCTTCTGGCTTTAACCCGTTTCCTGTTTGCCCCCCACCCCACCCCACCCCCCGGAATACTCGCTGGTGGTGCTTGCAGCTGCAGTGTTTACCCAGAAATAACTCGTGGATTACAGTCCTAACCTTATCCCCAAAGTCTGCCATGAAATATCTAGCTTTTATTATTATTTTCACATTACTCTAGTGTATCGATAGTCTTTGAGAACAAATGAAATCATTCTATTTATAACATTCTGATTTTAGTAGTGGTATTTCCATTGACAAAATGTAGTAATTATCAACCACTGGAAATGTCAAATCCTAGAAAACATAGCATTCCTATGCGTGATATTAACATCATTCTCGAACAGGTATTAGCTGAAGAGTCATCTGATGAATCTGATTTATGTATACATTTCTGTTATATTGAGATTAGAGACTTCTCTTTAGAAATAACTCTAAGAAAAGTTTTTATATTTTATTTTCACATTAAAAACCAGTAAGATTTGCATCAGCCTCAAAGAATGTGTTTATGTAAAATTAACGCTGGAAGTGAGCTGCACTTTTTTTTCTAAATGGGAAATGGGTTAAAACACTTAATTAAAATGTTCTCTCTTTAAGGCATTTACAAAATATAATGTATTTTTAATCATTATATTTATCATATAGAAGAAAGGATTAAAATTGCATCGCACATACTTACACACACGCACACACACATACATGACACACAGAGAGGAAGCAGCTCATATAATAAAAAAGACCATGACTTTGTAGTAACCCAGAGCTTGGAGTTTGGGAAATGTACCTACACAATATGAGTTTCTATTTTCCGTTCTGAAAACAGAAGATAGTACCACATAATTTATGGGTTTGTTGTACAGATTAAAGTGACACACAAGTACACATAGCCTCTGTCACATCCAGGATATTACACCCGCCATCTTCTCTGTGTATAGTGCCTTCCTCCTTCACAACTTGGCCACGCTAATGCTCCATGGCTTCCATGAACATAAACCACTCCCTCTTGATTACACAACTTTGCACATGCTATTCCCTTGGGCTGGACCACTCTCTTCCCCTTTGCACAATCAATTTGTACTTCATCTTAAGAACTGAGCTTGGATGCTATTCTTCTGTGACACCTTTGCTGACATCCCTGGATGAGACTGTAATTCTTAATGTGCTCAGTAGCACCCTAACTTCTAGTGTCGTGGCCCTGTCACCCTGTACTGAAATTGCCAGTTAACTTCCCTGAATTTTAAGTAGAGGATGTGCTCCTTAATAAAGTGTCTGTCTTGTTCAGTGTTTTAACTATGTCTCCTGGCAATGAGCTTTCAAGAGTCAGTGCTGATGAGGGTGAGATGGGCATTTTTTCACACTTTTTGTATAAACAAGAGACATTTGGTCTAATGTAATTATCAGGTACATCTCTGCACCAGGTATTGCACTGAATGCTTTTGTGCATTATCTCATTTAATCAACACAACTTTTTTTGGATGTAGGTAATACTAGTATACAAATTGCACAGATCAAGAAACAAAGATGCTAAGTCTAAATGACTAGCAGAAGGACATAAAGCTTTGAGTGGTCGAATCAGGTAACAAACCCAGGTCTGTCTGATGCTAACAGTATTTTTTTCTCAACGGCAATGCTCTACTGTGCAAGTTTTCTGAAGAGCAATTAAATTATTCATACCTCAATGAATGCTGTGGAATAAATGAGCACATGGATGTATATATACAGTAGGCATCATAAATGTTCATCTGTGCTTTAATTTATACCCATCTTCCTCTCTTTCTTTTTTCAGTTATTTTCTAGTACATATGCATGAGGGAATATAATTTGATACTATGTCTGTCTTTTATTTTTTACTTTAGCAATAAAAGTTTCCCATTATGTCTCATTGTTTCCCCCCCTTTCAATTAAACTGTGTCACACTCAGGGGCTGAGCAGTGAAGATAGTGTGATGTGTTTTGCACTTCATTAGAATGCTTGCTCCTCTAATGCTTGCTCTTCTGCTGCATTGACCATTGTGTCTCCAGCTCCTGTCATGGTGTGGTCCCCATGATAGACAAATGATAAACACCGCAGGGATGGGTTATTAAAGAAATCATGGACTTAGGTTTACAGAATGTGTAAAGGCAGTTTAGAAACTGTAAAACAGCAATCATTTAATGAAACTGAAAATAAAAGGAGGGTCTTTATATAAAGATAATATCTAAAAGAAAACTTGAGGAGATTATGGCATGTAGTTCCTAAAAGTGATCGTATTGGTAGAAGTGGACAAATCAGGTAAAACTGAACATTGACTTGAATTCATCAATTATTTGAGAACTTACTAAATATGAAACATTGTGCTAGGATCTGATTATTCATTTTATAACTAAGGAGAACTTTCTTGTTTTATAAGAGAGAATTCATCTTTTTAGTAACTGAGAATACTTTACATATCAGACCACGAGACAGTGAAACTTTGTCTTATGTGGAGAGGGCAGAGTGCTCTTACTAAAACTCGACTCTGTTGAGGTCCACTTTCTTGTTTCACACATCTGAGGGTCTCCCATTGCTGTTAGGTTTAAACTTTAAGCTGTTTTTATAGATTATCTGGGGTTCTTCGGCACTTTCCCCATCTTCTCTTGACCCCACAATACTCCTTATACCCATGTCACACTAAACTTTTTATACTTCTCCCTAAATACCATGCTTTTGTATGCCACCAGTCTCCAGATCTGGAATGCCCTGCTCTCTGTCTAGTGAAGTTTCATTCATTCTTCAACAATGATCAAATGTTACTAAAGCTTCTGGCTCCTTCTGGCAGAGCTGACCAATTCAGCCAGTGCTTTCCAGGGGCTTCCGTTTAGGCCTCTACCAATCTCAAGTTGTAATGAACTGCTTTTGCCCAAACCACAAAATCCTCCTGCCCAGTGATTATTTCTTACTTATCTTTGCCCCCTTCAAACATAGCCCAATAAAGTTCCATTTATGTCATGGGAATGGTTCCTGCTTGGAGGTGTAATATGTCTTCTTTGTTTTCCTCTTGGACTCAGAAATGAAAGGAATGATGGAAAAAGCAAACATTTACTTATCTCATGAAATACTTTCTATGGACCAAACACTGGTTCAGCACTGTATACACAGAGATGTCATTCCTGACCTTATAAAGCCTGCGTTCAGTGGTGGAAAACAGCAAAAAAGAGTGACACATGCAAATTAATTATATTTCATGATAAGTGATAAGATGGAAGGAATGAGAGTGTATAGTGGAGAATGGAGGAAGTGGTAGGGAAAGAACCTCAGGTAAGGAGTTGAGGGAAAACCTCTCTCAACTGGAAATGTGCAGACAGCTAGATTTGAGTCCAGAACGTCTGTGCATAAAGAAGAGCCATTCAAATGTCCTGGGGTGGGGACAAAGTCAGCATGATCTGCAAAGAACAGAAAGCCAGTGTGGCTGGAGTGGAGTGAGCAGAGGAATACTGATCCTAGATGAAGTTGAACAAATTGTCAGGGAATACAGAGTATAAGGCCTTCTCTAATGGAGTAAAGAGTGTCATTTTATTCTAAATTCACTGGAACCCAGTGGACAACTTCAAGCCACAAATAGGCATGGTTTAATTGGTGTGGTATTAATGTTTATGTTATAAGGCATGATTTTTTTTTTTTTTTTAATTCTGAATATTTGTATGGATAAGACTTCCTCAATAGGTTACTTTTCACTTCATGCTCCTCTCCACTGGGGGGCTCCAGAGATTATCATAACTATGTAGCCTGGTTGGTTCCCCAAGTAACTTCTTTGCGACAGTCTCCTCAGAGTTTCTCTGAGAGCTGTGTTTAAGGTAGGAATACTGATAACATGAGCAATTGAATAAACGAAATACAATCAGCTCTTTGAAACAGGTCTGCCTTTCATAGACTACATATGATATAGTAATAAGAATCACTTTTTTTCCATAAAACCTATGATATGTCAAGCCTTTACATGACTAAATACACGAGGATTGATTTGTAGCTTTATTTTAAGCAAAAGTGACTGTACCAACAGAAGATTTTTAGAAAAGATCTGAGAAGTATTGAGACAGAACCTAGTAGCCTTCTAATTAATATGACAACTTTAACAGCTGACAGTTCCTGAGTGTTTACTCTGTGCTGCCTAGCACCATGCCAAGGGATTATATGAATTATTTCATTTAATCTGTCATTAATTATAGATGGTAGGAATGACCATTACCTCCTTTACCGAAATCGGAAACGGAGGCTTAGGGCCTTTAAATGCCTTAGCCAACATCTCAGAGATATGAAATGACTAAGCGGGCATTTGGATGAAAGACTACCTGACTCTGGAGCCCTTTATGCTAACCAGAAGACTAAAATGAAGAGAATTCCAGGGACTTAAGTTCTAGTCTTAGACCACTTTCTTGCCATTTCAGTTTTCTCAGGGAGATAATACAGGTCCAACAAATTTGTAGTGCATCTCCAGTGCCGTGAAGATAACCAAAGTGTTTCATAAGCTACTAGATGTTACACAAAAACAATGTATTTTCTGCCAGGTGCCCTCTTTTTGCCTTAAAAAGAATGCTTCCTCCCAAAATAAATTCCTTAAAATTTTTTTCTGAACTTGGTTGCCATTTGTTGGAACTGGACCCAAATTACACATTAAATGTTAATATATGATCTGGTTCTCGTTCAGACAGGAGTTGGAAACACAAGGTAAGTTTCTGCTGAGTTCAGCTACTAACTCACTGTGTAGCTTTGAGCAAATCCCTCTCTCAGGATTCTATATGAAAAAGGAGAGAGTGGGTTAGTTGAGGTTCAAGGTTATTTTCAGTTGTAAAGTACTGGGGTAGAATATCACCCATGGCTGAGATAAAAAACAGAAGAGGAAAGGGGCTAGGTTATGATATAATAAGAGAATTACCCTGAAATATTTATCTAATGAGTCAATTATGGGGCTCTTGACAATAATGTGACCACTGCTATCTTCAACAATTTCAGCAGACATTTAAGATTTATCAGTCATCATTCTAGGAGCAGATACTACAAACGATGAACAAAGCCAGTTTGATTCCTGCAGCCTGTGGAACTTTACATCTAGATAGATTGAAAAGTGGGAGTCTGAAAAAGACATTTCAGCCACAGATACATCTTCTCCGACCAAAAGAGTTTTTAACATTTTTTAAAAACTTGCCAGTGTTTAAAAATAATGGGAGATTTCACACAGTCTCATTTCCAGCTTTTCTTTTAAAATCTTAATATTTGGCAATGCTGAGCTGGCATTTCCACACCTCAGGGAAATGCTGGAGATGAATAAAAGCTGTCACCATGCCACCTCCACCACCGCCCACCAGCACACACCTTTGCCATTTCAGCAAGCAACCTATGTGCCAGTTCCCTGGTGGCTTAAGTGTGTGTGACTGGAGTTCGAGGGGAAACAGTAAGAAGTTATTTCAATCGTGATGGCTGTTACAAAGGGGAAGAAGTACAGGGAGAGAGACCACAGAAACTTCCAGTAAGATTGCCTTCATCCCTGAACCCCTATCCCCTGCCCCCACTGCCACGCGCAGAGAAGGGTGACGGTGATGCATGGGGTAAATGCGGGCTGGGAGCCAGGAGGCCTGGGTCCACAAAAGGTTCTCCCAATTATTATGTCACGCTGGGCACGTATTTTCCTTCTCTGTGTCTCAGTTTCCCCGGGAGTAAAATAAAGAAACCTACTAAAACATGATCGTTTTTTAAAAATCCTTCTCTTCGGGAACTATATAAATCTGAGCCCTCTCTTCGCTCTCCACAATACCTCAAGGAAGTGTTAAAAGAAACCTGACCTTTCACCATCTCAGTTCTGCAGGTTCCCGCCACCCCCATATCCACCATCCTCGGTGGCACCGCCTGAATATCTTGGAGGGGAAGGAGGTCACTTCAGGGGAACCGGGTCTGGGTCCGGGAAGTGGGGGCGTGCTCAGCGTCCCGGAGACTCCGAACTGTGCCAGGGCGCCGCCTGCTCCCCTCCGAGCCGCGCCCGAAGCGCCGTCCTGTCTCCTCGCGCTCCCCAGGCGCTGCACCGACCCCAAGCGACCGCCTGCGGTTTCTGGGGAGGGCGCCAACCCGCCAGCTCCTGCTGCCCGCCCTCCACCCCAGCCGGGGAGCCGCCCCTCCAGGAGGAGCTGCGTGCTCAAGCGGCGCTCGCACCCCTCCGCTGCCGCAGGTGCCCGCCCAGCCCAGCGTTGGTTGCCGCTTCTGCGCCCGGGCAGGTAGGTGCCTTTCCTTGCTCTCTCCACGTTTCTGGGAGTTCCCCTCTTAGCCCCTGCTCCCCGGGTGGGAAGCGCCAGTCTGAGCTTCTTGTAAGGCATAAAGACAAAGCAAAGATCTAGATGAGTGGTGGCCTAGATTTTTTTTTTTTTTTAAATAAACCCTCATACTAAGGGCACTGTTGGGAAACTAGGAAGTTAAAAGGGGGAGAGGAATAAGACAAAGGCAGCCGCTCAAGATAACCCACCACAACGCAACAGGGCTGGGGCCAGTCCAAGCCTACAAGCAGTATAGTATACCCCCTCATCTCCCAGCCTCCTACTGACTCAGATTCAGACACGCACAGACTTTAATAAATATTTGCTGGGTGGCGATAAGTGTTTCTGCTTGTTTCTCTTATTTAGCTTCTGAAGAAACAAAAATTGCTGTCAGTGGTTGGCTTCATCACCACAAGGATTCCCGCCCCCCCACCCCACACACACACCCCGAAAGCTGAAGGAGTTAAACATTTTACACAGAAATAAAATATGGTATATTCACACAAAGGACTGCTATGCAGCACTTAAAAAGTAGAAATAAGAGCTGTGGAGATCAACACACCTAGATCACAGAAGTATAATGATAAATGACCACAGTAAGATGCAAAATATACCTACGCTAGGACGTCATTTAGGTGACTTATTTTAAAACACTCATATTGTAAAGACATAGAAAGTAGACTGTAAAATGTATCCCAGATTCATGATTGTAGCTGTCTTGGGGAAATATGGAAAGGGAATGAATTTTGCCTGAGGGTTAAGGTGGAAATATTGTTTATCCATAATTTTGAATATACAAAATGGTGAAGCAAAAATGACAAAATATAAACAATATGACTAAGAGAGATGTTAACTTGGGTGTTTTTCATAATATTTTCTTCCCTGTTTCTAAATATTTCTCAGTTTAAGAAGTTCTCCTTTTCAAATGCAAACAAAATAAGGTATGTCTGTCTATGCATATGCTTGTTGCAATGAAACCTAAAGAGTTGTCAGAAGTTGCAACTTTCTTGCTTCACATCTTAGATTCTTTAATTCCTGAAGATGACCCCTCTCTACCTAGGGAGACTGACTTAGCTGCTTAGAAAAGCTCACCTGTTGACAGCCTCCAAAAGTATAGCCCAAGAGTCAAATATTGGCTTTAGAGAAGGAGTCTACAGTTAATAATCTGATACTTGGCTGGGTCAAGAATCTGAAAACTGTCTGTGTTCCCGTAAGACACATCCTTTCTCTTATATTTTCTACATTTAGGATGTTCATTTCCATGGGTGGTGACTCTCCTCTTGACATCTGGAAATGATTCTTATGTTACACTGCTGACTTAGTACCAGGAGGTCTGGAAGGGGGTAGGATTTGGTAGAAGAGAAAGAGTCCTATGGCTCTTTTGAGCCCTGTTTAGCAGAATGGAAAAGATGTGTCCTCATTTTCCTAGCAGAGAAAGGTTAATTTCTTTCTGGATATGAAGGAAAGTTGTGTAATTCGGTCATTTACATGGGGAGAAGAGAAAGACTATTCTAAACTGGATTGGGCATGTTAGGTGTAATGGAGAAGCCAACATCCAATAATTCCATTCACCTTCCTCTCCCCCAAACATACAGAAAAGTAATTCCCTGCTTACATAGTTTCTTCCTGCTAAAATCACTAAATCTTTGGTGAACAAATTGTCTGCACATCAGAATGAAATTCTGAAATGTGGCAAATTGTGATAATATTCCTGTCTCTTTCTCTTTCTGACTTGACAACGTGCAAGGTCAATGCTTGGTACGTCTGATGTTGCAGGAAGATGGGCTACTTGAGAGAAGGCTGAGGTGTGAAGAAAATATATAAAAATGACAGGATTAGGGTGTGGTGTGAAAACTATGTGTACTGGGACTTTATGTACAAAAAGAGAAAGTAGCCCCAGTCTGCTGTGTTAACAATCGCAATTCCTTAAAATCAATATTCTCTTTAGGACCAGTCCTCTCTAATGTCATCTGCAGTTTAGCCCTTACCAGCCCCCACTTGTTCTGGACCCTAAATGCAATAACAGAACACACAGGGCACCCCATTCCCTTCTCCCTAGCCCACAATGAAACACTAAGGCATCCCACTTGCTTCTTCCTACCCTCTTTCCGCTGGAATTAAAAGCCACCCTCCCCCTTTTTTTTTTAGCCTGAAGGACAGTTGAGTTCTTTCTGTCTTCCCCATCTCAATAATCCCAGTGGGCTTTCTTCCAGCCACCTGTTGCCATCTGCCCTCACCCAACCCCTCTCCCATACCATTTAATTGGTTGCTTCCTAATTGCTGACTCTGTGCTCTCCATTTAATGATTCTTTTTAAAGTTCATAAGGCACTTTGCCAGCAGTTGGCTTTTAATATGAAAAGTAGCATTTCTTTAATGAGTCCACTTTCCAAATGAAGGCTCTACTTACCTTTTCCTAGGGAAAATAAGCTTTTCTTCTAGTCTTGCTTAGGGGCTTCTTAAGTTCTTTTTCAGTAACATCCTCAAGGCCAGCTTCCTTTGCGATACTTTCTTCAGTGACACCTCTCATCTATATTTGAAAAAAGTCCAAGAGCAATATCAGTCAACAGGTGTCAAATAAAAATAACCCATAATAAAGAAATACTGCTACTATTAAAAATAGCCTTAGCTAACATTATTTCTTTGCATATTATGTGCCAGGCATTGTGTTGGTTGCCTTCCATACATTGTATCATTAGCTATCTGCATGAGTGATATTTATCCCATGCATGAGATTAGCTCAGGCCATGTAGCTAAAATGAATTTTTAAATAATTTATATAAAATCAGGTAGATCTGAAGCCCTGGCCTCTGGGGCCCATCTTTCCACTTGGCAATGATGTCTTAGATTTGAGAGAAGTGACCTCTTTTAGATGGAGCCTGGGTTCCCCAGGGTATCAGGGTCCCTACCAGGCCTAATGTCTTCTACCCGGTCCAGTTCACTCATTTGCATTTCTCCGTGGCTCTTGGAAGCATCTGAGCTTGCACTGTTGTTTCCTTCATTTTAGAGGGGACATGTTACATAACTGGCCCAAAGCCATTATCAGTGTCAGTTTTAGAGCCAGAAGTCTGGATGCTGCCTCTCCTTCCCAATTTCGGGAAAAGTAAAATATTTTACAGTTATGTTTAAAAATGAAAAAAAGCCATGAACGTACTTTTTTTTTTTCCAAGACTTTTTAGCTCTCACAGATATCATTTGAACTTTAGATTTGCTAACAATTGTTGAGCACTTGCGCAGTTAAAATACTTTACATATTATTTTAGTAAATAGCACGTAATTTGCCTTTGAGGTAAGGACCATTGTCATCTCCAAGTTCAGGCAAAGGAAAAAAGAAACATGTTTAGTGAAATTTACAACTTGCTGGGGTGGTAAAGCCCAAGCTCAGATCTTGTTCCTTTCATGCTATAGCACCTTCCAGGGTAGGAGAAGAGAGATGAGGAATATATTTTTATAATTAAAAAAAAATTAAAGCTGTTAGTCAACATCAAAAAAAGTTTAAAATCAACATATTTTCTCAAAAATAAGGAGTCACAATAAAATATTATTTTTAATTTATAGTTGTTAAAGCATTGCTGACTTTGTTTTAAAGTTGTCTTTATACTTAGAAAAATATTTGGCTTTTCTCTTTCTTTTTAAGTCTAGATCCACTATTGATGAGGCCATGTAGTGGGTTTTTCCATATGCTTGATGTTCTGTTATTTCTGAAATTATTATTTTCAAGCACAAAAAAATTCTGCCACATTAGTACAAATTAATATTCCGGCCAAGTGTGTACTCAGGGTACCCAGACTAAGCCATTTGTTAGGCATTATAAGGCTATCATTTCTTTTCTCTCCTTGACACTTAGCTAAGGCTTCCAGACCTCTTTTGAATGAAGATGGATATTTCTGCCAGGATCATGTAACTGGAGGATCCAGGTCTAGGCAGACGACCATGGGAGCCAACACTTCAAGCAAACCCCCAGTGTTTGATGAAAATGAGGATGGTAAGAAGTGTGTGATAGCTGTATAAAATACAGAATGTTGCAGAATTCAAATATAAACTTTCAGCTTTATAAGTATGTTGGAATGCAAGAACTTTTTAAAAAGGGTACAAATGCAAGGGTAAGCCTGAGGACTTTGTATGCTAGTGGCTGGATTTTTACTCTCCACTTTCCATTGGGCCTGGGTCAGCTTTCTTAATCACGATTGTACCAAAGGCCACTGTGGTTGGGTACCCGGTTGACAGAAGACCTTGAAAGTAAATGATTTGTTTATTCTCTGTGTTCCTTTGACGGTTGAAGTTATCCCTACTAATAGCTGTTATAGAAAATTTCCTATATTATCAAATTGTGTATGAATGATAATGGATATTCATAGGATTTTAGAATGAAGCCATGCAAGTAGGTACCCATTGAACTTTCAACTGCCATGCCCCAGGGTCCAAGACAAATTCCACAATGCTAAGTCTCAGTAAAAAGAATAGTGTTATTGGAGAAAAGGGAAACTTTCAAAGTCAGGCTCAGCACGAAAAGAAGGGCATGGATCTGAATTCTCCCATCATCCCACAGTAAGCATGCTAGAAACCAGGCATGGGTTTCCCCTGGTCGCTCTTTCTTCCTATCTATAGTGGAAGTCTGAGCAGCTTTGTCAGAATCTGCAGGGTAGCAGCTGTTTATAGGTTGCCTGGGAAAATGAAGGCCCCAGGTCCGAGCTAGTAAGTTGTCCACACCTCCCAGAGGGAACCCCAGAATCATTTCTGGGGAATTCTGCTAATTGGAGCACAACAGAAAAGAACAATGTACTGAAGTTCAAGAGATATGAGCACCAGCAACCTGTGAGGCTTCAGAAATTTGTCTATTCCCTCTATCTCCAATTTCTTCATCAAAAAAGTGAGGAACAGGCTAACCTCGAAGGTCTTTTTTAACTCAAAAATTTATCATTTTGAGATCCTAAAGCCACTTGGCAAAAATGAAGTAGCATCTAAATCCTCAAAGAAAGTCAATTGTGTTAAAGGTAAGTTTGATTGCTGGAACAGAAACTACAGATAACAGTGGCTTAAACAAGGTGGACATGTTTTCCATCTCACATTTCTCTTTCTCATGTAACCATCTAGATAGACATAAGTAACCCAGGTGTTACATGGCTCCAAATGTTGGGAACTCTGGCTGCAACAAGGTGGCTTCTTTTCTGGTCACTCTTACCCTTGTGCCTTAGAACAGCTCATCACCACTTCCAAATTACACCCAGTGAGAAGGGAGAGGGTGGGGAAGGCTGTGCCTACTCCTTCTAAGCATATGATCTGTAGCTTGTCGCTGTCATTCGCATGCACATACCTAGTTACAAGGGAGACTGGGAAATTTAATTTCTTTTCTTGTTTGGCCATGAACCTTCGAAAAATAAGGAGTTTTGTTTTGTTACAAAAGGGAGAGAATTAGCTGTTTGCCTGCTATAATCTTCGTTTTTGAGCCTTTGGATGGATCCTTTTAAAAACAAAATATCTGACTGATTAGGATGCCTTGTTCCCAGATAGACACTATTAATTTAGAGGCACATCATTACTACAAAATGCTGCTTAGGAACCCTGAAATTACATAGTTAGAAAATGGTCTTACGAAAACTTTTTTCTACTCTTATTTCTGTTACCTTGCTTTGCTTTATCAAGTAGTAAAGGCAAGGATGTTTCTTGATTTTCCCATCTCTAAAATGGGAAGACAAGTAGGTTTGGATTTCATTTGGTTGGTTCACTATGCTTTCTATGAATTCAGAGCTGATGCATGAGGTTGGTCCTCAGAGAGCAGAGTAGGAAAGAGAGACCAGCTTCATGCTTGTAACTTGCTAAGGATATGTGTCATTTTAAGGTATTAGGGTAGCATTATAATGGGAAAACACAGAAATGTCTAAATCTTTCTTAGTCAGTCCATCTTCTCATGGAGTGCCTACCCAAGAAAGCTACAGAGCCAAGGGAATGTGGCAAATGGGAAATAAGGTACCATTTTATTAATCCTTTCAAGGAACTCTGGAAAAACAGGTTGAGGTAGAATTAGGTTTAAGGAACAAACAGGTCTTTCTTAACATACTCAGGATTGCCCCCTCTGTGTTGTCCTGTGTTCCAGCCCACTGAGATGAGCCCATGGTAGCACCCATAAAGAGCTGAGCTGAGCAGTATGTCTGTGCTCTGAGTTTGTTTATACACACGGTTGCAAGGCAGAAGAGCAAATCCACTTACTATGAGCTTGTCTGTTAGACAAGAGGGAAAGAGTGGAAAGCAAGATGTCCTTGCCCTGCCTTGTGGAGCTTGTGTTCTAATGGTGGAAGGCAAGCAAGAGCCAAGGAAGCAAATCCAGATAACTTCAGGGAGTGTTAAATTATCACCAAGGAAATGACTCTGAGTGATCTTATGTAGAGTGACAGGGTGGTGGTGAAGACCATGTTAGATAGAATATGGTCAGTGTTGGCCTCTCCAAGAAGGTGACATTTGAGTTGAAGTCAGAAATGTGAGAAGCCACTCATGCAATGACATGGGAATAGGTCAAGCACAGGAAAAGCATGCCCAAAGTCCAAACAAGGACAAAATTGGGAATGAATAGTTCTAACATTCTGATAAGTTGAGTTTGTATATTACAAAAAGAAAGAGACTGTATTTGATTTTTTAATCAGTAAATCACATAGTTAATTTGGCTCCTTTGACAGCTCTGGATTAAGTACAAGGTAAAATTTTATTTGATTGTTATGAAGCTTCTGACCAACAAATGAAAACAACGAAGAAAAAAAGCACTGACTAATCAAAGGATATTAATGCTTATATCATTTTGATCTCCATATTTCAATGTAAATAATCAAATTGGGCCAGAATCTAGGGCACTAAAATGAGCCAATTTAATTATTTTAAAAATATTGCTGAAAAGAATCCCAATATGTGATAAAAAATATTTATTATTGCCTTCAAAGTATTTACTATTCCCAACATATAGATTTGGAAAGAAAATTCAAACCAATTTTCCCAAGTAATATTTCAAGATTTCTTGCTCATGGAAGTGTTTTGATTCACTCTGAAAATATTAAGGAATAAGATGTTATTGGACGTCCCTTGAGATAAGTTGTTCTCGCTAGAATTCATCCTGACACTTTGTATTTCATGTTGTTCCATCAGATACTGGTATTGAAAGAATTAGTCTCTTCCTTATGTTGATTTTTATTTAGTGAATACAAGGTAAGATTTATAGTGCTATTGAATACAATCAAGTTTGCTTATTTGATTAATGTAAGTCAACTTTTATAAAGTGGATCTCAAATAATACTATTGTTATGTTTTGTGGCTCTAGCTTTTGTATTTTAGTGCAAACCGATCTTAATTACTTTTTTTTTTTATTGTGGTAAAGTATGTATACCACATATACATACTTTTAACCATTCTTAAGTGTACAATTTTAACCATTTTAACCATTCTTAAGTGTACAATTCAGTGGCATTAAGTATATTCACAGTTTTGGTCAACCATCACAACCATCTAGAACTTTTTCATCTTCCTAAACTAAATCTCTGTCCCCATTAAACAGTAATTCCCCATTCCCTCTTCACTCCTCCCCTCATGCCTTGGCAACCACCACTCTACTTTCTGTCTCTATGAATTTGACTATTTTAGGTGCCGTATATAAGTGGAATCGTGTTCTATTTGTCTTTTTGTATCTGGCTTATTTCACTTAGCATAATGTTTTCAAGGTTCATTTATATTGTAGCAGGTATTAGAATTTGATTCCTTTTTTAAGGCTGAAAAATATTCCATTGTATGTACATACCACATTTTGTTTATTCTTTTGTCTATTGATGAACATTTGATGGCTTCCACCTTTTGACTATCGTGAATAATACTGCTGTGAACATTTGTGAACAATATCTGTTCGAGTCCCTGTTCTCAATTATTTTAGGTCCATATACTTAGAA
Organism: Eidolon dupreanum; assembly: GCA_028627145.1. Lineage (NCBI taxonomy): Eukaryota > Metazoa > Chordata > Mammalia > Chiroptera > Pteropodidae > Eidolon > Eidolon dupreanum. The sequence continues at coordinate 19,592,236 of CM053515.1, read as the reverse complement.
GTGGAATTGCTGGATCATATAGTAATTAATTTTTTTGAGGAACTACCAGACTGTCTTCAACCTATTTATATTTAGCGTTTTAGTAATGGGAAACAACCTAGCAAAATGGGCTAAACACGTGAGCTCTGGTATTGTAAAGACACATGCAGGTTCAAACCTCAGCAGTGCCACAGACTAGCAATCTGTGTGGTTCTATGGGAAAATTAAAGGGACATAGCTTGCTGGTCCAGCAGAAAACACTGAAGTCAATTTGACTAATTCTAAAGGGTTGTAGAGGGACTTGAAATAGCATGAAAAAGCCCCCAAGACTAAATAATTACTAGTAAATTCATTTGGAATAACAAACAAACTTCTATTGTGCAAATTATTAAACTTCTTCAGTTTCTTCATATGTAAAATACAAATGATAGTTGGGTATACTTCATTCGGTCACTATGAAGATTAAATAAAATAATGCAAGTAAAACACTTAGCAAGGTATCTCACATAAAGTTACCACCCAATTAATGCTAAAGATAGTATTAGTTATTAGAATCAGAGTCTCTTAGCATGAACTCTTTGAACTGCTACAACTTCTGAAAGAAACAAAATTAATTAAATGCAACTCTGTAGTTATCATAGTCAATATGACCTATTCACAGTTCTATCAATGGAACTGGATTAACAGAATGGCAGATTTTATGGATTCTGTGAAAACCTATGTAAAAAGCCCTTTAAAAAGAAGCAAAGTTATTGACTGCACAAAAAAACAGTCTCATCTGGTTTCCCTTTTATCGCCCTCGGTAGTGATTGTATTTTCATTTAAGGCAAACTCAAGAACTTATTGGGCTGAAAACCAATAAACTTTATTTTTTCTGATGTAAACCCAAAGCTGATGATTTAAGTAATCCCATTGGGTCAATAGACACAGTGACAATTGCCACCTCATATCCTACTACCATCCTACTACTCTGAGAAATAATGAGTGATAACAGAAAGATTTTTTAAGTTTTCTAGAAGAAAAAGAGCACAATACTTGTTTTTAATGTTTGTAACTCTTTTCCTTTAACATTTTATTTCCTCTACCTGAATGCAATGGTTTTGTTTGTTCTGTTTGTTTGTTTGGCTTGTTTTATTTAAAAAAAGTCAACATTTTAAAAATTCAATTATTGAGGTTTTCAGACAATTTAAAAAATTATTTAATAACAGGAGAAAG
>CM053515.1:19525966-19590542 GCA_028627145.1 Eidolon dupreanum | reverse complement strand
CCAGTGTATTTCTGACTTCTGAGTGAATTCATGAGTCGGGGTCCAGGCAGCAGGAAAAGAAGCTGTTGGTGCCCATTGCTTGCTCTTGGCACCAATAAATCCCAGACTCCCTGGGGCACCATGTTTCATTAAAAGGAAGTGCTGACTCTGCAAACTGGTGCCACCAATTGGCCTTGGAGGCTGCCTGTCTGGAGAACTTCCAAATATATTCTTAAAAGATCTGCCAAGCCCCACATGTATTATGGGCAATCATTTGCTTCCAACCATTTGGAATAGTAAATGATTAGTGAGCCAGCAAAGTAATTTTTCATCAGTGGATCACAAGTGATATGCTTTAGAGCTGACCTCCAATCGTAACTAGTGCTATGGTGTCAGAGATGTTAAACCAGTGATTCCTAGACATCCTTTGTGGATGAATGCCAATCTATGGCTATGTTTTACTTAGTCTGTGGTGAAAAGAGAAGGAGGATAATGTAATAAGCTTCTCATAAAGCTAAAACTATTTAAAATTTTAATTCTAAGATTACATCCTTTCTGTGTACATGTTTAATATTTAAGGATTGTGGAAATAGAAAATTCTTTTTCATAGTGAGAACTTAGACAAGTGACTCGCCTCTCTGATCCCCAGTTTTCTCATCTGTAACAGGGGGCTAATAATAGTACCTGCCTCACATAGTTTTTGTGGGAATAAAAAGAGATTATTCATAAAAAGTGGTTAGCATGGTGTTGGTACATGGTAATTGCTCAATAAATGTTAACTGTTATTACTACCATTATTATAATCATCAAAGTTTTTAATGCCCTTACTTGGTAAATAAAAAATAAAAGCTACCCAATGCTGACTTCCTTTTCTCCCCTAGTTTTATTTTTAGGAGGATGGGATTTTCTGATCACTGAAATTTAGAACTATATAATTTTCAACAAGTGCTATGTAGATAACTTATTTAAGTAGCTGAAATCAGGGGTGGGACCCATAGGTGACTTGTTTTAACTAGGACATTTAAGTGAAAGATGATGGTGCCTCGGCTAACAGACTGGCAATGGGGATGGAAAGCTGAGAGTTTATTCAACATTCATTTTTAATATAAAATAACCGGAAGTTACTGATGGTTTGAATGTGGGATAAGAGGGAAAGAACAAAAGTGAGAATGAGCCTGAGATTTCTGCCTGAGTAGTCAGGTAGATGGCTGTGGCATTTTGCTGAGATAGAGAAGAGGGAGTGCTGAAGAGTTGGGACACATCTGAGTGTAGTCAGGAGTCCTAGTTTGGATGCATAAAATGACTGTGAGACATTTAAATGGTGATTTCAAGTAGGAAGCTGGGGTTGAGTGGCCAGAGAAGAGTGAGAAAGTCTGAGCTGGAGATATAATGACATGGGTTTTAATTCTATGGGGATTGGTGAGTCTGCCTTGGGAGTGAACATGGAAACGAAAGAGGAGAGGTACCTTAACATTCAGACGTTAGGCAGAGGAAACTAAGTTCATCTAAGGAAACTGAAAAGGAACAGCCAGTGAGGAAAGAAAAACATTTGTTTTAAAACTTAAGAGAGAAGGGTGTTTTAAGAGAGAGGGGCAATCACTTATGCTGAATAGTCCTACATGGTTGACTAAAGAATTATGGGATTAGGTGACCCAGAGGGTATTGGAGATACTGACAAAAGCAGCTCATTGGGGTTGCAGAGGCGTGAGCCAGACTATGGAGAGTTAGGAGTGTATGGGAGCTGAGGATATAGACACAGCAAGCGTAGTCAACTCTTTCAAGAAGTTTGGTCTAAAGAGAAGCAGAGAAATGAGCAGTAACTGAAGCTGAATATAATGTTAGAGAAGGCATTTTTCTTTTTTTTTTTTTTAAAGAGGTGATACTAAAGCAAGTCTATGCTGGTGGGAATCAACCAATATAAAGAGAAGAAACTAATATATCATATGGCTAAGAATCAGGGCTGGCTGCAACCATGTGGAACCAATACAGGCACACAGGACTGTGCATTCAGAAGGGCCCTATGCTTGGGCTCTAATGACCTGCAGGTGCTGTCTCTAAATTCTTATTCCTTTTAGCTTTGAATTTGTGTTTGTAAGTAATGTCTGATGGGAGAGTGGACCATACCTCAGAGGCTGGAGCCTGGGCTCACACACTGCTGCCTCCTCCCGAAAGGGGTCTAAGTTGGTTGCTCCTGGGGTCACCCTGGCCCCTCCCAACTACTGTCTAGGGCATAGGTCTGGGTGCTGATATAAGGACGGTTGGGGGTGAGTACCCCTGTGACATCCTCCGATGGGGCATGGCAGTGACCACCAATGCCCCAGGCTGCCAGTTTGCTTGATGGGTGGCCAGACAGAGACTATCTTTTGGACTCTTACCCACCCCCTCCTACCCATCCAGATACTGAATATGCCATGGAGTTCAATTTAAAAACAGGTGATGTGAAGATGTACTCACCACTCGGTAACATTCTAGTTAGGAGTAGTGGCAGAGATGTTTAATAGTTATGATGCATTTTATTATCAGATCAGTCTACAATTTGAACATGGCAGGACTGAGACATAGAAAGATTAAGCCACTGACCTGAAATCAGACAGCCACATGGCTAGATCCTGAATCTTGATATAAAATGAATCTCATTTATTTCAGTTTTAGATATCATCCCAGGATGGCCAACCAGAATGGGTTTATAAAATTAAGTAAACGTAGGGGATTGCTTTTCAATAAGAATATGTCAAACACCCATTATGTGCCTACCATTGAATCCTGTTCTCAGAGAGCTGAGTCATTTCATTTCACAGTGACATTCATCTTCACTTCTGATGTAACTCACAGGCATATCCCTCAGACCTCATTATTACTGGTGTTAGGAGTTTGACATATAATACCTTTTTTCCCTGGAGTTAAATACACAGTTCATCACTACTCTTGAGCTTTGCTTGTCTTCTTCCATTCTTTTTTATTTCAAGGACAGTGTTAATAACCTTCATTCATGTCTTTCACAGTTCATTTCACCATCATCATCATCATCATCACTCAATCCTCAACCTTTTTTAATCAACCTAATTTGTATGATACATTATGTGATAATTTTGATTTACTTTTATAAAATATTGAAGTCATTGCCACTTTGATAACGTCTTCATTTTCTGTCCAGAGTATAACATGCAAAAAAAAAAATGTTCTAATCTAAGACTAGACTGAAACATTAAAAAGAATTTCTGCCTAAGTTTTATGTTTCTGATTGGTAACTACAATTTGCTTGCTTACTTTACTCAGTGAGTTTGCACTGAAGATAATGGTTGCAATGTTTGTTATAGTGAACATTTTAGGGATTATCTAATATAAAGGTAGATAAACTTCATTGCAGCTCTTAAGAAATGTGTATTTAAATATATATTTAAAAGCAAGTTTTATAATTATAAAAAAGTAGAACAACTGTCACTTCTACCACTTTCTCAAAAGAAAAAAAACTAGTAATCTGCACCTCACACTGTGGTTTATCCTCCAGAGAGGAGAGCTCCTTTACCAGTAAAACACAGCCCATGGAGGGCAGGGGTTGCCTTGTGAAAAAAAAAAATGAAAAGTCAGGGTAATGAATGCATCCTGGGTGCTCAGGCCCTCGACCCTCTTTTCCCACTTGGCTCTGATGACAGTGGCAGGTGGGGCCTCACCCTCCAGATAAGAGAATGAGAGTCTTTTCTGGAGATTTTGACCAACCCAGGAAGGAAGAGGATTGAACGTTACCAATGTTGGAGTTTTGCTAACTCAACATCCTAGCCATGGCTTTCTGAAGTAACGTTTACTATGTCAAGATCCATCCACATGCTCAGAACTTCCAAATAGGGGTTTAGGTCTCCGCACTTAGTAAGAATAGATGATCAAGGATTTTCACACATGTGGGAAAGGCTGCTAATAGGACTGAGAGAAGCTAAAATAAATGAACATAAAAAAAAACCTAAAAAAACTGTAAGATATGAGAAAGATATAGCAACCAAATTTTTAATAGAAAAAAATAGGATGCCAAGAAAACAACATTCGAGGAGCAAAAACTTAGCATGAGAACAAAAATTATATGAATGGAAAAATTCAAAGAAGGTTTAGAAGATAAATTTAAGAAAATTTCCCAGAATAATGAGCCAACAGAAGAGATAGAAACTAGAGGGTAAATATAAGAAAATTTATGGACCCAACCTACTTCTAAATAATAAGAGGTGCAGAAATAGAGAAAGAAAATAAAAGGGAGCAAACCATCACTACATAAGTTAAAGAAAAAAAAAGAAAAAGCCCAGAATTTAAGGACATAAGTTTCCAAATTGAATGATCTTCTCCAGTACCCAGCACAATGAATAAAATAAGCATACATCATTATGACATTTCAAAATGTTCAATACAAATATACAATTCTGCAAGTTTTCAGAGAAGAAAACCATTATATCAAAGGGTCTGGCACCCAAATAGCTTTAGACCTCTTAACAGCAATGCAAAAGTTAAAAATTAAAGAGAGCAATGGCTCAAAGTTATGAAGGAAAATAATTTTCACCCTGGAATTCAATACTCAGCCAAACTCTTAATTGAGTGTAAGTGATTAAAAAAAAAAAAAACATTTTTCATACACTCAAGGCTTCCAAAATTTACCTCCTGTGAAATCTTTCTTACAATGCTGTTGTAGGATATACTCCAGACAAATGAGGAAGTAAAACAAGAAGAGAGAGATGGTGCATGCAATAAACAGGAAATCCATCATTAAAATGGAGTAATGGAAATTCCCACAATGATGGTTAAGGGGAGCCCCAGGATGACAGCTGTAAACCAAGAAAGATAAACAATCCAGATGCTCTGGTAGAGACATTTTCAGAGATGACAATGTGACTGATGCGCTTGGACATGTTGAAAGAAAATTTAGAAAACTAGAGAAGACTATGAGATTGAATGAGGAAAAAAGATATAGAAAAATAAACTCACGTATAAACAAGTTATCAACCCCCCAGAAACCGAAACATTATGCAAGAAAACTAATCCTCGCTTACTACTCAGGTGCACATACAACTTCCATACTCATAATAATGAATATTAAATACTGATTTAATTGAAATTATATCAGATATAGCTATGTTGGAAAGATGGGAGCATGTTAGGGTAAGACCAAAAGATCAGGAGAGTGAACCAAATCCCTGCTTGCCATCTTGGAAATTCAGTAAGTAATACCTAAAACTGAAAAGAAACAACAAAATTATACTATTTAGAAGATATGGCAAAACCTACCAAATGAATTAGCTAAAAGAGGTAAAAATGTTAGCTTCTTGGCTAGGAAAGATTGGAAAGAGAAAAAATGGATCATGGGACTAATATCAGTGTTTTATGGTAAACCTATTAGAACTATTTGACTCTTTAAACGGTATATAAACTTAAATATATGTATAACTTTGATAAAAAATAAGAACATTAAAAAGATAGAACAAATCAAAATATTAATATGGTTACCTTTAGATGATTTTGTTTTTCTACTTTTCTATATTTTTCATGCCCAAAGTATATTAGTTTTATGTAGCAAATAATGTTCCTTGTGAACAAGAAATTGAAGCTCAGAAAGGTCAGGTAAATTTCCTAATTTCATTTATCTTATAAATGGTGGAGCTAGGATTCTAATGCAATTCTGTTTGACCCACATAATTTTTTATTTTTCATCAAAGTATTCAATCTTCAAGAAGCAAAATATTTATGCCATGATATTCTTTCCCTTCTCTGAAGGTCTGTAGAGCCTCTTTCTATACCAAATGTTAAAACTTGATTGCTTTTATTGGTTTCTCTAATTATTTGCCTGTACACTTATTTATACTCATCTAATTCCAGAAAGGTGAAAAACTGGATTCTGAAGGTCCATACACTGTAACAAAATAAAATTTAAATGAGACAAAGTACATTTGATTATCCAGGTTTCATGTTCTTCAAATACTACTGAACAACTCACAGTTTCCTGAGATGACTTAGTCCCAAGCTCTTTTTGTTTTTCTGTCAGTTCCTAGCAAAGTCCTGGGTACACAGATGCTCGATGAATATTTATTTGACTTACTAGCAAAGCTGTGGCTTCTAGAGAAGTGATTTTAGCTTCTTTCCCATCTTACTATGATTGTCTTAAAGGATAAAAGTGAACCTTTCTTTCTAATAGCTTCCATTTGGGAATGTAGCATGACCAAACATTCATTTAATTAATGGAAAACTATAAAGTCCACCAGAACTATATTTTAAATGAAAGCTTCAATTTTTTTTCTGTCATTTTTCCTTTCTTGGCAAATCATGCAATGTCCATTCTTAAAAATGGGCAAAGTAACAGGACCTAGAAGAGGCACTGATTGCATCTTTGCTCTGATGAGTTATATGGTAGATTGTAATTTAGTTGGTATGTTTCTGTTGCTAGTTTCATATATTAACTTCTGTTCAAAGATGCAGTGATGACATATCAAATACCCCCTGACTTCTGCTGTTAATTATCCTGCTGTTTCTGGGGGTTTTCATCCATGTCTTTACTGAGGAATAGCTGGTGATTGTGAAGTTGATAGGACATGAGAATGGCAGCTCTGGATGCTTCTGAGCTCAAAAAATGAGTAAGTCAGTCCTTGAGGTATTTAAGATATAAATCCATTGTCTTCAGAGAAATCTGAAGTTATAATATTTAAAAAAAAAAACAATCAAATGGAGACTTTCTTTATTGCCTAGCCCATGAAGAAGCATTTTGATAAAAAGTTGTTGTAAGACATTTCTTAGGAGGTACATATTGTAAATGGTCATGTTCCAGGAAATCAACATAAAAGAAAATATCTTTAAAATTTTTCCTCCATAGCCATTTATATTCTGTAAAACTTTGGTGATTTCATTGCCTCCTTCCTCCATATAACAAGTGTTTACCATGTGCCTACATGGCTCCAGGCAGTGTAGACAGAGTGATAAGCAGGACTGGCCCAGTGTCTGCCTCCATGGAGGTTATATTCTTAGCAATTTGTTCTGTGTAAAGTTCTGACATCATTTTGCCTAATGTTTTGGCAAGAGAAGTGATATTCTGGGCTGATACTAAGTCAACTCATCTCTTACCAATAACAAAAATCAGTAATAACAATGCTAGATTTATTGAGTTCTTACTTTGTGCCAAAAATACTTGATAAGCACCTTTGATATGGCTTATTTCACCTACTCCTCATAATAACTTTACAAGGGATACTATACAGGATCAAAATTTTTGAGGAAGAAACTAAAACTCAGAAAGGTTAAATACTTAAAGTTCATAGCTATTAAGTAGTATAGCCAAAACCCAAACCCAGAGTTATATGCTCATAACCACTATATTGTATCATGAAACTTCTAGAACTCCTCTGTAACATTATTAAGAAACTTGGAGCCACATAGTCAAATTCAAGTCCAAGCCCCACCCCTAGGAGATTTTTTTTTTGAAGTCTATAAATCACCTACAAAGTAGCAGTCATATTACTACCTCATGGTGTTTGGGTGAGGATTAAAGAAGAATAATGTATATTAAGTTCTTGGACAGTGCCTACACAGGGATGTAGTTAATAGATAGCGAATGTAATTATCAACTATGACCTAAGATGTGGCACAATGCAGGCAATAGAGGCCTGCACTGTAATTTATAGACACTGTTATTAATTTGCTTCAAACTCAAAGGGATGGGGGCATGGGTAGAAGGGGAGACTCAAGATCATTGATTTAATAACATTACCTGCTGAGATCCTCTTCACACCAGGGTTGCATTCACTCAGTTAATACATCCTCCCTGTTCTCCTCTGCTCGGTCACCTGTTGAACTCCTACTTGTTCTGCAAGGCCCAGCTGAAATGCTCCCCCTCACCAATGATCTTTTATCTTCTACAGAAGGAAGAGATTTTTCCTACTTTAGAACCCCTGTGGCTTTTATTGTCTAGAGCAGAGATTCCTAAAGAAAGACCTGCAGACTGGTTCTAGGCTGGTTTAGTCAAAATCTTTCAGGGAGATTAAAATACAGATTCCCAGGTCTAGCCTCCAGAGTCTGATTCAGATGAAGCTCATGAATATGCAGTTGTAAAAGGTGTCGTGTGTGATTTTGGTGGGCACGTTTGGGAATCACTGTGGGACTCCTCATGTGGCTCTCCATACATACATATTACTTTAGATTGCAGTTATTTATGTCTATGTTTCTTTTCCTGGGAGTTACAATTCTGATAGTCCAGTTCAATTCAGGGATAAAAAGGAAGACTATCTATGGGAAAGACTGGAACAAGCAAGTCCTTTACAGCACTTTTCTCCTGGTTTAATCACTGCCTCCAGGATGTCCTGCTGCATTCCCCTGGACCAAGTTGGTTGTTTCTGCTACACTTTCCCATGGCCTCTGTTCTTCTCCCTACAGCACCAATGCTTGTATTAACTGAAACGTAAATAAATTCTGCTTAAAAAATAAAAATTGCATTATTGGAAGGATATTGGAGATGCCTGCAGAGTAATCAAAATAAAACCTACATGGACATAGAGCTACACACTTAATGCCATCAGGATTCTCCCTTCATCTTGTGATTCTCCTTTGTTCCGTGTGTCAGCTTTATTCTTGGACCTACTGATCTGCATTTTTACATTGAGTCAGTTCTGTTCTCACGTTCTGTGTGCGAGAGAAGGAAATGTGCATTACAAGATCAGAGAATCCTACATGAGAATGTAGATTAAAATGGCTTGGAACACAGTCTTATTCCCAGACTAAGGCTTCTGGCTAGGCGTATGGGATATGATGAGTGACAGATACTAGTGACCGTACATGGTTGGTGGGACCAGTTGTGTGAGACAGGGTCCATGAAAAAGAAAGGTCTTGCATAAGAAGAGGAATATGAAGCAGAAATGTGAATTCTGTTGCCAGTCATGCCTTCGCCTGGCTCTGAGCTACTTGTTCTGCTTTCTTGGGCACACTTATTTGTGTTCAATGGGCTACGGTAGAGAACAGTGTTTAAGCACAGCTTCAGAGTCCACTTGAATGAGACTCTAGCACACTGCCACTTGCCTGCCATGTGGCCTTGGGAAAATTACTAAATTACTATGGGCTACAGTTTGCTCATCTAAAATCACAGGATTGATGGAAAATTGAGAAAATATATGTAACATGTTTAGAATAATGCCTGATACTCCTTACATAAATATTAGATAGTAGCTATTGTTAGTCTGTTGTCCTACTAGACTATAAGTACCATAAAGGCAGACAACCGTGGCTTTCTTTCTCCCCGGCACCTAGCACAATGCCTGGCTATTACTGTGTAAGGAATCAGTAGTAAATGAACACAGCGAACACAGACTGAGTTCGGTGAACAATGTCTGTAAGAATACAGTGTATGATACATATGACATACAAGTAAGTGTTAATCGACTGTGTTATTGGTAAGGCTTCCCGTAAAAGTAGGCTATTAGTAGTGAAGTGTTTAGGGAGTCAAAAGATATACACAGATTTTCAGCTATGCAGGGAGTCAGCAGCCCTAACCCCCATATTGTTCAAGGGACAACTGTAGTTTTTTGCTCTTGAGGAATTTATCTTGTTCTGGTCCTCTTGAACTTGATCAAACTGCACTGGTTTAATTTGCTATTGATCGGGATCAAATAACATAATAATAACACATTGTGCTGTGCAAGCAAAGCATTTATAAAATAAATTATCAGTATAACCAAGTTACAGAGGGTCTATTTTAAGAGAATGTTCTCCCAATGCACTTCAAAAACATCTACTTTTTAACAATCACATTGGCATAACTGTATACAAGGAAATTATCAATTGTTTTAATTTAGCAGAAGGACTTTTTGGAAGCTTGTTTATTTCATGTATCTGGAGTAGACATGCCATAATTTATTCTAAGGTTGTATTTAAGAGAAAGATTGCAAAAATTAAAGCAACAACAATAATGTATGTCAAAAGGTATTGATTTAAAATATAATTACATGCTTTTAACAATCAAAGTAAAAAAAAAAAAAATGCCTTTCTAAGAAAGACATAAACCCAGAGAGACAAAAAGGAAAAAACTGATACATTTGACTATATCAAATATAAATTTAAAACTTAAGTTTTTTACATGATTAAAAATGCTTTAAAGTCAAAAGCCAAATGTCTGGAAAAATATACTTGATATGCTAGAGTTAAATTATTTAACATTTTTAATGTGTTTGCAAATCAGAAAGACCAATAACTCATTTAAAACAGGAAAATATATGAATAGGCAGTTCTCTGAAAAAATTCATATACAAAAATGAGGCTTCAAAGAAATGTAAAGTGAAGCAGTAACTCAAAATATTTTTACTTGTCTGATCAAGGACGGTTGATTTAACAGTGTTGGCACGACAGGGGACAAAAGTCTTTCTTATGCGTTATTGGTAGGAAGGAGATTTAATGCAACATTTTTAAAGGGCTAGTTTGTAGTATCTATTAAATTGGAAAATTCACATATTTTTTTGTCCTAGCAGTTTTTTTATAAAATTTGTCTACAAATGTTGACAAAAGCTGATCAAGAATGTTTGCAGTAGCATTTTAGGTAATAGCAGATAACTGAGGCATCTTTGAAAGTCCCTCAATAGGCTAAATATTTTATGGTATATTTACACAATGAAATAAAAAGCTTTAAAATAATTAGATCTGTGTGTGATGGTATGAATGGACAGAGATAGTATCATTATTTGCAAAGGATTTTAATCTATGTTTCTATAGGAATGATAGTATAATGCCATTGCTAACAAATTCTTTAACCAATTTAATAAATTGGTCAACCACTGTTTAATTCTTGTGTATCGTTAAAGAGCTTTTCTCTACCTACCTGTACACAAGAATTTGTTAACAGTGGTTGCCTTCTGGGAATGGAGTTTAATTTCTGGAATGGAAAGACCTAATTTTCATTGCATAATTGTGCTTTTAAAAAAAATCGTTTGTAATTTTTAGTTGTCAGTGGGCCAGATATCATATTTCTGGTTTATACCATCCCATCTTCAAAATCACTGGTGAATGAGGTTTAATTAACTTCACTTTACAGGTGGGGTCATTGTGATTTGGAAAAATTGAGTAACTTATCTAAGGTCACATAGCTGGTGTCCTTATTCCCTCATCAATAGAAAGATTTACATAAAATAAACATCAAGGAGTGCAGTTCTCAATATTCTCACATATGTTCATGATTTGGTATTTCTAAGACTGGGAAAAAAATTAAGGAAAAAATAACATATTTTCCAAATATTTTTTCCCTCAAAAATAGAAAAAAATAGATTTTCTGCTATACTTTCTAGAATGCTCTTCTCCCAAATCCCAAGTGTCAGAGTGTTGTTAAAAACTCTAAAAAGGGTTTCCATTTTTCTTTCCTCCAACACTGTAAATTACACAGAATGTTGAAACTGGGAAAGTGATATGAGAAGTTAAACAAAGAAAATAAAAACATCAGCATGAGATTCCATGATCAGCACGTTTATGTTAGAAAGACTCATAAAAAACTTGATTTGACTCATATGATTCTTCACAGAGAGGTGAAGATATTGACCCTGCTTCCCCTGACTCTACCTCTGGGATGGGTAGATACACAATAAAGACTATAAAAATAGTGGTTAAAAGCCTGGGTCCAGAATTAGAAAGGTGTATACTGAATTTACATGAATGCAACTGAGCAAACTCAGGTGGGTTGATTCTACCCACTTTTACACTCAAGTGTTGGGTGTGGCTTTGCGACAACAGTCAATCAATTGTCCCCTCAGTTAGTCTTTCCACATGCCTCTAAAAAATTTGCGCCTGCCAGTGAACTGTGATTTAATGTTTAAACATTTTTTTATATGATAGCTTCTAAATAAAATTCATGAGCCATTTTGGGTCTTTTTTTGAAAGACCCTGAGTTTTCAAAGGGGTACCTTTGTAGAGGATTTTCATGTGTAGTTTTGATTTAAAATCTTTAGAACTTAACCCAATTATAAACTAGTCACTATATTAATTTATAACCATGACAAGTTATTTAATTGCTCTAAGCCCGAAGCATCCCATCTATGTAGATCATAAGGTTGTTTTAAGGATAAAATGAGACATAAAAATGAAAGGTGTACCACCCCATACATAAATGGATCCCTCATGCATATAGAATTTCTGTGTCTCGTTGATTAGTGGAGAATTGTGTACCTGTCCTCCCTCATCCCTACCCCTAAAAGAGGAGAAAAAAAAAACAACTCTAAGTCCTTTTCGGATATTTAGTTTTAAAAATATTCCAGGTAATATAACATCAAGACCCATTTAATTTCATCTCTTAACCTGATATGCCTCCAGGCAACCTTAAGTACTGACATGATGGTTGCTAAGAAGGAGTTAGAAGACTAGTGTGAAAGCAAGAATCTGAAGCAAATAAGAGAAATATCAAAGGTTGTACCTTTTCTGCCTGATTGTTCTTCCGGAGGCCACAAACCTTGGCCAAGCCCTGCACATGAGAACCAAATACTTCCTCTCTCCACACTAAACTACCACCTTCCAGGCCCCACCAAGACCCAGTGTCCTACAGTGTCTCTGGAGGACTTTTATGTCCTCTTGGGACCAGAGCCTCTGCCTGAACCAGAAGAAAAGTTTTAGAACCCGATGTAAGGACAAGACACAAGAAGTGAACACACAGGTTAATACTGCTTTAGAGACTGAAGAAAACACTACAAAAACAACACACCATAGACTATGAAATTCCAAACTTGTTGAAAAGACACTGAGGCCTCCTGTTTACCTCCACGTCGCCTGATAATATCCATGTGCTATGGACAGCAGCTTAAGGTGGCTCCTCCCCATGCAATAGTAGTAATACTAGTAAAAGCAGTTAGTTCCAGTTCTAGTCTAAGTGCTTTACATATGTTAACTTATTTCCTCTTTCTATAAACCTTATTTTCATCCTCATTTTCTAGATGAAGAAACAGAAAACGGAAGTCAATTGCCTAGATTATATTTCTGTTAATTGTAAGAGCTGAGATTTGAACCCAGGCAGTCTATCTCCAGCGCCTGCTTTCAGTCCCAGGGGCTGGCAAAGTTTTCTGTAAAGGGCCAGCTGGTAAATATTTTGGCTTTTATATGGTCTCAGTTGCATATTCTTGATTATTATTTTGTATTATCCTTTAAAAATGTAAAGCACATCTTAGCTCATAGATGGTACAAAAATAGGCTGCAGACTCCCTTTGGTGTGTGGGCCACACATAATTTGCTGGCTAATACTGTATGTGTTGATCAAAGGTTTAAGTTATTCTCATCACCAACGGTTTTGAAAAAAACAGTTTGTATGCTATTCCACATTCACCTTAGGCAAATCCTTTATGCCTATAATTCAATTAGATTCCTGTTGACAAGATAATCCACGATTTTGATTTGATTTCTCCCATTATGTCTGAATTTATGAGGTGTGGTTGCATTTTCAATCAGCCTTCCTTCTAACTAGTGATGCTGTACTTAGACATTTAAGAGGGGTCTGTAAGGGTAGCATAAGGGTTTGCTTCCAGTCACTTTTGATCTGTCATTGGCTTTCTACAAGTTGTATTATTATACATAAAAGTGACTTTAGGCTCTATGGTGTTGGACTGGAGTCTGCTCTTTAATTGACTAGAAATAAAGGCATCAGTAAGATGCATTATCTTTAAAGCTTTAGGCCTGTCACTTCTTGAGATCTGACCTGACATTAATTAAGGCAGTTCTGCTAGTAGAAATTTATTGGCAATCTTGCATCTAATCTTTTACCATTTTTATCAAAGCATAAAATGGCTTATAGAGAGACATTGTTCATAAAATGGATTTATATCATAATGGAACTTCATGCTTTCTAGGTGCCTGATGTATGCCAGGAGAGTCAAAATATCATGATAACCTTCTAGGGCTAGACAGGTAGTAGAGAAATCTCAGTGAGTTAGTGGATTGGCTCAAGATAAAATCTTAGATTTGCAAATAAATCCTGGTCAGTGTTTGTTTTAACACTTCTATGCTACATAGTGTATATACAGCTAGCCACATGTAATGAGTGTGAGAAAAGTCAACGCTTTGGTTAAGTCAGTTTGAAATCAAGGGAAAACTTACAGAAGTGATTTTTCAGTTATTTTGACCACAGCCCATGGTAATATACCAAAAAATGATATCATGATCCAGTACATATCTATCTACACACATATATAAAAGCAAAACAAAAGTTTCAGAGTCGCTACTACTCTTACTACATTTGAGGTATTTCTGATGTTTTTAAATCTGTTCCATTTAAATTTTTAATGCTTCTCATTACCACTTATTTATTTCATGACTTATGAATGGTTCTTGACTCAGTTTGAAAACCACTTCCTTAGAAGAGCCAAATGCTCACACTGCTTATATTTACAAGATGTAATTGTTTATGGGTTCTTATGTACCCTCACAGCTCAGTTATATCTATTTGCTGAGAATCAACCATGTGGAAATCACCGTGCTAGGCTCTATAGGAAGCACAAAAAGTTATGCCTTCAACCACCTTAAGCCAGGAATTTTCTGAGTTGCCAGGATGAGCAAAATGACATATCTCTTCCCTCATGGAGCGTCTGATGAGTGGATAAAAGAAACTCAGAACTCAATGAGTTTGGAAGATAACATAATCTAGTGAATGACATAAGTAAGCAAGCAGCTTTGTTAGGACTTTCTGGGTAAAAAGTGTTCTCTTCTTACCTAGAAGGGTCAGGCTCATTTTTATAAATGAGAAAATATAGACTCAGTCTGCCATTTATCACAAGTAACATTGTTATTTTGAGTCTAAATCTAGGATTATTTGTAATATACATGCTGTCCCACATGATCAAATGGGTTTTGTGCTAGAAGTAAAGTGATTTGGGAGTTCAGAAGTGATGATTAAGTCATATTATAAACATTTTTCGACCCTCACAAAGCTTAGAAAGACCTTAAGAGGTCCCTTTATTCATTTTTTTTCAGGATAAGCTAATCTAAATATTCTTGAAATAAGAGACAAAATACATCTTTTAAAGAATGATACCTTCTAGTATTTCACAATATTTTCTGAATAAACTCTTATAATTCCTCATTTGAAATTTTATTAATCTAAATTCTCATTTCAAAAACCGGAAAACAAAGTGGAACATTTTCTCAAGATCATGAAGGCAAGAAACTAAAAATCGCCATCTGTCTGGGAAAATCTATACTTTGTTCTTCTCATCACAAGGTATTTCATGAGCACTGACCTAAGAACCCATGCCACCTGTACGCTAAACGTCTACTGCCTCTGACTTTTAGGAGCAGAAGTTTCAAAACGAAAGATGTGAAAGATCATCTCAATTTCAAAGCACCATTCAGTGGACCTCCATACACATATTCATGCTTGTCCCTTAGATATTTGTGCCTCGGAGATTGGCTCGTTCTATAAATTTATGACTGCAATAATTACCTATTTGGGGAAATTGAAATCATTTAGAAACAGAAGAGTAGCTGTAGGGAAAAACAGGCAGAGAGAAGATGTTTAAAATGCTGATCTTATGGTCTTAATAGAACCATATGCATAGAGGACCAATTCTCTTCTGTAATTGTTTGTGTTCAGAGATGTCCCCCAAACCTTGCTAGCTATGTGAAATCCACTGTTAATATGCTCTTTGAGTCCCATTATGTCTCTCCTTCTTAACATTTAGCAGGAGTTTTAGCTGTCCACTTATTTTGTGACTGTTTAATCCATAAGGGTCTCTGTGTGGAGCCCTCACTAGATTACAGGCTCTATAAAGATGGATATTAGATTTCTACTGTATTATTACTATATCCCATAGTACTAAGCAATGTGATTAGTGTATAATAAGTGTTCAAGAAATATTTACTGGACATACGAGTGGACGTTTTAAGGTAGTCTGGAATATTGTTTTAAATAAGGTACTTCAGTTTAGCCCAATCTTTATTTATTACTTATTAGCTACTGAAGAACAGCTGATAATCACTCACAATGTTCATCTTTCTGTTTGTCTTACAGTCAACTTTGACCACTTTGAAATTTTACGAGCCATTGGGAAAGGCAGTTTTGGGAAGGTGAGAATCAAAATGATTAACTACGGGCAGGGTTATGTAGTTCAGGGAACAGAGAGTTCCAGAATATTTAAACTATCGAGTTACTGGGACCACAAGGAATGATAATTCAGAGATGTTTTTATAATGGATTTTTACGAAATTGTCACCACAGTTTGAGGAAAGCATGTGATGAGCAGTTGTATAATGAATATATACTGTTGTTAGAATTATCTCAAAGTCAAATCTGTTTCTTCTCACTAGAGTTTAAGACTTTCTCTCTACTACAAAGGAGAGACTAAGATTTCAGAATCATTTTCAAATTGTACCAGTAACTTCAGTAATACTTACCTTGTCAAATAAGAGTCAAATCTTTTTAAATGAGAAAGAAGTCACCTGGTTTCTGGTTTTCCCCCAGTTGTATCATGTTTTTATTTTCAAAAACCTCCCATGAAAAATATACATATCCAGTCTAATTTTTTTTGTAAAAACCTTCTAGATTCAAATGCTATTACTTTTTTGGTGGAGACATACTTTAAGAGAGAATAATATTTCATATTGAACTTGCATTTTAAAATTATCTGCTCTCTAGTTTATCAAGCACTGCATGAACCACTAAAAGAATTTCAAAAATATGAACATTGCTTTTAGTATTTTCCCAGTGCTGAAAGTTGTTTTTGGTTATATCAACTATGGTTGTAGACTGAAATCCTTTGTACAGTATCATTCAGCTTGACCATTTAGCCATGCCCATTCATTTTAGTCGCTCAAAGCAGAATAAGGATGTCATTGGCTCTGTGAAGATTCCTGACAATAAGGCAGTTATTGTCTCTAAAACGCTGTCTAAAAAAAACTCCAAAGCAAAAACAGGCACATTTGTTTGAGAAATCAGATATTTAGAAATTGACTTGGTACAGGAGAAGAAAATAAAGTTTTTTACTCTTATATCAGAGCTAAGTAGCAACTTTAGCATCAAAGAATTTGCAAGTGATAAAGCCCCCAGGCCATGCTAAAGAATGAGTCTTGTTCTGTCTTTCTCATGGTAATGATCCGTCATCTCCATAAATCACTTTCTCACTCTGGTTTGGACAATTAGGTCTGCATTGTACAGAAGAATGATACCAAGAAGATGTATGCAATGAAATACATGAACAAGCAAAAGTGTGTCGAGCGCAATGAAGTGAGAAACGTCTTCAAGGAACTCCAGATCATGCAAGGGCTGGAGCATCCTTTCCTGGTTAATTTGTGGTAAGTATATTTACTGAACCTATGAATGGAGACAGTCCCACCTTCACTCCGGATACTGTTACATAAACGCATCTTGATTTCTAGGTGTACATTTGCAAAGTCCTCATTCAAGGACTTCTATTCTTCTTGGTTTCTTCTATTCTCCTTGATAATAAAACAGAAGTGTTGTTTTATCGTCACCAATACATACTGCTTGGTTCAGTTGTTACGGTCCCCCTTTTCCTTGAAGTCAATTTTTTTTAAGCATTGTAATTAAATAGGCTGAAGGAATGAGTTTGAATGTCTTCTCACTCAGATACTTTACCCCATTAACTGCGAGGCAGAGACTAGTATCACTGGCTGACATAAGGTTGATCTTTAGAAATTGTACAAAAAGCACTTTCTCCCTAAAGTTATCCGGCAATAAAACTGGTTGTCTTGCAGCATGCTTCTTGAGCAGCCAGCAATCTATCCGTGATATGGAAAAGGACAGGTGCTGCCTTTCTCACCAAATAGGTTTTAACAGAGGCAGAGCGAGGTTAGTGATCTGCTCTCAAAGCCATTATCACAATCCAAGGCTTAGAAAATGGCAAAAAGACTTACATTATCTATTACTTCCTGCTCTCGAATGTGAAGGTCTTTCTGTGGTTCACTCATTTTGCTCTACGTTTTAATGCAGCCATTATGTTAAGAGCCCATTCTTAAAGCTAATTCAGTATGACTGTTATTTAAATGTGCATACCAAGCAGTGCTTACTTATGAGCAAAGGCAGGAAAAAAAAAAGCCTTTATTCAGAGAATACTAATGGAAAAATAATTGAAATGTCACTGTGTATTTAGGGGCATTCCTCTGGAGGAATCAGTGCATTAAACCTGTCTCCTTCATCTTTAACACAGTTCACTTAATATATGATTTGCTCACACACTGTGCCACAATTAAAAAGAAGATGGTTCTGTGTAACTTGGAAATAGGTCTGTTACAGTTTATGCACTCCTCAGACATGGCAGAATCTCATTTTGGCTCAGGCTCAGTGCATTAATCAGTATTTTAGAGTGGCCTGTTCACAATGCAGCCATGTAAAGAGTTGCTTCCCCATCCTTAGCAATCATCGAATTGCCTTTTTTTGCCTCTCTCTCCACCCTGAGAGTAACGAAGTGCTTCACAGCCTTTTTGTTCAAAGTCACATTTTCCTTCTTCAAAAGTTCAACCAACTAATTTTCTTTTTTTAAGACCAGGAACCCTGCATAAGGACCCACTTAGCATTTTACCCTTTCATGCTTGTCTCTCATCATTGAGTAGGCAAAGCTGATTTTATTCTAGTCCCATTTTTTTTTTTTTACAACATAGGTATTATGAGACTTTAAGCTGGCCAAACTTTACAGACTTTGCTATTTGTAACATGGTGTCATTCCAGACCACATTCTGTCCTCCATGCATGCTGACTTGATAACATATTTATATATATTTATACACACACACACACACATTGTATGTATGTGTATGTATGTGTATGTGTGTGTGTGTGTATGTGTGTGTATATATACACACACATACACACACACACACACACATTGTCCTCTTCTCACACTGAATCTCACAGTAGAACACTGGGCACCATTAATATTGATAGAAGAGAAGAAAGAGACGCCCCCTCGCCATTATTCTAGCACAACATTCAGAACTGAAACCTGTGAGGGGGACATTCTGAGAAGTACAGCAGAAAGTCCTTTTGTCTTTCAACCCCTGAGACAAAGATCTTCAGAATGCATATTAATTTCTTCTAATAAGTGCTTTCTGCCTCAGTAACTATATAGCACAGTAAATATAAGTGACTCTTTCCACAACTATTACATTTCTGGAGATAAATATTAGTGACTCTTTCTACAACTATTACACTTCTGGAGGTATAACTATGAGCAATTGTTATCACTTTCAAGTCACACTGTTCTAAGATAGGGTTAATGTGTGTAACTTGTGTTGTTTTTATGAATGAAATGAGACAAAGAGCTTTGCTCAGTGCCCAATATATAGTAAGCATCTTACAGATAGAAGTTTTTTTCTTTCTTGCTACATTAAGGGGTAGTATTCTGAACATGCCCGTCACTGATGGGCCAGTGTGAACATCCAAAAGACAAATGTGAATGATGCTTGGCCCCAGAGCATCATGGGAAGTTGTGTATGTGGTGGGGGAGAAGGCCAGGTCTTCAACTCATTCTCATTAGGAGCTTTTGTTTATTTTTTTTCTACCCTCATTGTGGAAATCAAAGAAGAAAGTCAAAGATTCCCTGCTATATTACATACAATTTAATCAAGATTCCATGTCTTGGGTTTAACTAGACTTATCTTTACATACCCAAAACTTCAGAAGCCATATCTCTTAAGAAGCACTGTATAAACAAAAAAGCAGCAATATTTTTGAACTCCTCTGTTATTGCTTTCAGTAATCTTCTCATGGATGCTCAAAATGCCCCTAACCTCAATGGGTGTGTTCAGAGAATTCTGGTTTTCAGGCAGAGGGAAAACACAAATTGTTTCTCTTCTAAGCAGGTTTTTAAAAAGATAGTGTATATGCATATAGGTATAAATGCAAACATGTATATTTGAGAAACATTATCACATAGAAAAATGCAAATTCTCCAATAATCCTATCACCTTGAAATAATCACTCCTAAGATGTTGGTGTATATTTTCCAGTAAAATGTCTGCATTTGGTTTTCTATTTTTGATAATATATTAGCCTCATTTACTTCTTCATTCATGTATACATTTACCGAACATCACAGATAAGTTATAATTAGAATTGCCAGTTAAAATACAGGATGCAGTTAGATTTGAATTTCAGACAAATAATAATTTTAGTATACATTCCAAGTATCACATGGGACATACTTTAACTGAAAATCATGTATTATTCAAATTTCCAATTTAAGTGGGCATCTTGTATTTTTAGTTACTAAATCTGGCAACCTAATTGTAACAGAGACCCATGCCATGGGGACACAGTGGTGAGCAGGAATGGACAGAATCCCTCATCTGCCTGGCATTTTCATGAACCATGAGAGGCTGACATTAGTCAAATGGCAAATGAATGTAACAACTGTGAGTACATGAAGGGACTAAGTATAAAGGTGGATGTGGATGTGTGTGTGGATGTGTGGATGTGTGTGTGTGTGTGTGTGTGTGTGTGTGTGTGTGTGTGTGTGTGTGTGTTTTGAAGGGTTTCATGGAAGGAAGGTCACTAGTCTGGGTGGCATCAGTGTTAAGGGTGAAAGAACATTCTGATTAAAATGCGACCTTCCCAGCCTCCATGGACCTGGTCCCACTCAGAACACAGTCATCAGATATAGGCCAGGTTACAAAGTGAAGGCTGCCTGACAGGGCTGGCATCCAGGAAAAGCAAATAAAATCTTCCTGCGAATCCCTCCTGAGGGCTAACAAAGCTCTGGCAATCTACAGCCTGCAAACAAATGGACCCAGTTATGCCCAGCAGAGCCTGTTTCCCAGGTGGCTTTTGTTAATTGAGATTAAGCCTGCAGCTACACACAGCTCCTCAGGATCCGCTCTCCCCGAAGCCCAGGAAACCCAGCTCTCTTCTTACCCGTGTCTGTCGTTCCTATGAACAGGAAGGGTCCACATGCGGTTTGAGAAAATTAGAAGACAAGATGGTCTGTTTTAAGTGGAAAGAACCACATGTACTGGGAATATGAAAAGGGTGTCCTGTCAGATGGCTGAACATAGCTAAATAAATGGGTTCCCTGGAAGGAGCCTCCATCACTTGGGACTCAGGAGTGCCAGTGTTACTTCAGGGAATCATACGCTGTGAGAACTCAGGATAACCTCAGAGGCACAGCCTCAATAATGATAGCTTCCCTGCCAATGGTGTTCTATTCCTTTGGGCTTTATATATATTGTCTCATGTATTCATCCTAACAACTTAGGTTGATAAGGATTATTATTTCCATTTACACTTGAAGAAATGGAAGCTCAGAGAGGTTGAGTAATTTTCCTAGAGCCAGACAGCCAGGAATTGGCAAAGCTGGGATTCACACCCCAAAATCCTGACATCAAAGCCCCCGCTCTTCCTGCCACAGTATACCATCCCCTATGGACATCTTGTGAGACTCCCTTACAAAATATGGAAGGAAACAATTTTGTTTACTGTCTTTCATACCACACAAGATTACAAGCTCCATGAGGCAAGTAGTTTGTGTTTTGTTCACTGCCTCATTCCCTAGCTCCTACAGTAGAGTCTAACACACAGTAAGTGCTCAAAAATATCTGTTAAATGGTTGATTGATTGACTGAATGTATAAAGTGAATTAGTGGGACCAGGCTTCTGGCTTTCAGTTTTTTTTTTTGCTCTTTTCCCTATCATACCACTGCCACACTCACAAACATCCCTTCATATAATCTTGCCCATTCCAGGATCACTGCAGACCCTGAGGTCAGAGGGACCTGAGTTTGAATCCCTGCTCCACGTGTGAACTGAGCAAGTTCCATTATATCTGTTGTTTAATTTCCTCATTCACAATTGGGAATAACAGCAATACCTGTGGCAGAAAGTACTGTTATGAATAAGAATTTGTATATAAAGCAGCTCAACACAGCAGGTGCTTAAACAATTTTAAACAAAAAACTCAGTGAGGCCCCTTCTAGAACTGGAATATTCCCTCAGCCCCCATAACTGGAGAACATTTTTAAATGAACAAGTTCACCAGTTCTTGAGCTGGCCTGGGCATTAGAAATCTTTCATTTTGTTCTCAATTATTAAAAATTTAAATAATTATTTTGCACATAAAATACATATTTTTTATTCTAGAAATACAGAAAGGTCTCATGAAAATAGTAAATACACATATTTTATCACTCAGAAATAACTGTATTACTTTCCTATGGCTGCTGTAGCAAATTATCACAAACTTAGTGGCTTAAAACAGCACAAATTAGAGTATTTGAGATTAAAGCTATTTTTGTAATACGATCAAGAATTTATTTTCCTTTTGCCTTGCAGCTATTTGCACTGAAAGTTCATAAAAAGATAAAACTAATCAGAACAGTGATGAACTGTGGGATGTAGAGATTAACTAGATTGTAGTATTGTGACAAACTTTGGGAGTAGCTGAAATACTCTGTTATCTTTACTGTGGTGTCAATTATGAGGACATATATTTGTAAAAATTCATTAATATCTTGATTTTACTATAAAGGAATTTTACTTCACTAAAAGAATATGAACAAACTAAAGCCCCACGAATTTATTATCTTACAATTCTGGAGGTAAGAAGTGTAAAACTATATTCACTGGGCTAAAATCAAGCTGTCAGCAGGGCTGTGTTCCTTCTGAAGGTTCTAAAGAGAAGCTACTTCCTTATTTTTTTGCAGCTTCTCGAGGCTACTAGTATTCCTGGGCTCATGGTGCCTTCCTCCATGTTCAAAGCCAGCAGCATAGCATTTTCAAACCTCCCTCTGCCTCTGACTTCCTGCCTCCTTCCATCTTTTAAAGACTCTTGTTGTTATATTGGTTCTACCTAGTGACAACAATTATCTCATGACCAAACTCTAGCCAGGCTCCTCCGAGCTTTCTTCTCCACTAGGATTCAATCTTGGTCCATAAAGACTGGAACAAAACATAGTTTCTAAAAGCTCAAGGCAGCATTCCTAGGATGACTTTAGCTTCCCAAAGAATTTGCTGATCGTTCTAGTCAACACCTGAGGGTAGGGCCCCTGTCTCCCAGCAGTGGTGGGAGGGGAGGAGCCTAATGTTCACACCTGCTAGTTAACAAACCAGGAGGGTTTCACATGGATCAGCTCTCCCTTCCTGGTTTTTGTAATTTTTCACTTCTATGACTCTACAGAGTCCCTGTTCAACCCCCTCCCTGTGCCCTCATTCTCCCTTTAAAACACCCCGTCACTTCTGTACAAATCAAAATTGAGTTCAGTTCACACAAGACTCTTCTCCTTAATTATAATAGTATATTACTGATTAAAAACTTCTTTAACTAGTGTCCAGCTTTGTTATCGTAGGAAGAGATTTGATTAAATTAAGGATCTTGCGAAACAGGAAATCCTAAATTATCTAGTGTTGCCATAGGAAGAAGGTGTCCTTGGATATGGCCCTGATGAGCTTGAATGGGTGGAGAAAGGACAGCAGTCCCTGAAGAAGATTGTGGCAGAGAATGGCATTACTGTGTGCCTGTACATAGTAAGTGTTCTATTACATAGTTGTTGAGTGACTGATCGATGGACCAATGATAGGAAACTGGGTCTTTATAATGCAGACATTCACTCATTCACTTACTCATCAATATTACTAGATAGATATACATATACACACATGTATATTTATCTACATGTATATCTATCCTTTATTGCAAATAATACAAGGAGCTTTAGAAAATTTAAGCAAAAAGAAGTTCATTGGAAAGATATGGGACAGCTTACAGCCTCAGAAGTAAAGCTGAAGAAGCAGATCTCAGGAAAGTGAGGGACAAAGGCAGTTCTGGGAATCTAAGTAGCAGAAACTATGGACAGGCTCTTGAGGATATCTCAGCTGGGAGAAATCAGCTCCAATCAATTTTCTAACCTTGTGTAACCCACTCAAGTTTCACAGTCTTGGGACAGAATCTAGTTGGCCTTGCTTAGAAAATGTGCCTGCCCTTTGGCTAAAAGAAAGTATAATTATAATAATCATTTTACTTATATATTTATATATTATATATTACTTATATTTACATATAAGCAAAATGTAATATATAAGTAATATATAATATATAAAATTATAATAATTATATATATTGTATATAATTATATTACTATTATTATTATTATTATTTTTAGGTGAAGCAACCCTTGGTTGACCTCACAGATTGCAAGGACCTTGTCAGTTTACAATCCCTTATTTTTTAAGCCTATAGCACCTGGTCTTCCTAGGTAGTCTCCCATTCAAGTACTAACCAGGCCCAACCCTGCTTAGCTTTCGAGATCAGATGGGATCAGGCTTGTTTAGGGTGGCATGGCCATAGACAAGAGTAAAATAATTACTCCTAGATTATTGGTGAATGATTGTGTCATTTACTAAGGTGGGAAATCTGAGGAGCAGATTCATTGTGAAAAATCAGGAACTCTGTTAGCTTTGTTGATTTTGAGCTGCATCTTAATTTAAATAGAGCTGCTGAAAAAGAGGTGAGACTGGAGCTCAGAAAAGTCCAAGGAGAAGTTCAACAAAACACAAGTATGGGAATCCCTGGTTTGTATCTGCTGTCAATCAAGGACTTGTAGGGAGCACCTCTGGACAGAGATTAAATAAAAGAAAGGGGCCAAGGACTAAAGACCTAGAGCATTCTAATAGTTCTGACAGAGGAAGATTCAGGAAACTAGACAAAAAAGGAGCATCCAGGAAGCTAGCCAATGAGCTAGGGGTAAATCAGAAGAGCGTAGCATCTTGGAATGTAGAATTGTTTTGGAAAGGAAGAAGTACAAGCTATTTCGAGTGATGCTGAGAAGTCAAGGAGGAGACAAAGAACTGACCACTGACTTGAGAAGATAGATATTGTGACTTTGATAAGAGCTAATCCCAAAGGTAGGACAAAAGGCCAAAGGAAGTGACTTAATGAGAAAACAGGAATTGAGTAATTTTATTTGGGGGTGAAGAGTGCAAAGTGGTATTGTATTTTGAGGTTGATCCATGTTGTCACAAGCAGCAATAGTGTATTGTCATTTCTTTACCATATTCTATTGTATGACTATCCCTTGATTTACTTAAACATTTTACTCTTGATAGATATATAGGTCATTACTTGTTTGAGACTTTTATAAATAGTGCTATTAATATTTTTGTATCTTGTGGTAAACAAAAATACACATATTGGGAGTATAAACCTAGGAATTAAATGACTGGATCCAAGGGTTTATATAGGTTAGCTGGCAAATTGTTTTCCAGAGAAATTGTACCAATTTATACTCACATCAACAATATACGAGAATTCAGATTGCTCAGCATTTGGTACTGTCAGTTTTTTTCCATATAGGTGTTCCAGTAAATGTGTAATGGTTTCTCATCGTGGTTTTAGTTTGGATTTTCCAGTGACTTAAGAGTTTGGGCACATTTTCATGTGCTTGTCAGACATTTGGAATTCTCTTTTAAGAAGTGCCTGCTTCTTTTGTCCATCTTCCTGTGTCATCTGTGATTAAAGGCAGTTTTATGTCTTCCAGTATGGCTGTTTATTGACTGACTGATTGCTAATTACAATGGCTAGAACCTCCAGTACTATACTGAATAGAAGTAAGAGTGGATGTCCTTGCCTCGTTTCTGATCCCATTAACTGTGATGTTTACTGTAGGTTTTATTGTGGATGCCCTTTATCAGATTGAGAAAGCTTCCTTCTATTCCGAGTTTAAGAGTTTTTATCATGAATGAATGCTGTATTTTGTCAAATGATTTTCCTGTTCTATTGAGATGATCCTTTATTAATATGCTGTATTATATTGATTGATTTTAGATGTTAATCCTTTTGGTCATGGTCTATAATTATTTTAATATGTTGATGGATTTGGTTTCTAACATTTTGAGGACTAAACCTACAATCTTATGATCAATAAACATGGGGATAATTTTATTACTTACTTCATAGGTTTGTAGTAACAATTAAATGCAATAATATCCATAAGGTACTTAGCGGTGTCATATGTGTAGTAAGGCTCAACTAATGGAAACCATGTTGATTATATCATTGACACTAAATATCTTTATACAATTACCTCATGTAAGATAATAAGAAACAACTGAATAAAACAAATTTATCTGCTTAAACCAGAGCTATGTTACATTCATGGGTAGAGAAAGAAAGGTAATTACAATAACAGCTAACATTTGGTCATTACTTATTATCTTCTAGGCACTGTTTTAGACCCTTTATATGTATTAACTCAATCTTCCCATCAGCCCTGTGAGGTATGTACCAATATAGATGGGGAGGCTGAGGGCTTATATAACTTGCTCCAATTTTAAAGATGTTAAAGGGCAGACCTAGGATTTGAACACAAGCAGTCTGGCTTTAGGACCAAGTTTTTTACCATTATGCTATGTGTCATGCCTTGTGCTAATTACAAGCATTATATCTAATTTACTCTTTACCACATAGTGCATCAAAATATTCCCAATATATAGATATCCTGAGTTTGTTTCTTTTAAGAGTCTCGCTCTAAACTCACATGTGATATAATGATATTTAAACCCAGGCCTGTCTGAGGCCTATGGATTTTCCACTTGTATTTTCCTTAAGTGTGTTTTTTAACTGATTCTATCTTGGATAAATCAATTCATGTCTTTTTCTCCAAAACCTAAGAGCTGTTAGAAGCAATGACTAATACTGGTCATGCGTTTCCCTTGCTTTGCTAGGTGGAGATAGAAGAACTGACCCTGGCTTAGGTAGTGTCCAAATGAGCATTTGGCACAATAGTCTTGCAAAAGGCAAGACTTGCAACAGGCTCCCCAGTGCCATGGGTTTGTTAACTGCATCCCATAGGAGAAAGATATTTTTCATCACAATCCAGTAGATATACTCACAGAAACACACATGATATTCCAAAAACAAGTTTCATAAACAATGTTTAGCCTTACATGTTAACAGCATTTATTCCATGTTATTCGATCTATTTTATTACTTGGAGAAACAAACAGGTGCTTGTCTGACCTAGCCAAACCGATTTCACAACCCATTAAGGGGTTATAAGCCACAATATGAAAAACGCTGCATTAGAGAGTATTCTAGATCTCTTCTGATGCTCAGATTCAGATTTATCTCAAGATGGCCACCATGAAATGGCTTCGAGCATATGAGTGACTTCTTTGATCTTATTTGGTAACCATGCTAATATCTAAAAACTATAACAGACCGATCCAAAACTTGTATTTTACACTTGCTTTTCTCTTTTTGTTTTTTAACTTATTAATTTACTATTTTTTTCTATAACTATTTGTAGAGTATACATTTCAGACAGTGTACAGGAACTGAGCAGTCAAGAATGAGTAAAAGCAGTCATGCATTCTGATAGCACAGGAGGAATGAAAGCAGTTAATCCAAAAGCACACAGGAAAATATTTTCAAATTATGATAAATTCTGTGAACAAGAATACGGCATTGTATATAACAAGGAGGCATGATTTAGTATGGAGTGTGAGAAATAGCACTGTGAGAAGTAACATTTGGACTGAGTCTGAAAGAGGAATAGAAAATAACCAGGCAGTTGACAGCTTTGTGAGTGCCTGCACAGGTCACACCACATCACCGGCTTCTAAGGCTAGAGGGAGGCACGAATTACTAGCTGAGGAACAAAAAGATGTTAAACAATAGTCTGGAAAAGTAAACTAGACCAGACCATACAAGGTCCCATAGACTATGGAAAGAGGTGAAAGGAGGTTTACAAGGCTGACTAACATAAGACTCACATTTTAAACATATAACTGGTGTGTAGAATGAACTGAAAATGTCCAAGATTGCATAGAGGGAGCTATGAAAGCCTGTTGCAGTGGTCTGGGTCAAACATGATGGAGTGGTGGTCTTTTGTTACTTATTTCCTCTCTTACCAAGCATATTTTGCAATGCATTTCATATGCACTGCAACCAGACCTGTTAATTTTTGAGCTGTCAACTAAGAAATAAATAAGCCAAGATACAGCAGACCAAAAAAAAAAAAAAGTTATGGAACCGCAATAGTAAGTCTATGTGATAAATGACTGAGGTACAAAAAAGTTCTTAATCTTATTTAAAAATATCAGATTATGATATGAACTTGAATATTCTAATTATCACCAAAGTGCATTATACCCACATATTTTGTGTATAGTTCTGGAAAATAAAATGCTTTTCTTCTCTCCCTCCAAGAGTTTCAGATCTGAGATAGAGGGTTTCAGATCTGATGTGCTGGAGGTGAAAGATGATTCTTAACAGCCAAACCTGGCTCCATGGTTAAATAAATTTATATTCATACTAGGCAAGGGAAACATGTTGCCTCTTGCCTTGGCTGCTTCTTCCTTTGATTAATAATCCCTTGCGTAGTTGAACATTATTGTTATCTTGCCTCGATGGACATCTTTTTTGGTCTGTTCTTTGAATAAAAATAGCTTAACACAAGCTTCAATAAAATGAGTTGTTCCTTCAGGATGAGTTTAATAAAACCCTTTAAAATGAAGTAATGAGAGAGTCCTCTGGTCTGTCCCCAGATTTCTGCCCTCCACCTGCCTCCCGTGTGGAGCTACACACAGTCACAGCTGCTCTGTATCTTAACCTGGTCAGTGTAGGTTATTTCCATTGGCATTTAGATATGTTTACAGTTAACACTACCTTCTCCCTTCTTTTGGCACCCAGTCCTCATCCAGCTCCACCTCTCTGCCTCATTTGCTGGCCATCTCGGAAGACCTTGCTCATATCCCATGAGTAATCACTGTTTCTGCTATGTGAGCAGAGAGGATGCTGGGGTGCGACAGGTCCCAGGCATGATTACATATTAATTAACACCTTGTGGCTTACTGAAAGACCTGTAAAACTCAACGAATATAACTGGCAGTGGTACAGTTGGAAGGATTGTAAACCAAATAGCCCAGGTCCAGGCACCTTTCCTGATGCCCATTAAACTCATGGCAGTCAACCATCATTGCATCAACATGAAGAAAATCATTTCCTAAAAGGCAACATCAAAGATGCATTTCTCAAATTTTTACAAAGCACTTCCTGTGTTTCTGTCTAAGTTCTCCCCCAAGAGCTTAATTGCTGACATTGTCTGTGTGACTCAATTGTCAGTGGTACACACCGTTTTATTTATTGAATAAGTAAACATTAGGGACAGTTATCCTTCATTAGAATGTTACTGCCTCAGATTAATGCTTCATGAATTTCTTTTTCCTTTTATTTGCAAGTCCCCTCCTTCTCCTTTAGCACAATGATCATTAAAAGAAGAAAATGTACTAAGTACAACTCTCCCATCATTGATATTCTACATTGGTTTCTTAAGCAAGGAAATGTGTCACTAGGAATTGATTTACATCCCTGGACACTACTTGCAGGCATTTAATTCCTGGATTCAAACGAAACTTTGAAATGTAATCTCAATGACATGATGTCAAAAGAAACATGTCAAAACAGTGCTGTTACAGAGAGCTCTATTGTGACTAGATACATGTCTCTGCTTTGAGGGAAACAAAACACATCTAGGTAGGAATGAATGTATTTTTACAGAAGGCTCTTTGCAAATGACAGAGGCCAGATCTGCTCTCCTGTGGCTCATTTCCTCTTCTGATCCCTCCACCCCATGCTCCTTCAAGTGTGAAGCCCATGTTGATCGTACGTCCTGCTTAAAACCCTTCAATGTCTCCCTGACACCTACAGACTCTGAGTGAGCACCTGCCATGGGATCTGCCCACTACCTCCTCTCCAGGCTCAGGCTTCCCCATTATGCTTGTTATTCCAGCAAACTCCCAAACTATTTTCTTTCCCCACTCAGCACTCTGTTGTTTAATATGTGCTACTTTTCTTTCTCAGATCTTTCTAACCCTTCAGCTCAACCATTTATGGAGTGTTTGACCTTGTGCAGGTTAAACTTCCCTTGGCCTTCCCTTCATCGTTTGTAAAATGAGAGCACAAGAGCCACATCTGGGGCTGCAGAGGGCACGCTGCAGAGTGCTGCAGAGCCCGCCCCAGGGAAGTCGCTCGGTGGGAACATTAGCGTTATTAGCTGTATTTTTTAGTTATTGTTATCGTCATCATCCTTTCAAATAGAGCTCAGGTTTTACCTCTGCTGAGCAACCTTCCCAGAACTCTCTGTGCTGAAGACACACGGAATTACTTCCTTGTACTCTGTACTTTCTTCTTTATTGCCCTTTTTATGTCTTTCTTATCACTAATGTGGGACATGGTTTGTCATTACGTTGCTGGGCAATGAAAAAATGGGCATGAGGATGGTTCGAGGAGGCCTTGTAATTCATATTTTATGGACCTCCTTACAACAGGACAGTTAGGATACAATCATTAATGGTACGTGGATTAATGGGGTTTTCTTTATTTTCTAGGTTTTACAGCTTTGTAAGCTAATAGTTAATGGGCGCTTAACTATATACCAGGCATGACTTAGATATTATACTTTATTCTTTACTAAGATCTAATGTGATAGATACTCTTATTTTTATTTTATATATGTGGAACTTGAGGGCCAAAGTCAGACCTCTTAGCTCAACAACACTTTGCTCTGATCTGCAAGGTATCATTGGCCTTTGGGACTCTAGCGTGGAAATATGTTGTATGCATTTTCATTTCCAATTCTGTCGCAGGTACTCCTTCCAAGATGAGGAAGACATGTTCATGGTAGTGGACCTCCTGCTGGGCGGGGACCTGCGTTATCACCTGCAGCAGAACGTCCGCTTCCAGGAAGGCACTGTGAAGCTCTTCATCTGTGAGCTGGCCATGGCCCTGGACTACCTGCAGAGCCAGTGCATCATCCACAGGTCAGTCAAGTCCAAGGGCACAGCCTCAGGCTCTGTGCCCAGGAAGGAATCCACAACCCACCGCATTCCACAGGTCCTCATTGAACGTAGCATTTAATCCTTACCTTATTCATACAACAGTCCCCTGAGGTGGGGTTGTTGTCCTTATTTTGCACTTAAAAAAGAAACTAAGCATGTTGTACCCCAGGTTACAGTTAGTAAACAGCAAGACCAGAATCAATGAATATTGGTGATCTTATTGCTAAGCCTAGCCAAAGAGGAGAAACTGTGACATATAGAAGCTTAAAATAAATATCAAGTGTGGGAATTAATTGAAAGAGAAATTAAGGAAGTTCATTAAAGGGAAAGAAATGGAAGTGGGAAGGATGAAAATTGAGAAAATTTGAGTCCTAACATCTGCCAGTCATCCCCCACACTGAGTCCTCGCTATGTGCGCTGCAACAGAAGTCAGCAAAAGCAACGTGTCTCCTCACTTGAGACATTTATTTTAAATAAAGACAAACACAGTTGAGCCTTGAACAGTGTGGGGCTAGGGGTGCTGATCCCCCTGACTCAGTCAGAAATCACACATAACTTCTGACTCCCCAAAAACATAACTGTAGTCATCCCTCAGTGTCCGCGGGGGACTCTCGATGCTCAAGTCCTTATGTAAAATGGCACAGAATAACTCATGCAGTCCAGCCTCCACGTCTGAGGATTCCCAGCTGTGGATCAAAAATAACGTTTTTGACCCATGGTTGGTTGAATTGGCAAATGTCAAACCCGAAGATAAGGGAAGCCTACTGTGTATTTGCTGGAGGAAAATCCACATATAAGTAGACCTGCACGGTTCAAACCTGTGTTGTTTAAGGGTCAACTGTAACACATGTAGCTATATACCCAAACAGACAATAGAGAGAGGGGGATAATAATTTACATTTGTAAAGAATTAGGTAGTTTTAATGATGATTTCCAATAGAGTATCTCACTTGATCTCAGGAATAATTTGTGATAAGTGATAGAGCAGATACAGTTAGACTAGTATAAAATATGAGAAAACCATAATTAGGAGACATTAAATTAAAATCATCCAGGTTATTTATAAGAATTTTGAACCTAATCACTATCACAGCAGCTACTGTTTTCTAATGACTTATTACACAGCAGGCACTGCTAAATACTTCCATATGTTATTAAATTCTCAGAACTGAAGAAGGACTCCCTCATTTCATTATAGTATCCCCACTATACAGATGAGGAAATTGTGGCTGAAAGATTTACCAAAGACAGTCGATAAATGGCATTGCCAGATTTAAACCTAGTTATCTCTAATCCTAGAATAAGAGCTCTGTCTACTATCTAAACTTGCATTTATGACACATACGAAATATATGTGTTAATTATACATCATTAAATGAAAAATCAACACATGTGACTTTGCTACCATCATCTCTAATCCTTAAAGAATTTGCTGAGTTTTTAAAGTACAATTATGTCTTTTAGTAAAATTTGGCTAAATATTTACCTGTGACTAATTGACATTTATATTTATCTGGATTAGTACAGAGCCTGTGGATAAAGATGTAGCATCATAAGTTAGAGATTCTCCGTCCAGGCACCATGGACTTTTTTTTTATTTTTTTATTTTAGCATTGGTCCTGTACACTGACTGACATAGTTATGATTTAATTTCCTGTCTTTGGAATGGCATATTTGTATTGGAAATGTGCTCTTTGGGCAACAGATGAATGAAAGCAGATCAGTGAATCATTCATGATGTAGATTCTCAGAAGCAAATTTACACACCTGGTGTTCTGTCGATAACTAGGAATCCAGTTCACAAGCAATCTTTCCCTCATACTAGCTCCTATACTCGTTTCTGGTCTGAGGAGAACTGTTCATATGTATATCCTATGGAGTCCCTCTCAGAGATGAATTGACACGCCACAGGCTGTTTTGGTTGTTGACATTGTAAATCTCAGAAATGATGGCAGGAATGATGGGAAGCCAGCACGGTAAGAGGCAGCCTGCTTTTCCTTTCCCTGTTTGAAACTGGTTCTGTGCTTTCTTTCTCTGGGCTTCATTTCCCCTGTCATCACAACAAGATGCTCTGAGCATTTTTAGTATCCCCTTAGGACTGCATTCCAAAAGGAATTCAGGAGGAAAAAGACCAAACCAAACCAAAACCTGATGTCCTTAGTACCCACAAAGAGCTTATGAACACCAAATATCATTGTTCTGTTCTTCGGTCCCTCGTTGTTTATTGCCCCCATTATCATTTTGCCACTTTAATAAGAAACCAAGAATTAACCTTCTGTTCTTTGTCCTTTATACACCCACAATTATATTACTTCATACCTGTCTTCAAAAGGGCCTCTTTGTACTGAAGTGTCTCCTTACCATGGCAAATGAATGGAAAGCAAATTCAATGACATTTTGAATACTGTATTAAAATGAGATGACATCCTCTTGTGATCAAAAAACAATTCAGGTGTATTTCTATTGCTTATTACGGCCACCCCGCCTCCCCATGTGCTGTAATTTCTAGGCAGTCATAGCATCTTGTACCTCTCCTGAGGAGTTGCGACATTCTGGGTGTGTAATTAATTAATGTCTGCCTGCTCCACTAAGTCATAAACTCCATGAGTTAAGGACATGCTTGTGTTGTTTTTTTATTGTATAATCAGTATACAGCAAAAAATATAAAGGAATGAACACTGCCTGAACCACATGAACGACTGGTTGACTAGAAACTTAGGCTTAAGAATAAAAAAGACGAAATTTAAATATAGGGCATTCAAGCCCAAAATTTTAGACCTACCTTGGTCTTCCCATTGGCTAATCATATAACTCGCCATCCAACCCAGCGTACTCCTGAGAATGAAAGGAGTTGCTATTAGTAATTATGCTGGGATAATAGGCCAAACTCAAAAATGTTCTGGGAAAATCAAGACATACATCAATATTACTAAGAGCTTTCCAAGACAGTGGTGACCAGACATGTTAACTGTGAGAGAGCTCTTACAACCAGGACTTTTCACCCTCAGAGTACCAGGTATCAATCTGAAGTGGTATCTGTTTGAAATGGTGTCAAATGGCTTAAAAACATGTACCTGGTAAAAATGAGCAGCATCTCTTTGTCTATGGCATTTAAAGGATGACAACAGTGGCGTTCTGAGGGTGGGGCTTGTGGGGCAGAGTTAAGAGCATGAAGAGCGATATAGAAGAAGAGATGGAGGCTTCTAATTCTAAAATCTCCTTCTTCAAAAGAATCAGTAAATTCACACTGGATTCGACTGAATCTAAGATAACAAAACACCTCTCAGCTACTTAGAAGATTGGGTTGTAAGATGCATCCTGAGTGCCAAGACATTAAAATGTGAGTGAAGAATAAGAATTAATGAAATACAATAGATCCCCCCCACACCAAGAAAGACCATCTGCATAAAACTGCAGCTATAAAATATGACCTCTAAATTCAGATCACAAAAATAAATAAACAAAAAAATAAATTGAGATTGGAACCATTTTGCCTTTGGACATGGTAGGAGATTCAAATTGTCCATAGCAGTCAGCAAATCTGTGTGGAGCAGAAGGCTGCCCTTTACCGAGGGTTTCTTAGGCACCAGCCACTCTGCTAAGCAATTGTGAATTATTTCATTCAATCTGCCCAAAACTCCAAGAGGTTGATGGTGTTATTGTCCCCATTTTACAGTTGATAAAACTCTGGTTCAGAAAGTAACTTAGCTAACAAGTAGGTGGGACATCACCCAAAGGAAGTGTAGAGCTCTTAGCCACCCTACGGATATTGATGGAGCACAATGGTAAGCCCGGGGGAGGGCATGGTTTGTAAGCCATGACCACCTGCCCTCAGGTTCCCTCAGTCTTGCTGCATAGGCGAGGATGATACATAGGAACCAACAGATGACAGGACAGCCTAAAACTAGAAGCGAAAGACCAAAGTCATTCAGAGAAGATGATGATTTTGGGTAACAAAACAAAGTTTCTTGAGAGCTCAGAGGGTTTAAAAAGGATCTTACTATCCAGAGCAGGAAGGAGAGTCTCATTCTTGTAAGGGGAGCTAAATGAAAGTACTCATTTGTCCCTCTGTGGTAACACTGAATGGGCTGTTTTAATTTTTTGTTTGCATTGACTTTCCTGCCAGCCATGTCTAGCCTAGTTATTCTTTTAAACACCATAGGTCCTGTTTCTGCTATAAACTCCAAATGAGACATAATGGGGTTTTGTTTAATTTTGTTTGGAGAATTTTTTTTTTAATCCAGACTTGAAATTTTTTCTGTACTTTCCTAAATATGGGACTGTTTAGCTAATTTTCCTCAATTTTAGAATTTTTCTTTTCTATATTCATAAAAGACACAGGATTGCATAATGACCATTAATTTTGAATTGTACAATTAGACAGTTCTCTTGTTAGTCAAGAAGTCAAATGTTTTTCTAAGAGTACGGCTCTGAAAATCAGCTTTAGCTTCCAAATTATGGCCAGTTTCTAATTCAATATTCTCCTTTACTTACATTAAATCAGTGAATAAAAAATTTTAAATGTGGACAAAATGATTATTCTCTTTTTAAAAAAAAAAAAGTAAAATAAAACTCATTACAGTCCTTCCAATGGGACAGTCCTATTTGATTTGTGGATTGCCACAGTATCTGCAGTGAATAATGTGATGGAAAGTATTTATTATAGTCCAGAACAATTTGTATTCACTCCCTCATTAGCTGTTAAAGAAAACTCGATTATGAATTTAAGCTAATGAGAAGAATTCTATGGGACAGTTAAAGAAAGAGTAAGTCATCTTGCATCAAAATGCCAGTTGAGTAGATGCTTGTTTCTTTCTCTTTCTAAGAATTACCCACACTCTCATGAAGTTATAACTCACCACTTTCTAAATTCCTATAGGAATATGATAAAAATCAAATTAAGCAATTTGTGTAAGTAATTACAGTACAACAGAGAAAGTTGCAAAAATTTCATCTGCAATTGATCACTGATACACTGAAGTAGGAATAAAAGAAAACTTATGATTGTCAAGAAAAGACAGGATGGTATTTTTATTCATCACCTTTCTTCTTTGCCATAATAATAGGAACCATTAAGTGACACCCAGGTTCATCTTAGAGCCTCTGTAAGATGCATGTAGGAATTAGTCTCCCCCATTCCCCCTCGGACTGCAGTTGCTACTTGTGAGAAGTTTCTATCATTGTTCTAGAAATCATCATCTTGATAGTGAAGAGAAAAACTTAGGAATAATGCTTCTATCATAAATAATTCAGAAACTGATTCTTGAGCATGGTCGCCAGACAATGCTCAGTGCTGACCTCTGAAGGCGAAAGGACCGATGACTCCCCTTTGTCTAGAGTTGGTAAAATCACAGTGTGAAAGGAAGTCAAGTAAACACCTCAAAACTCATATCAGAAAGGTGTTTAAATTCTGTGGCATATACTGTAAAAAAGCAGTTACGTCTGTATCCTGAGCTACCCATGCACACGTGATACACTCACAAAGGTCATGATCATACTTCTAACGGTAGCCCCTGCATCACAATATTCTTTATAAAACACTGTCTCTCCCTCCTAAACTTATGGGTGGAGACTACACCTCATGTTCTAATCCCTAGCGTATAATCTAAATCAGAATGGTTGCTGAATAAATGGATGACTGACCAAATGAATGAGGACAGTATATACACGTGATCCTTGGATGAATGTAGAAGGTAGAGGTTGTTATGATGTTATCTTTTAATTTCTTCCACACATTCCCATTGTGTGTGGATGCTGTATGGGGCTTTCCTCCATGCTGTATTAATTTTTTATACTGTGTGACAAATTACCACAAATGTAGTAACTTAAAATGACACATTGATTATCCCATAGTTCTTCGTGTGAGGAGTCTAGCTACATTTTAGCTGGGTTCTCTGCAAGTCTACAGTCAAGGTGTTGGCTAGAACTGAGTTCTCTTCTGGAGGCTGGATTGGGCAAGGGTCTGCTTCCAAGTTCAGTCAAGATGTTGGCAGAATTCATTTCTTTGTGGCTACAGGACTCATGGCAGCTTGTTTCTTCATATTCAGTGAAGAGAGAAGATGCTAGAGAGGGTCTACTAGCAAGATAGTGTATTTCACTGAATAACTTTATTATTCAGTGACATCTCATCACCTTTGCCATATAATATTGTTTAGAAGCAAGCTGCATGACCAGCAATACTCAGGGGCTGGGAATTATGCAAGTTGTGCTACACCAGCATCTGACACCAATTTTCTGTATGACCTTAAACATAACCCCAAACTTTCCTGTCAAGAAAGTGGTGAGGAGGTTTGACACAATGATCAGGATAGCTTTTTCCATGCCTACAAGCCTAGGGTGATTTCCTCTCATCCCTGGTAGAAGGCTCTTCAAAGTGTGATCTCATTGTTCTTCTGTTCCCTACCACACACCCGTTTCTCCCCAAGGAGGCTGCTCCCCAAGAAGGTTGCGTGACAGTAGTGAACTGTCTAAAGACCGTGTGAGAGTGAGGTGTGATAAACAGCTATTAGCACATTTAATAATCACGGCAGTTCAGTTGTGAACCAAAATTATTTGTTTTAAACAAAGTCTTCAGTTTGTTACAGTCAGAGATCTTCTAGGCTGAGATTTATCTTCTTTTCCAACTCACTGTAGTGTCTTGGAAGTCACATTTTATTTTCCTGATATGAAAATTCATAGGAAAAAATAAGATCTTTTTGCAGCTAATCATTTTAGTCAACAATCACTGAGTGACAGATGAGCTCCTGATGAATGAACTTGCCAACAGTGACACCCCAGCTTTCTGAAGCTATTGGAATGAGTTATCTAGAGAGATGTTTTTCTAATTCCCGAAGTTGTTTCCTCCTTTCTGCTCACCCACATTTTAACCATTTAATGTATAGTACAAAGCACACCTGTCATTTTCTTAATGACTTAAGGAGAGCTGTCATTTATTATGCATACACCAAGAACGAGGCACTGGGCTTATAAGTGTTTCTCACACACTGTTTTTGATAGTTGACAATACCATGATCTGGCGAAGTAACTTGCCCAATGTCATACGTTGAGTATACTAAGGATACAAAAATAGGATTATCTGATGCAAAGTATTATCAGGCTCCCTTGGTTTCACTCTTAATGAAAATAAGAGATATCCTCAAGGTTAGATGAGCTATTTAGTACTGTTTACTCAATAGCAACAATCATTAGTTTAGATATATAATTTCAGTTGGTATCACAAGTTAAATTGTATTCCCCCAAAAAAGATATGTTGAAGTCCTAACTCCAACTGTTGCAGAATATGACTTTATTAGAAAACAGGGTC
Source organism: Eidolon dupreanum (assembly GCA_028627145.1). Classification (NCBI taxonomy): domain Eukaryota; kingdom Metazoa; phylum Chordata; class Mammalia; order Chiroptera; family Pteropodidae; genus Eidolon; species Eidolon dupreanum. Next base: position 19,552,515 of record CM053515.1, on the reverse strand, counting down.
CTTATAGAAGTAATTGAATAAAAATTAGTTCATCAAGGTGCCCTAATCCAATGTAAATGGTGTCCTTATTAAAAGAAGAAATTTGGACACAAAGCTAGACATAGTCAGAGGGAATATGATGTGAAGAGACACGGGAAGAACTCCAAGAGAAAACAGAATCCTGGAAGGAAGGCCAACGATTGCCAGCAAACCAACAGAAGCTAGGAAGAAGAAATGAAGGATCCTCACCTACAAGTTACAGGGGAAGCAGGCCCCTTGATTTTGGACTTCTAGCCTACAGAACTGAGGGACAATATATTTCTGCTTTTTTTTTAATCACTCAATTTGTGGTACTTTGTCATAGCAGCCTTAGCAAACTAATACAGTACGTTTTTAAAGTTTTCTCAGCTGCTAAGATTTCAGTCTTCCCTTCTCTAGCAGTTGCTACTCAGGGCAGCTTCTGTCTTCTCTCCTAATATGTTGCAACAAATATATTAAGAGATGGGAGATCAGATAACAAAACTTGTTAGACTTGTTTGTGAAATTAAAGTAACCCAAGAGAATATTCGGTAAGTCCATTACTTTAGTATGTGGTAACTTATTTCATGTTGCCCAGAGACTATCTTTACTTACTTTTGTATTTCAGATTTGATGAAATATTTCAGCTGTCTGTGGCTTTTTGTAACATTTCTCTGGTCCAAAGTGTTTTGTTCTGCTTTTAAATATCTAAAAGAGAAATTAAGTCTTTTTCAGTTTATCAAAGCAGTAAGTCTGGTATGAGAAAATTAAAAATAATTATAGATTATTTGATTACTTATATAGTACATGTTTCACTTGATGGTGGCTTTTTTCCTTTCATTATATTGAGATTTTTGGTTTCTTGCAGTGGGATGATAGATTCGGGTTTCAGCTACCATTTTCTATGGAGTGGTTAAGAAAATGCCCCTTCCTTGTTTTGCTAAATCTTTCCTTCAGTAGCTCACAAGCTCTTGCAAATATTCTTTTTCTCACTCCCATAGCAGAAGGGCCACTTAAGCCTCAAAAACAAAATGACAATGCAGTAATGAGGGTATTAGGTTGACATGTTCTATTCAGCACCTGCTCCCAGGCTACCGAATAATGAATGAGCATGAATTACACATTGTGAAAACAGGAGAATCTGCCTTCTTTGTATTATGCAGCAGGCAGTTTCAAAAGGAGCTTTCAAAGTGTGCTTTTCACACAAGGCCACCCATTTGTGAAAACCCATATGAAGAAGGCAAAGAACTGTTTCTTTACAGGTTAACATTTAACTAGCTTACAATGAGCTTTTAATTATTTCTATAAGGGTTAAGAGTTTCGTTAATATGCAACCTGTGACTTGGTCCAAATTAAATTTTACTTTGCCTGGCACACATTTTAGTGCGAAGCTTAAGCGTCATTCTTTCAGGTTTAGTCATTTAACACATAGTATTGATCACTTATTTACGTGCCAGGCACATGGTTTCTGTCCTCTTAGAGTTTATGGATTAGTTAAGAAAACATAATGAACAAGCAACTAAGTACTTAAATAATCACGCTAGTTACAGATTGCTTAGTGCTTGATGAGAAATAAATAAGGATCTAAGAAAGAGAGCATGGGTTTGGGGGTGCAGGGTGTTTAGCATAGTGCTCAAAGAAGACCTAGCCAGTAGGTGGCGTTTGAGCCAACGCTTGCAGGACAAGCAGCTCTAAGGTGGAAGTTAAGTCCTGGAGCAGAATAGATGCCTCTGTGGTTTGAACATGTGAGAGAGGAGCCATAAGCGAGGTGAGCCAAGGCTAGATCGTCTTAGTACTCTAGCTCACCCTTATTTCTTATCTGTGAAAATACAGAACCAGTCAGAAAGGGACATATCTGAATTTGTTATCAGTTTGGAGATAAGGGTACAGCATTCACAGTGAGTGGGATGAAAATAAAGATGGAAGTGGTGGAGAATGGAACCTATTAGCCATTCTAGACATTAGAGCAAGAAAAAGCCTAGTGACTGTCTTCATGATTCTGCTGCTGCCCATTGGAGCTCTGAGTAAGGCCTTAGGTCAGATGAAGCTTCTGTTGTCACCCACTGGTACTGTTTTACCAGTATTTTATCAATGGCCTTCAGGATTCTTACTGATCGGTGCCTTGTCAAGTGTTTTGAATATGACTCCTGGCGTCAGGTAAACATGAATCAGAGTCCTGACTCTTCTTATAATAGTGGATGACACTGGAATAGTTATATCGGTTCTCTGTGGTCCTATCTAGGAAACAGGGATAATAATTGTACCTGTTTCATAAAGTCATTTGAGGATAATATGGAATAAAGCACTTAAAGGGCTTATTCTGGTTTTTCACATGTTGCATTAAGTGAAATCTATCATTATCACTACATCACAATGGTTCTATGGTAGTTGAAAGCAACTATTCATTAGTTAACATCCTCAATTTCTCATCAGTTTCTCATCATTTCACTCTTCCTACACCCGACACTTTCTACTTATTTAATGTTTTCTGAAAGTTAAGTCAAACAATTACTATGTGGCCTGTCATTGATCAAAACATCGTTCTGTGGCACATGGTTGTAATTTAAACTCTCTGGGCTACCCCTTCCATATCTGCAAAAGTGGGTGTAACATCTAAGTTATGGAGCTGCTGTGAGGATTAAAGGATATGTTGCCTATCGAGTGCCCTCCACAAGTGCAAGAGTGTGGACAATAAATGGTGGCTATGACCATTCTTGTTACTCATGGGAAGGACAGCAGTTTAGAACACTTTTTATCAACTGTGGTCAAACACCTATTCCTATGGCCATGGTCCTCCTTCTCTTTGAACATGGAGACCCTCCTTATCAACATGGGTAGACACTGCTGATTAAAAAGACACTGAGTTCAGAACCTAGCTGCCTTCTATTGAAAAGAGGCAAGTGAGTAATAGTGGAAAGAACCTGACATTGAATTCCATCTCTGCCATTTATGAGCTGTGTGATTGTGGGCAAGTCAGTGTCTTGCATTTCTGTTTCTGTATTGGTAAAATGTATATACTGCTGCTTTCCTCTGGTAAATCAGTGAGAACTGGCTTTCAGGGAGCCTCTTTCAGGAGAAAGCTTGGGTGATTCACAGAGGTCCAGGGCTCAAAGGTGTTTTAAAGGTCAGCTGATTTCTGCTGCACTCCTCACTTGCATGTATGTTGCTTGTTCATCTTCTATGACAAGATCCATGTCATATTAAAAATTTTTAAGGTATTTCATGCCAACTTTGGAAGTCTATGACTGTTAAGAGTTCTTAGATCTTGAATTAAATGGTTCTTTGTAACTCCCTCAGCTGGTCTTTACTGAAGAATTTTAATCTTTTTTCGCCAGATGGTCCTTAAACAACTGATCTCTACTGCCGCTCCCACACCATCAAAGAAAGATATCTTTGTTGGATGAATATCTTGATAAGTTGCTTAGGCTGTGCTGGCTGGAGAAGAGATCCTGGGATGAGGGTCTAACAATGTAGCTTTTGTTTTGCTGATTGGGTGTATTAGCTAAACTGTTATGGACAACTGAGAAGAAATTCAGAGGCCGTGGGAGAAGACGTCAGAAAGAGAAGGCGTGGTGAGTGAGCTAGTATCTTGAGTGACACTTTGGGAAAAGAGACACATTCATAAAGGGATACCGCATGACATTTTCATGGTGGAAAAATCACTGCCCTTATCACCTTAATTATTAATATCTAATGAAATTGGACCAAGTATACTAGAATGACAAATAAAAACCAAGGCTATCCATGAAAAGCCAGTTTTGCCTAAAATGAATATGCAAATATATAATGTATATGTTTGTACATTTTTACATTTTAATAATTAATATTTATATTTTATATAATTATATAGGTCTATAGGCAATATTCAGTGGATGCCTGCAAACCCTCAGTCCCATTACTTTGTTTCCTTGTAATGGCTTCTGTAACTCATATTCCCTTGAACAAACTGGGAAATGCTGGGGTTGAACAAAAAAGTATGGTAGCCGGAAAGTTGCTTAGAGTAAATCTTCATAGTTGTTGCTATAAGAAAAAAAATTATAACTATATATGGTGATGGATATTAAGTGGACTTCCTATGGAGATAATATATACAAAGATCAAGTTATTGTTATATAGCTAAACAATACATTATGTCAATTATGTTTCAATAAAAAAAAGAAAAAAGAGGCATCATCATCTAGTTGGTAAGAAAGAGATGGAAGATGAGACTTGGACCATAATAATCCAATCCATCAGCTTTTCACTTCTGCCTCCTGTTCCAAACTATGTTTTTGTTTGTAATCTCCCCTCACATTCGCCTACCTCCACCTCACTCTTTTATTAGATTTGTTTATGTGATGAATAGAATTATATATATAATATTTTTTCCCCTAAGAACTTGGAGAGGACCCAGTCTAGGAGAACACTATGTAACAAAGAATTAAACCCAGACAGCAGACCTGTCAGAAAGCTGAGGGGCACTGAAGGAGTTGATTTTTGGTTTGGATACACTGATTTTCTTGTTCCCTGTTCGCACAATACCCCACATCAGGTTTCAGGGTGAGCAACTTGATTCCAGGATAGGCACAGTGAAGGGATGTAATTAGCCTATTAAGTTCTGCTAATGTCTTGTAAAGTCGTTCAAGCGAGAACAGCAGATATATCAGTTCCGCCTTGGACTCTGTCACAGGGAACACTGTATTTGCACACTCTATTTCTAGTTCCCACAGAAAGAATCAACTGATTCAGCAGGACATAGCCTTTTCTGTTTCATCACATCAAGATGCAGTGAAGACTTTCTACAGAATGTGTGTTCTCAGAATTGCACTTTCCCACTCCCCAAATCCTATAGTCTCCCCTCTGAAATGATAGGCTCAAATTGTGCAGACATTACTTCTTTATCACTTACTCTAATGTACATCACCTGCTTGCTAAAAACAATCAATTTTTTAGTCGGCCAACAGTAAATACAGTGCATCTGGCAGAGATAGAGAGAGAGGGTTTTTTTGGGGGTGGGGGGTGAGGGAGAGGACTGTTGTTCTTTTGTTTTTGTATTTTTCTTTAAGAGAAAAATAAATACATGATTTATTATTCTAGAAGTTTAAGAAGCCAAGGAATCAGATTTACTAATTTTTATCACAGATATTTACTTCAACACTTCCTTTGTTCTGGGTACTTTTGTAAACCTGGGAGCTAGAGCATTGAACAATACAGAAGAGATTCCTTTCTCTGAGAATTCGGTATGTTAGATGTGCCAGTTTGGGAATTATATTTGATAGAAGGTCATGCTCGCCAGGGGGTAGGCTGGAGTAATGACAAAAGAATGATTAAGGAGATGGGAATAAGAAAACAGTTGAGTGGGATAGATCAAAACCTTATTAGAGGAAAGTCAGGGAAGAAGCTAAGTAAGGTATTAAGTGTAAATCCACACAGACATTGTAATCACCAAGAATGAAAAATCACAGTGAGCAAAAACTCACTAGCTTCCTGCTAATGATGTGTAGGTTGTAAGACACTGCCATATATATTTTAACCTCAGAATTTGTTGAGAGTGGTGGTGTACTTTTCCGATAACTTTACATTCATAGATAAGCTTTTAAGAGGTTCATCTTTTAAAATCAGATTGACATTTTTAGATTTGGACAATAACTGGATGTCATTTCTGAACATGGCTGTACATCAAAAGGTCCTAGAAAAGTCTGGTTTTGGACAGACACCTGGGCCTGCTTACAGACAGTCTGATGGCTGTGGGACTGAGCTTGGTCATAGAATCCATTTTGATCAAAACATATCCAGGTTTGGTAACCACCAAGTTAAAGCATATTATAGATTGCTTTAAATGAAACTATATTATAGATTCCCTTAAGTGAAACATTTTGGCATAAGTTATCTCATATTTAGGATTATTTGAGAAGACTGAAAAGAAGTGGTGCTAAATTTCAGAACTAGAAAATCTCGACTTTCTTCTAGCAGAAATTTTTATTTAGCACAGGTTTATTTTCATTTTCTTTCCCCCAGTACATGAATAAACAATGTTATCATACCACAATTTACCCTGTAGTGACTTAGAAGTTACATCACATTTTGGAAAAACCATAGACAAACTCTATGCCTATCAATTTTATTTTTATGCTAAAAATCTTTTTTTATAATTATCTTAGATTTTCCTAATTTTTCTTTGAATCTAGTGGTAAACATGCTTCTTTACCACTTTAAACCTTTTGGCATGGTTTCTTGGAATCATTCTTATCCCTTCCATCCTCATTTGTCTTTATATTTCCTAGGTCCTAGCTTGGTGACTTATCAAAGTAAATATTTAATGAATAAATGCATGTAATATTGAAGTAAGTAGTATCACATGAAACTAATTGGTACCTCTCTGATATCTATATTATTCTTAAGCATCAAGGTAGTTTCTGGGGAAAGTAGTGGGTATAACAATATGTGGCTTTAATAAGAAAAATGATGCTCAGGGATTTACAGAAAGCTCGTAAAGTGTCAGACACACAGCAATTCATTTTTCCCAGCAAGTCCTCATAAATTTCAGCCACCAAATCATTATGCTGATCTTGCCACACCTGGGTGTCTTCTTTCTCAGCAGGGCTCCCCGGGACCTCCTCCTCACTTGGCAGACACTGATGCTCACTAGAGGCTGGTCTGAAAGAGAGAGCATGAGCCTACCACCTGGTTTACCTCAAGCTTTAAACTGTAGATTTTCAGTGGTACCATAGCACTCTGGTAGATACTGTTAGGATTAACCTTGAGTGTGCTAGCAATTTTCCTGGTATCATTTAGTCATTTTTTTTTTTTTTTTTTTTTTTTACTTCCCACCAGGCAATGTGAGCCTGGGTGATGGATTATACCATTAATCTAGAAACCATCCCTGACATCAAGGAGTTCACGATCCAGTTGTAGAAAAGATAAACATAAGTGTGATAAATGTTATTATGAAATAAGTATACCCTGAGGAACACACAGGAGAGCCACTGACTCAGAATTGGAGAATCAGGGAAGGCTCCCTGCAGGAAGTGACATCTGAGATATGAGCTAAGGGATAAGTCGATATTGTCTGGGTGTACTGGTACGAGGGCTCTGATTCCAACAAAGGAATAGCAGAAGGTGAAGGGATGCAGGAAGCATTCACAGGATTCCATATATTTCTATGTGGCTGGAGCACAAGAGCCAGATGATGAAAGGGCCTTTATGAGTGAGTTTGGACTTGATAACTCTTGAAATAATGGGACCCATCAAAGGCTTGGGGTGGAATCTGAAATACTGAGAAATAAGATAGCCATAGAAACATGCCATTTGAAAACCCCTTACATCCATATCTTTTTAGCAAATGAACCCTGCACCAGAGAAAAATTTGTCACAGCTTCAGATGATCACGTATGAATCCAGAATTAACTTTCAGAACCTAACAAACTAATTAAGATACTCAAAGCTCATGGGGCTTCCCACGACCTGCATGTTGGGTGTGGCATGTGCCTGGTTCTACTTGTAGGTAAAGGGTTTGTTATTCATTAATATTTTCAAGGAAAGAGGACTCTGACAATCTCAGTATGTCAAAGAAGAAGGTCGTCTTTTTCAAGGGACATAAAAGCCACTTGACTAGCCTGAAAATGTGTTCCCAAAACCTATTTCAGAATTTCTTCCCTAATGGTTTCTGTGAATTCAGGTTGATGGGCATTAATGGTACATTACGGGGGGACAGTAAAAGCCTGAGAGTGGAGGAGCAAGGGCTTTTGTAAATGGCCAGGCTTTCCTCTGACTGAGGAGTACTGCTTACAATAACATCTGTTTCAGGAGAATTTTGAAAACTCTATAGGCCATTCCCCTAAGTGTTTATCATCAAACTACTCCCTTCGTTGGATTCCTCCTATGGATTTGAGGATCTTACCAAAAGCAGGGAAGACTAGTGCAAATCTTCTGATTAACTACCCCAGGAATAATATTTGTTAAGTAACTAGAGAATTATAGCGTCATCCTAAAAAAGATTCTAATCTCTGCAAGTTTAATATATGATCACATTATAGACCTTTTCTTTTTATTTTATAGAGTGGTTATGTTCACTCCAGAGTTACACAGATGAAAATGATAATTAGTATTACTACCTCATGACAATTTAAATGCCCCATATGACTTTATGGAGTGATACTTACATGCTTAGACATCATATGCTATAGAAATAAGAGTCCGAGCTTTTGAATGAGAACTGGGTTCAGAAGTTCATTCTTCCATTTATTAGCTCTAACCTTGGGCTAAGTTACCTAACCTCTTTAAGCCAGTTTTCTGATCTAGAAATTGGGGATGTTAATGGTAACTGTCATACAAATTCATTGTGGGAACTGAATGAGATTATGAGTGATGAGGGGTGGCTAGTGTATGATTTCAACCCTATGTTAGCATTTTCCCTTTCCCCCTTCAGTTCTGTTTGTTTTATTATGAGCAACTTTCTTTTTTCTTTTTACTCCCCTAGGGATATGAAACCTGACAATATTTTGCTTGATGAACATGGTAAGTAGATGATTTGTTTGCAACCACCATGACTTGCATGTAGAACAAAATTGATTATCCCCTGCAAAGGAGTATGACACGTGGAAAAGGTGTCTTGCTTGTTTCAGTTGAGTTTTGTAAGTGGGAGGGACAATATGGGGGAACTCTAGTATTTATAGCAGTGGCATAGTGCACTAATACACCCTTAAATAACATTGAATTTACATAATGAGAAAGCCATTCTCTTTTCAATTTTCTTCCACTCCTACTGATTTCTTCAAGAAAATGGTCACAATTTTCTGGTGCTGGTTTGCCTTAATATCTTTATAACAATCATCTCCCTTTTCTCATTAAGACAGAACAGGCCTTAAGCTTAGAGCATTTGGCAGGCAATAGCATCTCTCTAGAAATTGGTGACACTATTTTGTTCTCATTGCCTCTACTTTTATACTTTCCTTCTTAGGAGGCACAAAATGTTTTACACTTGCAGAAGAGATACCACATTTTCTGTTCAAAGATCTTTCAGTTTAAAAAATCTATCAGCTTAAAGAAAAATATAAGGTAGATGATGATATATGTGGTACCCAGCTATGTAGTATAGGGATACAGCAAGAACCACGAAGGTGAAAAATGAATGTCTGAAGTTCAAAAAACACTGATTAAAGACATCCCATAGAACAAACTTTTGCCAGCAGTGATTAAATGTATCTAATCTCTTCCTAATACTTCATGTGCATTTGGATTTATTGGTGCATTGGGGTAGACCTGTAGGACATGCGGCCTGCAAGTTATAAATGTTAGTGGCAATAAGATCCTTGTTTTTAGAAAGCTGCTAGATGAATTGTAAATCTGCAAAGCTCCTTATTCATTTGACTTTAACAGAAGGGATTTGTAAGACAGACTGAAACCCCAAGTACCATCCATTGCTCATTATTTATTTACCCAGTCGCATTTTAAACCGATTTGCCAGCCCCCACCTGTGCTCCGAGGGCTAAGAAACACTTTTGCGTATGGCCTCTAATTTCAAAGCTCAGGGTCATAATTTATTTATAGACTGTCTAAAAAGATTTTTTCCACTTTCTTTCAACGCCTTATTTCTTCCTTCTCTTTACTGCTTCTGACATTTGGGAATGGACTCTCTGTATTTCAGAAATGTGAGCAATGGTGAGACTTAGCATGAAGGTGACTTTCACCAGCCATTCCTGCCTTAAATAGGAAGCAGGATCTTCTCTCACTCTGTTGCAAATAAACTCTATGGAGTTTTACAGCTGTGAAGAAGGCCTCCCCAAGCCTGCAGAGGCCCCCTTTGCACAGTTTAGAAAAGGGTGCTGTGTCTGCCCACCGCAGCCTTACAAAGGTGCATGGCGTCTGGCCAAGCAGAACTCAAGTTGAAGTTCTGTCCCGCCTGCCCTGGTTTCTGTGTGTATAATATATTGCTCTTCCATATGTTGAGGCCCTAAATGGAGACAATAGGTCTTATCAACCAAAACCTGTTCAAGATTTACCTTCTATTTCAGAGAACAGTGTTTTTAATCTTGGATCTCAGATGTGGTTTTATCTTATTTTAACCATGAGTTCATCCTGTTCTCTCTCATTCAGTTTCTTTCTCCCCCTCATGGTCTTGTCAACTTGGTGATGGTAGATTAGGAGACAAGATCAGAAATAAATTAATTGTCTAGTTTAACCACCCTTAGAGGCCACTAATACTATAGTTAAGAGCACGGATTCTGCAGCCAGATTGCTTGAGTTCAAAACCCTATTCGCCTACCAACTCTGAGAGTGTCAACAGGTTCCATAAACTTTTCTGCACCTTGGTTTCTTCAGGGATGAAAGGAGTACCTACTTCCTAGAGTCACTGTAAAGACTGACATACTATGCCTAAAGTGCTTGATTGCAGTGTTGGCCACAAGGAAACCACTCAGTAAAGTTAAATACTAGTATGAGTCTATGAGGTAGTAGGGGCCTTCTCCCCTAGAGAAGCTTAGACGATTTCATCTTGTTTTGTGTGGCTTTGTCCGCATCAGACAGAGGGAGGAGATGCCGAGTATGTACCTGTCTTGAACTAAAGAATTAGTTTGATTCCAGAAGGGATACTCCAAAGATCCTGAGTGTCTATGCGTTAGGTCTTGTGTTTAAACAATTTTCTTGAACCCTAATTCTCAGGTAACTACACTGTCGATGGCCCATTCTGCTTTCCTTCATGTGTGCAGGGAGCTAAACCCACTTTTCAGGGTGTTTTATTCTTGGTGGGGTTGGGGCTCAGGTGCTTAGAGACTGTGAGCAGGCACCCCAGTCAGCCTGCAGGACAGTCCCAACTGTACTTGCTCTCTGGATACGATTTACAGTGACCCCTTTCACCCTCGAGTTTTTGGATTTGGACAACAAATTAAGATGGGGCTTTTCTGTATTATACTCCCATCCTGAACTTAGCTTGAGAGTCACTGCAGTTAATAAGAGAAGCATTGCTTTGGGAAGGGTTGGATATTTGAATGGGATAGAAGCAAACAAATAAGATTGAGAGCTATTCTCTAAACACTGTCCTGAGATTTTCTGGTAAAAATAATTTTTTGGGAGGGGGGGAATAATTTTTGAGGTTATTGACTTTTTTCTTATTCAGATTCTGAAAAACTAAGTCTTTTAGGCATTGTTCGGCAAGCATAATTAATCACTTTTCAATAAATCAATTCCTGGTAACCTATCGCCCTGAGCTCGTTGCCTAGAGCTGCTCTTGTGAGAATCTGCTGAACCACAAATCAGTGCCTGCCTTTTGGAGGGTCTTCTGGTGTGATTTGCCATGTCTCATATTTGAAACCCTCATTTGTCCTCTCCATCCACATTTATAATATTTCACCCCTGATGGGCCATCCTATGCGCCTCTTACATGGAGATTTTAGCAGCTATGAAGGATGAGTGCCTATTTCTGATTTGCCTCCTACGCCCGTCCCTCTAAGTCACCTGTGTATTACAACACATTGCTTATATTTTCATTCAGCACCATCCAGCAGCAGGCAGAAACTTTGTTTTATTCTTACTGATTCATAATGGTTCATATTCGTCAGGAAAGTTTCATATTGAAAGGAGCTAAATCCTTTTATAGAATGGAGAATCTTTCCATGGTATGAATGAACATTGCTTGTACATCAGAATTTGACTTTAAAAATGTTTTTAATTTAGAGCATATGTGCTACTGTTCTCCCCAAATGTCTCACTCACTAGTTCAGAGCCCAAGATGTCATTAGATCTTGGATGGTTCAAAATCAATTGTCCTGATATATATTTTCATATTCTACCAATGTAAGTACCCCATCCAATTCTATCAATTCCATAGTATCTGAAATTCTTGTGTTTTTCTTAAATTGTCCAGGAAATAAATGCTGTAACCAGAGGAACAATACTATCTGCCTGGTATAACTGAGAAAATGACAATTATGGCATCCTCTATAATTTAAGCTTCTTAATATCATCCCACAGGGTACAGAGAAAGGCAAAAACACAGTCCAGGGGTGTGCGAGAGAACTGAGCCTGCTACCTTAACAGCTCCTCCCTCGCAGAGTCCCAAAATGTGCCTAAGCATCAAGTGGGCAGCATCTTTAAATATATTTAATATACATACATACTGTACTCTCCTGTGACACTGGAGTTTCTGATTATGACAAACAGCAACAATTGAACACTTACTTCCTGCCAAGTGCTGAGCTGTCTTCCACCGTCCACCGTCATTATTTCATTTGTTCTTTCCAACAACCTTGTGAGATTATTATCATCCCAACTTCACAGAGAGAATACGTCACCTTCTTAAAGTAACACAGCCAAATAGTCTGACCCCAAAGAACAGGCTCTTAACCACAAAGTGTCTAGGCTTACTTATTTTGTATCAAACCTTTTTAACCACCAACCCAGTGCTTTGAGCATGACCCATGCAGAGAAAGTGAGAAAGAAAAAACTGAGCCCACCTATGTACTCTGATAGGGTGAGGTACGGAAATCATCTGTTGGTACCCCTCAGGCAGTAGAACCTCCACTTGCAGCTAGATGAGTGCTACTTGTACTTCATTAAAATGTCATCTCATAAACAACCACAAAACACTTTTGGCACAAAACAAACCCTGGCAATAAAGGCAGTGAGATTTCTCTTTAGTAGCAGACTGGATGCTATCAAAGAGTAGATAGTGACGTCTGGCAGGGGGAGTGTGGCCTGTGGGATGAGGAAGAAGAATCAGATGACATCGCCTCCAACTACAGCCACATCTCTTCAAGACCACAGCCACATGTAAATGGAAATGCCCACACCCAAGACCCTCTGAATACACATGAGTTTCCCGCCAGCAGGTAACACGATGAGCTTGTCTGCCTGAGCCTCTGGTGCTGTGCCCTTCCTCCTCCTTGCTGTAAGGGCAAGGGCCCTGATGAGCTTTGCAGCGCCTGCTCCCCACTGAACGGAAGTGTTAGACCTGCATTCCAACGTCATGGATGTTAGAGCTGAGGAAGATTCTAGAGATCATCTAGTCCACTCGTTTTTTTTTTTGTTTGTTTGTTTGTTTTAATAAAGGGAAACTTAGGTTCCACACAAGAATGGGCCTTAAAGTCTGCAATGTGTTAGTGGCAGAGTTCAGGGCAGGACGGTGGCTCCCAGGCTAGGACTCTTTATACAACTTCTAAAACTTGATGTTTTCCCGCTGCTTTCCCTTGATGAGATATTGTGTTGGGGACCGATAAGGGACAACCTGAACTATGAGGCAAAAACTGCTAATGATATTTCAGAAAAACTGCTAATGATATTTCAGGAGAAAGGACTCTTAGCAAAGAAATAGAGTAAGTCCTCACTTAACATCGATGGTAGTTTCTTGAAAACCACAACTTTAAGCATGGCAACATATAATAAAACCAATTTTACTGTAGGCTAATGGATATAAACAAGAGTTAAAATCCTACAGCATATTTCCGGTCACAAAACATCACCACACTTCTAAATGATGACCCAATGTATTTCTAATATAAAACATTGAAATAAATGTGAGCTATATGTACATTTAAGACAGATTAATAAAAATAAGTAAGAATGATTTCCTAACCCATTTATTCCAGTTCAGGGGTGTGCTGGCTGGAGCCTGCCCCAGCAGCTCGGGGTGCAGGGTGGGACGGGGCACCCTTCCACCCCACGGCCACTCACACACACCCACGTTGCCTGAGAGTAGGACAGTGTAGACACGCCAGTTCACCTCACGTGCACATTTTGGGATGTGGGAGGAAACCCCTGCGGACATGGGGAGAGGTATAAAATCCACACTGACAGAGGCCCCAGCTGGGAATCCATTTTTCTCGTCAACATTGTAACAAAACAACATTGAGTGAAACATTATTCGAGGACCTGCTGTGTCTGCATTCACGTCTGCTTTGTAGTGACAGTGTTTGTCTCTTAGAAAAAAAGATCCCATAAGAAACCCTTGGAAATTTGACATTTTAAATAGTTCTTGGCTGCCTCCCTCTCGATACACACAGGTTATACCAACTCAAAAATGTTGCAGACAAAAATTGCCTCTTCATCCCCAAAGTTAAAACTTTCTGAGGTTGAACTACAGATTTACAGAGGCTCATCTTTGCATATCATGTTCTGGCTGCTGGAGGGTTCCTGATTGACCATACTGGTCTTCAGGACAGAATAATTGAGCTTTCACTGCCAGCAACCCAAATGCATACAAGAATGTACAGATGAAGCTCCAGATGCTTTCAGCGGGAAGCATGGCGGTGCCACTGGATCGAATGGACTTAACGCTCTGTGGTCCTTCTCTCCCGCCAGGGCATGTGCACATCACAGACTTCAACATCGCCGCGATGCTGCCCAAGGAGAGGCGGATCACCACCATGGCTGGCACCAAGCCTTACATGGGTATGGGCTTTGGAAATGGCTGTCGTGACTAAGAGCAAAGCTTTTGTTTTCCATTCCTGTAGATGCCATTTATTAAGGGTCCACTCATCTGTAGGGACTTGCAACAAAAAATGACAAGTCCCCCTCTGACCTGGGGAGCCTCTGATTTCATGGGTCTGAAGTGAGCCTTAATTCTCCATTTAGCAAGCACCTCATCTGATCTTGACTCAGGGGGGAAACAGATTACATTTTTAAAACACTATTTTTTAAGTTATTTTGGACAGCTTCTATCCACTTTTTAACAAAGTATTTTAAAACATATCAACCAATGGCCTTTGTGTGCTTAGCACTGTATCAGATGTGGGTGATTCTGTAGTGAGCAAAACAGACAAGGTCTCCAGCTCATGGAGCTTACCCTCTAGTGAGATTAAAAAAAAAAAAAAAAAAAAAAAAAAAAAAAAAAGAGCCAAATAGAGAAGATACAGAGGACTATAAAGTTCACAAAGTACCTTCCAGTTATAATTTAAATTTTTGTTTTACCATAACCATCCCATGAGTTCTCTTCTTTTTTAAAGATGAGGAGTGAGGAGCTAGGTTTTGCCTGAAGATTTAAAATTTACCCAGAGTATAGACAACTAGGTCTCACATTTAATTCTGTCAACAAATTAATACAGATCCTACGCTCTGTTGTTAAAGGCAGCCATCTCTGTGCAGACATCATTCTGGCATAAATAGCCCTAGCCTCGTGTACCCCCAGAAGTAAAAAGGGAGATCTGTTGCCCTTTGTGGGCATACACTATTCAGGAAGAGGGACTTCTTCCCTCTTCCTGCTGCTCCCAAAACAGGTGAATCAAATCTCAAGAGAATTACCTGTAAAGCCCACACGTGAGTGGGAGATGAGATGCCTGGTGTCATTTCTGCTTGATGTCTGTTTAGACACTGGTCTCTGAGTTAACAAAGCTGAGCTGGCCATGGTGTGTTAATGAGTTTGGAGTCAAGTCTTGCTGGGAACTACTCCAGTAGGAGACAGAGATAGGCAGTGACATGTGGGGGAGTGGGTGGGATTATCCAGAGGATGTGGTCAAGCTTCAGTGCCCAGGGGATACAGCCTGGAGGCTCCTGTCACCATGGCTTATTGGAGACACCACTAAGTCTCAACAGAGCCAAACTATATGACAATCTCCGGAAAGTGACACCGAAGCACAAAGTGGTGTGAATGCTCTTTTAGTAATTCTGCTGAGCAGTCAGGGCTGAGAACCTCTACAGCCAACCATGAGCCCTGTCAGCTCTTAGATGCAGCTGAGACGCATTGCCCCGGGGCGGGGGCGGGGGTGGGGGCAGGCTGGGCATTTGTATTAGGATCCCTGTGTCTCCACTATTCCTCTTCCTGTGTTCTAAAACAACTGCTACTTTCTCGGAAAAGAGAGGAGGTGTGTGAGAACCAGACTGTCGTCCATCCCACACCAATGCGGCTGAATCCAGGCTAGCAACTTTGAGGAGCTTTGAATCAGATATGATATTAGTTTTAAAGTTCACAGGACCGAATTTTAGAATATCTAAACTAAATGTTTTAATAAGCAAAAGGGATTAAAATTTATCAGGCAACAGACTGAGCTATCATCAAGTGAGCCCATACTCAGCAAACAAGGACGGCTAGATACCGCACAGTTGTCAGCAGAGAATTAAAATGACGTGCTTCCACCCGAGTTCGTTAGGATGCTTAAAGCAGATGCTGTTGCTGGTTAAACTGGTGGGATTAAGTTGGGAGTGGAATGAATTGCACTGGCTAGATTTGGTTAGAGTCATTCACAGGCAAAATATCTAAACTTGAAATCAAGGGCAAGGGCAACATCGCTTTCTTTTACTATTTCATTCTCTTCGCGTGTAAGTAAGGAGAGAAAAGAACCCCTACATATGGGGCCACCTCACCTTCCAAGAGAAAGAAATCCTCCATGGCAAAAATGAGCCGTATTTTTTATGACACTCGACAACTGCAAATTTCCTAGCTTCCAGTTATCGGCCGGGGGAACAAATCTTTGTCACTAGTAAAATAATGGATGCCTATAATTCAGTCTATTTTCTGCCTAAAACCTACGGTCCTCAAATGATGAAAAGGACTATCCACGCCTGCTGGTCTGATGGGTTAATTCCGCAGGTTTCCTGGGTTTCCATATTAAGGGCTATTTTCTGAAAGCCAAATCGGAAAATGTGCATCTGGATTTTCTAGGCCTGGTTTCCATGGTGAAAGGAGCAAAGGGAGGCCACCTTTCTTTTCTCTCCCCAGTAATTTTAAACACAATATCTGTATAATTAAATTCACCTCAAAATTGGTATTTCTAGTCTTTTCACAACATCCAGAGCTTGAAAATTGGAATCTGGTCAAGTTTCTCTGTGCCTCTCCATCTTCACCCTTATAATTAACAATTACTAACATTTATTGAAAGTCTTTTGTGTACCAGACAATGTGTTAAATATTTTACATTCATTTACTCATTTGTTTGTTTCTCGACAGCCCTGTAAAGCAGACTATAATTATCAGCAGTTAATAATGAGAATAAGAAGCTAAGTAATTCGCCTAAGATTACATGACTAGTAATTGAAAAAGCCGAGATTCAAATCAAGCTCTGACTTTAGAATTCAAGCTTTTCCCTGAGAGAGAGTTTTTTAAAAATATCATTTGTGGTTCTTAAATGATCGTAAGCCAACTTAGGTCGGCCAAACCGTTAGCAGTGTTTCTTGTTTCATTAAAAAGTGAATATGTCTGTCATTGTTTATCTCTTTATCTAGAAGTTACCCTTGGCTTTGATTTTTGGCTGGGAGTCTTTCTAAGAGTTATCATGCATAAAAGGCTGCTTTCTCTTTTTAAAAATTAGGTTCCCAATAATTTGTCAAAATCTACCTAACAGACATTTGCCAGCACTCATTTGATAGCTCTCCTGTAAGATGCTTATTAGCAATTAACCAGGAAAAAAAAAAAATCTAGAAAGAACACTAGGTTGCAATACTGAGCAAAGTTTATAGGGATATAAAACATCTATTAATATGAAATGCTGAGCATATTATGAAGGAGTTTCTTGGCTCTGGAAATGAGAAGACAAGCAGTCTGTCAGTTCTTAACCTCCTTCCATTCACAATCTACTTCCGTGCTCCCTCCCATCACTCCAATCCTTTTTTCTCCCTACTCTGAAGTTTTTGTGAATGAATAGAAGCTAGATCATTAAGAGATTAACCAATTAAAACATTCTTCTCCAAATTAAAAACAAATTCACTATAGAAAATGTGTAACATGTAGATAAGCAAAGGAGAAATTAAATTAATCCCTCTACTTATAGGTATTTATGATTTCCTTGTAGAACATTTCATCTACACAAACACATAACATTTTTTTAAAAGTTGGATTATACTGAATTTCTGTAACTTAAATTTATTTTTAATGTAATCACAATAATGGGTATCATATAGTGAGTATTTATTATATCCCAAGCACGTTAAGTTTTTAAAATTTATTGTATTATTAAATTCTCAAAGTGATTCTATGGAATAGGTTTTCAGTATTATCCTGATTTCACAGATTTTTTTAAAAAATCAAGACTAGAAAGTGACATAATTATAATCATACAGCAAGTGACTGATAAAGCACAAAGTTAAACCCAAGTCTAAAAACATATCTTGCCTAGAACACAGAGAAGGTGATGAAGATATAATGGCTGACAATTACTGAGCTCATCCTATGTGCCAAATGCTGTTATAAGTGCACGTATTATGCCTTTTAAACTAAATACCATTCTGCGAGGCAAGTACTATCGTTATTCCCACTTGAGATATATAGACTGAGAAATTAAGCTCTGCCCAAGGGGAAGCTGTGGATACGGGCTTCAGGGTCTGATGTCAGAGCCCTAATCCTTAACACTCTGCTGAGCTACCTGTCTCCAGTCCACAAACACGCCTCAGCCAAAACTGAAACTGGCTTCTCTGACTCCAGACCCTGGGTCTTGACAATTAACGCGACTTATTTTTTTTTTATACCTATATATATGTAACTAAGTTTTTAATTGTCACATGCTACAGAACAGAGGGCTGCATGAAAATTTATCTAACCAATTCTTTATGGTTGAACATTAGGTTGTTTCTCATTTTGAAATATACATTCGTGATAAAAATCCTGGTGGCAGAAATAGGTCCTGCAACTTAATTATTTCCTTGTGATAAATTCCCAAATAATTCCTTGTCAAAGGGTATATACATACATTTCCCTTCTGAAGGCTCGCATTGATTTCCACTCATTTGCTCTGGAAGCATCTGAGGCTATGCACTTCCTTGCATCCTCACCAGGACTGTATTATCACTATCTTAATCTTCGTGAAAAGGTAAGCAAAAATGGTACCTCATATATTAAAATTACATTTCTTTGACTTCTTTTGTAAATTCTTGTTCTTGTTCTTTGACCATTTTCTATTAGGGTGCTAATACTTTCATCCTATTCTATTGTTTCTCAATGATTATATAAAGAATTCTTCTACTCTCGGTCAAGATGGCAGAGTAGGTAAACATTGTGCTCACCTCCTCCCATGACTGCATCAAAATTATAAATTATAGAACCACCACCCTGAAGTCTAGGTGGACAGAAGTCCCATAAGTAAGGATATAAAGAAGTCACGTGGAGACTAGCAGGAGGAATGGAGATGCAAACAGGGCTGTTTGCACACCCACATATGGTGGTTAAGATGCAGGAGGGGTGTTTTGGCTGCAGAGGTCCCAGCCCCACATCCAGTTCACCAACCCAAGGCACTAGTGCCTGGAAGAGGAGTCCCCACAATGGCTGTCTATGCCCACAACAGCTGGCTGTGAAACCAGCAGGGACTCAGTCTGAGATGGTGACCTGCTGGAAAACCAGGTGTTATCTTAAAGGGCCCGTGCAGACTCACTCCCTCACAAACACTCACCCTAAGCAAAGGGACGGCAGCTCAAAAGGCACCAGGGCCACATGGGGAAGAAATGAATTGTTTGGCTTCAGGGCAAGGGCTAGAGAGGAGGCTTTCTTCGTCATCTTGTTCTTTTGTTGAGCCCTCCCTCACAGAGCCCAGGAGGCGCAGGCAGCCACCATGTCAGAGTCTCCATTAGTCCAGTTAACACAGCTCTGGCCCCAGACCGGTGATTCTCTGAGACCCGCTCCACTGAATTCATATGCCTGGCTGGAACTTCTTTCAGTAGCTAACCCACTCAAGGGGCCAGCCTTAGCCTGTGCTGCAGACTTTCTCAAAATTTCTCAAAGGTCCACAAACCACAAAAAAGCAGTGGCTGACCTTGGCATGCCCTGTACCTCTTGCCAACGACCCTAAGCCCAGCACTAGTGGTAGCTGGCTATGGTTGACAGCAAAACCAATCCAAGGTGCCTCCAAGCCCAGCACAGACAACTACCAATTGAAAATCATTTTGAACCTCCTACCAGGCAGCCCCAGGCTGGATACAGGCAGCGGCTGACCTTGGCCTGCATTGGTGCCCTTCTCAAGAGGCCCCAGAACCAACATACCAGCTGGCCAGCTTCAGACCACACCGGAGCATCACTTAACTATCTCCATAAATGACACACCCAAAGGGCAGACTGGACAGGCACCAGCGCCCCACTGAAAAATATCTTGCAACATGGGATCAGCCCCTGCACAATAGCTTGTCCACTGAAGTCATAGCCAGTCCTCACAGCCAGTTAGCCTGAGGGGTCAATCCCACCCACTGATGTGCCAACAGCAACTAAGGCTCAACTACAATAGAAGAGCACACACAACCCACACACTGAGAGCAGCTGGCTCAGGTGAACAGGTAGACTGCACCACGGGGCTCCACAGGACACCTACTACATAAGGCCACACTCTACTAAGACTGGGAGATGTAGCAGATCTATCTAACACATAGAAACAAACACAGGAGGCAGCCAAAATGAGGAGACAAACATGTCCCAAATGAAAGAATAGAACAAAACTCCAGAGAAAGAACTAAACAAAATGGAGGCAAGCAACCTACCAGATGCAGAGTTCAAAACACTGGTTATAAGGATGCCCAATGAACTTAGAGGAAGAACAGATGATCTCAGTGAAAACTCCAACAGAGATAAAAGGAAACATTAAAAAGGAGATAGAAAATAAAATAATCAGAAATTAATATAATAATGGAAACGAAGACTACATTAGCAATGTAGGAATGAACAGCAGATTAGAGGAAGCAGAGGACTGAATTAGCAGTTTGGAAAACATCTAACTGGAACAGCAAAGAGAAAAAAGAATTTAAAAAAATGAGGACAGTTTAAGGGACCTCTGGGACAACATCAAGCATAACAGCATTCACATCATAGGGGAACCTAAGGAAGAAGGAGAGAGAGAGCAAGATATTGAAAACCAATTTGAAGAAATAATGCCTGAAAACTTCTGTAACCTGGCAAAGGAAATAGACATACAAGCCCAGGAAGCACAGAGAGTCTCAAACAAAATGAACCCAAAGAGGTCATGACCAAGATACATCATAATTAATATGCCAAAGGTTAAAGACAAAATCTTAAAAACAGCAAGAGAAAAGCAGTTAGTTACCTATAAGGTAGTTTTCATAAGATTATCAGCTGATTTCTCAATAGAAACTGCAGGCCAGAAGAGATTGGCATGAAATATTTAATGTGATGAAAAACAAGGATGCACAACCAAAATTACCCACCAAGTCTATTTAGAATTGAAGGAGAGATGAAGAGTTTCCCAGATGAGAAAAAGGTGAAGGAGTTTATTACCACCAAACCAGTAATACGAGAAATATTAAAGGAACTTAAGAAAAAAAGATAAAAGATATGAATAAGTAAATATCACAAAGAAAAAAATTCTCATTGACAAAGGCAAACATATAATAAAAGCAGTGAGTAAACCAAAAGCTAACACGAAGGTTAAAAGCTACAAGTAGGATGATCGTGTGCAATTACAACAGGAAATTAAAAAATATAAACACACACAAGTAGTAAAAAATAATGACAAAAACATAAACATGGAGGGGGTGAGTTTTAAAAATGGTAGTAATTATAGAATGTTTGAACTTAAGTGACTTAATTTAAAATAGACTGCTATAATCATAACTTGGTATATACAAAGCACATGGTAAGTACAAATCAAAAATATACAAGAGATACACAAGCACTAAAGAGAAAGAAATCCAAACACAACACTACAGCCAGTCAACAACTTACAAGAGGGCAAGAGAATAAGGAACGGAGAACTACAGAAACAATCAGAAAACAACAAAATGGCGATAACCATATACCTTTCAATAACTGTTTTAAATGTAAATGGATTAAATGCTCCAATCAAAAAAAGAATAGATTAAGAAGTGGTACATATATGCAATGGAATATTAGCCATAAAAGAGAATGAAGTCTTACCATTTACAACAACATGGATGGACATA
Organism: Eidolon dupreanum; assembly: GCA_028627145.1. Classification (NCBI taxonomy): domain Eukaryota; kingdom Metazoa; phylum Chordata; class Mammalia; order Chiroptera; family Pteropodidae; genus Eidolon; species Eidolon dupreanum. The sequence goes on along the minus strand of CM053515.1, from coordinate 19,530,744 downwards.
GAGGGTATTATGCTAAGTGAAATAAGTCAAATGAAGACAAATGCCACACAATTTTACTAATATCTAGAATCTAAAAAAAAAAAAAAAATGAACCAGCAAAACAGACATAAACTCATAGATGCAGAGAATAAACTGATAGTTGCCAGATGGGAGGGAGTTTGGACACTGGATGAAAAAAATGAAGGGATTAAGAAGTACAAATTGGCAGTTACAAAATAGTTATGAGGATGTAAAGTACAATTTAGGGAATATAGTTAATATTGTAATAACTATGTATGGTGTCAGGTAGGTACAAGACGTACTGGGAAATCATTCTATAAGTTATAAAAATGTCTAACCACTGTGCTGTACACCTAGACTAATACAATATTGAATATCAATTGTAATTAATTTCTTTAAAAAGAATTCTTGCCCTTTATATATTGAGAATATTAAATTCTAATATATCATATGTATTACAAATATGATTTCCTATTTTTTAGTTGCTGTTGTCCTTATGGCATTTTTAGCATAAATATCTATTTTCTAACATCAGTCATTAGTCTTTTTACTTTATAGTTTCTATCTTTGATGCTGTTCTTAGCAAGACCTTCCTAACTCCAGATTTTAGAAATAGTTACTTTTTACTTTTATTGTTATAGTTTCATTTTTTACTTAATCTAGCTATATATTGACTAAAGATATGCTGTAAGGATCCATCCGACTTTATTTTTGTTGGATTAAATAAAACCATGCATTATATAAAAACTTTTTAATACTGATTTGAAATGTGTTCATCACAAACTATGTATCTTTATGTACTAGCATCTATATCCTGTGGTTTTCAAATCATAATTTTTATGGCTTTATAGTATAGTTCACTACATGGGATGCAAGTCTCTCTCTTTATGCTTATCAGAAAATCTTCATTATTCATACATTTTTTGTAAATCAAATTTAGAATTATTTTTGTCAATTCTATTCTTTCTAATTACATTAAAATTATAGATTAGCTTTAGAGCCTTTTTTTACATCCTGACCAGAATCCACTCTCCAGTTGTTTTAAAATCTGAAAACCAAATGATGGAAATCCAAATAGCTAATAAACACATTAAAATGTGGCTAAGCTTGTTAGTAATCAGAGGAATGACGATTTAAGTGGCAATGAAAGACTATTACACACTAGACTGGTAAAAATCAAAAGATGAGTTAATATCAAGCGTGGGTAAGAAGGTGAGCAAAAGGAAGTCTTACACATCACTGGTCATATTGTTAATTGGTACAAACACTTCAGTAAATAGTTTGGTGTTATCTGTTGTATATGAAGATACACATTCCATCCCCAGCAGTTCCCTTTCCAAGAATATACCCCAAAGAAGTGTGGACTTAAAGGAGTTTTACATGTGCAGGAATATTCATGAGAGCATTGTCATGATACTCCCAAACTGAGAACAATCCAAATAGCCCGATGATTGGATAGGTAGGTAAATTACAGTATATTCACATAGCACTGAACATTAACAAATAGAAACTATGTGTGGCAATTAGGATAAATCTGATACACATATTCCTGAGCAAGAAAAGACACCGAAGAAACAAGTAGGATTTAACATATGAGATTTATATACACACATACATTATATGCACATGCATGTTATATATACATGTACACATATATAACATGCAAGGAAAACTAAAGTATTGCTTAGAAGTGCATATGTGGGTAGTAAATCTACATAGAAAGGGAACAAAATTACTAACATAAATTCAAGGTAATGGTTACTTTCAGGGTCATGAACAGGACAAAACACAGTGGTGGGGTCAAGATCCTATTTTGTGACCTGCATCATAGCACCTGGCCATTTATTTGCTTTTAACTACTTAAATTGTTTTTGTTTTGTTTTCTATTCTGAAATTAGGTATAGAAATACTTTAAAAACCAAACAAAATGCCCGATGACTTTTTTAAGGAAGCTGAGTCCCTCTCACCTCTATTTGCACCCTCTCAGGAGCTGGGAACCCCCCTAAAGGGTTAACAAAAGCCCCCCATTATTTCTCTGCACTCGTTTTTCAGCTCTTTGAAGGCTCAAAGAATTACCAATCTGTTGTGCCTTTGCATGTTGTTTATTAATGTTTTACCAAAATTCCTCAGTGCCTAGCACACCATGAATGTTTGTTGAAAGAATATATATTCAAATGTCTTAATGCTGAAAATCAGAATATGTAGAAAAGAAAGCAAAAGGATATTTATATAGACTCCAAGAACAATCCAAAGGGACAGAATTCACAGCTTCTATGCTTATTCTGTTAGGTATTTTGTTAGCACAATGGTCTGTTTATCCCTCAGAGTTCTCTAAGTGAGATTTTGTCACCTGGGAGACTATCTCAGATGACTCGCTGTGAGATGCTGAGGAGGGAATGCAGAACAATGGCCCGTTCCATCCAGTCTGTGGGGTACCAGGGAGTAGAGCCATTATCTTCCAAATTGCATGGGGAGCTGTGGCTTACAGAGAGGATATAATGATGCATAAAAGGTGACTCCACTAGGGAATGAGGTCTGCTTAGTCCTTCTACATCTGGCTCCTACAGTCACGGTCAGTCCTGGGCATTGTCTCCAATTGGATGTTGTCCACAGAATTTTACTTAGAACTTCAGTGCACTGGGCAAGGCAAGCCTGTGTGTGCAGGCACCATGTCTCACCAATTTCCTTTGTCTAGAGCCAGCACCTTACTACCAGGGGCTTGCATCAATTGTGTGTAGCTTTGGGCTAAAACTCCCATTAAGAATATTCGCCTCTCTCGAAGCATGCCTGATTTTGAGCACTTTCTAGGTGCCAGGCACTGTGCTGAGATCTTAGCATGTACTATCTTGCTTAATTTGTCACCTCTATAAAGACTACTGCTTTATTATTCTGATTTTACTGGTGAGGGTTCTCAAGCTCAGCCACCAACTTGTTCAAGGTCACAATACATGATGAAGGCAAGTTTTGAACTCAGATGGCACAGCCCCAGAGCTAATGGTTGCAACCATATCTTGATTCATTGATTCATCATCAATCGTTCATTCCATAAATGTCTCGAGTAAGTCTAAACGCCAAGTTCAGTACTGGACACAAGACACTAGATACCTGCTTCTGCTTCATGTTTCATACTCCCTACTCCACTCCTCAGGAGTTAAGGATATTCTTGGAGGAGTTTGTAGATTACAGAAGGTTCACTTTGTGTCAAAGTGCTTAGAGATTGCATAACTGGGAGTTTCTACTGGTGGTAAAATTGACTGTAGCTCTGCCTTGCACTGGAGTCCAGTCAAACAACTGTTACAAAGTGTAAGTGCCCCACAGCTGTAAAACATGTTATCTCTTAGAGTGCCCACTCCCTCTTCTCTACCCCTCCACCCCCAATAGCGGGCTGCAAATGCTGCCCTACCTCTCCAGGATGGCTGCAGGGGAGAGCCAATCCAATGTATGTAGCATCAAATTCTGAGCATTGTTTCCCACCGTAATAGAAATTTCAGTCCCTTAGCACAAACCTGCCAAATCAAGACAACAAATAACATCTCAGCCTTCTTGATTTCAGGGTCAGCTACACATTTGAGACCTAATGGTATCTAATTTTTCATAGGTGCATGTTCTAAATAAGAAAATAATGTATCCCCTAAGGCCTATGCATGCCTGTAATGTGGGTTGATGAATGAGCCTCTGGAGAGAGATTAGAAAATTAGAAATTTTTGCCTGCTGTGAGCAATCTATGAATGAATGACAAGCATCTATAAAAGTGTTTGTACCCTTTACCCTGGCATTTTGCCTTTGGAGGATCGTGTTGGAAAAATAGACGTGTTAAGGTCTCAGGGAGTAAAACAGACCTAACTTTTCTGTGTTTGCAGCACCTGAGATGTTCAGCTCCAGAAGAGAAGCAGGCTATTCCTTCGCTGTTGACTGGTGGTCCCTGGGAGTGACAGCGTACGAGCTGCTGAGAGGCCGGGTACTGCAGAATTGCATTTCTTTGGTTACTCTTCCAGCAAGTTGCAGTTTTATAACGAAAAAAAAAAACGTGTTTTGTTTGTTTGTTTGTTTTTACTAAAAATCAAGCAGTTTGAGAGGTGAAAGCTACTATGCCATGTGGAACTGATAACGACCTTGGGATTTCTGCACACATTCATTCAGTCTCCTACATCTGGAACCAAGCATGCGAGTTCACATGAAATTATAGAGATAAAATTAAATGACTGATATGGAGATTATAAAGCCCCAGAGAGAGGAAATCAATACACCTCACTAAATATCTTGTGTAAATATATTTGCTTAAAGCAAAGCATGTTGCAATCACAGTACGGGACTGATTCAGATACACTTCCCCAACACAATTCATGCCCTGTCTTGTGGGATACTTACCTGTCATGTGGTTCCTGAGTTCTGGGTTCAGTGACAAATTAGTTTCCTTTAAAAAGAAACTTTTTTTTTTTCAATAGGTGAGGCCACCCTTGGTTGACCTCACAGACTTCAAGGACTTTGTCAGCTTGCTATCCCTTATTTTTTATTTTTTATGCCTACAGCACCTGGTCTTCCTAGATGGTCTCCCATCCAAGTACTAACCAGGCCCGACCCTGCTTAGCTTCTGAGAAAAAGAAACATTTCTTAAACTAAGAAAATACCTAGGAAGAATTTTGCTGAGAAAATATTTTTTCCTCCTTCCCATGTTATTTTTACCTCTATGGTAGTTCTCTTGTCAATCAGTCCTTTTCTTTTTTTTTTTTTTTTTGCTTTAGAAAAGTGAAGTTATTATTAGGTTGCTGGATTTTACA
>CM053515.1:19505548-19525466 GCA_028627145.1 Eidolon dupreanum | reverse complement strand
TGTTCCTTTGCCCAAAGAGATGTTTCTGAAGCTAAGTTCTGGTCTTCTTAACAAATCACTCTTGCAAATAAGTTTGGGAATTGCTAGACTGAGTTTGCATAAAGTTAAAGATGTATCTTAATTCCAGACTTTTCAGAGCCTTTATATCCAATGTATGTTGATTGTTTCTGGAGAAGGACATGGTACTAGACTATCCCAAATTTCTCTGTGGAGAAGGCTTTCCTCCAGGTCTTTTCAGATCTGAATCCTGCTTATTCTCACAGCCCATGACAACATGGCACTTCTCTGAAGAGACTTTCTCTGATCTCTAGCTAAATTGATCTGTATCTCTTCCAAATATTTATGTAGTTTTTCTGCTTTATGACCCTTCTGAATTTAAAATTATTAGAAAATACAGAGAAGCACAAAAATGAAGGTAAAATCAACCATATCTTCTAAGGCAAAGAAAATTCCTATTAAAAAATTAAACCCTCCTTTGACCTTCCAATCCCACCTTTTAGAATTCATAGTTTGCTTTTCTGTTCTTATTAGGATAATATATTTTTCATATACACATTTATGCCTTATTGTTTCTGCAAAAACAGAATTATGCTTTATCTTTCTGTTGAGAATTTTTTTCACTTAAGATAAAATGTAGAACTTTCTATATCAAAACACCTAAATCTACTTTATTTTTTTTTTGGATTAAATTTATTTTGTAAATATAGTGACCTTGTAAATTTTTCCAGGTGTATCAATTTTCATGTTTTTATTTCTTTTATACTATTAGATTGTAAATTCATTAAAGGTGAAGTATGTATCTTACATACTTTAGTAGTAGCCACAGTATTCAACTTTAGATAGGTACATAAATGCATAGTGAATGAATGGAGAAACAAGTCACTACAAGTCAATTCTGACACATTCTAGGAAAGAATCACCAAGTAGGCTGCATGTAACTATGTTTTAAAATATAGTTAGTCTGAATAAATGAAATACCAATATCTAATTATAACTATCAACACAACTAAGCCATAGAGGAAGAGTGTTAAACAATAATTTCTCCTCATTTATAAATTCTTACTTACAGAAAAATATGAGCCTCAAAGAGAAATGTGCTTGAAAACACTCTTTGGTTTCTGAGCTTGATCATGGTCTTGATGAATGGGTCCCAATAGCTATTAACCTGTTCTGTCATCTCTGTCTCCCAGCTATCATTGCCATTATAAAGACAAGGTCCATGTCATCTGTAGTTTTTATTATTCATATTAGCTTATGATAGAGACATACTTAGTTTTGCACTGTTTTGTACTGTTTTGCACTAAGTATACTATTCTTTGCTTTTGTACTCTGAAATATGACTGTAATCACAACACATCATTTTCTCCTAACATTTTACCTTTTCCACCTTGTTTATTCTTTATATGCTCATCGTAATTTATATGCTCTCTTAGAACTGTTTGATATATCCCGTCATTGCACACTGTAAGTTTTCTTTATAGTGTATATTTATTTGTGGTTTCCCTAAGTAGACTCTAGCCTCCACTAACAGAAGTCATTCTGTCTTGTACTTCATGGGTATCCCCAATGCCCAGGAGAAGTGCTGGAACATGTGGAATATAGCAGGCATTAAATAAATATTTGGCAAATGAGTAAATCTATAATCTTAGTAGTTGATAAATTAACATGGATTTTTAAAATTTTGAACTAGGAAAATAAGTTATATTGTGTAAGACAAAGGCAATTTGACTTTTTAACAAGTCGACAGGCCATGAGGATTTTTGAAAAGTATTAAATTCATTCATATGGCCTTCTAAAGTGAATGAACACACTCTTAAACCAGTTGCTTATGGCATCCATCAGTTAATTATTTGTTTATCAAATCATTTTGTGGTTTTAGATGGCTAAGAAATAGTAAGAAGCAACCAATGAATCAAAGAAGGGAAAAAAAGTACATGTGCACACATATATAACCCTTTGAGCATGCCAGGCCTGACCCAACTCTTAATGGTAGACATTGAATGAATTACATGTAGTAACTCACGATGCCCTTTGGCTAGCAAATAGTCAATAAACACTGATGATGATGAGGTTCCTAGCACTCCTTTCCTGATAGTTACATGGGTCATTTCCACTGTCTTTACTGAGACAAGTGAATTAGCTACGGTCCCTTATTTGGTCTCTAGGGAAGACATATGTGGCAGGTATTTTTAAACCTTGCATAAAAAGTAAAGTTTGGCCAGTCTCCTTTTAGGGAGTCAACTGCTAGCACTTAGACATGCTATGTGTGGAGTTAAGCCTGTCTTCATATCATCTTTATTGATGATTCGCCTTGCTGTTCACTGTTCGCATTTATATCTATCCCTTTCTACCCTGTGTCAATAACAATATCTTTTCTGTACTGTGTCTAATATATCTTAGCCACTCTGTTGGTAACTTTACACATATCATGGCATTGAGTTTTCCCAATAATCTCATGAGGTGTTTCATTTTACAGATGAAGGAACTGGAACTCAAATTGAGTGACTCCGTTTAGCCCTCAAATTCTTTTGCCTTCAGAGCTCAAATACTTAATTATATTACCTTTTAATACTGATTACAACAGGGGAAAAATTCAACTCCTCCATTTCTCCCAGTGTAGTTCATCAGTCCACAGTCATTGACTGAGCATCTCAGAAAGACCAGGCAGGTACTTAGTATATGTACATAACCATATTAACTGTCTTATTGTTAATATGATTTTTTTTTATTCAAAAAACACATAATGAGCACCTACGAGGTGGTAGGTCCCATGCACAAAACGTGAGTATGGTATATAATCTTTGGTTTTAAGTAGCTCACAGTTTTCATAAAAGAAATTCTAGTGTTAATAATTCCCTTAGGAAAGAGATTTACTAATAGGTAAAGGCTGCCCTCTTGTGGACATTTGTGAAAATTATAATAAAGTCATTTTGTTTTTTCCCACCTCCGAAATAAAAACCATAAAAGAACCTGGTTCTCTCAGAGGTGAAAATACATTTACCTCATAGTAAAACTTGCCACCCTACTCCATGGAACCAGGCACTCATAGCATTTGGCATGGGTTTGAAGTTTTCTGGCTAAATTTCTTTTCTGAACTTATATGTTATGATTTAAACAAATAAAAAGAGGTATGAGGTACAACTCTGGATATCTTTATAATTTACACATAAATAACAACTTTTCAAAATTTCCATTTACTAAGCACTTGTCCAATACTTTATGTAAATACTTATATAATTTATCTTAAAAGACAGTTCCAAATTGGCATCTCAGAGGTGAATTTAGCCCACAGAAACGTTTTGTTTGGCCCAGCGGAATTACCAACTTTTAAGAATTCTGAGATTTCACAGGACACTATAGATTTCTGGAACAATTTTTTTAAGTATGCAATCTGGCCACACTGGACCATATATGCATGTGGCAACACAACAACCAGCTGGAAGGAATTAGAAAATGATACTGAGATTTTACTAGTAGAAAATTTAGCTTGGAAACATTTGCAAAGCAAAATTTTTTTCTTTCACCCTATAAAATGAAAACTCTTCTTTTCTCCCTTAAGAGACCATATCATATTCGCTCCAGTACCTCCAGCAAGGAAATCACACGCATGTTTGAGACAGCTATTGTGACTTACCCTTCTGCCTGGTCACAGGAAATGGTGTCACTTCTTAAAAAGGTAAGAAGGACTGCATGACAAAAGTGATCAAAAGAAGCATGCTCTCTGATTTGAGATTAGTAGTTTACAATATTGGAGGCAGTCATAATAATATACATTTCTAGAGTGAGGTTTGTAGCTAACAGCTTTCAAATACATGGCTTCATTAATGCAATGCACATGTCCTCTTGTATGTCCCAAAGCCATCTCAAACTTAGTGTGCTCAAAATGGAGTTCTTGATGTCTCTGTATTTCCTGGACTTTCTCCAATGTCCCCTCTCTCGGTGACTGTCCTCTCTATCCATCCACTTATGCAAGCCAGAAACCAGAACTCATTCATCATCCCCACATCCAAACCATCACCAAGTTCTGTAATTTGACCTTTTAAATATTTTTGAATCTGTCACTTTTCTCCATCTCCACTGCTATCTTCCTAATCTTATTGCCATCAAGTCTTGCTTAATACTGGTTTATCCATGTACACTTTCACAGACTCCATCTGTTCTTCATTCTGCCCCATAGTGATATGTTCAAACTTCATTGTCTTCCCACTGTTCTTCAAATAAAGATCAAAATAATTGGTATAGTAAAAAGGTTCTGACTACCTCTCAAACCTTATTTTTGACTTTTGTCCCCCTTTGGATTACACATAAACTGCACTGACCTTTTTCTCTTCTCTCCCTCTCCACCTCTTCACCCTCATCTATCAGTCTCTCGCCACAGGCCCTTTGCACATGCTTGTTCAGCTGCCTAGAACATTCCCCCCCTCCCGGCTTTTCCAGCTCCCTCCTTTAGACCAGTACTACTCCATGTGATTCACTGACTGGTTCAAGTCCGTGAATTGTTTCTTATAGGCTCATGACAAGTGTGGAAACTGAGAGAAACATTTAGAAATTTTTATAGGAATTTGATATTGCTGATGCCCCTAAGCATATGGTTCGTGGACTCATCTCACCGAACAGGGCACAAGCCTATTTGGTGATGTAGAATTCAAATCGCAAATTGTACTGGTGTGGAGTCGCATGCTAGCCGTGCACAAGAACACCACGTACTGGTTTCAATGTGCTGGAAATGAAAACAAACAAGTGAAGAAACGACTGGCCCCTCTACATAGTTTGAAAAACACAGTTTTAGATCTCAGCTCAAATATCACTTGGGAAGCCTCCCTCTGTTTTAAGCTTACGCCACGCTATCCTTCCATCATAGCATTTTGCACAATTTGAAGTTATGCATTACGTGTATGTGATTCTTGGATTAACGATCATTATCCTCTGAGCCTCATAAGGGAGGGACCACATCTGCTTTGTTCACCATCGTTTCCCCCACATCAAACACAGAGCCTGACAGGTGGTAAACTTTGGTGTTTGGATTAAGGAGGTCCATAACTTTCATCAGATTTTCAAGGTGCTCATGCTCCCCCCAAAAGATTCAGAATAACTGTAGCAGGAGCTCAATCATATGTATTGCATGATTACATGAGAGGAAGAATGTGGAGGCCAAGAAGATGTGCTTGGCTTTTGTCAAAGAAAAAAAAAATGCCCAGGTGGCAGCTGGTTGAGGAAAAGAGCTTTCAGGACTAAGGATTCAAACCTGTATTTCTTGTCTATGAGCTGAGTTCCCTGTTTTGGAATAGGGATAGTGCCATTGGTAATATCAAAATGAAGATTAGAGGGGACATATTCCATAAGCAAATTTTCCTCAGTTCCAAGACAGCCCTCTTCACCCCAGAGTTGCACCCTGATGATCTCTGGCTGTCACCTCCAGGATGTTTCTCAGGTGGAACTGACATTTCCTGCTTGAGACAGAGGGATGATGTGCTGTTGGCTCTGGAGTGGTTGGGGTGAAAAACACCTCTAATCCTAGTTCGTAATACCCAGAACTATAACAGTAACCTAAGGTACATCTTATCTGTATCTCCCCCAGTATATTTTGATTAGCTGTAAAACAGCTGAAATGTTTAATTGGAAATGAATTTCGTTTGTACAAATGGATGCACGTTCGCTACCTATTAATAGTGGACCTTCTTTTAGGCACTTCACATATGTGCCTCATCTAATTCTAGCTGCAACCTTATGAAATAGGTTACTCTCACCTTTTTACAGATGGGTTTACACAAACTGGGATTTAGAAAACTTGCTCATAGTTAGGAAGTAGAGGAATCATCTATCAAAGATATGTTCAACCCAGTAGGACAAGCTATTTTCACTCACTACATTGCAAAAACCAATTTACAATACATTCTAACCATGCATTACTACATTATCTGCTTATGCATGCAGTATCTGCATTATTTGTTTATAGGGTCAGGGAAGGGGAACACTGCCTTGTTTCTCTCACTCCTACACTTGAAAACATTTAAAAGGAATTAGTGTGTTTTTATTGCGCCCTGTTTTGACCTTCCTTGTGACCTTGATGTTTCTATTCCATCGGCAGCTACTTGAACCTAATCCAGATCAACGGTTTTCCCACTTGTCTGACCTTCAGAGTTTCCCATATATGAATGACACGAACTGGGATGCGGTTCTGCAGAAGAGGCTCACTCCAGGTTTCACTCCCAATGTGAGTCAATCCCAACAGGCCTGTACTGACTCCCATTTGGTGCGCGGTACGGTGTGTGCCAGATACACACGTGGTCTCATTACATAAGCACACTGGTATTGTGGGCAGCCCCAGCTCCTGTTGGCCACCTAAGGCCACTCGGCTGGCAAGTGGCCAAGTTGAGATTCTAATCCAGGACCATCTGTGTCTGGATTTGTAGCTTCTAACCACTTTTTGTGACATGTTTTTATCTGGAAAGAAGCCCAGTCCTCTTAATACGTAAGCCCTCACTTAACATCGCCAATAGGGTCTGTGACTTTAAGAGAAACAACATGTAACGAAACCATGTGACCACAGGCTGACTGACACTAACAAAAATCTTATAACCAGAACGTGAAGGACTTGCTGTAGTCATTCCTACGAATCTTCTCTTTGAGAAAAAAAAAAAAATGCTTTCTCTGATTCTCAGAAAGATGCAGAAACTCATACCCATGGGCTTCTATGAGTCAAAGCGTTGCAAACCATAGAGGTCGGCATGAGGTATTATTTTTACCATTCACCCCTCTTCCTCTGGTAGTTCTGTGCTGGGAGCTACATTCGTAACAATGAAAAGCCAAAGGGAAATAATCCCCACTGCATGGGTCCCTGGCCAAGGGACATCTGTGGCCTGCTGAAGGCCCCTGGTACACGCGAGAGTCCAGAAGCTGAGGCCTTGGGGCCCAAGCGAGGCCTGTAGCTCCCTCTCTCGCCCCACAGCCTGATTCTACACATTCACTTGTAGGCAGATCGGCAGAATAATGTTTTTAAGGGGCCTGTGGAGACAACTCAGAGTTTCCTGTCCTTATTTCCAAGCCAGGCGCCTGCTGTGGGCAGGCGGGACTGTGACCCTTCGTGTGCAAACAGCAGGGACACACCCTGATGGGGTCTGGCGAAGTGCGCAGGGAGCAAAGGGAGAAGGCGCGCGCTGGGATTCTGGGGAACCAGCACCTTGCAGAGCAACAGGAGGTTGGGGCCAAGGGCTTACCCGGCCACCTTGCAGGATCCAGTAGGGGCCTCTGGTACCAGGTTTCCTATGTCGCCATGGAGATCTCGGCACCACCTCCTGCCGCTTCCACTCGGAGGCGCGGGACTTCGGCAGCTAACATCAGAGCTGCCTTAGCCGCTCTGCGCATGTTCTCACCTCGCTGCGAACCCGAATCACCTGGGGGCTCGTGAAACGTGCGGTTTCCTCGTGTTCAAAAACATCCATTCGCAACCTCCAGCTGGGGAGCCGGGAATCATCGGCCAGCATCAGGTGAAGCTGATCTGCACGGCCGTTAGAACACACTCTGAGACACATAACCCCAAAACTCAAACTTAAGAAAAATAACTGTCATTTGATTTCCTTTCTAACTCACCGAAGGCTCATGGGGAGTTTAGAACAATAAACGAAATGTAAAATGAAAGAATATGAACAACCATGCTGGCAATACATTGTCCCAAACGTAGAGTGGGAGTGTCAGCTTCTTATCCTTGGGCTGCTCCATTAGGACCAAGTGTATTTCTCTGCCCACGGCCTGGTGTGTTTTTAGAATGATACAGGAATCTAAGGAGTGAGCCTGCCTGTCTTCCTTGCAGAAAGGCAGGCTGAATTGTGACCCCACCTTTGAACTCGAGGAAATGATTTTGGAGTCCAAACCTCTGCACAAGAAAAAGAAGCGTCTGGCAAAGAAGGAGAAGGAGATGAGGAAATGCGATTCCTCTGAGGTGAGCAGGTCCCCGCCAAACTCACGGTCAGGGGGATCTTCCAGGTGGCTGCGATTCGTGTGAGAGCGTCTGTTGCGAGGTCTTCACTTTGCCTCGGATGGTCGCCCATCCATCCACACAGCTGTTCATTCATCCACTCACCCACTCAACTAATAGCCATCCATCCTTCCCTCCATGCATTTATTTAGGCTACTTTTGTAGAGAACCTATTATCTACCAGGCCCTATGTTAAGTACAGGAGATAGTTACGAGATATAGTTCCTGCACTCAAGGGCATCCCTGTTCTCAAAGATATAGTCTTGTGGTGAAGATAGCTCTGCAAGCAAATAAGTATTCTCAATGCCCTTATTTTCTCTAGTCCTCAGGGACCACTATACCCTTTGATTAATCAAAGTCCATATCCTTTTGGTCACAGAACTGGTCTCTTGCCAGATTCCCACCTGTAAGTGCTTTCTAGAGCCCTCCAAGGGATGCTCAGCTATGCCACAAACCCATCTTGCTTGTTCCCTGTCACTTCGACCATCTTCCTCCTAATCATCTGCTGTTCTTCATTTCATAACCAACTGGCTTCTCTAGCCTTAATTTTTTCTATGTCCCTACAGAGCTTGACTCAAGCTGGATGCAGACTCCTTGTAACAAGCTCCCAAATGTAGCAAAGGCCAAGAGATCATCTTTATTATACGTTTCCTCAGGTTTTAGAGATAACAGCCGTATGTGAGTTAACTTTTTACCATGCCGGCCAGACCCTCCACGATCTGCCCGCCTTTCTCACCCACTCCTGTACTATGCCCCTCACGACCCTCCGACCACACAGACCTGGCAAGTGTGTGAGCCTCAAGCGCCATCCGTTTTGTTCTTCTTCAGGACCCTTGCTCTTCCCTTCTTCTGGAATGTTCCTTTAAATCTTCACATAGGGGGCTTCCTCTCATCTTTGCGTCCTAAATACTACCTTGTCAAAGGTGAGGTTCCTTCGCCATCACTCTCTTCCTTAGTCTTTATTTTTAAATTCCTTTGTGACATTAACATACTTTATGGATATCTCTATGTTTATTTGTGTTTCTTTTTCTATCACACTAAAATGAAGCTTCTTGTGAGTGAAGATCAGGTCAGGCTTTCCCTGTTTGTGGAACCACACAGTGCCTGTAACACGGCAGAGGCTCAATGGGTAAGAGGCTCAATACATTGAAAGGGAAGCAATTTATAACTGGACAGTGGAAATGGTTACTGCTGTCCTTAGAGTCCCAAGGTCAAGCTCCATCCGTGGGACACCTTCCTAGGGTCTTCTCTTGTCCTCATCCTTCCCCACTCAGGCACCAGGTTGCAGCGGCAAGTGACCTTCCCCTGATAGGAAAGGCTCTGAGCCACTTACACACAGTACAGACTCCCAACAATTTCTAAAACCAAGCAAAAGAAAAAAAGCAGTCTCCTCTTTCTCCCAGGTGTCATATCAAACTCAGAATCATTTACTAAGAAGTGGCTCTGGCCGTGATAAAAACAGACCTTTACATTGCTAATCAGAGAAGTTTACATCCTCTTGATCTTTTTATTTTGTGTTTAACTTTTTTATTTTGGTAAAATATGTGTAACATAAAACTTGCCATTTTGACCATTTTTAAGTGTGCAATCCAGTGGCATTAAGTACATTCACAGTATTGTGCAGCCATCACCAGTATTTTCAAAATTATTTATTACCCCAAACCCTATTTATTTTTAATTTCTTTCAGCAATGTGTTTTACTTTTCAGAGTACAAATATGGCACCTCCTTGTTTAAACTTTTTCTAGGAATTTTATTTTTTTGGTTACACTGAAAATGGAATTATTTTCTTAATTTTCATGGATCATTACGTACTGTTTATAGAAACACAACAGATTTTTCTGTGTTGATTTTGTACACAGTAACTTGCTGATGCGTTTATTAGCTCTAGTAGTTTCTCATGGATTCTTTGGGATTTTTATATATAGGACCATGTCATGTGCAAATAAAGATAGTTTCACTTCTTCCTTTCTAGTTGCATGCTTTCATTTCTTTTTCTTGTCAAATTGCTCTGGGTAGAGTTCCAGAACAATGTTGAACAGTGATGATGAAAGCAAGTATCTTTATCTTTTTTCCAATCTTAGGGAGAAATATTTTCATTTTTACCATTGAGAATGTTAGCTGTGGGCTTTTTGTAGATGCCTTTATCATGTTATATTTATATATACATATATATACATATATAAAAATATATTTATAATACAGATAATGTGTATATAAATACATAAATATATACTTATGTCTGTTAAATAAACATGCAAAATATATGAAAATAAAATATTATGTAAATATATTGAAATATGTAATATTTTGTTTACCTATTTCCACATATATTTTATAGAATAATTTAGTGTTAAAAATAATTTTTCGAAAATCTTGACATAAAGCTTCTGCTCCAAGGAGCTGTCAGATTGTTTCTCCTGTATCTTCATGTCTCTCATGATACTAGAAATCTCGGGGTCACAAGTACCCTCATTTGAGAATAAGAGTGAAACATAGTGGTCTTTTTTCTCTCCTTTGTTTTGCTTCCCTTCCTGCTTCTTGAAATTTCCTCTCCTTTTTGTAGTTTCCTCTCTTATCATTAAATATTTGCCCCGGAAAGAAAGAACACTCTTCAATACTTGAGGACTTAGTGTTTTCTAATTCCTAGATTTAAAAAAAATGAATGAATGATATTTTTTCCTCAGAGAAAAATATTTCTCAGCAGGAGTGATTTGAAGTTCTTGGTTGCAGACTTTTCAAACCCTGGATCTGGAGTTGACGCTGTCCTGAGCCTGATGATCATCATTTATTTTTTTAGGTTAAATTTTTCTCATGATGATGGAGAAGTCATCGATAGGTGTTGAAAGCCAGACAGTGAAATGTCAGAGCACATGTTTTTAATGACTGAAAGTCCCAAATAAAGACAGCTCTGCTCACTGTACCCAAACTCCATTTAGTTAACCCCAGCACAGCTGTCGAGGGGGAGGACATTCGATCAGAATTCAGTGTGGAGATGTTTCTAGGCTATTTATTAAATCCAAGTAGAGCCTCCAAACCTTTCATCTGAGGCCAGAAGATGAGAGGTGAGTAAGTAATCAGCTCAATAAACCCTCATCCCCACCTGCCTTGAAACCATGCTTTCTTCTTGGGCCGAGTGGCTGGCTGAAAGACATCAAGCTCATAAGCCACAACTCAGGTCTTCCTTGCTGGCTCATTGTGGAGGAGCAGAGTGTTGGTGAACTTTATCCTCTTGCTGTTTCATTATCTGCTCCTCTATTATTCTGGCTGGGGTCTCACTCAGGCTAGCTTCCATTTTGAAGAGACATTGGTACTTCTTCGATTTGGGCTATTCAGCAAATGGGCACTCAGTTGGTTATTGGCTGTTCGAGGATCCTTGTTGGTCTGCTAACTATACCTCTATTTTTTGTTTTCATTGTTCACCTGGAAGACATGTCTTCTTCAAGAGCACCTTGAATCTGTCCAAAAGGAGTTCATAATTTTCAACAGAGAAAAGTAAGTAGCTTCTGGAAGAGCAGCCCAGCAAGAATGTAGTGTGTCAGCCAGACTTTACTTGCAAAATGTGAATATGTTTATTAATATTTTAATTCAAACTACAAAAATGATGCATATCTGTAATAGAACATTTGGAAATTTCAAAAACCTTTTTTTTCTTGCAAGAAATTTCAGAAATTATAATAGGGAAATGAATGAGCTTAGCATCAAGTTTCTGTTTCTGGGAAGGGCAGAGGAATTGGGAGAGGAATTGGGGACTTACACATTTAAAATTGGTGACATCTTTGAGACAGTTTCATGCCTCTTTATAAATTGTTGGGCTTCATACTATCATTTCAAAATCTTAAATATTTTTTTTCAGTGAATAAGCCCTCTTTCTTTTTCTTTTCCCCCTTTTAAGAGTAAAAAGGAACTTTAATACAAGACAAGCGCCTCTAGCCTCGGAACAAACCAAAGACCCACAAGAAGAGGATGGCCAGAATAACAACCTGTGAAAGCCTCAACATCTTCTTCTTGGGACATTTCCTGGCACCTCAGGCCAGGAACTGTGATTTCCACATCAGGAAGAGCTGACAGTAGTTCTTGCCTCTCCACACCTCACACACCTTAGAAAATATGAGTGCACACTTTTGGAAGGGGGCGGCATGACACCGTGGAGAGTCCCCTGGGCTCCTGGGAGCTGGTTACATCACTAATTAACCAAGTGACCTTGAGCAAGTCACATAACTACTTTCTCTGCTTTGATTTATTCATTTAAAATGAGAGAGTTATACTAGATGAGCTCTACTCTGCCTTTTGACTGCTACCATTCTGTTATCCTAAAGAGCCTTGGTTTTTATTTCAAAAGGAATATTTGGATGTAGATTTATTTTTCCACTCCTTCTTAATGACACTGTGACAAATAGGCAAGTGGACATCGGTGGGTGATTGAGTGAGATTTTGGAGGTGGTGATTGAATGAGGCTCTTCAGAGCCACGAAACTTCGTAGAGAGATCAGAATCCCTAAGCCTGATTGAACAGGGATAAGGAATTGGGTCAGGAGGAAATGAATGAGACCAGATTAGAAGTAGCACAGACTGACGACCTTCCAGTGGTACGCTGGAGTCTGCATGCCATATCCTATTGTACCAGCTAGCGACAGCCTGCTATGCACAGCTGTCCCAATGTCCTGTACAGTGATGTGAAGTTGGGAAGTTGAAAATGGTAGTGATGGGAGAATTTACACCATGGAAATTGGCAAATGCTACAAATCAGGGCTTTACCCCCTCTTCCCCACAAGCCAGCTGTTAAATATTACTAGCACACCACTTGCCTTCTTAATGTTTCTTAAGAGCTAACTGTCCTCTTAAAATTAGCAGAGACCTGTGTCTGGACAGGATCAGAAAAGAATACTGTCACATCAAAAGCATGTCCATCTTGTATAGTGGAGTTTTAAATAGGGGTTATTGTCTAAGGTAGAATGTGAGGTGAATTTGGATAGTAAAATGTACCCTTGAAATCCCTTAAATTACCCATAACATATGCTGGGTATCTTAGTGAATCCCAGTACAGTGAGCCATCCTTCTACAATGAAACTAGGTTGCTGTTTTTGGTTCATTTTGATTTTGTTTTTTACTTTTATTTTTGGTCTTATTTTTGGCTAGTTATCAGATGAATCAAAATGCTGAACAAATTATACATGCCTTTACAGACTAGAATTACATCAGAACCTTGGGATGCTCACACCTGAGAGGCCTAAGGTCACAGAGACAAAAGGAAAAACAGCATCATGTCTTACCACCTGTGCTCACTGCAAGAATGGTGGGCAGAATTGCCTCATTGTTAAAATATTATTGATGTCTGACTCTTTTTATTTACTTATTTGCCAAACACAAAGTTTAATACATCTGAGATGTGCATGTGATGTATCTCCACTCTCCTGATACACAAATTTTTGCAGAGGAACTATTTTGGGGAACCTACAGATTCCACTGGTTAGAGTCAAGAAGTGAATAGTCTTGGTGGGAAAGTGTTTTAACCCCTTGGCCACTCAGATCACCTAAACCTGAGCCTTTTTGGAAACCAGACAGATGGAAATCAGCAGGAGAAATGAGAGATATGGTACCTGTTACACTCGACTTTTCCAGGAGGGAGTTTGTTAGGGCATGTCAGCTTGGGTAGGACGCCAGTGCTGGATTTTCACTCGGCATTCACAGTTGTCTCTTCACTAAGCCAGTAGGCCCAGAACTTCCGGCAGAGCTGTGAAACAGTACCTCTTTGCTTTAAAGAGCAACCATATTTTTATTAAGAATTAAAGTCAGCTCTTTTGCTCTGTTTGATTCCTTTTCTCTACATTCACCACACAGTGTCTATGCTGTTTTGTTTTTCTCCAAACACTATAAATTCTAAGTGTTGGCCCTCAGTTTCACAAAGTGGGTGGGTCCACAAGAACAAAAAGAAGGTGGACAGATTCTGCTCCAGGCTAGTAACCAGGAGTGTCAGGAGCCACTTGCATGTTTACCAGCTTCCATCTTTCATTTGTTTTTGATTTCAAGCTGATGTGCTATGGGCTTATCTCCCTCCTCACTGGTTCCTCCTCTTGCTATGACCTCGTAGGTGTCATCCCAAAGGAGGGACTTTGGGAAATACCAAAGGGCAGTGGAATAGGTAGGGTCGCCATTGGGATGGGAGCTGATCATTTGTGCCATTTCATGTCTATACGATTTGTAATGGGATAGGAACCCAATGCAATCACTGTAGTTTGGATGCTGAGTTTTTATTTCCAGTGAGCTGCTTCTGTGCCTGAAGCGCTTCTGTGGGCACTCAGGAACCATGGACGCACTGAATAGAGAGAGAGCATAACCTCAGGTAAGACAGGTTTCCAGTCCCAGTTAGAAAAGAAAAAGCAATACATCCACTGGTGTAGAACATCTGATTTTAAACATTCCCCACCAGCATATATTTTTAATATTAGGACAAAAAAGTCTTAAAATAAATAAAAGGATGCCTACATCCTTGCCATGGTTGCTCATTGTTGAAATTAAATCCTTTCATTTTATTCATAATGTGGATTAAAAGTTACTATCCTACTGGGTGGAATGTACCTAGATTTGTGACAAACAAGGCTCAGGGCTAAGAATTTTAGAAAACGGTGACTATTGAATTTTTCTGTGTGTCTAATATTCCCAGAATCCTTACCTGTGTGGAGAGTCTAAAAAGTCTGAGCTGGTTTTGAAGACCAGACGCCTGCTGGTTAGAACACTCTAGCACTGCTGCAGGGCCGCCTGCCCCAGTGCGTCCACAGCGACCTCTAGCGGATGGGCGGGGCAGCCCAGCCCTGCAATCCTGGCCACAACCCGAACTCTGAAGGTAAATGTCCTGCTCACGGTCGTTGCTAGGGCAACGTTGAACAGCACGGAGCACTGCTAAATTAATTAGGATGAGTTAAGCTTCTTTCAATAGGAAAGTTTTAACCAGAAACGACTAGATTTTACATTCTCATAGCTTTTCTATACTGGATGGACAAATAACTGTGGAGAAAGAGTGGTGGCCAGCAGGGACCAGTGTGGCTGCTTTGGTCTGATGGAGTAACTTTAAGGCTTCAAATCTTCAAAAACTGAATTAAAAGCATGCAAAGCATAGTGAGTTTCAGTACCCAGTTGTCCTTGCATTATGTCTACACAAAATCCTGTTTCCTACTCTGTCTGCCTGTGATTACTGTTTCTTACAAGCTCAGTGTGTCTAGTAGTAAATACTGATGTTAAAACTTCCAACTTGTTGTCTGTGCTGTTGTGAACAGACAGCCCTTGGATGGGAAGCACACACTTCTGTTCAGCTCTAGCAACTGTAAATATGCTGCATGTATTAAAATATTTCCTGTATTCAGTAAGACGCTGACCCTTCTTTGTCAGCTGTGTGTGTGTGTGTGTGTGTGTGTGTGTGTGTGTGTAACGGTTTTCCCAAGAGGAAGGGTGGAGGATGCCTAAGTCACCTGTTCTTATTTCCATTTTCTGCTATGAGGAATGTTCTTTACCAAAGAAGCTGGTGATAGAGATGGTATTCTATAAACTGTGGAATGCAACACAATTTAACTAATCCTCATGCAGAAAAACCAAATACCTGACCCCTCTCTAACATTCATACCTCAGGGAACACAACCCAGAATTCCAGATTTTGCTTTCCACTATGACCTGACGTCCATGGATGGCCCAGGGACTTCTTTTTCAGCACTCTGACCTCCTACCCCTCAGCATCTTTTTCCTGTCCCATTCCCTACATCAAAGCAGCAGGTGGATGTTCACAGGGATAGAAAGGGAATAGCAGCTCTGAACTCTTACAACTAGAAGCGACTTCTGCCTTAGGAGAGAATAAAGGGACCTTTCAACTACCTTTTGGACTCACAATAGCTCAGCAGTCAGTGGGCCAGCTGGTTCCCCAGGCTTGTCCTGCAATTGGCTCTTGTAGGTCTTATGGGCTCTAAAGCCCTGTGTGCTCCGTGTCTGTGTGCTCCGTGTCATGTCAAATGTCTGTTATGTTCTCAGTGGTCATTTGAGCACAGCACAGGATTCTAGACCTCTTTTGATTCTAGAGTGCCAGCCTTCAAGGGTCTCAGTTTTGCAGGTTGCTTTGGGCCTTTCACCCCGCCCCCCCCCACTTCCTCATGGTTAGTAGTCTCTTTGTGATGGCTTGATGGTACCAGAGCCAATTCCAGAAAGTTCTTTGAAATGAGTTCTTTGAAGTTTTCATCCCCACCTGGTCAATGTGACTCAGCCTAGAATAATACATCCAGCCGCAGCGGTGAGAAAGTTAGTCAGTGTGTGAAATTCACTAATATTTTTAAAAAACTGCTTCATCTCTTTCAGAGACCTGTAACCTGAGTTAACTTTGAACCCACACTAATCCTCGCCGAAGCTCAGTTGCTGCCTTGGCCATAAGCAGGAAGAGGTATTTCCCAATACTGAGTCTGAGACAGAAAATGAGACTTTGGGATAAAGTTCATAAACTATCAAACCTTGACCCTCAAGCTGAAATAATTATGTGCTCAGAGTAGCTTTTAATATGGTTCCTGAGCTTCTGTGCCAAAAGGCATCACTACTGAGCTCCTGCACTGACAGCACTGTTCTACCAAACCAAGAGGGGTTCATCACACATAAAAGCAACTCATCAGGAATTTCCATCCTCAGGTCTCCTTCTCCACCTGCCCCAACGTAAACACAGACACTTTGCTGAGCAAGACATTCATGTCCTACAGGCGCCATCTGCTGGTTTTACCTATGCGGCAGCCATCCCTTAGTCTTCTAGATCAAAAATTGATTTTCTTTTGAGTTGCTAAATTTCTTTTGTAGTTCAGGTGGCTCAAGGGCCGGGCACGTGACCAGGTGTGGCCAGTCAGTCCCACAGGCTCCCAGGCACAGTGACTAGTTCAATGGTGAAAACACATGACCTGAGCCGGACCAATCAGAATCGACCTCTTAGGCTAGAACTATCGAGGGAGCCTTTCTCCTTCCCCTGAACTTGCTAGGCAGGTAAGATGAAAACCTGGAGAGCTAGTTTTGCTTTCACATGGAAAGAGCTTTCCTAAAAATGAAACATCGATAAAAGACAAGCAGGGCTTAGAGACAAAAAGAATCAACATTCTTGATCCACCTCTGCTTGAATGTATGTACCCAAACCTATTTCTGAAGTTTTCAGTTATACCAACTTTTTAAAAAAGGTATGCAAGTTTCTTTTTGCATACACTAGTCTAGAACTTGAAATGAAAAATGTCCTACATAAATTGTAATTGGACTCAGAAGTGTTTCTCCACAAGGGTTTAGTTTAACACATTTGGTGGAATATTAGAAAATGATATGTGGTAAAAAATGTTTGAGAACTTTGAAACAGACAAATTTTGGAAGACACAGTATTTCTCAGAGTCTTGACCTTGATGATATGCATGTTAAATATCTCAGAGGCATAGACATAGTAAATAATCCTGTCCAACACTCATGATTCTCGTTGGGACCAGTTTGCTAAAGAATATACTTTGGAACATGCTTAGTTTGAGTTTTCTCTAGGTCCAGGCTTAGGAAGAAGCAATGCTTAAGGGGATGACGAACGACATTGAAAACAATAACAACACTTAGGATCTGTTTAGGACTCACCTAGATTTAATTCCAAATGGCAATGCCTTTTATACTAATACTGAATTCGATGATCTATAGGAAAAATTTCAGTCATTCCCCAAAGTTTCAATAATGGTCATCAAACTCTGTGGCCAAACAGAAACTCAACCTTAACTGAAAAGACAAAAACTCCCCCAACTTTTTCAGGTTAACTCCATTTTCATCAGCTCTGCCCTCCTTCCTATGTCAGTTTTACTGTCCACTTTTAACACTTAAGGTGAAACGGCATGTCACACACAGAAGAAAACCCAACAACATCTGTGATTTTATAGTTATTTTAATAACCAGGTTTACATTAACAGTCACTTAATGAACTTTTTTTTTTTTTTTTTTTTTTTTTTTTTAATCTCAGCTAAACTCAAAACACAGTTTTCTTCACGGTTCAAACCAAACAGCTCTTTACATTCCAGAGCTGCCTCACAGCTACCACAGATCACAGGGACATTTACTGTCTGTTCGTAGTCACCAGACACAGAACTGAACACACACACGCCATTTTCCAAAGAGGGAACTTACACCGAATGCTGGCTGCCTGGGTGGCCCACGTGTCCTTCTGGGGCTCGAGCTGGAGCTTTCCAGGGGAGAAGGCCTGGAAAGCTTGTGGGACTCTCATCGCCCTGCTGGAAAGGGCTTCTCAGGGTGAGCGGAAGGTCCAGACTTAGGACTGAGGCCCTTGGGACAGAGCATGACTCTCTGGGTGTAGTCACAAGAAAAAAGCTCAACAGATGACTGAACTCTGAAGAAAACGTATTTTCAGGATGATTATGACACTTCTGTTTTTAGAAAATTTAGAAGAAAGATCTCCACTGGGGTGGCTGATTTAACGGTTCCAGATCCCTTCTCAACTACCAACTACCCAAGACTGTGGCTTTCCCAGACAGCACCCTCGTTGTTTGCCATGTGGGTTTAGAAATGTCGTGAGGAGGTTGGCAAGGTGTGGCATCCTTAGAGAGGGGCCGAGACATGAGACAGCAAAAAGCTTAGGAGGAAGACAGAAGACCCAAGACACCCTCCCACAGCTGGACGAGGTGCCAGTGAATTCTGAGACAGCCAAGACTTGCTGTTAGGTTCTCTTTCAGAACCCTGCAAAGGGCTCTTTGATGTGTCTTATGAAACAGGACAAATTTGAATAGAAATTTTAACTTAAGGAGCAAGAAACCAGAAATAGAAGTCAAGAAAATAGTGGGAGTGTTCTTGGAATTCTCAGGAATTTCTATGCTTGGGAAGTTTTTAATAGTAAGTGAAGAAAGGGAGGCTCTGTCAGGTCATGATGCTGCCCATCACCAAGGCCTTAAGGAGCTGTTTTCTACAGCATGGAACGTTTGTGTAGAATATAAAGTTCTCGGCGAATGTTTCATTCAGAAGTCCCAAATGCAACCAGCTGGGCCATGGCACAGAAAGGTCATGAAGGGATAGGCTGGACGCAGAGGTGGGTAACAGTCGCAGGTGGTACATAAATGGGCACTCTACGACTAGTTATTTATGTGTCTTTTCCTCCATCTGGTGGTTATGGCTGGTACTGCAACACATTCTAACGCACAGCCCAGCCAATGAGGTATATAGAATATGCTTCCCAAATGCCAAGCTCCCTCTGTCTGCACAACTGTCACTCCCAGATTGCAATAGGCCCCCACATCTTTGAGTTATAAACCAAAAGGAACAGCCACCCTTCGTTTAAGTTTCCTTAAAATAAAGGCACCATGAAAAAGCCCTAAAAGTAACAAGATTCCTTCTTTTAATGGGAAATAATCTTTTTCATGATTAAAACAGAAATTAGCTTGCTAAGGGAGATTTTATTCCTTGGTTATTTTCAAAAGCCTCATTGGCCACGTGTTCCCTTTTCTCTGGCCCTCAACGTAAAACCTTCAGTTAAAGATACTGATTTCTCCTGAGCACCTGAATGGTGTTTAGGGGAGAAACACCTACTGTTCCCTTCAAAGTATTTAGCACACAGGGGTGTGGATTCTGCCAACTGGTTCGCTCAACATGGAAGTCTGATCCCAGGTTGAATTGAATTTTCTCGCATATGGGCCTCTTAGTTCTATAGATCTGATATGGCTCAAAGAACTTGCTCCAAAATTGAATTTTTCAGAAGTGGCAGAATAGGGACATGGACATTCAGCTCTGACAGACAAGGCAGAGGCAAATGCTCCTCGCTAACTACCTTTCTGTGCCATGTCACAAAGGCTGCATGTGACTGCCACCGCTTTGGGAGACTTTGGCACCAAAACAAACATTCCCTCAAAAGGCCGTGCTAGTGGAAGAGGAAACAGATGGCTCAGGACTGAAAACTAGAACCTCGAACC
>CM053515.1:19449453-19505048 GCA_028627145.1 Eidolon dupreanum | reverse complement strand
CACCTATGCTGACCACTCCAGCCGCCCCAGGACCCCAGCCCCGGCCCTTTGATCTCACTCCCTCGCAGCCCTGCAGGTTCTTCAGCACCTTGACAACATGACTATCTTTGGAAGGTTACATCACCCTCCGGCTTCACCCAAAAGGGCTTCCAGGGTTGTCGGGATCAGCAGCCGAGAGGCTTTCTACTAAAAAGGAGATGAGAATGGGAGGGGAAGGGTTGAACAAACAAACCAAGAACAAAAATAGACTTTGTTCAGAAATCCCCTGGCTGCTGCTGAAGGATCTATCTTGCCAGCACATCTCAACAGTGACTGGCATTTAAGAAACGTGTCACAAACAGTGCTGGTCATCCTGGCCAACTCGCACTGTGCAAACAACCTTCCAATCCTTCAGACAGATGGGCCAGAGCCTTAACTTCTCTGAGCTTCAGCTCCTTTGCACATCAATGACACCAACCACCCAGAGCAGCAGCAAGGACAACTGGGACAATACACTTAGCACAACACCGGTTATAAGCAAGTATTCCATAGAAGGGACCTGGCATTAAGGACACGGATTTTTTTCAGAATTGCTGTGACTACTACTCTAACAAATTTTTTTTTCACTGGGGTATAATTGATATATCAGTTTCAGGTGTACAACGTAACAATTAGATATTTGTACATACTGCAAAATGATCACGATAATAAGACTAGTTAACATCTGTCACCACACAGAGTTAAAAAATTTTTTTCTTGTAAT
Organism: Eidolon dupreanum; assembly: GCA_028627145.1. NCBI lineage: Eukaryota > Metazoa > Chordata > Mammalia > Chiroptera > Pteropodidae > Eidolon > Eidolon dupreanum. The sequence continues at coordinate 19,504,306 of CM053515.1, read as the reverse complement.
AAGAAATTTTAAGATCTACGCTCTTATCAATTTTCAAATATGCAATACAGTATCATTAACTACAGTCACCATGCTGCACCTCACATCCCCAGGACTTACTTATTTTATAAGTGGAAGGTTGTTGCCTTTGACCATCCTCATCCAGTTGCCCCTCCCCCTGCCTCTGACATCCACTAATCTGTTTTTTGTTTCTATGAACTTGGCTGATTTTTTTGGTGGGGGCGGTGGTGTTTTGTTTTACAGATTCTACATATAAATGAGATCCTATGGTATTGATCCCTCTCTATCTGACTTATTTCCCCTAGCATAGGCCCTCAAGGCCATGTTATTACAAATGGCAGAATTTCATTCTTTTTTATGGCTGAATAATATTCTACTGTGTGTGTATATACCATATTTCTTTCATCCACTCATCCAGCGATGGACACTTAAGTTGTTTCCATATCTTAGTTATCGTAAATAATGCTGCAATGAACATAGGGATACAGATATCTTTTGGAATGAGTGTTTTTGTTTTCTTTGAATAAATACCAGAAGTGAAGTCACTAATAGTTCTATTTTTAATTTTTTGAGGAAACTCCTTACTGTTTTCCATAATGGCTGCACCAATTTACATTCCCACCGACACACAAAATCATAAATTATTTCAACTGATTACAAACATATTAGACAAAAGGGTTTCTGGGATGCTGATAATGTTCCATTTTTCCAACTGGGTGCTAGTTACACAAGTGTATTCAATGTGTGAAAATTCATTGGTCCTTTACGATAGGAACACTTTTCTCTATGTGCATTACACTTCAATTTAAGGGAGAAAAAAGATCCTAAAAGAGATGGGCAGTGGGAATGCAATCATTTCTGGTTCTGACTTCTACCTGCTGTAGAGAGTGGGCTTGGAATATCAGAACAGGACAGCGTTCACTTCGGTGACACGGAAGACCTTGAATTTGCTCCAGGTGCCAGACCCAGGCTGATCCCCCAACGCCAATATGCTCTCAGCCATATGAAGAGCCAGTTCCAGCTCTGTGCCCTGTGCCAGAAGCTGAGGTGGCTGACATCCAGAGACACGGAATCCACCCCTAGTTACCTTTTATTCCGTCTTGAGCTGATAAGCGCAGTCACAAACCAGCATACATTTTACTCATAGGAAACTTCCATACCCAGGTACAACTATCATCTTACAAATCAACAGACATAAAGCCTATGAAAAACCCATTCAGCCTCCTATCCATATGATCAATATCTTGCAAGACTCAAAATATAATATGGAATAAGGGAGTGAGTGGAAATGTCTCTGAGATTCACACTGCTTAAGAAGGGATTTACATATTTACCACTCCTACTGAATAACTGAATTACACTCCAACCAACATTATCATTAGAGAGATTAGGGATCAAAAGTAAGAATGTTCCTTACATTCCTTTCTCATTTTCTCAGGGGCCCTTAAGGTGGGTCAGTCAGAAGTGGTCTTTGGAAGAAATGTTCCAATATTGTTGTCTGGTATTCGTAAGAGTCTCACTACCTTTTGTATGTTCATACACTGTGTGCGCTTGTGCCTAAGAAAGACAGGCTGCACACAAGCACTCCAAACATACAAAGACTGACAGGCTGTAAGGGAAGCCGCTGGGATTGTGACTGTGATAACGAGAGTCTCGTGGAAGATGCTGGGAACAAAAAGAAAGCCTCCACTGCCGCTCCCTCCTTCCCTCCTTCCTCCTTCCCCGCTCTCCCTCCTTCCCCGCTCCCATATCACCCCGCAACTTGCCTCCTCTGGTCTGCTCAGTACATGGCCTTCTGGACCAGTTATCCCTATTTCCAACATCCGGCTTTGCTCCTAGAATGAGAAAGGAATAGAAAGTTTTTAGATGAGCTCAGTTGAGATTTGGAAAAATCATGCTTGTATATTCTAATTTAAAGAAGTATTCAAGGGGTGAGGGGGAGAATAAAATATGTATGTTGAACAAATTTGTTAACTGTTTATATGAAATTGCAAAGTAGGGTAGGTAGAGCCTTAAGAGGAGAACAAGCTTTTCAGGGAGGCTTGCTTTTACCAAAAGGAAGACAGTCTGTGAAAGGGTATAAGTTCTTTCTACATTAGGCATCAAAAGTCAAGCCAGATCACTTACTCATTTCTTTCAAATTCAGATACTGCTGAAAGTACACACCCTTAACTCTTAAAAAAAAAAAAAATTCACACCTGCATTTTAAAACCCATTCATTCAACAAAATTACTGAGTATCTGCTTCATTCTAGGCTCTAGGTTAGGTACTTGAATTAAGGCAGCCAGGCCCCTGGCTTCCCGAGACTTACAGTGTAGTGCTACGTTTCCCAAAGGCTGCTCTACCTGCCACCCACGTCATAATTGACTAGGTTAGGTTTATAGCAATACAGATGTCTGGCCCTATCCAGGCCTACTAAATGAGGTTAAATTCTAGGAATCTGCATTTTAACAAGCTCCTCAGGCTTTTTTATGCTTTAAATTTATGACTTAAATGAATAGATTAGAATTTAACCAGACAAAATAATACCTCTAAACAGCATAACCTGAGTTAGTCTTTTGGTCAAATTCTATTTAATTAGGTGGTGGATGAGGCAGAACTGCCTATCCCTCATGGCTGATGGCTAAATTTTTCAGACCTCTGGCCAGCTTTCTGGTAGAAGCAGGTGGCTGGGCTTCTTCAATTAGCTCATGAACTCACACTTTGGCTAATTGGAACTGGCACAAATCCAAAGTCACCATCTCTGCAGGTTTACTGGCATTTGCTCTCAAAGTATGAAGGCCAGTTCCTATGAATCTCTATACCGGTGACGTGAGAGATGGAGAAAGAGTGAGTTGAACAATGCTTTGTCTCACTTTGGACTTATGAGATGTTTAGAAAGGGATTCCTTCTACCTGGAAAAGAAGAACTATTTTTTGTTGTGTTTTTTTGTTGTTGTTGTTTGTTTTTAATATGTGAAATTTTAAATAAGGACTAGAAAGGAAAATGCATATATTATAAGCAACCTCGAGATGCAAATGGTCACTGTCTCCGGGCTCTACAGAATTTGAAAAAAGGTCAGAGGCTGATTTTTCAATGACGTACCATTACTTTGCATTCTTACTGTTTCATTTATTGAAACTTGGACTGAATAAAATTTCTTCCAAACTCTGGTGAGTTTCCAGGCTGAACTGCCTGCTGAAGTCACACAAGGGTTAAAGCATCTTCTGTCCTATACAACATGCTCACTCCCGTCTGGCTCAAGAGTGTTGGGACAACATCCGGGATGAAACTCACTGGAGCAGTGGTTCCCAAGCACATTCAAATCACCAGGGGAACTTTTCCAAAATATACTTGTCTAAACTCTATTCCTGGCCTCCTGAATGAGAATCTCCAGAACTAAGAATCCTAGAAATTGTTCTTTAAGCTCCACAGGTGATTCTAATACACTGCTCATGCTGGAAAGTCCTCTCCTAAAAGATATGATGCCCCTAACAGCTGGAGGACTAAGAACGCCTTGTAAAGACTCACGGATACTCCCTGACGTGGGTGGGGAGCCGGAGCGCTTTGAGGCACTGATCACTGATGTGATTACCTCACAGTTTGGGTCACAGTGCAGTTTTGGTTTGCTCCACGAGGAAAGGGACCCTGTCTTTTTTATCTTCTCTCTCCAATGTTTCATACGTCGCAGGTGCTCAATGAACATTTGTGAGATGGATGGCTAAAGGAGGCTGAATTCTCAGACTGTCCTGCCAGCTTGAAACTTGGAAAAACATACTTTGTTGAGACCTACAGAAAAAGATTTTGTCTTCCTCTTTAGTCACTTTGGCATAAAATGCAGCAAGAGACTCTGAGTACAGCAGCTTCCTTCATTTAGATAACGTGATAAAAATCTTTTGGCTCCAGCTGAATTTAATAAACATACACTGGAAACTCATCCAAATGGAAAAATGCCCTTATTCTTTTCCTGAGAATGGATCTTCCCAAGGTAGGGTGAGTGGGGCGGGGGCGGAGGGGAACCAGAGACACAACTGTGCTAAGGAGCCCCAGAGGAAGCTGCAGAAGACGTTTTGAATTGGATCCCGTTTGCCTCCATAGGGTCTAGAATGAAGACACAGGGAATCTGGTTTCTAGGAGCATCTGGAGGTTGGGCTGGGGCCTCCAGCTGCTGCACTGAAAACCTGGAGAAAGGGGAGAATGACAGCTCTCATATCACCAGGAAGTTTCCCATGGGGGCAAGGCATCTGGACCCTCTTTGGAAAATGATTTCATTATCTCTGGGTGTGTGGGGGATGAGGAGAAGGCTGTCAGGGGCATGATTAATTAACCTCCTTGGTCAAAAGCAAGAGGAAACTGTGCTCTTAGTCACCTCCTCCACTAGTGAGACAATATTCCACCAGCTGGGGCCCTGCACTGCTGGGGGCTGTCACTCCAGGAGGCCTGAGCTGGGTGGTGGAGTAAGGGTCTGGATGTACCTTTTCTGGGTAAGACGCCCATTGACGCATATCGCCTTAGGGGCTGAGATACTGTTCTCCCAGTTATTGGCTGTGATCCTGTCATGGGTGACCTAATCCTTCTGAACCTCATTGTTCTCATCTATAAAATAAGAGGATGGTAGCCATCTGCAAAAGGTTGGGTGAAGATTAAATGAGAACATACTAGAGCACTTATCAGAGCCTGGCACACGGTAGTAACTGCTCATTAAATGGTACCTGCTACTGGAAGCTAATGGCTCTGACACAAGGGTCAACATGAGCATTGTTCCCACACTCCTGTCAGCCACATTCACCAAGTCCTGGACAACTTCTAACATGAAGGCACAGCCCAAGCACTTGTGAGCCTTGGAAAGCATCTGTTTTGGCTCACTTCTATAGCCTAGTGCCAGGCACGAAGCACTCAGGAAATGCTCTTTGAAAGAATGAATAATGGTTTCTTGTTATTAATGGCATCAAATGGACTAAGGGAGCTCACACCCTTTTCTGGAAGCCTCCACTTAGCCGAGGCCAATCCTGAGATAAACGAAACCCTGGCTAAGACACACCTGTGCATCTAGCCCATTAAGCAGCCTGGAGATAGAGAGAGAAGTGCCTTTTGCTTCCTCACAAATGATTCATTTGGGCCTTGGGGCCCTCACAATACTCTTTCCTCAAGTTTCTCAGTATGATTTCTAGGAAACCAGTGGGATGTCTGATCCCTACAAGACCTAAATTCTTGATTATCTAAGGCCATGAGTGCTACAGTCCTGGATTGGATTTCCGGCTTCTGAGAAATGCTGCCTTATAGTTTTCCATTAAGACCAAGAAGGCCACGGAGCTTGGACTCATTTTCACAAGAGAATCAGCAATGCTCTCCCAATAAATGGACTGATTTGAAAACTTCCTTTCCAGAAGTCTTTTCTGATTCTCCAGAGCATCTAGATCTCTCCCTGTATTCCAGCAGCTTCCACTTTCTCCCTCACTTGTCTACATTGCCTATTTTCCCTCCTCCTAGACTGTGAGGTCCTTTGGGGCAGGTTTTTAGCAAAGTACTCCTGATGGTGCCTGCCACATACTGAGAGCTCAAGCAACAGTGAAGAAATGAGGAAACAAATGGGATATAGACAGAAGCCCAAGCAAGAAGCACACTCCAGGGAGCTGCAGGCTGTTACCTGGGCGATGATATCCCCATTCTCAGCATGAACTTGAGCAATGGCTCCCAGCTCTCCCAGACAGGTGAAGATCTCGTAGAGCTGAAATAGAAATGAGTCTTTGTCACCTTCACAAGCCACTGATGCTTTCGGTAACCTCACACAAGGGCAATTACTAGAGCTAGAGCTAGAACACATAGGATAAACCAGAGGAAATAATTGACAAGGGTAGAAATATAGACAAAACCATGCACAACCAAAAGTGCTTAGTCCAAAGGAACTCTAGGAAACTGTCTACATACAGGGCTTGCTGTGTCTCTACGTTGTCTCAAGCGTACATTTTTATGGGTTTCTCATTGAGCTTCTGAATCCTTCTCAACTAGTACTCTGGAAGCCACTACAGCCTGGCCGGAAGCTAACGCAAAAATTGAAACCCCTATCTCTTAACCTCTCAACGTAGACCTTCCTTTACCTCTTAACCAGGAGGTATAAGAATTAATTTCTTTTATTTCCTCTGAAAACTCGAGAGTTATCTGAAAACACATCTCACAATTTTTTTAGGCAGAGAGTCAGAGGCAAACTGAGATGATCACCTCAAATGACAGAAGGCCTTCCTCAATCCTACAAGGCTGAGCACCTCACATGCTCACTGAGCTCATAAGGGGTTTGGTAGGTAGAGATTTGGGCTTGCCCTTCATCTTGCCCTTTTGAGAAAGCTGCTGCCACTGGAAATTCTAGCTCCCTGTCTGCCTTTCCATAGGCACCCTGCCCATTGCCTTATTTAAAATGTAGCATGGATAGCAAGGGCTTCAAGAAGCACTCTTGCCCAGCGGTCTCCCACAGTGACTCATGTTGAAAGAGCCAAGGTCATTAGTAGCAATAGGAAACCCATCCAGATACCCCAAACCACACAACAGTGGGTCATTACCTCTGTGTTGGACACTTGATACAAATCCTTATAGGCCATGTAAACCATGAAGGAGTTAACGCCTGCAAGAGAGGAAAAGGGGGGAACAGGAAGAAGACAGCATTATCACACCACTCTCCATCCTTCGCTCCCTCTTCTATCGCCCATGGGGCCTGAGTGCATTACCGCCTCCCACCCAACACAAAGTGGATGCTCCCCATTCTCTACGAGTGTTTTTCTATTCCCTCTTCACACTGTAAAAGCAATAATTCCTCCGTGATGCCATAGAAAACAGTCTTCAGCAACTCATTCTTGCCTCCCACCTCCAGCACTTCCCAGCCTGGAGGGTCAATTAGCTTCGCTATTGCTTGAGGCAGTGTATATCACTGAGAATCACTATAGCACCTCGGTTGTGTTCACACGCTGCACCACACACTAGTTCAGTAAGGTGAGAACACCTAACCTCTTGAACCTCCTTTTCCTCATCAGTATGACGAAAAAATAACAATACCCTGCTTCGTAGGGTGGTTGGGAACGTTAAATGAGGTAACGCATGCGGAGCTCTTAGTACCAGGCCTGGCTCATATTTGGTCCCTATGAATGGATCTTCTAGGACTGGTTTATTTTACTATTTAAGAATGCCCACTCTACATGAGGCCCATGCATGGTGTTGGATCTCAGAGGAGACCTGCGGTAGAGACCCTGTCCTTGGAGACTAACAGAACTGATGGGCAGAAGTCAGGTATCACCTAGCATTTAAATATCTAAGTTGTGCCTACAGCCATGCCACCCTGAACAAACCTAATCTTATCTGATCATGGAAGCTAAGCAGGGTATTGCCTGGTTAGTAGTACTTGATGGGAGACCACCTAGGAAGACCAGGTGCTGTAGACATTAAAAATATATATATGTCGTAAGGGTTATAAGGAAAGAGACACATTTTTCAGCCAAAATAAACTATTAATACAGTAATTTACGGAAATAGGTGGGACTGGGTACAGAAAGTCATTTTGAGAAACAGGATAATTTTGGTCTCCAACCATTGGGGCCATCTCAGCCCACAGTGTTCCAGGCCAAAAGCGGGCTGTAACTTGAGAACTTCCCTACCCGGATTGGTTCGACTGAGGGCAGATTTTCCCCAACACTCCCCTTCCCACAGCCTCTGCATCATCCACAGAATGACCCAGGCCCTTTGGAAGAGAAGTGGGTATTAAAGCCGTCCAGTTTTCTACCCCAGTGTGAAAGGCGGCAGAAGAAAGAAGGGAGGGGGTTATTTTCATATGCCATATGGGGAAGGAGGGGTGAGGAGGGGGATGGAAAGGGAAGTGGGGCTCACCCCTCTGACCACCATGCTCTCTTCCTCAGCACTCATGGCTTGTGCATCGAGACTACTCATTTGGTAGCAGTTCTGCATCCTGAGGCATTTGTTCTGTTGCTCTTTGCTGGCCTGCTTTTTTTGCCTTGGGCACTAAGCGGAGACCATTCCCTAAGTCCCCCAGGCTGCCTTACAATGCCAAGCACGTCATGTGACTATGTGCACGTATGGGGGCTGGTGCATGTGTGTGAAATATCTGGCAATCAAAATATAGAAAGAAGTATAGAATAGAAGAATCTAAGGAAACGATGGAAACCTAAGTCATGTACTCACTAAGCAGACATACACACGCATGCACACACACAAACATGTTTGCATCCTCTAAGCTCCTAGCTTGAGTATGAACATATCTTTGCTCCCAGAAATGGCTTAGCCTTTTCTGTGGATGCTATTGATATGCAACAGTAATGATTTTATCTTTGGAGTTAAAATGATGGAAGTTTAAAATTCCTAATGTCATATCAACTAGCTGTGTGACCTTAGGTAAGATGTTAACCTCTCCTGACCTCAGTTTCTTCCTCTGTCAAATGGGCGGCATTACACAGAGGTGAAGAGCATACACTGCAGGTAGATCTACTGCTTACTAGTTCTGTGATCCGGGGCTACTCGCTCTGAGCCTCAGGTTCCCCATCTGACAAGTGAGGATAGCAATCTCTATCCTGTGGGGACCCTGTGAGGGGTAAAACGATGGCATAAATAAAGATAACGTGCCTGGGCAGAGTGGTGCCCCTACATCTGGCACTCAGGCTCGAGGCTCCAGGCTCCAAGCAAGGAGAAAGGACTCAAGTGAGTGGACGGTGTGTGCACATGGTGAGTGAGGGGGAAGGCAAGGGAGGAGGAGGAGCCCACCTTTGTCCTTGATGAGGCTCTGCACCTCCTGCTTGACGCTGTCATTCCAGTGGGTGATGTCCACGTGCAAGGCGTAGTCACAGCAGCTCTTCCCATCGGCCCATTCTCGCCACTTCTCATAGGCCTCCGTCAGGCTGGACTCCGGCTCGGGCACCACATGGTCAACTGAATGACAGAGGTCCCAGATGGGTGATTCACTGACCTGGATTTTGTTCGCCTCTGTGCAGGTCTGTTCCTGCTTGCTTAGCTATGACTGTAAAACCTCTATTTCCTAAGCAAGGAATTACCTTGGAAAGTGCTGCCAATGACTTAAGTGTAACATAACTAGGTAACCTTGGGCAAATTATAAGCTACTTTGAACCTCAGTTTTCTCATCCTTAAAATGGGTGCCAAGTGGGGTGGGGGTCGGGGTGTCATAGTGTCTTCCTGCTAAGTCAGAAGATTAAGTGGAAAAATGCAATGTAAAATGCTCCACCTGGTGCTTGGCACATAGTAGGTGCTCAGTCAGTGTTAGCTATCAATGTGTGCATACATCGTTTCTTTCTTACCAGTACTATAGTAAGTCACTATAAAAGATAAAAGTAGGACTCCCTTTTAAGGGTAGAAGAGGGGTTTTAAGGTTACATCGGGACACAAGAGTGACATCTTCATGTGTATCGCCACAGGGAAGAGTCAGAGTTAGTTAAATGAACCTGACACTAGGCCCACAGATCTTATTTCTGTGTAGATCATTTGTTAAAAATCTGGTTTCTTTGAGGCTCAAACCTACTCTTGCAGTACTTGCAACAATAAATAATATTTTTTAAAATAATCACATTTACAATTAGTGAGGATAAGGCAAATGTGACACTTTCATAATTGAGTGAATGGATACAACGTACCTAAGAAAAATTATTTTTAAAAAATCAAAATCTTGACAGTTTCATACTTTAACTCAATAATTATTCCTGTGCCTAAGAATTATTTCTAAGGAAATAAACATAGCTATATGCAAAATTTGGGTTCTAAAAGAGGTTTGTCACTGCACATTATTTACATTTTCATATAAGTAAAAAAACTAGAAACAATCAAAATCTTTAACAATAGGAAAGTTTGACTAAATACATAAATCATGATACCTTCATAAAATGATTAGGCATCCATTTTACATGTTGTGGTAGGATAAAAATAAATGGAAAGGCATCCATGACATGTTATTTCATGAAAATGGCAGGCTAAAGCATAGTATGTCTATCACAACCCTATTTTTGTTAAATAGAAAAAAATATATATAGTTGAACTGGAATGGTAATGTGGGATTTATGGGCTTTCTTTTCTTTTTGGCTAAAGTTTTTAAATGATCTACGAAGGACATTTACTCTTTTGTAGTTCTTTGCATGTTTTTCTCCCTTGTCACCTGGAACTCTGACTTTCTTCCCGCTCCTTCCCTCACACACATCTCGAGAATGCTGAACCAGTCCAACTCCTCGTCCAGATGGAGGAAAGCCAAGCCAAGAGCACTCATTTCCTCAGCCTTCTATCACAATCGGCCTAAGTGCACTTATCGGAAAGCAAACGCATGGGGCTGCATTACTGATGTCTGAACCCGCAGCAGGGCCTTCGTGGGCAGGCGGCTGCTGAGAAGTCAGCTGGCTTCCACCCTTCGGCTGGAAAAAAGCTTTGGTCTCCCTGAATTGCACCTTTTATGGCCTTGATGCAATTTTCCTGGGCTTCCACACTCAACTAGCTGACACTGAACCCTGCTAGGGTTCCTGTCAAAAGGAAGCAAATGACAATGAATAATTCTACAGCTCAGGCTATTCTGTGTTCTTGGGTGGATGTATATGGTGTTAATATAAACAGTGTGCTGACCAAGCTTGGGACCGGGGCTGGAAGGTGACCTGATTCATCAGGATTCTTTGGGACAGAATGGACTGCCCTGGAAGGCCATCTGTTTCCAGTTTTTTGTTTTTGTTTTTGGAATTGTAATAGTTACCAGAAAAGAAAAAAAAGGAAACCACCCCCACAGCTTGCCTAATCTTAAAGATATGAATTGGTCAAAATAGGGCACAGACAACACTAAATGCCACAAAAGCCCACTAATTTCTCCAGAATGGCAGGTCTTCATTATCATTCTCTCTGGGCTGCTTCTTAGCCCCTAAGCGCACATTCTGCCATGTTCTCCTCCAGCCTCCAACCCAACCTGGAAGTTCTGAAATAACTTTTTGCCCACTATCCACAACTTTTTCAGTCCAATTTCCCCAGTGACGGGCCAAGAGGAGCTACTTTCTGATGGCCCGTCCACCGCACAGCCAGCCCCTCCTGCTAAGGCAGACAAGCGAAGGCGGCCGTTTTCACAGTCATGAACCTCATGAATCTCTTCTATGCAGTTATGGTGAGCTGACCATGTCCTCGCTCCAACCTGCTTTTCTCAGGTCCCATTAAGTGGAGAGTCTATGAACTGCCTCAAGGGAAGTGTGTGCTATCATCAGAAAGTACAGCGAGTAACGCTTTAGTTAAAGATTCGCTTCTTGGGGCTAGGAGTGTGTAATGTTGGGGGCCTTACTGATCATGGTTGTGCCGCCCGCTAAGGCGGCCTTTGTCCCTTGGAAGAAGTCATCCACTGTGGTCATCCCCTTGTAGGGCATCTGGAAGTGAGTGTGGACATCGATGCCGCCAGGAATCACCATCTTCCCATTGGCCTCGATGGTCTTCACTCCTCCAGGGACAATCAGGTTGTCTCCAATTTGCCTGGTGAGACAGTGAACCAACTGTCAATTTAAAAGAGTGGCTTTGAAGACAAGCATAGTATTATAAAAATTTTAAACATTGTTACATAGTTATCGAAGTACCCTTTGCAAGTCATTTGCAAGTTTAGCAATCTAGAAACAAGTAAAGATAGGTATACGTACAGAAAACACTTTTTACAGACACAAAACAATCCAATATGCTATTTGGCAGAACCATATATCTTGGTTTAGTATTGTAACCCCAGGGGTTTGATAGTTCCTAGAATATAAGGTGTAAAATAAATATTTTTGAAAATATCAACATTTTATTATCAGTTTCATTTTGTTCTTTTAGTTAAGGGTGAAGAATAACATTTAGAAAGGGATTGTAAGAGTATAAAATAATGAACTGTTAGAAGAGATTTCAGGAGGTAATGAATTATTTAAAGAACTGATATGTGAACTCAGCCATCTTCTAAGTGGGTTCACCTATGCTCCTAACAAAAGAGAAATCTGTCTGGGGCCTTTTGCACCTCAGTCTTCACTCCCAATTGCACCCTTCCCTGATCATTTATCTGTCAATCACAGCTGAAGGCAGATGCAAAAGGAGGAAGTCAAGGATGCAGACACCCAGCCCCAGCTACTTTGGTGGAGTCAGCATCTCAGTAGAAGCTTCAAACCAAGGAAAAATGATTATGACAACCTCCACCAGACACATCTTCACCCAGGAAACTTAAGAGTATTCCAGGGAGGAAGAGTGGGGGACTCGCCAGGTGGAGAGGAAAGCAATGTGTATGCCAAAGTCACACTACACACAGCAAGTGACAAACGTAAGCACTCCTGGCACAATGTTACCTCACAGACCATCCTATGTTGCTTGGGTTAGAAGTGGTTTCACACCTTTGATTTAAATGGCCCGTTAAACGTGTCCAATGTAGATTCCAGGTAGAACTGTGATTCATAAGCCTCTACATTGTCATTAAATATCACCTGCCTTGGGGATACATGTGTCCCACCACCAATGGCAGGAATGCTTCCCCTTTTGTTCATAGACAGCCAGGAAAGACACTCCCTTGGGGCAGTAAGAAGTCCATACTGGCCTGCCAAAACCTTAGTTCTGCAACTAAAGCAAAGTACTCCTGACATCTCTAAGAGTTCGACTTCACCACATCACCACTGGGCCATTCCAGAGCCACCACAATTCAAAACACACTGTGGAAAAAGTGCAGCCTCTGAATGTAACCCCATTCTAGTCCAGATACTGGCCAGCTGTGTCCTGTTTTCCTCCCTCACTGATTTTTCTCTGAGAGAAATTGAAAACCAAGGGCACATTGCCTGGCCTGTGTGTGTATGTATGTATATTTCCACTATTTTGACAAATGGTATAACAGCAAGTCTGAAACAGAAATGCCTTCCCCCCTTTTCCCCACCAAACTACTCATGGTCCTTGAAGGGCTCAGCTTCCATCTCCCCTCCTTATTCATGTTTCTGCTGACAGCCAGATCTAACAATTAAGATATGGATTCGCTCTAAATGTGGGCTGTCTAGATGCACAGGCTTGGTTTTGCCAGTTACTAGCTTTATGACCTTGGCCAAGTTACTTAACCTCACCAGGTCTCAATTCTTTTATCTATAAAATGTAATAAAAATAGCTCCTCCATTGGGTGGTCGTGTAGATTAACTGTTAAGATGTGTTAGCCCCAAAGAACATTGTTAAGTATGTAAGAATTCAACAAATGTCAGCTATTATATTACCCTCATATAGGCCTCCTCTTCTTCTGAATCTCATCGATTCTGCTAATGTAATACTTGATATTGCTATTATCAAATAATGTTAAATTGGTCCTTTGCATACATACAGATTTCTCAGTTTGCTTAAACGACTATAAGGTCCCTGGGGGAGGAAAGCATGATGCTTTGGGTCTCTAATGGTATCTACCATAGCACGGAGAGAGCAAGCGTCCAGTGACTTAGACAACTGCTCTGCACTTAGCAAGCACTTTATAAATATTCACAGGAAAACAACAACCTAATAATTGGAGGAAATTACAGACACTCCTCAACTTACGATGGGGTCACATCCTATCATTAACTGAAAATATCGTAAGTTGAAAATGCATTTAGTAGTCCTAATCTGCCGAACTTTGTAGCTTAGTCTAATCTACCTTCAATGTGCTGAGAGCACTTAGATTAGCCTACAGTCGGGCAAAATCATCTGCCGGCTGCTGCCCAGTATCACGAGAGAGTATCGCACCACTCATTCCTACACTAGTCCAGGAAAAGATCAAAACTCAAAATTCGAAGTACACTTTCTACTGAAGGTGTATCACTTTCATACAATTGTAAAGTTGAAAAATCCTAAGTCATTAGGTCAAGGACTGATTGTATTTCTGTTTTTATGCTCTGCAAGTTAAGAATGTTGTTACAGATACACAAAATTTCAGGATTGCATGAAGATCATGTTTATCCAACCTTCTCTCCACCACCAACACACACATCTGATGTTTAAATTCCTTCTATAACATCCTTGGCAAGTGACCACCTAGTCTATTCTAATAGAAACGGCGAAAAGGATTCATTTTACATATTCAACTCTGAGAATAGACACCTAAATCACTGTGTGAAGATGGATTCTCAGCCTGGATTTAAGGCTCGACTATGAATAGTTCTATGATCAATTAGTGATGCCTGTCATTAGCTCTGCAATGAAGAAGCATTAAGTACTACCTTTTTTCCTAACTCTAAACCTCTAAATAAGGAAATTCACTACCTCCAAAGAGAGCCAACTATATACAATAATTTTCTAGTAATAGAAAAATATAAAATCTATGGTTCATATTTTAACAAAATTATTGTTTTTTGTTGGTTAGCTTGCCTAGTGTTTCCATCGGCCCTACTTCTAATATGAAAAAGTATTTCTGTAAATTGGCAAGGCAACTAAACACCAATACCTTCATTCTTGCATTTGTTTGTTCATTCATTCATTCATGCATTCAATGTATCTGAATAATATGTTGACATTTAGCAAGTTATTTACTTTCTCTGCTCTTCTTTCTCCTCTTCTGAGAAGAAGGAATTAATAGAACCCACTTCATAGGATTGCTGGCAGATTAGATGAGAGAAGGCATGTAAAACATTTAACACAGTGCCTGGTATATACTACATACTCAATAAAAGCTAGCTCTTATAAAAGTGCTAAGTGCTTTAAGTGCTAAATATGAGGTTAAGTGCTGGGGATATGGAGATGAACAAGACATGGTCCTTGCTCTCAAGGGGGCCTAACAGTGTCAAAACTGCTATAATTGATAAAAGCATAGGGTGTGTGAAAGCTCATAGAAGGGAAAACTAGCCTAGATTTGAGAGCTGGTAGGGAATGTCCACCTATAGTAAGTTATTTCTAAGCCGAGTTTTCAAAGATAAGTAAGAGGTCTCCTCTAACCAGAATCTTAAACTAGCCAATGAAGTTGAGTAATATAAAAATAAAACTGAACGAGATCAGGAATGGTGACTAGGATGAATTGGATACATCAATTTTATGCAACATCTTATCATTGTGTGGTGTACCTTGTTTTATGTGATGAAAGGCTATGTGGAGACCAAAATATTTTTTAAAGATCACTGTGTAAGGAACCTGCACATAAAGCTTACCTGACTATGCTACTTACAGGCATCCAATAGCAAATTATTTTCTCAAGTAATTATATATCCCTATACTGTTTTGAAATCTTGCCAGAAATGTATGTCCTATCTGCCTCCTGCCTATCTAAGTTTTACTTAAGTCAAGGTTCAGTTTAAAGACCCTCTCCATTCTAAAAAATGAAACAAAACAAAACAAAAAACAACAAGAAAACCTTCCTCTGAAGAGATTTGTTCTTTCTGTGTACTTCTGAATAATGTATTCTTGTTTGAACTCCTTCAGTACATATTACATGAGGCCTTATATTTTTAGAGTGCTATAATTCGTATACATTTTTGTATTTTTAAGG
The DNA here is from genome assembly GCA_028627145.1 of Eidolon dupreanum. Classification (NCBI taxonomy): domain Eukaryota; kingdom Metazoa; phylum Chordata; class Mammalia; order Chiroptera; family Pteropodidae; genus Eidolon; species Eidolon dupreanum. The sequence continues at coordinate 19,488,876 of CM053515.1, read as the reverse complement.
TCAATGGTCACCTCTTCTACTTCTCCAAGACCTACTGAGTGTCCATCAATGCAGCTTTGGCATCATTTGGGTGACTGAATTCAGATTTTCACTTCATTCATATAATATAAGTGAATTAAGGCTAGCTCCCACTTTAAAGGATTACATGTGTCCAGACTGAAGGACTAAAATAAAGACTCGTTTTCAAGGAAAAGAAACAATTAAATACAGGGGACCATCAGCCCAGTAAGCAAAAAGTAGCAAGCTTCTTTCTGAGCCTCTAATTGAGAGAGAAAGTACAAAAAGATACAGAGAAGGGATTTATATACCTACTTTATTAAGCCATCTTCCATGTAAATATCAGCATAAAAAGATTGATCATCGTTGACGATTCTGCCTCCCTTGATAAGAAGACGGTCACTCTAGAAAAGAAGAAACACACAAATCATTCTCATAGCTAAGATTGCAGGGAAAAGTAGTCTAGAGGTCTAGTAGAAACACATTTACTAAAGACATCTATGTGCTTGATGCACTCAATAATGAACTGCTGGGTATATTTGTTGAGGATCCAGTCTTTCTTGTTTGCCTCTAATTCAAATTATTCTGGAGTTTCACCTCTTGCTTCTGCAATCTATCATAGCCATTCAGAAACCTAGCCACTTGAGGGAATATACTCTTTTTATTATCTTTTCTGCTTAAGTAAGCACTCAGTATATAAAGTAGGATAATATGTACGTCAGTGCGTCGCATCCAGTCTGGTATTCTATTGGCACTCATCAGTGACTCTCAAAAATAGAACTTAGGATCAGGGATATATAAAACAGCCTTTAAAAATCTTTTTAATGACATGGGATCATGTTATTTTTAAAATTCAGAATACTTATGCATGTATGCACACATGCACACAAAGTTATGGAATGTATGAGAAAAACACTCGATGGAAAAAAGACAAAATATCTATAGTGTTTAACTCGAGGTAGAGAAATTATGCAGGATTGACATTTGCTTCATTATACTATCTTTCTCACATTTTCTTCAGTGTATTTCTTTAGTGCTTTGATTATTAAAAATTGCTTTTTCTTAGGAGAAAAATCTTTAAAAATTATAACTTACATGAAGTATGGATAAGTGACCCAACTGGAAACAATGCACACACACTCCAAGGCTATTAACAAAATATATACACATTTTATATGTAAGTCAGGAGAAAGACAAATCGGCATCAGCTTTAGAGTTCACAGATTTCATTAAGTGAATGGAGCTTAGACTGCAGCATGAGTGATGGATGAAGCTTTGTTAGGTTCATGGGGGAAGAAGAGAATTCTTAGGAGCCTAGTTGAGTGGAACTATAGCATTAAAAATGAATGGTAGGTTGGATTCTGTTAAGAATTCAACTTAGGACTTCAACTTCATCCAACCTACCTACCTTCCTTCCTTCCTTCCTTCCTTCCTTCCTTCCTTCCCTCCTTCCTTCTATCCATCTGTCCATCCATGCATACAAACATCCATCCAATCATCCATATAATCATCCATCCAACCATCCATCCACCCACTCACTCGTTCAGCAAATAATTATTTAATATTTATTATTAAACAGATGAGGAGGGTGCAATTATGAATAAGTCACATCAAGTCACAGCTTTTATGGAACTTAAAGGGGAAGTCTGGCAGTAAAGAAAAAAGAACAGGAACACAACAAAACAAAAACTGTATTAAGTGTCACAAAATATATGAGGGGAGGGCAATTGTTTAAATAGAGGCTGGAAAAGGCCTTTTCAGGAAAGATAAATTTAGATAGTTGTGGGGATGGAGAATTACAGGCAGACAGAATAGTGTGTGCCCTGAGGTAGTAGTTTTTTTTTTCTTTGAAAACCCCAAAAAGATCAATGTGGAAGGAACTTAGAAATCAGGAGGGAAGTGATATGAGAAAGTTGTTGAAGTAGGAGCTGGATTTCAGAAAGGGCATAGATTTTATAAGGAAGGAAGCCCCATAAACAAGCCGACTTCTGGCTTCAGAAATAAAAGTAAACAGGGCCAAAAAAATGAGAATTGAAACTAGGGCTTCATGGGGAATATAGCCAATTTCCACTTAGTTTCTCCTACTTACAAAGTATTGCATGAGAATAAGAAATTTCATCATGCCATATTGCCAGGAGAGAGGATTTTTAGAAGATACAAATCAACGAGGTGCTTAGAAAAGAACCCTATATATGTGGCAAGGAAGACGCGCCAAAGAAGTCAAACTCCCACCGTACATGATCCACAGGCCCTTTGTGACCCGGCCTTGGTCAGTATGTCCACCCTCATTTCCATCACTATTGCCTTATATTTTACACAGTGGCAAAACTAAGAAACAAGTCATTCTTGTCAAATATCAGGCCCTCTGGCCACTAAGCCTTTGATAAGATGTTCTCTCTGCCTTCTCATATGTTCTCTAACCATTCTCTCCTTTGTCCAGCCTCCAGTCAAAGGGTTTCTCCCGTAGGACACATTACCTGACATTCCAGCAAATTCCACCTGCTCCCTTTACAACTAAGTTCAAAAAATTATATTGTTTTACAATAGCTGCTTTATTGTTCATTTTTTTCCTGACTAGAGCACAGATTCCTTTATTCTTAGAACCATGTGTCTTTTGATCTATTTACCTTAGTTCCTAGAGTTCATCCTTAGCAGCTGTTAAATATTGGTCAAATGAATGAAGAGTAGGACACAGGAAGTTGTATTATATAAGTATAACGGTAAGGCCACTTGAGCCAGAAAATTATGTGAAGTGGCCAAAAAATCGGACTTCTAAGAACATTTTTTTTCAACTGTAGTCTATTATAATCTACTATTTTAACAGTAATTGAAAAATTATAGAGGCAGTCCTAGGACTGTGCTTCCTAAACTAGGGTGCATGTTAAAAAAAGAAAGATTTCCATGGCCTGCTCTGGCCACCAAATCTGTATTTTACAAACTCCACACCTGGCTCTTATGTAGCCATCTGCCAGCCCAGGGCCTAGTCACAGGCCAATAGCAGGAACTACTGCCCCAGGCACAGTTCTGTGCATCAATGAAGGCGAAAAAAGCATCTCCGGCAGGAGCTTCATGGTAATAATAATCTTGGTAACTATAAGAGTTCAATGCTTTCCTGATGTTCTTTATCTTTCCAGCAAAAAGCTGAAGTAAGCTGTTTTTGGGAAGGAGCCAGTTACTGCCTGAAGTGACACCAGCTATGAAACATGACCATCTTCCTACCTGGGGACATCCGGCCCTGAGCCACTGGCATGATGATCACTTCCTTCACAAGTATTAAATGTCAGTGCAGGGGCAAAAGCTACCTCAGGCCCAATGTACATCAGGGGGATTAGTAAGAACTGATACGAGTGGCAATAACAACCATCGAGATGGGTCACTGGAAATTCTTTAAATGATAATTAAATAAACCTTCTCTGGCTCAATAATCAGGAATCTAAACAGGTACAGCACAAAGATGCGTTACAGGCCTGGTGCAGTTTTCAGAGATGGGAGTACCAAGACCCATGCTCCACGGGTCGTAGTGTTCATGTTATTATTTGTTTTCATCACATAGGGCAGAGATATCAAAACCTCAACTCACAAAGCTTCAAACGGATGCTGCCCCTGGGGTCCTCAGCTTGTCCCCCTAAAGGGGTTAATAAAACTGGTTTAATAATCTTCACTCTTTCCATGCCCGTGGGATGGGATCCACCATAAAGGGCAGCCCAGGCAAACTGTCATCAGACACAGAAGAAGCTGAAAAGCAAGTCAGCCTGGACACTGAAGAATGACATACTACTGACCACACCCAAGCCACATAAAACCAGACCTCCCTGGTTACAGAACACGCTTGTCTGTGAATTCATAAACCAGTTTGATAGAGCAACATACACTAGGGTCAAAAACCAACAACACACACTAGGGTCAAAAACCAACAAGAAGAACAAATCTGATGCCTAAGATTGTCATTGGAGATGATGTGAGAGACGACTGGTGAATGTGGCTTTGTGGACTCTTCACCTTCGGTTCCCGGCAGCTCAAGTTGTCAAGCACCCACGTGCTGATGCCCGAGGAGGAACGATGATCTAGTCTGGAGCCTGCTATTTCTCATGTAATGACAGCGTAAAGAATGACGGTATTTCTAGAGCACACTGGAATGCTCTGCTGGGTATTTGGAACCCAAAACAAAGCTATTCGAGTCTAAAGCAGTCAGCAGAGAACTCTTCCCATGGGAGTGACAGTCATGCCAGCAGGCAAGCTGGGGTCCAGCTGTGTTCTCTCACTACTGGGAGAATCGGGTAGACCATTTAACTGGAGGTGTAATCTTGAGTTAGGGTTTAACCTCTCAGAACCTTAGTTTTTTTATTAGCTCAGAGTAGATAACACCTAGCTCATTGCAAAGGGTGACTGCCAGGAAGAAATGAGGGAAAAAAAAGTGTGCGTGTGTGTTTATGTGTGTCACATATAAAAATATTTAGCACAGAGTAAACACCTCTAAATATTAGCTATATTTATTTCTTTCATATTATTTATAGTACCTTAAAATTTTTAAAAGCCTTAAGAAGCATGTTGAAGTGGGAGGACGGTTCTCATTTCCGAAATGGGGAGCTATACACAGAGAGGTAAGTGACAGAGGTGATGAGTTCCAGCTGGAAGCAGATCCAGGTCTCCTACCTTGTGGCAGCACACTGATTTCTACCTGAAGCCACTGCACCAATTGTCCTTAAACCTTATGACAAGTGGTGCTTTCTGACAGACTCTCTTCTCTGTTTGAGACTCAACCTGACTGTTCCAGTGCTGATACTGCTAATCCGTTCCCTGCGGTGGCTCACTTTAGAAACCTCATCACTTTTCTGCCACAACTTATAAAATCAGTGCATTAAACCTGCCCCTCATGGCCCGAATGTGTTGATGCAGCTTATAATTTACAATCCAGGGTAGCACAGACCTTTGAAATCTGATAAAGTGATAAAGTCAAGGTCCAATCTTTTTTCCTTCACTAGGCGATAATAAGAATTAAGAAAATAACTAGAAGAAATTAGGAGAGAAAAGAGGACGGGGGAGGCGGGGAGGAAAGGCAGGAGGAAATAAACTCTACAGTTAGGGATGTCATTAAGAACAGCTATGATTCAAACTAGAATGGAGAATGAAAGGATAGAATCTTGGACTCAAGCCTATTTGAGATGTTGGCTGCCATTTTGATTTTCCTCATCTAGTCTTTAACTTAAGCAACTTAAATTGCCACCTCTGTCTATCAGAGGTAACAAGACGATGCCTCCCAGAGCACCCAGAGCCCTCCCTGGATTTGTCCCCAGTCAGTACAGCCAGCCTGAGAACACTACTTAAGGGACAGCAGGTCTATATTCTGCAGACATCCCCACAGCTCGGCATAAAAACTATAATCCTGTAAGAAAAAAGAAAAGGATAGAAAATGTTCAAATCACAGAGCACAGGCTCTGATCCTCAACAGGGGACTCTAGGTCCTTTTAAATTCCAGATGAAGGCACAAGTGGTCATTTAAAATAAATTCCCATCCGGGTCATTGATTTCACTCCCTAAAAACACTTCCACTCTTAAGAATACATTAGAATGGATAGACTACATGGATGAAATCTTTTCTTCCCCAAAGTAGCATCATTTGAGGAAGAGAGAGAAAAGCTTTCTAAGATAGTCCAGCTGACTCAACATGGTATTCAGAGAAAGGTTCTAAATAGGCTCTAAGGAGACCAGAGTTGTCCTGGCTCTGTTGTTACACACGCACCTCAGGTGACACACTCAGACATGAGCTTAATGTCTAGCACTAATACTGCCTGTGCTTGAACAAGAGTCTTCACCTCTCTGGGCTTCAGTTACCTCACTTGTGAAATGGTGACAGTGATACCTTTCTCTTAAGGTGCTGGTTAAGATTACGGGGAATACAATATGCTGAGCTCTGCTTGGCACACTGTAAACGCTTACTACACATGAACTATCATCATTATTATTATTCATTACAATTATAACTGGGCCACTGTAAACTCCCCTCAGAAATACTCAAGAAGAACTGAACTAACACTTTGTTAATCAAAATAAAACAGACCTTGCCATAAAGGGAATTCCAGAGACGCCAGTCCCCAGCCAACCCTCGGCAACTGTTCTCAGCTCCTGCCACCAGCTGCCAAGGTCAGCCAAGACTTCTCCTTTTAAACCCACACCCCAGGGCACGTTCCCATGGCCCCTCCAAGTCATTCTTCCTCTGGAAACTAGACTCCGTGAGGCATTAACAATCCACTTGCTCTCTTCTAGCAGAAATGAAGAGTGGGTGGCAAGGTCTTAAACTTGCCCCCAAACCCATTCTTCCTGTCCAGGGCACAGATTTGATTCTAGGACCCTCGATGACAAACACGCCATTGAGAAAGGTCCAGGAGAAAATACACAGTTTGACGAGCAATGCACTTTCCTGGCTCTGAGTCTTTATTGAAACCGGGTACAGCGTGACAGGGCTGGCTATTCCAAACCTCTGAACTGAGACAGATGAATCTCAAAAACATTCTTCCCTTCTCTCATCATCTAAACAAACATACTTATGACCACCAAAGTGAGCTGGACGGAGGTTAACCTGGGGCACTCCCTTCAAAACACAACAGCGCCAAGCAGAATTCATAACAACTGAGGCGCTCTGTTTTCACTTGATCATGTTTGGTTTGGCCCTGTGGGGACAGAACGCAAGGCAGGAAGAGCAGTAAGGCAGAGGCAGCAGTAGCCGAGGGCAGTACGAACCAGCACAGGGTGGCTCCTCAGTCCTCTCAACTAGAACATCAAAGTCAGCTATGTACATTCTTCCCTCCCCAGCACGTCACGGTAACCATTTTAAAGATGTAATTATCACAAGGCCAGACAAGTTATATGGCCTGCCCTGAGTCAGAGCGCAGTGGGGGACGGGACTGTGAACGACCCCTTAATCCCAGCCCCCTGATAACTGTCTCTGCATCTTCAACAGGGTTCCAGACACGGATAAGCACAAGTGGATAACCAGGCCAGAAGCGAGAAGATAGGGAGGGCAGGGCCAGCGCTGCCATTTCATTCTCAAGCAGCAGGGCCAGCTGGGTCTGCGAAGGCCAAACCTCAGTCACTTGTATGCTGCCTTCACGGTATTTGACATATCCTGGTACAAAACGTACTGTTATTTACTTAGGATTAGCCTTAAATAAATGTATTTTAAAAGGAAACACTAAATCCCATAAATTCTAAGCCAAAAATAGATGGTAAATCTAGGAATAAATACAATAAAAACACTGCTAAATTTTGGCTACCGTCAGCCTCCTTCAAAAGGATTCCTTCTGAAGGATGAGCTCAGATCTGCTACCTTTGTTAAAAAAGAAGACTGCCAAGTGGCAGGGAAGTGTTTAAGACAGACCAGCCTCCACCGAGACTTTTTCCTGACTTACTCAGAAGGTTTGTAAAAGGATTAGAAAGGGGACAGAATCTCCCACTAGGATTCAGTGTTATTTAATGCCCTCTTCTGCCTAAAATGATCTAATGGAACAGCAGAAATACAGTCCCTGCTCTTGAGACGTGGACAGAACGAGGGATAATCTGGGCCAACAAGGGTCAACACGGGCCTGTCAGAAGCAAGAACAGGGCCCAAAGCAGAGTCACAGAGACCTGCCAGGCACTGGGCAGCACACCAGGAGGAGATATTGGGGATCCTGAAGGATCACGGGGTCACAAGGCTAGGGGGGATGCAGGAAGGAGGCAGTGCAGGGGAGGTCGAACGTAGGAACAAATAATCCTTACAGAAGAGAGGATGTACCACATGTGGGTAAAGAAGTAACGTGGCACATTTTAACTAGGTTTTAGGAGGAGAGAATGGAAAGTTTGCCCTAAGAGCAGTTTGCAGAGCCATTTGGAACCTAGGTAGCCACCTGGGGAGTATGAGAGCCAAAGCTGATCTGCCTCTCTGTCACTAATTTATCATATGATTTTAGGCTAGTGACTTGATATGTCTCTGAGCCTCAGTTTCCTCTGCTGAGTGAAGGTGTAGTTCTCTTAAAAGACCCATTTATATATCTATAAAGTACAGATCATAATGCCTATCTCATGGTCTCACTGTGAGAATTAAACACCATGATGCAGGGTCGGACACTTAGCGAAGACTCTGTAAGTGGCAAGCATTACCAATAGTACTACTACTACTACTAATGCTGTATATTTTATTGATTTTATTATATAGATGTACAATTAAAGGCAAATCCAAATTGCCGAGTGAATATAAGGTAGCTATTACCATTATCAATAAACCGCCTAAGAAACGTGTGGCTCAGACCAGAGTGCAAAGTGGAACACAGACTAAAGAAAAGTCACTGCCTTTGAGAACTAATTCATGGCCATCTTTCGTCTGGATTTATATGATAGTTTGTGCTGCATTCGTTTTTTTATTTTGCTTTATTTTGTTTTATTTTGTTTTGTTTTGTTTTGCATTAATACTTTTCACATCTCAGCTCCATGTGCAATGTGTAAAAGCTCTTTGTATATGCAGACTAGAAAACTGGACTCCAGCTTTGTTCCAACAGGATCCTGTGTCCCATTAGTCACAGAACCTGTGCAAAAGCCAAATGCTTGCTTCATTAGGAAGGAGGGCCTGAAATTTCAACGCAGGCCTTGACTCGAGGGATAAACAGGTTTAATAATTCATTCCTGAAACATACAGTTGTGTGACTACTGGTTGTGAAGTTGTATGTTAAGTATACAAAGAAGCAAGGATGAAACAGTAGGAAAAAAAAGACATGAACACAAATAATGTGAAATTAAAAGAAGAAGAGTAAAACCGTAGAGGCAGTAAAGTGATCAGTGGTTGCCAGAGGTTCAGGGATGAGGGGAGGGAGGTGAGAGGGTTGAATCTGTGAACAGATGGAGCACTGAGAATTTTCACAGCAGTGAAACTAATTACGTAAGATACTTTAATGGTGAACACGTGATCATTAAAGTATGCATTTGTCAAAACCCATAGAACTATACAACAAAAAGAATGAACCTTAATATAAAACTATGGACTGTTGTTAATAATATAGCAATATTGGTTCATCAATCCTAACAAATGTACCACATCAATGCAGTATGTTAATAGCAGGGGAAACTTGGGTGGGGGTAGGGAGAGGGAGTACATGGGAGATCTCTATATTTTCTACTCAATTTTTCTGTAAACCTAAAACTGCTCTAAAAAGCAAAGTCTACTAATTAATTGCTTGAGAGAGAGGGAGTGTGTGTGTGTGAAAGGGTCAAAGAAGCCTTGTCAAGATGGGTCTTGGGAAAATGACTGATCTGGACACGCAGTCTGGCCAAAGGCAATTCTGATCAGAGAAGGGGAACAATGTAATTCCTAATTCGCATTTACTGAAAATTTCTTATGGGCCAGAGACTCTTAGAACCTTTATGTATATTTTATTCAAGTATCCCTCAATCAAATGCTATGAATCATGTTATTATTATCCTCATTGAATTGATGAAGACATGAAAGCTTAGGGAAGTTGGCTGATGGTCTGACGTCATAAAACCAGTCACTGGGAGAACCAATTGTACCAATACAGGAAATGCGTGTCAGGGGGAAATTGTGGGGTTGTGCAGTGTCCCTGATGCTTAGGACCCTGGAATGCCGGGGGAGGGACATGGGTGATGCAAGAGATGGCTGGTTAGGGAGTTTGACCTCTATTCTGAATCCTGGGGTGGTCTGGAAGGATTTTGAGAGAAAATGAGTGAAATACAGTCTGAGAATAAAAAAAAAAAATTAAGCTGACAGAATGACTGTGCTGGGGATTAAGGAAGGAACTAGTAAGAAAGTAATAACAAATGGCAGAAAAAAAAAAAGAAAAAAACTTTAATCACTCAGGTTGCCAAGAAACAAATGGAATACTCAAAGTGGATTCTTAAAGAGAGTTTAACAAAGGAATAATTTAACAAAGTGTGGACAGGGTTTAGGGAAATTAAATGAATGTGACCAACCAGGCCTGAAGGAGGGGGTGGTTACCGCAGAGAAGAGGGGAGTAGTGGAGAGAGGACAGGAGCTGTGACCTTCAGCAGAGGCCTCCAGCCACTCCGCAGTGACCCGGCAGGAAGGAATCGGGAAAGTATCCTGACTTCATTATTCCCCTTCCCTCCAGTCTCCTAGTGGTGCCACCTGAACTGAATCCAAGCAGGTGCCCAAGGGCAAAGGACCTACTGACACCGACCAGACAGGTCCAGGGCACGGAGCAGGGCAGAGAAAGGTGCAGGGGTATCTGGAGAGACAAGCGAAAAATAGCCAGCCCAGCCCCTGAATATCCAACCATGGGACCTGATTTTGAAAACTGCAGTACAGCCACACTATGAATCATTACGCAGCTATTTTTTTTTTTAAACAGGTTAAATCTGCATCTTGAACTGAAGATCTAAAAGAAGTACAAAATATGATTCTATTTTTGCAAAAGCAAACACAAATCTATGTAAATGTTTATTATGTTTTTGTGTGAGTGAGAGAAAGGCCTGCAAGGATGTCCCCCAAATTTTTAGCACTGGGTACAGTAGGAGGAAGAGATGCAGAGGGGGGAGGTATGAGGAACTTAATTTTTTCCCCCTCTTTTTCCTCTAGTTATTTACATCATTTTAACTAGGTGCACAATGCATATGACATTTTGTAACTTTTAATGGGATTTAATAAAGGAAATCATAAAATGAAAAAAGAATAAGGTGATTGCTATGGTCTAGAGTGACAGCAATAATATGCGTCAGAAAATGCATGGCATACTACAGAGGAAAGCTGGAATCAACTTAGCCAGCGGAAGGGGAATGGGAAGTGTATCAAAATCAACTGAAGTCCCACGGCAGGATGGCAGGAAGGACCCAGTAAGAAAAATGGAGAAAAGAAAGGAGAGTAACAAAGTCAAGGCACAGACTGTTAAAGATAATTTAGAGGTGCTGGTCAACCAAACAGCCATGCAGCAGATAGCTAGAAATGCGGGCCTGCAATTTAGAAGAATGGTCAGGCACCAATAGATGGACTGATGATGGCTATACCAACTAAAAGGCAATGAAGGATAGCAGAAGGCCTCTGAAATGGGAGTCAAGAGCCCTGGATTCTGGTCATAACTCCATGACCCTGAGCCAGGCAGTCTGCCTCTCTGGGCTGCTGGCCAGTGAATGGTACCCATTCCCCTTCACTGGAAGCAGTTTTCTTTGATCATCTCTGACTGGCAGCTGGCTTTGACTAGGCCTTTGGAATGACAGGGAAGCCTAGTGAATTCCCACCCTACCGCTTCTCAGAAAACAAGAAACTCTTTCACTAAACCTGAAAGCCAGCCAAAAAGCAATTCCCAGAGGAGGAATGCGGGCTCCAGGCTTGGAATGTGTGAGCGGCACCTTCAAATGACAGGCAATTACTCCCCATCTATTTGTGGCGGCCACAGGGATTCTTCTCCAAGTCTGACCTTATACTTTTAAAATTGGTGGGGGCTGACTGGGGATTGTGGTTATAAGCATACAAACCACTGGCTTTTGCAACTTCCTAAAACTGTCCCGTTGGATGCATTCAAGAGAACGTACAGCTGCTCTGTTCCAGCTCACACCACGCTGCCGTGGACAGGGCCCATGGAGAGGCAGTGTGGGATGAAGGGACGGTTTCAGAGACCAGAGATATCTCCAGTTGGCTCTGCCTTGGAGTTCAGACATCAGAGACCGGGGACTGTGAGGAGGCTGTCCAGGCTTCATCCGGACACTTTGCGGCCAAAAAACCCAAGTGGTGAATCAGTGCCAGTGCAGCCCGAGGAAATGGTGAAAAGAACAGGGCTTTAGAGACATAGTCCTGGATAGAAAACGAGTTAAACTATATCTGTGCCAAAGGGCTGAATTGAGGATTAAGCCCAGGTTCTGGCACATAGTAGGTATTCAATAAATGCATATTATTTAAAAAGTTGGACCCAAATCATTCAGGTCAATGCCTCTCATGTGAATACCTGCCTACTCTCTCTCCTCTATCCACGCCCCCTCCAAATAGCTTGAGTTTTCATTTCATTTTAGTCTATAGACATGTTTTAACTACCTTCCTGCAAGAGCCCAAGATGGAGTATGGAGAGCAGAGGAGATGGAGGAGATCACTCTTTTTTTCTGGACTCTTTCTTGACACAAGAAACAGACAATGGTGACGACTGATTCTCTCAGTCATAGCCTTCATCCAACTAAAATCCTGCATACCCACAGCTCTGCTTTTATTTGCTAGATAGATGGTCATTAAAGCAATGGCCATTTTTGACTCTTGGGCCCCAAACTTCTCCAAGTTATATTGACAGAGAAAACGACAGACGCTCTGAGAAGAAGGACTTCAAGAGGTCAGGCTGACTTTGAAGGAAATGAACCCTTGAAATAAGTACAATCGAGGCTCCACTTAAAAATGATCAGAAATCGAAAAATGAGAATAGTGGGTAGTTAATCCTATAACGAAATGTTTCTTCTCATTCAACAAAGATCTAAGACTTAACATAATAGGTACCTCCCAAAATATATTTAAGACTGCTTTTATCTGCAAATATTGTGCTGACATTACAGGAACATATTCCCCAGGCTTGAAGGCCTACAGCTTTCATCTATACCTGAAAAGCCATGAAGCTGTACCCTTCTCTTCCCAATGATAACTATTTAACATTCTATGATTCCAGCACCAGAAGAATAATCTTCTCTTGGAATAGTTCTGAAACAATCTGTTCTTTTTTGTGTCTCTGCTCAGAGATGTTTCAGAGTGCTATCTATGACTACTGAAGTTTACAGTTGCAGTTGTCTTTTGCACACCAAAGCAAGATGTGCATGTGACATGTATTAAATTATGTCTAAAAAAGCAGCAAACAAGTTACAACCTTTGCAAGTCTCTTTAAGTCATCTCAAACACAGCAGGTTCTCATCTGTGTGTTATCACTTTTGCCCCTGTTATCCCAAGTCTTTTCATATTTCATTCATCAGTCCATTCATTCAAGGTTAGACTGAGTTAGGCCTTGGTGATACAGCTGAGAACAACAGAGACATGGTCCCAATCACCATGGAGCAGACAGTCGTGTCGCCTTCTGATAATACTGTTTCCTTGACTCCATTCTCGCCAACCACTTAACCCAGGGAAAGCACATTAGTTTACATCCTTTTCATTCATTTATTTATCTATCCATTCATTCCTTCATTTAATGTTTATAAATACTTCCTGTTCATAATACTAGAGATACAACAGTGAACAAAATTATTCCCCTGCCATTGTACTATATGGTTAAAAAGGCAAAGAACAAGTAAGCTACTAAATGAGTGTAACTGTAACAGGGATAAGTGACATTTAGAAAGAGGGTAAGGAGATGGTGAAAGATTGTAAGAGTCTGGGGCAGCTTCTGATGAGGTTTTTAAAGAAGACCAGTGTGAGAAGCTGTCAGTTGAACAGAGCTCTGCATGACCAGAGGGAGCAAGTTAAGTATTAAACTGCTGCTAGAAGAGACTGCTCCCCTCTCTGAGGGAGCCACCGGTACAGAAGCTCTGAGCTGGAGATGGACAGAGCAGGTCCAAGGGACAGCGGACGCCAAGTCACTGAGAGGTAGATAGTCAGGGCTGAGTGGAAACTTGAGAGCCATTCCAACTTCAATAGATGTTTGATTAGAGATGTGACATGATCTGACTTACATTTTAAAGGATCACTCCTGTTATGCATGGAGAATGATTTTATAGGTAGGCAAAGTGGAAGCACAATACCAATCAGGGGATTCTTGCATTAAGATTCAGAGGCTTGAGCTAGGGTGATGGTGGCAGGGATGAAAAATGGTGTGGTTGGGTGAAAATTCTTCTGTAAAGGCAGAGGCAACAAAGTCGCATAGCTAGTACATGGCTGACTTAACTGAGCCTCAGCCCCATAATCTGCTGAAAACAAAGCCCACTCGACTTGTAACTTGATTGTGTCTTCTCACTATAAAAGCCAAGTAAGTTTAAACCTATAGGTTTAAGCACTGATAACTACACAACCTTAAAACAGGGAGGACATGGCTGCAAGAGAGCCATCTATATTCAATATTTAAATAAAGCACCTCATCTTTCTCATACCATAACAATTGGGTTTACCAGCAGCTTGCGTTAACTTGAATTATTTTTTTGGTTGATTGCATGTTTACCAGGTCTTACTGTTGAAAATAATTCTAAAATAAGTTACTGTAAAATGCTGGAACAGACAGTTTCCACATCCACTCATGTTACAGATGTGTGGGTTTGGTTTCCTGCCTTAGTGAACGTGACCCAGTGTGGGTAACAGATTCCCCTTGGATGGGTCAGATAACTTCAAGGCCTGGGGTCCATCACTACAAACGTTAATTTTTCATTACGTGTAGCCGTCCCTTTCATGGGCAAATGCAAAGATGTAAGCCACTGGGAAGACTGCAGTGAAACTCAAATGCCTTGATTATCTGTTTATGTTTCCCTGATCTCTATTTTTATTCTAAAATCAGGAGCCAAATATTTCCTGTCCAGTCGATGAAGTGGATTCCAGGTCGCTGAGACTTTGGAGTACATTATTTCTTAATACCTTGTAAAAAATTGATAACAATGGTTACTAAACAGCTTGGATTAACCTCCTCTTTGGGAAGGAGCATGGTATACTAAGTGAGAGTTTTAAAGTTAGACAAGGAGGTCAATCTGGTTAACCACTCAGTTAACAACTATGGCACTTTAGATACATTAACTTTCTGAGCCTCGGTTTCTGCACCTGTTAAGTAGAGCTAATAATATCTATAATCTAGGCATGTTTTAAGGATAGGATGAGACACCATATATATAATCGTGATTGAAAATCAGTTAGCATGGGCTCTAACAGGGCATAATTTCTTATAAATATTAATCATCTGGGTTTCCCTTTTCTGTTCATTGAGAACTTCCCAAGTGTGAAGTTTTGTGTTTTTAAATGTCTTTGTTCGTAACATCCCTTCTGTATCAGTTTGTCGGGCTGCCATAACAAAGTATCACAGACTGGGCGTCTTAAACAGAAGTTTATTTTCTAACAATTCTGGAGGCTAGGAGACCAAGATCAAGGTGTCGGTCGGCATGGCTGGTTTCGTCTGAGGCCTCTTTCCTTGGCATGTAAATGGTCCTCTTCTCCTCCCTTTGTCTTCACATGATCTTGCTCTGTGTGTCTGTGTCCTATTCTCTTCTTATAAGAGCCAGCCATATTGGATCCGGGCTCACCCTAATGACATCATTTAACCCAATCAGCACTTTAAAGATCCTATCTGCAAATACAGTCACCTTCTGAGATACTGGGGGTTAGGGCTTCAACACATGCATTTTTAGGGGACAAAATTCAGCACACAATACCCCCTTACATCTTGCTATAAAAATAAAAAAGTGTGAGAAGAACACTGAATCAGAGCAAGAGAAATGAATCTTAAGCCTCATTTTAAAAAGAAAAAAACAACAACTATTTTGCTGTGTTACCTTTGGCAAATTATTTTCCCTTTTTGGCCCACATTTTCTCAATCATTAAAATAAGGGGGTTTGAAATAATAGGTTCCTTATTTCTCTTCCTGCCCTAAACCAAGCAAAGCTAAGATTTTCCCTATGATTTCTCACAGCGAAAAAGGTCTGAGATAGAACTTGCCATGAAGTAACTGAAATTAAACAAAATGAAAAACAAAAACATACCTTCTTTGTGGAATAAACCCAAGATGAAGTCTCTAGAAGCAGAGGATTACATTCAATTGCTTTCAAACCTTCTAAGTTGGTTAAAGTCCTTTCTCTATGTAAGGCCATAATTTAAACCAATTTCATTGAATAAACCAAAAACCCCACTCTGAATTTATCAATATCACCAAACAAAGTAATCTCATCAAGATTTGGGGCAGAGATTGGCTTTGAGGAAAGAGTGTATGATTTCAAATAAAGGTCTCCTTGAAAGAATTAAGGGGAAAAAAGTTTTAAAAACAAACACACATACACACAGAAAATGTCAAATGAAAACCAGCTTCCAAGCTTATAGGTTAAGCCATTTAGGAGAGATGGGAAAAAAAGGACTGGGCGTGTTTCCTCTCCAGCTGTGGGGCTTCAGGTCCTAAGACACTGTGTACCTACTTCTGCAATGTCTACAGATTCAACAAGACAGGGACTCATGCACGAATGGCAGCCAGAAAACAAATGTGTTCATTCTAGAGGGAAAACAGGTTTCCCTGGAAAATGGCATAACTGCTGAAGCAACTGGAGTGATGACGCAAATACAAGACCAAGATGAAAGATACCGGGATTCAAATCTACAGTCTGATACTCATGAGCTGAGCAACTCTGGGCAAGTTACTCAAGTAGCTTTTAATTTAACTTCAACCAAAAAACAGCAACTGGAAATGAATCCATCATTTCACTTTTGTTGTTAAAGCAAAAATGATCTTGAAAACAACCCCCCCCCCCAAAATAAATAAATAAAAATAGGATTAATTTAACCAGATTCTTACGCACAAAGATGATATGCAGATATTTAAAATTATGCTATGGAAGACTATTTAAAACATGAAAAGATGTTGTAACATATTGTGGCATGAAAAGCAGGATGTAAATCACAAACAATACGTGGTATCATTTTAATAAATGGCATATATAGTTGTAGGAAAAAATTCTAGATGGGTATACTCATAGTTTACAGTGGCTAGCTCTGATAAATTTCATTGTAGCTTATTTTTATTGCCCTCGTTTTGTTTGTTTTTTGGTAAATTTTTCTATGACTATTATGCTTTTTCTTTTTTGCTATTGGAAACAGGAAATCTCAGTGCCCTACAGTAAATCAGACAGTAGAAAAAGCCCTAATTCATTCAGTTCCACTTGGGTCTCAGTCTCCTCATCTGTAAGGGAAGCCTTGATTAAAACAATCTCTAAGGAGATGCTGACTCTATACATTTCACAGAGCCACATTAAGTCAAAACCTCAGGGGAATCTTGCTTAGGACTCATCCAGAAGCTGGGAAGTACAGCATGGGGTACAGAATGAGAGGATGGCATCCAAGCCCACATTAAGAATCCTTCATTGGTGTTTTTGCTAATTCAGTGTAAAAGAGCCTCCAGCGCTAGGAGTGGTGGGCACATCCCTGACAAGTTGACTGTGTAAATACAACAATGGTTGCTGCTCCAGATGTGCCCAGAAGGCTGGAGAGCATCCTGAAGCGGGCAGGGCTCCAGCCCCATGAAGAAGAGGGTACCAACTGTTTTTCATGCCTCCCATAACCTGAACTGCTCATGCCTCATGAGGGTTAAAGAGAAAGGCTTAACCCTGGACTTGAAGCATGTGAATCCCAGTTTGAACCAACGTCTCATGACCCTGGGTGGGAGAAGATAGAAGAAGGTAGAATGTAAGTTAGTAACATATAGTGGGGTTAAGAATGTGGGCTCTGGGTCAGTTTGGATTTTGGTTCCACCAGTTAAGCCTTGTGTGATCTTAGGCAAATTTCCTGATCTAAGTATCCTCATCAATAAAATGGAAAATCTAGTTGGAAATCCATCTACCTAATTGAGTTGTCATGAGGATTACATGAGATAATGGATAAAAAGCACTTAATACCAGATATAATAAATGTTAATTCTTATTGTTAATTATTAAACTAATTTTCCCTATATGTTCTAGTTTAGATATTCCTGTGAGAAGCATCACATTGACAGGTTCAGAGCAAATGGTCAATAAATACTTATTTAGTCAATCAAAAAATAGCAAAATTCTGTTATTATACCCGATTATATTACATATGACACATATGTAGTACTTCAAATGCTTTCTGACCTAAGGTTTGTGGTTCCACAAATATATTTTAATTCATTTTGCCTTCTCTTATATATGTTCATTTTAAAAGGATCTAGTGATTATTATTAGACATAGATTACTGAGGCTATAAAGCATACAATTTACAGCGATGAGCTAGATAAAATGAGCTCCGAGTTAAACTGTCCACACCCCTCAAACCAAATAATAAATCTTAGATAAAAGATAATAACAGGAATAGCTCCAAATATAAGCCCAGAGAAAATTGTGATAGGGTGAGGGACTGAAAATCTTTGAGAGAACACATACACAAGAATAAAATGGTCAACCTTGATAGGGAAAGAAAAAAGTACTATAGGCTGCTCCTTAACCAAACTTTCTAAAAGGCAGAGTTTGCTGTACAGATGTAGACTGGCTTATCTAATTACTGCTGATAACCCTAGTGTCTTGCGGTTTCTGTGCAAAGGCAGCAAGAGGCCTCAATTAAGATCTGTTAGATCCTGGTTCAAAAAGTCATGGTGACGACTTTCTGTTTGAAAGAAAACAGGTCTCTACTAATTCTTTTCAATCATTTGCAGTAAGAGAAACGATGGTTCTGCTTGCAAGCAACAAGTACCCAGGTAGGCCCCTGAAACGGGCTGAGAATAAGGTCAGATGCAGAATTTGGAAGAGGAATAGAGGTCTGGGAAGAAAGAAGTAAAAATGATGGGTAGCCACCCAGGCACCAGGTGACAGTTAACTCTGCTTGTTCTGCGAAAGGGCTCTCACGTTTCTCTTGGCCCAGTGATCCTGTGCCGGTTTCTTAGTTGGGCCTTATCTCTGAAAAGTTAATATTCTAGAAAGCTGTCAGCAAAAAGGATGATGGCATAGGAGCACAAATGCATGTAGGTTGTGATCATCTTCTCCCTTGAAATTACTCTTGCAAAGTGTTAAATGTATCCATTCAATCAACAAATAGTTACAGAGGGCTTAATCTGTGCCAGCCAAAGACTAAGCATTGCAGATTCAGTGGTAACAAAATAAAAACCATCCCTACCTCATGGAGTGTCTGTGGCATTATTTGCCCTTTGGGCTGGGTTATTTCTATTGGATGTCCGCCATCACATTTAAAATATTGGCAAGAGCAATAGAAAAGAGCTTGGCCAGCTTATACAGACGCAGAGCTGTGTTCTGTTGGTTTGCTTATTTGTTTGACCAGTCTAGATTTGGGGCAATTGTCGCCTTTGTGCCCTTTCTTATCAAGTGTAGCCTTATTCAAAAGAGACACTGTATGTGCCGGCAAATGAATCATGGTATCATTTTCATAATACTCATTTGAATTAGTATTAAAGCTTTGTTAAGGAAAGGACCTATCCACCATCATTATTACATTTCTCACCTGCACAGTCTGTTAACCAAGTCCACTGTCTGAATTAGAAAAAGGCTGGAATTTATGGGTAAAAAGCAACCGAAGACCTTTATATCCAACATCGATGTTGGCTGGTCTCACTGAGCATAAGCCAACAACTGTTGGCTCTCATCCATTTTCTCACTCCCCTCATGGAAAGGGCTTAGAGCTCCTCTCTGTGGATTCGGAACCAAGCGAGGAGGGGCTGACCATGATCTCAGGAGAAAATAGAGGACGACATAAAGGCTCCCGGGGTCATTTGCACCGGCACGGCCCTTGGGGATCATCCAGTTCCATGCCCTCGTTTGACTGATGTAGAATCTGAGAAGGATAATAAGAGTTTGCCCAAAGTCACACGTAAATTAGAGGCAAAGGCAGGCCTGAACCACAATGTGCTGACTCTCCATTCAGGGCTCTCTTCCTTTCCCTGCATCATAAAACAACAGGGCTCCTTCGCTCTACTAGTCAGAGAAACTCCTCTCTTAAAAAATAAAATCTCATTTTATCCTTCTTATCTCATTGTCTAGTATTTCCACAGGGGAAATAAAAAGGCTGATTAAGCGATGAGAAATGTGTCTTTGAATTCCAGATGTCCCAGTGAGGTTCCTGGCCCATTCTAGAGGGGAGCTCCCCCATCTGGCCCAGAGTGCTGGGTGTGTCCTGGGTTTCTCTGCCTGGCTGAATAGGAAGGGGGAGCCTGGCTCCTTCTACATCAGGGAAGAGGACAGGGACAGACAGTAAGAAGGGGCCTTGGGCCTGGATCTGCACTTATGCAAGGAAGAAAAATGGCATCTCCTTTTGGCCCTGCTTTTCCATCCTTTTCCACTCATACATGCTCCTGGGCAAAAGCTAGAAGCTAACTCAGACAGCTGGCAGAGTGGTGCATGAACCGTGGTTAGGGGGGTGTGCACTCAGCTGCTGTTCTGGTGGCGATGTGATAGGCCTAGCCAGACCATCCCAGCTCCTTCCAGCCTGCGAACACTGACCCACATTTGTGAGCTAACAGGTGTGGCCAGATGGAGGTGATGGGAGGTGAGGATAGTGGATAGTCCCCTGTGGCTATGGAATTATTGCTTTCCTGCTTGAGAAACTAACTCACCTCTGGAGGGATCGATGCTAGGCTCTTGCTTTTTTAGCTGTGTGACTTTAGTTGAGTTACTTAAGCTCTCTGAGCCTCTATCCAGACACAAAATGATGGCTACTAATTGTAGCTACAGGGGAAGTTGTCTGTTAAGTGAGATAATCCATGTAGTTTGTGCTAAGGTGCTCAATAAATGGTAGCTATTAATAATAAGCCCACTATATTTAGTCTCATCTTTTTAACCACTGTGTTCTCCACAATCTAATTAACATGAGAAACATTCCTCAAGAGTAGTTTTTATACTGGACTCCAGAAAAAGACCAGGGCCAAAAGAAGAGGCCAAGTTGAGGGATGTATCCTAGTCCACCAAACTATTTGGCGGGGATGGGCGGCGGGTGTTCTAGTGCTTATATTGAAATAGACACATACAGAGTTTGATGAGAGAAGGATTTCTCAGTGGAAGAGTATGAAAGAGGAGCCTATTTCTCTGGGTTGTCCAGGGTCTTTCTCACTTGTTTTCCACCGGCCTAGGGAAAATGGGAGGAAAGGAAAGGGGAGCATGGATCTGAGGTGAGAGTGACCAGGGAGCAGTTCAGGCTTCCTGTTAGCATCCAGCCCCGGAAGTGATGACAAATTCAAATTCCCAGTCCCCTTATGATGAAAAGCACTGATTTAATCAAAGGGTGGCACGTTTACATCCTAGTGAGACAGTCCGACTATTGTAAACACTTTGCAGTTCTTCAAATATAATACACGGACATAAGTAGTGCTATGAAATGTATCGATACGTAAAGAACAGAGGGTCCTTTGGGATATGTAGAGATTTTTTTGTTCTTTTTCGAATTCAATTTTATTTTTGTCCAGCTGAGGAGAAAGGGCAGAGAAAAAGCCACTGAAGAGGGAGTTGTGAAGAAATTGCTAGAAAGCATATTTATAACCTGTGTCACTCTAGGCCAGAGGCTGATTAGGACTGAAAACAATATAGTTCAACTATGAAAAGTGTCCTTTAGGTTAAGGGGAGTCTTCTATCTCAAAGTCCAGAGGCAGTCTAATGGCCTCTATTAGATTGTCACAAATGAATGACGAACTTTAATCCAAGGAACAGCATAACGTAACTAAAGCAGGAAAAAAATTAGTTTTTATATAACATTGTTTTATTTGTTTTGAAAATTTGTATTTAAAAAATAGTTTCCTAAGTAGTCTCTCTCTACTCCTGACCTGTCAAGTCTTCCTTTATTAATTTCCATATTCTAAAGTAATTGAGATTTTATAAATAAATTGGAGTTTACTCTCTTGAATCCATCCGGGGTTCACAGACCACTTTCACGGTCACCACCTCATTTGAGACTTTCCACAGCCCACTGACACCAGTGGGATGGATTTTTATTTATAAACTGACAGTTCTACCACAGAGACTTGAAGCCTCTCAGGAAATCTATTTCTCCAGAATTCCCCCAAGTGCCTAGCTGGCACCGTCTCAGTTACTAATAGTCTGAGGTCTTTATTCACCTAAAGTGTTTTGCTGGTATTTGAGGAAGAGAAATAACCTGGCTGAGAATCACCACATATCTGCTCAAAATATAAAGTAACAGATAAACACTCCAGGCAGGACTCGGGCTGAGATCCCCACAATCAGATATCTAAGATGCTTTCCATTCCTACGTCTGATGGTTTTCCTGTCTTTTACACTGGAATTTCCCTTCCAAGACACCTTACATGGATAGAGCTGGCTTTGGGTGACTTCTTTCAGTCTCCCAAACTCCAGTCCTCCATCTTACTCCTCATTCTTGCTCCTCCATCTCCTCATTCTTGCTCCCAAAGTGACATCTATCAAAGTAAGAGGAAGTCTGAGTTCCACGGATGGGGTTGCACTTGTCCCTTACCCAGGTTCTAGTCTATTTCTAGGTCCCTAATTCAACTGCTGTAGAGATCTGGGTGTTTCCCCAGTTTAAAAGGCCCCCTTCCACTTTCCCTCCAAAAAAAAAAAAAAATTCCCACGGCACTCACAACACTCACAATCACACCCTTCAGGTGAGATCACAGCATCCTAACCACCGCCCTAAACTAAACTGCCCAGGCTGTGTTCCTGAGGACCGACAATTCCCAAACATCTCACATGAACACCTCCAGTGCAGCGGAAATGCATCATCTGCCAGACAGTATTTACAGAAATACAATTATTGTTTGCAAAAAGCCAGTTCTCTGTGATGTGTCCCCTAGAGGGAATTCTGGAGCTCTTGATCCACACCTTTCAAAATCCCCAGGCAAGTGCCTCTGGGAGGTAGAAAGGCTGTCCTGGGGCAGCTGACACTGTGAAGTCAGACAAGACCTGGGATTAATTCCCAGCTCTGCTCCAAAATTCTCACTGTGTAACCCTGGATAACTGACTTTGCCTACTTTCTTTAACTGTGAAATGGGTTTCTGCAGAGAGTCTGATAAGGGAGTGCATATAAAACACAGGAAACAAAGTGTTACATCCCTATCCACTCCTGGGGTCAGCTTCAAGGTCAACTTCAAGGTGCAGCTTTTGTTAGAGGAAATCAATGACTGTAAGTATCCAAATTTCTACCTGCAGCACTGATATGGTAGCTACCAACCCTAAAATTGGTGTTTATATTTATTTACTATAAAAGTAAGAGGTACCGTGTTATGGAATTTGTTGATAGTGGCAGGAAAAATATGCTTCATGGGTCCTACCAGGAGTAGAGAAGATCTTGAGTATTTCCTCTAAACCAGCAGTCCCCAACCTTTTTGGTACCAGGGACGGTGCTCCCATGAGAATCTAATGTCTGATGATCTGAAGTGGAGTTGAGGAGATGATGCTAGTGCTGAGGAGCAGCTGCAAATACAGATGAAGCTTTACTTGCTGGCCTGCCACTCACCTCCTGCTGTGTGGCTGGTTCCTAATGGGCAGGGGACCAGGGTTGAGGACTCCTGCTCTAAACCATCTGCTCTACAAACACCAAGTAGTAATGATGGTAGAAGCAGAGACACCACAAGGAGTGTGGAGGTGAGGGACATGCATTTTGATTTCAGCCAGATGTGTAGGTTTGGGTCCTGCCTCTAATATTACAGCTCTGACCTAGGGCAAATGCATTTGATTTTCAGGTTTTTTTTTTTTTTTTAATCTATAAAGTAAGGATAACTCTAGTACCTCTCAGTGTTGATTCAAGGATGAAAAAAGATAATGCATGTAATAAACACTCAATAGGTGTGAGCTATTCTTATTAGGAACAATTTTTCATTCATTTTTTGATTTACCTAATCATCATTAGGCATCTAGGTGCTAAGCACTGTGCTAGTGAGTGGAAACAGGTAAATGACAATACAAGGTTCCTGCTCTGATCTGCTGGACCACTCCAAACTGCCAGTCTGACACTTAGAAGCAAGGACTGGTGCTGAGGTAGAATATACAGGTTATACATGTAGTTGACCTCAGAAGGCATGGTGACATCTGAGGCCTGACCTACTCACAGGGAAAGGCCCGGCCAATTCTACCAGTGAGAGAGAAACCACCTCACCCACACTTTCAGAAAATCAATAAAACACAGGGTAGTAAGAAGGCATTAATCTCAGGAGGGCAGCAAAAATAGGTAGAAGGACAGACAACACACAAACAAACATAACCTTACTGTGGCCCCCAAAATTGTGGCTGGGGGTGGTGCCTGGGAAGGTAAAGGGTATCAAGCCAAGAAAGAATGCCCCCATCTGTCCTCAGATTATGGTGACATTTTAGCTACTGGGTGGGGCAGCCTTTACAGAAAGGAATATAGAGTGGATAGTAAACTTAATTCAAATTCCATAATCTTACCATAAAAAAATATACTAGAACTGACAGTAGGGGATATATGTTATATTTAGAACTTCAATAATGTTTTCTGTATATCTATATCCATGTCCATATTTTTATGTTATCTAGGAAGAAAATATCTAACCCTCATAGTAGGCAAATAACCAAAATCACCTTTAGACATGCACATGTACAAAAGTATTTTATTCTGAAATAGAATCCTCCTTCATAGAAATACATACACAAAGCATAAAAAAATCTACAAATGGATTCCTTGCTCCCAAAGACCTGCATCCCCTACCCCTCTTCTGCCACATCCCCTACCCCACACCCCTTTCAACAATGAATACCAGGCAGCCTGGCTTGAAGAAATTCACAACCACTGTACATTCCTGTCACAGCTGCTAGAGACACAGCCCCAGCTTCAAGCAGAGGCTGCTATGCAGCACCACGCCCCACGCACAGAGAGAAAGGATGGAAGCCGCACTGAAAATGAAGGATGCACCCCAGGGAAGAGCATCCAAACATGAACAAAAGGGAACCCCTTGCAAACCTGGCCCTGGGATTAGGGTATAGCCACATATGTTGGGGCTTCTAAGACAAGTAAGTTACCAGGGCTAAATGTCTGTTTCTTTCCTTAAAGGTGGCTTAAGTGATGCCTAGAAGAATGGGCGTGGCCCTCAATGCCATTTCACAGGCTGAATCCATAAGAAGAACCATTGCAATCTTCAGACTAGGAAGAAAAAAAAAACAATCTGTTCTCTGCTTTGCCAAAAAGGAGAATTGGCAAATGAATGTTGGATGTAAAACAAGTGACATACGTGCACAGCACACTTCGCACATGTAATAATAGCATGAGAGCTAGGGTTCATCTCTCCTGAGTTAGGGAAATAAGTATAAAAATTGAGCTTTTGTCCAAATCGGCCTTCTTTTTTCTTATGATGACTTTCACAGCTCTTTGAAAAGACAATTGGCACTGAGAAAATACTGAGCATTGTAAATGACACACAATGTTTCTTCAATAATATGAAGTCAATGATACCAAGTAATGGTAAAGGAAAATGGACTATACCTGGTGAAAAACAAAATAAAAACAAAAAAGTTCTCTACCTATCCCAACTCTTTCCCCCCTAAGGAGTATTTTTCCCCAGGGACCAGGTGGACAGCAGGTAGGGGTGGGGCATACTTGTGCAGAATGAAAAAGGTAGGATGCTGCAACAGAAATAAACCACTTGGCCATCAGTGCACTAAAGGCAAGGAAAGCTTCCTCCTGCCTACAGAGGGGAAGGTCCTGCATGGCAATCACACACGGGGTGTTTCAGGCATAACCCAACAAGTGCAAACAGACTCATGGCCACAGCAAAACCTAATGGTTCCAGGCAAATTAACTACAGTAGCAGGTACAGCTCTGCCCTTGGGCAGCTGCAGAGCCTCCCTAGGGGCCAGCTGATCACTTCCTTTGTTCGCCTTGCAAAGATGGAGTAGCCACCCATTCCCTTACTACACACTTACACAAAAACTACACACACACACACACCTCATTCACTATAGACAAAGCACAACTGCACTGCTTTGTGCTAAATTAACAAACATCAGTGTTTTTTGTTGTTTTGCTTCTTCTTTTTCTTTTCTTTTTTTTTTTTTTTAAATGCCCATCCCAGCCTGTCCCGTGTCCCTTGCATTCGGGGGCATCATTTCCAAGCATACTGGGGGAATCCCGGCCCCGGGAGCGGTTTTTTTGTGCCGCGAGAGCGCTTTCTGGACGCTGGTGAAGATGTGGCTTCTATACCTGATAATGGCACGTCCCCTCTCCATCCTGTCTAGGCGCTCGCTCAGCGCATCTGACACTCGCCGGCCGCAGCTGGCTCTGTCTTGCACACAATGGCAGTTGGACACCGTATACACACAGCGTTTATCCGCGACCGCAAACTAAACTCTGCTCTAAAAACTCAGCCTTTTCTTGGAATGAGGAGAAATGACATGAGAAATGTAAAATGTATCGTGGGCAAAAAAAAAAAAAAGTTGGTCGTTCCGCTACAGCCACGTTAGCTGTCCAGTCCCAAAAATGACGCACTGAAATATATGTCGGGGTGAAGGCCAGCAAGAAGGGGACAGGGTGAGGACGGACAGTCCAGACACCCAACACCCTTGAGGCGCGGGCAGAGCCACGGGGCTGGATCTGGGAGAAAGATGAGGTCCGGCTGCCAACCACCCCTAGAGAAAGGTGTCATCTCTCCATACCCCACCTCACCAAAAGCAGCCTTAAACAAAAAAGCATGCCTGGCCCCGGGGGCAGCACACACCGACACTCCAGGGTGCGCGGGGATCCGGGGAGGACCCTGAGCCCTGCGTTCTTCGTTCTTCGGGAACTACAGGGCGGTGGGAAAGGAGGCTGAATAATCCAAAAAAATAGTGTTTGGGTTTCCTCTTTGTTTTGTTTTCCCCAAACCCCAGGGTCGCTCCGTCTGGGTGGCGCCCGCCGCGCCGGCTGGACTGACCGCCGCTCTCCACGCCCCGGACCTGGGTCCCGGTCCCTGTCCCTCCCCGGGGACCCGACCAGGGAAGCCGGCGGGGATCCGAGGCGCCCCGCCCGCGGTGCAGCGGGACGGAGAGAGGGAGGGAGGCGGTGGCGCGGAGACTCACCGTGATCCGCGGGATGTTCTTCTTGCCTTGGTAGGACATGGTGGCGGCGGTGGCTGCAGCGGCGGCGTCCCTCCCTCCTTCTGCTCCCGCTCGCCCGCGCCTTCCTCAGCGCACAGCGCCCCGAGATCAGGTGGAGTGAATGGTGCGCTGGCCGCAGCCGCCGCCTCCCCTCGCCTCCGCCCCCCTCCTGGGCTCCCGCGGTGGCTGCCAGAGACAATAGTAAATCTCCCTGGTCCCCCTTTCACCCCCGACCCCCCCCGCCACACACACCCTCCTCCACTCGCGTTCACGCCGGGCTCTTTTTTTTTTCTTTTGCGGTGCCAGCTGGGCCCCGTAAGACAAGAATGGCTGTTCCGCGACTCCTCCCCCTTCTGTCTTATCCCTATTGATTTTCCTTTTTGCATCTGCCTCACCCACTTTTTCTTTTTCTTTCTTTTTTTTTTTTTTCGGTGACTGTTGAGTGCGGCGGAGGCAGGCCCCTCCACGACCACCAGGGGGCGCGAGGGACTTTTCGGGGTGGGGATGCCGCAGTCCCAGCGCAGGAAGAGGAGCTCTAGCGTTGCCCTCCCGGCCTCGTGCGCCAAGCCCGGGAAAGCGCCAGCGCCTCCCACCAGACCCTGGTCCGATTTCCCTTGTCACCACCCTCATTTCAGAAAGGTGACGACTCCGGACGTCCCTCCCGGAACCCACCCTCCTCCCTTCTCCGCCATCGCGCGGGCTGGATGGGACGGCCGCTGCCTTTGTTACAGCCAAGGGCTGGGCGCCACCTCTGTTGGTCGCTGGGTGTGCAAACAGCCAGAGCAATCCCATAAAAAGCTGAGAACTGGTCAGACTGTGCAGCCTGGCCAGCCCGCTTCTATCCGGAGACCATAAAAATACGTATCAGAAAAGGTAAAGCGGCCACTCACTCTTGGAGAGCCTCGAGGGGCACCGTGTCAGTTAACATCAACCATTCTCTAAATTTAAAAAATAGGCTCAAAATAATATGTTTTAAAAAACTACACTGCCTGGCTCTCAGAATCGAAAAAAAAAAAGGGGGCATTGATGCTGCTCTGTGCGTAAAGAGTAGAAAACACCTGTGCAGGGAGGCAGACGCCCCGGCACGTTCCTGGTGTGCAGCCATGGATTTTGAGTCAACTATGTGTGCTGCTCATAACCCCGAGTTTACTTTAGGCAGGGCTGATAGACAAATGTCACTGTGCCATTAGAAGCAAAAACATGCCCATTTCAGCACTGGAATATATTGTTCTTTGGCTACTCGCTCAAATTAAAACGGCGAGAGGCAAATTTGGAGGGGGTACTGTGAGTGGCGGCTAGGAGGTGCTCCCAGTGGGGAGCTTCCTCAACTCTCCAGAAAAGGAATCCTAACCATAACATTTAAATAACAACAGTGGTTTGCTATGACAAGATTATAAAATCCTCCCCTCTCATCCCCACTCAATTGTGGATCCCAACACCTTACAAAATAGTTCTGTAGACATCACTAAGCATGACTAGGTTTGTGCTAGGGATCTTGGAATTCACGTTTCTGTAAAGCAAGTACACTGACCACACTTCTGGACATCTCTTCCTTAAATTGGAGGATTAATCTGCAATACAGAAGCTATACAAAGCATCCACAGAAAGAGGGTAAAGAATGCTTCAGCTTGGGTTTTCCAGAAACTTGAAATGAACTAGCCTGGTCCCATAATCAAAGGGGAGACTAAGCCCCCCTGAAACACCCCTACTTGAGTTAATTCAAGCTTCTGGTTATTCATGGGTAAGGAGACTGAATGCAGTCCTCACAGGGAAAGGACACAGCACTCTCTACTTCACTTCTGTGATACTCTGGCTAGGAGGATCAATACCAGGCAAAGGTTACCTCCCTGAACTCTTGCAAAGCACAGCGGGGGAGGGGGGGGAATGACTGAAGCCAAAGGCACACCCTAAACATTTTGCTTTGTTCTTAATGCTCAAGTGCTGAGACCACTAGCCAAGAGTTGTGAAATTACAAAGCATTCTGGGGATTGGCATGCAAATAAGCAGGATTATATTTAGAACAGAGTAAAAGAGAATTAACTACTAGGAAACCCTGCAGAGAGGTCTGTGAATCTTTTCCATAGGTTTTACTGCCCCCAACTTGTTTGAAGGGATCTTGCTAGTTCTTCTTAAGATAAACAAAAATATGTAGGAGACATTTACATTCCTAAAGAAATGCCAGTGCTTCTCCCCCCTCCTCCAATTTCCTGGGTTTCTTTGCCTGTCTTGCATCTTAATTATCTCCTCTGTTACTGCCATTATAATCCAGAACACTCTCTACTAAAGAGATTTATACCATATTTTTGATCACTTGTGTGTGTGTGTGTGGTTTCAAATTACGAAACTTCATTAAACTTTGAGGTCAGGTTTGCCTGTGAGAGGCCATGCAGAATAGGACCTGTGACGTGTTTCTCTGGTTCAGACTGCTGTGACAAGCCATGCACAGGAATGCACAATAACCAACTAATTGGTTCAAGCTGTCGCCATCATCAGAAACGTACAACAAACACTGTTTTTTCCCTCTTTCATTACCTTCAATCATCTTTCTCTTTCTTAAATCAACATCAGTATACAAGATGAATTTGAAGGAAAAAGCCTTCCTTGGCTGTGCCTTTCTTATTCAAGGAGTAAGAAGAAAGGCAGCCATCAACACAAGATGCCTCTGTGTCTGGCCAAGAGGGTGAGGCGTGGAAGTGGCATGGATGTTTTCCACAGTAGAATGACTCTGAATGGTTTTCCTTGGATACACAGCAGCACTTGGCTTTAGGTATCTCAGGAAACTATGAGAGAGGGAGAGGGAGATACAAAGAGATGTAATTTATGGTTGCAGAGAAACTTAACTTTAGCCACCAAATCTATCACATCTAGACACTTCCACACCTGAATCAAGGCTACATTATTCTAGTTGCTCACTCCAAAACTTTGACATCATCCAAACTTCTTCCATCCAATCCAATTTGCACTGCATATTTAATGTGTCGGGAAATGTTATTGATTCTGTCTTTTGAATATATCCAGACTATGGTCTCTTCTCTCCATCTACAAAGCTGCTATCTGTGTCTAGCCACTATCAGCTATCCCTGGACTACAGCAGTAACCTCCAAACTGGGCTCCTTTCTTCATCATCATTCCTTTGTTCATTCATTCATTCATTCATTCTCACAATTTCACACAATATTTACCTTGTACTTATGCTTATTCTATGCTACTATTTTTCTAGGTACTAGTGTTCTCGATGTAAGTAATAATAATAATATTCCAGATCTCACAGAGTTGGCTTTATACCTTTTTCAAGAGAGTATCACCTATCATTTTTTAGCCCCCTTCTGTGTTTTATTTCTCTTCATGGTAATTTTTACCACATAATATATTAATTTATTATTGAGTATTGTCTTCCTTCCCATCACTAGAGTATGAGCTCCTTGAAGGAAGAAATATGTCTGTTTTAATAACTTTTATGTCCTAATTGTATGAAATGGGGCCTTGCCCATAGAAATTGATCAATAATTATTAGATGAGTGACTGTAAGAATGTTTAAAATTGTGTCTGAAGAAAGAATAAACAGATGGAGTAAAACCCTTCCTGTAATTAAAGAAAGTGTGGTTAGAATCTAGATTTAAGAATATTTTTGCTTCTGTAAGTCTTCTTAGAGTTTCCCGATTCTAGATTTCAGAGCAGTTGAATTCAAGATGGTGAGGAATCACTTTGCTAATATGACACAGACACAAAATTCCAAGGCAACACATGGGCCAAACAATGGTTCAGTAGAATAGATTTGGTACTTAAGTACTGATTAGAAAGCTGAGGCTTTGAAAGGAACTGCCATCAAAATACATGAGAAGATCGAGAGGCTTGTGTGAAAAATTTTCTCAAAGAAAAAAAAAGAAAAAGAAAATTGATACTGAGTTCAGAGGGAAAGTATGGACTAGAACCTAGAATGGTGTACTGTTTCAAGGATCTGGACTCAGGGGTAGAGGGATCTCAGACCATATTATAATTCATGCACTTTCTATTTCTGTGACCTTTAGCAGATTACTTCAAATTTCTGAGCTTTGGTTTCCTCATCTCTAAAATAAGCATCTTATTAGCTACTTTATATTGTTCTTGTAATGATTTATTAAGTCATTCAACTAATATTTATTGAGTACTTACTATGGGATACAATTATCTGAATAAAATAGACAAAATCCCTGACCCCTTGAAGCTTCTGTTCTAGGGAAGGGAAAAATCAAGAGTCAAAAATTGAAGTATATAGTGTTTAAACTGATGGCAAGTGTATTGAAGATTAAAAAAGAGAGATGTGGAGGTAAAAATCATTCTAGTGTCAAGGATGGTATGGGACTTTACATACAGAGGTCGCAGAAGGCAAGGTGAGAAGATGGTGACAGTGGAAGCAGTGAGAAACGTTTAGATATTGGATATATTTCAAGGTAAAGCCAGCACTATTTGCTGATGAATTTGACTGGGGTGTGAGAGAAAGGGAAATGAAGGTTTACACTAAACCTGAACAGCTCAAAAGATGAAAGTGTGATGAGGAAAACTGTGGGAGGAATGGGATTTGGGAGGAGCATCAGGAGTACATTTGTGGACATTTCTGTTAAACATCCAAGTAAAATGTTGAACAGGGAGGTAGATATTCGAGATTAGAAATCCAAGGGAAGAGCTGCGAAGGAGAGAGAAGTATGGGAGTTGTCAGCCTCTAGATATTATTTAAAGTAAACAGAACTGGATGAGACAACCAAAGGAGTGTAGATAAAGAAGAAATCTGAGGAAAGTAAGCATCCTGAGGGGAAATGAGCAACCAGGAAAAGAAGCAGAGAGAGTGGTCAATGAGGCAGAGGGAACACTGTGCTGGTATCCTTTTCTGACAGTCAAGAAACAGAATTATTTCAAAGCAGAGAATGTGTTCACTTAACTGCTGTTGAAAGGTCAAGGAAGATGAGAGCTCAGCATTAATAAGTACATGGAAACACTGGTTACTGAGGACCTTGACCAGAGCACCTATAAAATAAATATCTTGATACCTATCTCACGATGTTTTCTTCTTTTGTGTGAGCATGTATTAAATTGTTCAAGTAATATTTACTGAGTACCTACTATGTGTGTACGTGTCTTAATGAAGTTGTGGGGTGAAAATCAAAGTGGAAACTGAAGACATCTAAGATAGGCAACTCTTTCAAGGGAGTTGAGTGCAAATGGGGCAGGGAAATGGAGCTGTAACTAGCAGAGAAAGTGGAATCTCATATAAGAGAAATAGTATCATGGTTGTACGTCAATGGGGCTAACTCAGGAGAGGAAACTTCATGGTGTAGGAGAGAAATGGGACAACTGCTCTTTCTTGAATAGGCAACACAGGTGACATCTAGTGTTCAAATGTAGGGCTTGCCCCTTAGCAAGGAGTACGGATGGCTTCTTCATAGTAACTAAAGGAAAGAGTATATTGGCACAAAGACAGGTAGCTAGGTAAATTTCAAGGAGGGAGTTTATAGAAGGTCTCTTGTGACTGTGTCTATTTTCTCTGCCATCAGCTAAGACAGTCTGGGAGAAGGTATCGGAAGTTATAGGGGAGAGGAGTTGGTATGAAATCAGTTTCTAGGAGAATAAAGGGACTAGGGAAATATGGTGTGATCAACTGGCAGCAACTAAGGATTCCCTTCATTTAGTGGCCATGAGTTTAAAGAAAGGCTCGTAAGCACGTTGTGGATATTCCTCCAGCCATGCATAGCTACTGCTCCAGGAACTTCCTGTTAGTGCACATCTATGGTCCTT
This sequence comes from Eidolon dupreanum, assembly GCA_028627145.1. Taxonomy (NCBI): domain Eukaryota; kingdom Metazoa; phylum Chordata; class Mammalia; order Chiroptera; family Pteropodidae; genus Eidolon; species Eidolon dupreanum. The sequence goes on along the minus strand of CM053515.1, from coordinate 19,456,464 downwards.
ACGGTCAGCTGAGCCTGACCTGATTTACAAATAGGCTGACTTGACACACAAAGAAAACTGAAAATAGACTATGGCCACATGACAGTCCTACTCAGGCTGCTGTTGAAAGAATAGTGAGATCTCTTCCCAATGGCCATAGCTTCAAGACAATGCATTTAGTCATTCATCTACTTTGGAAAGAAAAGTGACTAGCGATTATATGTAGACTCCTCAGCAGAGCTGAAGTGTTCCTAGGCAGCTCTGCCGCTGAGGGGATAGATTAAAAGGTCAAGGAAAAGGAGGCCTTGGGTAGAAGTATATGGTGGACCGATGGCATTGGGCCTGAAGAATGAAGATGTATGCTTTACATGTTAATGCCCTCCACAAAACATCCATCACAGAGGAGGCAATAAACAATAAGGAAGACAAAATGACTCAGCCAGCTGACATCAGCCAAGCTCCATCATCAACCACCCTGATGTTGTCACATGAATGGAGTAGAAACAGTGATAGGGATAGAGGCTATGCAGGGAGCCAGCATCTACTCACCAATGCTGACGCAGCTACTGGTGCTGTCAGACATCCACCCTGCAAGCAAGAGGGAGCAACACTGCCTCCCCAATATGGCATCATCCCTCAGAGACACACAAAGACACTTGGTGATTAATTGACTACACTGGACTCCTTTCACCCTGGGAGGCACAGTGGTCCATTTTTATAGAAATGAACACATATGCTAGGTGTAGATTTGCCATCTCTGCTGTTAGGGCCTCAGTCTACACTACTATTCGAGGGCTCAAGAAGTGTTTGATTCACTGACATGGGATCTCACATAACATCACATCAGATCACAAGGCCTGTTTAAGAGCAAATGAGATGCATGAAAGGTCATGTGACTATGGGTTCCACAAGGTATATCAAATACCACATAACCCCGAAGCTGCCACCCTGAGCATTGAGGTACAGTCTACGAAAGGCACAGCTGAAGCACCAATTCAGAGAGGATTCCTTGCAAGGATGAGGCACCATCCTCCAGGATGCACTGGACATTTTAAAACAACCCCCTCTATATTGTGCTGTGTCCCAAAAGGAAGAATACATGGATCCAAGAACCAAAGAGAAGCAGGAGTGACTCTTTTTGTCTTCATTCCCAGGGACACAACTAGGAAGTATGTGCTTCCCACTCCTATAACTCTGGGTTGTTTAGTGTGTTTTCCCCAAAGGGGAAATGCTTCCACAGAGGGCATAGCAAGAGTCCTACTTAACTATAAGTTACAGCTGCTACAGGGCACCTGGTGCTCTTTGTGCCCAGTCACTAAACAGGGAAGAAGTCAGCATCCTTGTAGGGCCCTGATTATCAGGAGGAGATAGGGCTGCTGATACACGGTGGGGGCAGGCAGGCACACACATGACATCCTTGTGATGCACATGGTTCTTTTAGGTACTGCCTTGCCCAGTGCTGATGGTACATGGACAAACGTTGTCAGCTATAACCTGAGAAGGGCATGGTGACCAGGGACTATGACCCCCTCAGAGATGAGGGTCCAAGTCCTAACACCAAGTAAACCACCTAGACCAGTGGGGAAGTTTGCTAAGAAGGAGGAGAATCTAGAGCAGTTAAGGACAATAATGAGTATGATTGTGGCCCTAAGACCAGCTATGGGAAAAGAGGCCTTAAGACCCCCAAGAGAAGAGGTACCCCCAGATCCTAGAGTTGTTGCTCCTAGAACTTACACAGGAAGAGAATCGGAGCAGTGCAAGGAGGAGTCTGCAGTCGATGCTGTGAAACTCCACCGGGCTCCCGGTTCAAAACTAAAGGACACATTCCCCCTGGCGCTCTCAACCCTCGGTGGTCAGCCCTTTCTGGAAACTGCCCTTGTCTAAGGTACCCACCCCTGAAAGGGCACCCTGATTCTGTCATTGCTTAATGTGACCATACACAGGCCTGGCACCCTAGCCACAGAAGATGGCTTATCCAGTTTCAGGTGGGCAAGGTCAGCTAAAGTTTTTAAGACCATATCACAGCTCAACTTCCTGCTCTGTCCAATCCTAACCTAACCTTCTCTTCTCTCCCCTCCCCTTCCCTTCCACAGGTGTTGATCCCACTGACACTCCTAATAAACTTCCTGCATCCTATTCTCGTTCCCAGAATCTACTTTCCAGGAAACCTCAACCTGTAACAGCGAGGCTGATATTAAATTAATATTAACATGGGCATGATATTTTTATTTAGTCAATATTTTTAAACTTAGATTTTTTTTTTTTAATTAGAGAACCTGACAATTCTGAGCTATGAACACACCTTGGTGCTAATCAGCTAGAGTGGAATACTAGCTGCCTTTTGAATAGACTATGTATTCTCCAATTAGCCATAATGCTTGCTGCTTCCTCTTCCTTTACATAGGGCTGGCCTCCCATGCATCATGTGTTCATGCCACCCCCTGGCTTATCATCATTTGAATTTCTGAAATCAGATCACTTGGAGGCTCTGAGTTACTTTGGCCTCAGAGGATAGGGACTCTATCTCAAAGATGAAGGTTATACTTTTCCTAAGCAATCTAGTGCCTGTTCAGAACTGAGAGAGCAGTGAATTGTCTTCAGGGAACTATGCCCTCTCCAACCCTCCCCTATTCCACCCCGAAGGGGCCCCAAACCAGAAGACTGAATCCCGGAACCACCAGACCCTCTGCTCAAAGCATGTTTGAGAATACGCTTGGAGCTGCTGAAACCACGGTCAAGTGCGGTCAGTTTCACCCTTGGGCAGAGTGGAAACACACATGATTGGATTCAGATCCTTCCATGTACAGCACAACAGCTCACTCTCAGATGAGGGATGTGAGACTCGCTCTTGGATGGAGGCTCGGAATAGCCAGCCAACCGCCAAGTGCAAGGCTATAACCCCGTTTATATTTTCCAGGTTTCCCATCCGTCTCCAGGAAGGGACTTTGGCTGTATGTTCTTTGTTTTATTTCCTCTGGTTTCCTGTACTCAGCTACAGCAAATGCTCCAGGGCCACAGGGCCTCGTCAGCCTCTGGCTCCCTATCTTTACAGAGGAGTAGGAATGGCAGAGACATATGCCTGAGGGCCCAGTCTCAGGTTTCTCTAAACAAATTCCCAAAGCAGACAGGAATGAAAAATGGTGCCTGTTGCACGTAACTGTTGCATCAACAAATGAGAACTTCTTTTTTGGACACGTCACCTCTAGACACTGATTCCAAATGAAACTCTGGATGTCTGACCTCAAGAAGCCCAGTATTAGATGCTGACCTGGTCTTTAGCAGAGTTCTTGGTCAGTTTTGAAGGTCTAGGAACTAATTTTTCATTGGAGATAGTGAACATAAGAGGCAAGAACCAGAGGCTGAAATACATTAAAACTTAGATTTTCCAAATTTATTTCAAATGATTTAACTCTGGAATTAATAGCCTGAAAAATCTTCTAAGCTTTACTTGCCTCACCTATAAAATGGGTCAGCAGAAGAGCTGAGTGGATATCCTTACACAAATGTGAGGGAAGAGGTCTTAAGAGGCAGAAGGATGAGTTGATTCCTTTAAAAAGAGTTGCCAGTGTATATCATTACAGCATACACTGAATAAAAGAATAGGTTTGGAGTCCCTGTAACAGTGAGTGAATAAAAAATGGAGCCCCTCAGTCAAATACTAATCTTGCCTCCCTGCTGTAATCATATACCAAATACATAAGGACTTTCTAGACTTCTAGCACAATATACTGAGCATCTTCCAGAAAGGTATGCATAATTCATTAATGCATATTTTAATAAGTAACCAAGCCCTGTTTTTACTGCTTCATAGCCACGAATAATTTACAATGACCTCCAAAATCCCCACGGTATTGCTGGCAACAGAGATGACATTTTGTTATTGATACTTGCCTAGTTTATCCATTCCGTGGGAGCTCTCTATAGTGTGAGAGAAAGAAATGTATAACAAGAGGCTAGTTAGTAGAACAATGGTTCTGTTAAGAGGGTTTTAAACTAATGTCATTGTGGAAAACAAGTATTATAAACACCATATATTTTTGGCTCAATCTTAATTAAAATTAAAACCAGGGGGCACTTTCTTTTTCTAAGCAGGAGCCCTGGACATCACTTGAAGGTGTAGCTATAAAGGAAAAGTTTACTTAATATTTATATATTTACTGTAGAATTTAAGAGGAATCTATATTTATTCCTTATTTTATCACCATAAAGTTGAGTTTCTCTCTAAGTTCTCTAGTTTATGTTTTAATAGAATCCAAGATCTCCTCGCTTAAAACCTTGGAACAGTGAAAGGTTCTCATAGGAAACCACCTCATCACGAAGTTTGTTGCAAAAGATCCAACAGAAAAGAAGTTCCACAGAAGGCAGATTTGACTCAGCTTTGTGCTGACATATTTATTATTATCTTGCTAACTGATTATTTCTCATTAACTAACATAAGATGGGAAACATGGAAGTATGGACAGAGCTAATGACCCCCACGTGACATTTTTTCAAGTAAAATAGAAAATAGCCAATTAACTTGAGAACACAGGTAGGCTATTTTCCATGACTACATCAATATAAGAGAAAAATATCTGAGGCAGCCAATTGCCCACCACCAGGGACAGAGTGGGGGACAGAGTGGGGGACGGGCTGCTCATCTTCCCTTGACCAATGACCAGTGGAGAACCCTCAAAGTAACACCACATCCTGGGAACCCAGGCAAGCCACACACACACACACACACACCTCACCACTCCCCAACCACCCCTAGCCAGCCCCCTCCCTCAGGCTCTGGAGAGGTCTGCCTGAGGCGAGCAGTATTCTCCTTCCCCAGGGCTGTAGGTCTCTCCATCAGTGATGGCTGCTAGAGGGTGGTATCAATAAACCCTCTTGACTAGCCCCTGGGTCCCCTTGCTTTCCTCCCTACTAAGCAATAATCTATTGTGACCCTAAGAGTGACAAAGCGAGAGCCTAGAGACCTCACACTGGAGCTCAGAAATGGAATCCAACTCAGCTGGTCACACAGGCTGGGGTTTCGATTCCAGTCCTGCCATGTGCTAACTGTGGCAGCCCTGGACAAGTGCTTGTAAACTTAGCTTCCTCCTCCGCACAATGGGGATAATAAAGCTAATAAAGTTAACTTACATGGTATGAAAATTAGTTGAAATAATAGAGAGTACCTGATATTTTGTGAATGCTCCAAGAAACTGTATTAATTAGATTAATTGAAATGTTGCATGATGTTGCCCAAGGTCCAGAGTGTCATTGAGTGAACCTAGTCCAAGAGAGCCAAACAAATTCTATGGGTATATATTCTTGCACATTCTCTTCCAGGGTGAGTCTCAGTATTTTTCAGATTCTCGGTAGGGTACCTAACCAAAAAGGTCACATGTTCTCACTGAGATGATAGTTCCTCCCAATCCTTATCTCCAGCCAGACCTCTTCTGTCAGCCGCAAACTCATTAATCCACATATGTATGGGATGTCTCCATCGGAGTGACCCACAGGCACCTCAGCGTCACAGTGGTGCACCCTGTGGTGGACCACCCAGATCCCCCTTTGGGAATAAAGGGCATAGGATCCCAGCTGCTACAAGTGCCACTGGCAGAGGCTCCCAATTGCCAGCCACTTTTGAACATGGCTTCAGCTAAGCAGATTCACCTTGACTGAGATAACATTGTCTTCGGGTGTGGCCCATATCCAAAGATAACAGAGCGGAGGCCTGGCCCTCTTACTCCAACTCAGACAGAGCCGAAGGTTTGTCCACATTTCAGAATTCCCCGCAGGATCAGCTGAGGTTTGCAGTGAGGCTACACTCTCCTACTTAATTCTGCTCCCTTCCCTTCCCTCCCTTTCCTTCCCATCCACTGGTGTTGATCTCAAGAGTATTCCCTAAAAAACCTGCGTGTTAATATTCATCTCACAATCTACTTCTTAGGGAAATTGGAACACTTAACATGTCTCGAATAGGTTCCAGAAGCTTCTGTACCTTTTCCAATGCTTTGTAGTTCAGCTGGTGATTCTTCACCTGATCTTTAACCAGAAACTGGGGGCCTCCATATCAGGTGCTTTTACATCATCTGCTCTCTCCACCTAGATCAACCACAAACCAATTCGAGTCTTTCTTATCATTTACATCTAATCTGAAATGTCACCTCCTCACTTACCTGTCTGTGAATCTCCTATCATTCCCCCGTACTTTTATGTAAAAGTCTAAAATTCTTCATATAATGTACTGAACTCCCCATACTTGGCCCCTGCTCATCTCTGTGGCTTCACTTCCTTTCACTCCTTAATGCCTTTGATGAATACATACCAACATACATATACTATACGTACATGTATGCATGCACACATACATTCATAAACAAACTCATACTAAATGAGAGCAGAATCCTGAAGAACTAATGGGTTGGTTGGGGTGGCAGAAAGTTTTGTATGGACTCATTTGCAAGTCAATTGGATATCATTTAGGTTCACTCTTCATGAAAACACCTTGTTAAAAAGTGAAAGATAACAATCTCAGTAAAACAATTAAAAAAAAAAGAGGGATTATATTAATTAAAAAGATTCAAGTATAAGTAACCAGTCAGGCTGGAATCAGGATCTGTTAGCCATATTTCTTTTACCTTCTGAGGCCCCATGATCATTCACTCAACTCTACATTACATTTTTTTCTCAAAACATTTGGCCACTCCATATTTCTTTGTTCTAATCACATTGAGAGAATAAAATCAGTATCTCTTGGTTCCAGTTGCCAATTGGAAAGAATCTGATTGGTTCTGCTTGAGTCAGTTGAAACCCTACAACCTAATGGCCTAAGGAGAAGGGGCGGAGGAATCACAATATAAACACTGCCAGGAGCCCACCCACATGGACTTAGATGCATTTCTCAGAGAAAAAGGAGCCATTATGATTTTGGCAGAATCCAGAAAGATGACTAGTGTTCTGATTCTTATCTGCTGTCCACACAAAAAAGGCAGATAAGGGTGTACAGAAATTCATATATCATTACCAAGGAAAAGAAAAAAAAATGTCAAGTTTCAGACA